>JAPDES010000009.1:0-623142 GCA_027569235.1 Aspergillus sparsus | reverse complement strand
CCCCCCCCCCCCCCCCCCCCCCCCCCCCCCCCCCCCCCCCCCCCCCCCCCCCCCCCCCCCCCCCCCCCCCCCCCCCCCCCCCCCCCCCCCCCCCCCCCCCCCCCCCCCCCCCCCCCCCCCCCCAATGTATGATCGTTCAAAACTAACCAGGAAATATAGGGGTGTCTGGGCATTGATTCAGGCGCAGATTTCACAGATCGACTTCGACTATGCATCGTATGCGGAGATGCGACTAGGAGAATATTATGCATGGCGCGAGGAAACAGACGGTACCCGAGCTAAGGATGTGGAGATACCTCTTCGAGAGCGCCGATGGGCGCAAGACGTGTAGAGGTCCAACTAAGTCCTCCAGATGGATCAGGAGCGGTTGGATTAAGAGAATGAAAAAAAGCCTAAATGGGACGGGAAGGGTGAATTATAATAGTTCAATGATTTGTTCAACAAGATCCGTGGATCTAGAACAGAATAGGTCTTCAACGACTGCATGCATGATCGGCGTTATGTTCTTTCGTTTCTTTATTTTTTTTGGTTAAAACCCTTCCCCCCCCCCCTTTGATCTTATGTGACACTGCATCTTGTATTTTATACCGGAAAGCCCAAGCACAATACCTCCTTTCGTTGGGTAGTACACATACAAATATCTTGTACAAACCCCCCTTTCCTTGGGTAAGAAAAATAAATTAATAAAATAAAATAAAAGGACATTTATATTAATGATTCTCATATTAACAATGCTATGGTGTCATGTGGATGAACGCGCTTGATACTGATACAAAGAATATCGATAAAAGTTACAGCAGACTACAGACGATGCTGAACCTGAATTGCTTCCTCTCCATCAGGTGCCGCAAAATAACTCCTCGACAACGAAAACGACCTTGGCGGCACCGCAACATCCAGCCCCAAGGCATCCACAGTCTTCTTCCACGACTCCATTCCGCGTTTCGCATGAAGAGCAGGTGTGATCGGGTCCGGATCGGCCAAAGTCCTCGAGAACAACTCCAGAGAAACCCAACCAGTGAAGCCGAGATCGAAGAATGCCTTTGCAATTTCCAAGATTGGGAGATATCCACCACGGTCCTCCTCGAAGGGAAACAATCTAGCGTTTCGCGACCAATTCATGCGGGCCGGCTGACCGGGCACATGGAAAGGATGGTTCTCATTTAGCGGTTCTGCCAATCTCTCAGCATCCACGAGCTGAATGTAGAAAACCTTCTGGAGATCGATGGTGCCACTACGGAGGAGAGCGAGTGAGGCAGCAAGATCTGCTTCCGCATTGGGAGTCTTGCCGGAGGGGGCGGCAGGATCGGCATATACACGACCCGCGAGATTGAAGGAGTCCAGACAGAGACCGAAATTGGGACGGTCGACGGTCTTGACGACATTCCAGGCGGCGTCCCAGGTGTCGATGTGGGTGGACCAGCAGAGGGCTTCGTAGACGAAGCGGAAGGGTGGGTTCTGGGCTGCGCCGATGTCTGCGATCTTCTGCAGGTCTGAGACGATGAGGGAGAGGTCGGATGAGGTGCGTGATGCACCGGTGGTTGGGTCAGCGGGTAGGAAGTTGGCGGGGATCTGGATCATGTCTGTTTGGAGAATGCGGGCGAGCTCGAACCAGAGTGGAAGCTTCTCTGTGAGGAGGTAGTTGGTTTGGGATCGGTCAACCAGACCCTCATAGAAGCCGAAGGGTTGGAGACAGATGATGTGCAGATCTAAGGAGAGACAGAGTTGGTTGACGTGCTGGGCGGCACGATGTAGGCAGCCCTCGAATCGGGTGCGAGCCAGGTGCTCAAGGTCGTCAATGAAGAGCTCGGTACCCTCGAAACCGTGCAGGGCAGCTTGGTGAAGCTTGTCATCCAGAGGGTGAAGGCCTGGACGACCTAGTGACATGGTTGGGATGGCAATCTTCATTGTGTGTGGTTTTCTCTTGAACAAAATTTAAGAGTGATATGAGGGAGAAGAAGGAGAGGAGGAGGAAGAGAAAAGAAGAGAGGGATGAAGTTGGTTTGTCTGAAGTTAAGATAGCAATTCAATTTAAGAGAGAAGGAAGTAAGATAAAGCGAGTGAGATCGTATAGGTCAGATGGGAAATTTCCGGCTTTAGTCCCGCTTTAATAGTAAGTAAGTATTGAACCTTTTATTCGATTAGATTTGTATTCTCCATCAAATTCATCAGTCCTTTTTTTTGTCTTTCACTCCTTTGATATTCACTATCTAGCATAATATCTTAAAATGGGGAGATGGGGAGTTAGTCTGTATACTTGTCCCGGCTAAGCACTTCTCCGGCAGAGCGTTTACCCATCCTCCTTGAATTCACCCACTCTTTTCCATCTTCTCTTTACGTTTCTCTCTCTCTCTCTCCACACACAATCGATCCCCCCCCTCCAGTTTGTTTTAGATAGTGATTCTATTTTATTCTGTGACTTAATTCTCTCCACTTTTTATAATGAATGCGGGAAATTTCTAATCTACAAAAAAAAAAAAAAGAAATATGGGGTAAGCCGGGGATTATCCTTGCCCCTAATAGCTGTGACGCAAGATCTCTGCACACTAAACTAACACCAATCCTGACCTCTGCTTTTAGTTAGTATTATCCTTCACCCGGAATCGTAGAATATTGTTGGTGCTATTATTATCTTTTTGCTTCCTTCTCAAGTTGAGTATCCCCATACGGTGGAATAGCTGTCATATGATAGGTAAACTAGGTATACGTCAAGTGATGCTTCAGATATGTATGTCGTTGGCGCTTCAAGATCCTTGACCAGTCTCGTCCATCCTTCTCATCATTTTTATCTATCAACCGGTCTCATAGGTTTGATTTTAAGTTCCTGTCTCCTAGAGAGAGAGAAAAAAAAGAAAAAGAAAAAGGAAAACCTGGCAGTGACTATATTTTAACTTGAATTCTCTCTTTAGATTGTCCCTTTGTTCTCCAGTTCCTTCTATATTGGTGGATGATAGAGTGAAAATTCAAGTGTAATGAGTTATATACTAATCAATGGTACCTATAGAAGATATATAAAACTAATCATAATATTCTCTGTATAGTTTACTTTACTTGGTACATATTTCTGAGGTTCCTTTCACCAATCATTTACTTTAACAATCAAAAGGTGAACTGATAACCAGTCCTGTGATGGATAAAAATTATCAACAGGCGTTTAACAGATCTACTCTATTTGTTTCGTATATAGTGTTTATATATGCTGTTTTCAGCACAATTTGAACAGAAGCCAGTACACTATACTTAGAAGAAGTAGTTATTCTATGGGGAATAGTGATGGTGGCAAACTGGTAATCTCTTTTCATTCGGGAAAAGGATTGACCCAACAAAGTGGAACCAAAAAAAAAAAAAAGAGAGAAGGTTGAAACCACACTAATTGGGGGGATAAACGCAAGCAGAAGAGAAAAAAAAAATTTTTCGAGGCCCACGAGGCAACTCTAAAATTTTAGAGTTTTTGTCTTAAATCCTGTGGGTTTAATTTAATACTAAATCCATGGGTTTGCAAAGGGTGGTGGCAAGGGAGAACTTCAAAGGTAATGGTAGATTAAATTTTTTAAAATATTTTGTGATTCGTGGGATCAAGATAGTGACGAGGTTGACAATTAACAGTTGATTAAATGAAAACTTGCATGTAGGGTAGTTGATGAAGAAATAAAAAAGGTACATGGAAAAATAAGACAACAGGTAGCAGAGCGGGATCGCGTATACTTATTTATAGGTATATATATATCCCAAGTCTGATAATGATTATTTGGCAAGCTCCTCAACATGCTCATCCTGCACCTTCATCTGGGTCTCCTCAACATCGTGACGAAAGCGCTCCTCGTCATCGCGTAGCTCACTCAGCAATTGGGAGTGAGCATGCCACACGGGCTTCTTGTCAAATAGAGACTCCATGCTCTCCAAGGGAATACCCTTTGTCTCTGGGATGAGGAGAAAGACAAAGATGATTGAGAGGATCATGAGAGAAGCGAAGAAGAAGTAAACTCCGTAGCCCATCTTGTCGAACATTTGGGGAGTGAAGCGTGAAATAAGGAAGTTCCAGAGCCAGTTGGAGGCGGCAGCACAAGCTTGCGCGAGGGAACGGACAGTGGGGTCAAACATTTCCTATTTAATATTTATTAGAACTCTTTTCCTTCTTTGTCTGAAAGACTTTTTATTTTAGGTTGGGGGGGGGGGGGGGGATGGGGAAGAAAAACGCACAGAATTCATAACCCATGGGGTTCCATTCCATGAAGGAGTGTAGAAGATGGTCCAGAGATAGAAGAAGAACATGGCTGCGATGCCTCCTCCTCCAAGTGCAGTACCTTCAGGGTTGTCTTCAGGCTTTGCGATCTTGATGTATGCACCGACAATCCAGAGACAGACCGATCCACCGGCAGCACCAATAAGGAGCAAGAGACGACGTCCAACATGATCAATCAGGTACAAAAGCCAAACGAAAGTTACAACTGCCTTGACAACACCAAATACACCGGTGGTAAGTAGAGAGGTATTGCCTCCGGTGACACCGATACTGCTGAACACACGGGGGCTGTAGTAGTTGATGGCGTTGATACCGGAGCCATTCTGCCAGAAGAACAGCATGCTTCCAAGGAAAAGTCGGTAAAGGATCTTCTTGTTGCTCCAGGCGGCCTTGAATGGCTTCCAGAAACCCAGGCCGATAGTTGAGCGCTGATGCTCTAGTGACTGCTCAATCATGCTCACTTCCTCTAGCATATACAGGTGATCCGCAGGGAGATTACGGATCCAAGCCAAGGTTTCAATACCCTTTTCGCGATGACCGCGGAGGAAGAGCCAACGAGGAGATTCACGGATGAAAAGCACTCCAATTATAAGTAATCCTGCAGGGATGAGCTGCACAGCGAACGGAATAAGCCACTGCTTGTGGCTGGGGGGCATAGTGGTGTCAACGCCATACTATTTTTTTTTTTTTTTTTTGCCCTGTTAGTCCAGACCATACTATAAATTTTGGGTGATGTAATAGGGGGAGAAGAAGGGAGTGAGAAATTACGTTAATCCAGAATCCAACAACGCCTCCAATTTGCCATCCCAACTCATAGACACCCACGAGACGACCACGAATAGCAGGCGGCGCCATTTCAGAGATATAGATAGGAGTAATGTTCGAGCCTGCGCCGACACCAATTCCGGCCAAGACTCGTCCAGCATAGAGGAGAGCAAACCCGCGCTCAGCATTTACACCAAGCATCATGCCAGCACCGAGAAAGAAGATCAAGGCAGCGGACATAAGACCCCATCGGCGGCCCCAGAAGTGGCCGATTGGATATGCAAAAAAGGCACCAAAAAAGGCACCAGCTTGATAGAGGGAGACAATATTGGCGCTGACAAGATTTTGCTTGGTGGGACTCATGGCTGCCCAGTTGAACTCAGTTTGGAAAGATTCAAGACTGATCGTGGTACCGATAAAGGCACTGTCATATCCAATCATGCACGAAGAGAAGGAGGCAACGGCAGCCAGGAGATAGACACGCCAGTTGTAGACTTCTTTAGGAGTTGGCCGATCCTCGACCAACGCGAGGATAGACATTGTGGGCGAGAAAATCAAATAGAAACTGTGGAATAATTCAAGAAAGGGGGGGATTTATGGTGGGAGGGAGAAAGAAAGGGAGAAGGATGAGGAGACTTGTGTTGGGTGCGGATGGGGAGAAGAGAAAGGGAAGGGAGCGGCCGATCGTGATAAAGAATTTATATTAATCTGCAGCAGCAAAAATCTGTGGGGAAGAATAATAACGTTCATTCGTTCCTGAATTGATTTTGAACTTGATGTCTTTTCCCCACGGGGTTTGCGAATAGCCCTAGAGCCCTTTTGCAGAGGGAAAGCCTTCTCCCGCGGCTAAACGCTCCCTGCAGTCGCCTTCGTCCTTCGCCACCAGTATAATAACTAGACATTATACCCCTCCAATGGAGGATTATCGTTCTCTAACCCCACAAATTTACCTTCTGTTTAACTTGTATCGTCTTTCTCTTTCAGATATTTGACTTTTTCCCTTTTCCAACCATGGCTAAATCTATCCTTCTCATCAATGGCCCCAACCTCAACCTGTTGGGCACCCGGGAACCTCACATCTACGGATCTACCACTTTGGCCGACATCGAAGCCTCATCAAAAGCTCAGGCAGAATCTCTCGGCGCATCTCTAGAATCATACCAGTCAAACCACGAGGGGGCCATTGTCGATCGTATCCAAGCAGCACGCGGCAAGGTTGATGCCATCATTATCAACGCAGGCGCCTACACTCACACCTCCGTCGCCATTCGCGATGCCCTACTCAGCGTCGCTATCCCCTTCGTCGAGCTCCATGTGAGTAATGTCCATGCAAGAGAGTCATGGAGGCATCATAGCTATCTCAGCGATAAAGCTTCTGGAATTATTGTCGGTTTGGGAGTGTACGGGTATAAGGTTGCCGTGGAACATGTCGCTTTGAATTATAAGCCATTAGAGAACAAGGCAGCGTTATAAAACGCCTGCCTTGTGTGTTTAATTTCATCTTTATATTTTCATCCTCCCCGCACAATACCTAGTACCATACAATTATATACAACAAAGTCCTCGCCTATTGAGTCACCGGTACTTCTTTGGGCGGCGCGGGGAATAGAACGGGTCTCATATTGAAGAGTTCATATTGAAGAGTTTAGAATGGAATCATTGGTTGGTTGGGACTCACGCTGTGGCAGACTCGCCCCCGGGGATGTTAGTGATGGTTGTGACGGTGGAAGCAGAAATGGTTCCGCTTGGCCTGTATATGGATAAAGGTCCGGAATTCCAGTCTCTGGCAGATATCCCAGATTTTGCATGAATTCAGGCTGATTATCAACTCTACAATCAATAGGTTAGTATGAGGAGGAAATTATAAAGTGAGGATAGATCCCACCTGTCGGTACCATCTAGCGATGCTAGTTCATCGAACAAAGCATCCAAGTCAGGAGCAATCCTCAGTCGGTTGAGAGGCTCGCATCCTTCGATGTCAACAAGAGGGGTTATGCGCAGGCTTGGATCATTGTATGAAGGTTGGTATTGGGGTGTAGGAGTGGGAAATTGGGTTGTCAAGTCAGACGTCACCCCCGCCCCGTTAGTGGGCCTCCCAGAGGTCGAAGAGTGGCGGTGGTGGTGATGGGATAGGATCTCTTTTGAGTGAGGGATAAATTGATGGGGTATATCGGGACCTGGGTTGACATTCAAGGATGGTGTAGGTGTCGGTAAGGATATTGCAACATTATCATCATTTGTAGAGAGTGGCCTCATCCACGGAGCTGAGAGGTATGACTCTGGTATAGAGAGGTTGCTTGCTCTTGGGCGACTGTCATCAACTAAAGTAAGTCCTCGCAAATCATTCGCCGGGTCGCATGAAGCACTCTGAACATTAAAGCTTCTGTTGTACGAAGTTCTTTGAGGGGTAATAGCTGACAGAGTGGATGTGGCTGACCCAAATCTTCCTCCAGAAATGCTGTGAGCATCCATCGACCACACACTTGCTAGGTGAGCAGAAAATGCTTCTAGTTTTGACCTAAGGCCAGGGTAGGCCTCGGAGGACCATCCTGTATGCGCTTTTGAGCTTGAGCTTGGAGTGCAAAATGTGAGAATCATCCCAAAAGTTGGACATGTTGCGGAGAGACTGTATGTTTCCATATATAATTGGAGTAAGGAGAGGAGCCTTTTTGAGCCCTCTAAGACACAGTTTTGCGTATTTATATCGCCCCGTTGCAAAGAAAGCTGAAGATTGATGGCTGTTACGACGCCTTCGTACATCATTTCTAGCCCGAATATGTGTGGTGAAGTAGGCCTAGTCGAGTTTGACTGCAAGTTAACTCGATAACCCCTTGGGAGTGCCGAAACCCAGAGTTGTAATTGACGCTCTAACGCCTCTAGGTGTGAGATGGAATTTGTTACGCTTTGGCTCCAGCAGCACAGGTCGTTTAGGATGCACATTAAACTGAGAAGCCGATTGAAAGTGCTCAGGGCGTGGAGAGGGCCACGGTGTAATGGTTTCCGGGATGATTCGGCTGGGCGAAGGCTAGTCTGGTCTTCCCAAGGGTGCCATTCTTCCAAACCATCCTCATTGATAGGGCCAACCTTCGTCAAATCACTTCTGCGTAGTGATGGCACCTGGCCAGATTGCATAGCGAGTAGAGTTTCGAGTATAAAACACCCTAAGAATACATGCTTTGACCGTCCTGCAGTTTTAGCCTCTTCCGTGGTGTTAGTGGGCGCACCCATGGGATTGTTGAGACCCAAATTCTGGGCAATCCTGACAGCCTGTCCAACCAATATCCATGCAGCTGCCCAGTCCTGCTGGCCAACCTTTACTAGGGATAAAATCAAAAGGGCTTGGGTGTGTCCAATTTCATGGACACCGTTCTCTTCTGGAATGAGACTCTTGGCTTTTGCGTATAACTGGGCAGGGTCTAGTAGATCACCAGAAAAGTCTGCGGGCTGGCGCGTTGTAGCTATAGACATCTCTTGAAGAGATGCAAGAGCCAAAACTGCCCATAACGCGGCATGGTCTCCTGAGCCTGTAGATGATGTTGAAACAGGCGTACCGCCTTCAGCCTGACGAAAGGCAGTTCGGAGGATATCATGTTTTTCGAGAATTGGAAACCAGCATTGAGTATAAGAGAAGTATATATCGAGTAAAGGCCAGGGGTTGTGGGGGAACTGAGTGTGGCATTCTTGAGTATCGGTTGCAGAGCGCAAGTCAACTTGAGATTGTGATAGTTGTTTGTCAACTAGAGGGGTGGGTAGCTGTCTTGACTGGCCCGTTGGTGGAATTGTTTGAGTAGCTGAGTCCCGTGTAGTCCGATTCGGGGTTTGCCTTACGTTTAATGCAGTCGTTGGGGTTTTTGCAGGCGATAGGCCTGTCACTAGCGAACCTTCTCTGCCATATTCGAGGGAGTCAGGGATCTGCCATTCGAGAGCGTCTGATGAAAGCACACTACTTCCATCTACGTCTAGCGGTGATTCTATTTGTCCAGCCCCTCTCGCGAGTCTCTCCTGTTGTTCATCATCTGGCTGCTCTAGAAAAGTCAAAAGTCGCTCAATTTCTTTTAGCACAATGCTATTTTTCCATGTTGAAAGAAGGGTGTCGGACCCCTCAGCTTCCTTTCCCATAGAAGCAAGGTGGCTTGGAATGTTTGCGGCTCTTAGTAAGACACGGACAACCTCCTCACTCCCTTGTATCTTTGTGAATACGAGAGCCCACATCAACTCGAGGGTGCGAATATACCCTGTTGGGAGGCCGCGTTTTTTGGGGTTGGCTTTGTAGGTACAAGGCCGGGAAAGAGAGGCGCAAGTCGAGCATACTGGCTGGGCTCCGTCACACTTGTCCTTCTTAGACCTGCAGCTATCACAAGCGCGCGAGACGCGTTGCCTCTTTGGATTTGCGATAGATTCATCGGTAGGAGGATTTGATCGGCTATCCTCATCGAGATTTGGTAATCGTCGTTTAGACCTGCTGTTGCCCCCAGAGGCTAGGCGCGTATCGCTGTTCATGATCGCCTATAAAACGGTCCGCCAGGTTGGTCAGGACGCATGATCATCTTCACCAGGGCGATACTAGCGAAATGAATCCTTTGCCGGGGGCAGCTTTCCCAGGATCAATTGGTGATGTTACCCCACTTGAGCAATACAAGGGAGGACAGGAATTATAACTAGCGTCTTGTGAAACAGCCGTGCAATCCAATAATAAGGGAAATAATAATAAAGACCTAAAACCAACCCAAACCGGATTTGGTGCGATGGTAGGGAATCATGGATGATGAAAGAGTTGGGAGGGAAAGGCGGAGAAAAGAAAATTGAGCTTGGAGGGAGAAAGTTGGGGAAGAGCCGGGATCGCTTACCCGCCTGAGGAATCGACGAAAGGCAGTTTAGTTAACCTACCTACCCAGCCTTCCTAACCACGCACAACCATGGATAGATCAGTAAATTCTAGAGGTAATTGTAATTTCAATGATTGGTAGGTTAATATTAGCGTTGAGTATATATCCCTTTTTTTTTGCCTCTTAAGTAGAGTTCGATTTCAAACTTTCTGTAGCATTTTTGAACTAAGATGTGGGTGGTTTCGTTTTACCCTCCAGCCACAACTCCCCGCGGGGTAAACGGAAAATTTTTTGCCTTCCCCCTTTCGAGACTTTACATTGTGATTTTCTCTATGCCTTTTTTTTTAACTCTCCGCGGAACCAGAGATCGTGGGATATAGAGCCAATGATACAGTCTTCCATCTCTCTTCAGTTGAGGTTCGGAAACTTCCCGAGGAAGCGTCTTGTCACGTAATAGAAATTTGGTATTAAATATTGCGGCAGAGCGTTTCTCCGCTAGTAGCCCCAGGCTGCAAGGATTCCGCTTCCCCACGAAAAGTCGAATTTCTCTCCACCTTGACCACCACCACCACCACCACGACATTACCATCGTCCCTTCCCCAGCTACTAGCCTCCCCGTTTAATCGCTCATCTCACTCATGTTACTGTGATCACCACTTAGCGGCTCCTGTGATATTACAACCCAAGCACTCTGCCTAGACGCTAATTTGTCGTGGGCCTAAGGGTAGTCATCGCATCCTAATATTTTTTATTTCACATAGCCTACCATTCAACGATGTCCACAAAGTTGAGCTATTAAGCAATGTCTGGTTGCACTCACTGCCACGATTCATGACATTTCCTTCCCTTATTACCCTTGACTCTACAACATCATGTCGATTCTCGTAAGGCCACCCAAACGCCGGTTAGAGGAGCTCGAAGGAGTTTCGGACCAGAATAGTCGGCGTATGTCGCGAGGACTTAACCAACCATCCTATAGAGCCTCCAGAGATGTAACATATCAAGGATTTGAGTATGGCCATGCGACCGAACGACTTGATTTATCCGGGGATCGGGAACCCTCAGGGTTTGTGTCGCCCTTCAGAGACCTGAACTCTAGTAGGGCGTCGCCGACGCGCTTCGAAGAACCATCGCAATCGTCTAGGAGATTCGCTCCAAATGCCTCCATTGTTTTAATTGGTATTCGTGGTACGGGAAAATCTAGTCTTGCCGTCATGCTCGCCGCCACCTTCGGAAGGCGTCTGATTGAGGCGGACCGTTTCTTTCAGCAAGTAACGGGGTGCTCTCGTGCTACATATAGGAAAGAGCACAACCTCGTGGAATACCGCCAGCAGGAAGCCAAGGTTATGGAGACTATGCTTATGGAGCATCAGGAAGACTGTATCATCATCTGCGGGTCAGGCGATGTGGAGCGCAGTGGACAGGTCCTGCTGAGAGGTTATGCAAAAACGCACCCCGTAATCCACATTGTTCGGGATCTCCAGAGCATTCAGTCATATTTGAAGGGATGGAATTCCGATAAAGTTCGTCGTTTCCTTGAATTATCTGGACCAATATATCGAGCATGTTCAAACTTTGAATTTTTCAATGTCTCTGAAAAAATTATCGGGGATCACTCGTCGGGGAAGGACCAAAACTATACGCAATGGGACGTCGAATTAGACCAACGACTTCAAAATATGACTCCGTTTTTAATGCTCAAAAGACTACAGCGTGATTTCCTTCGCTTTGTTGCGTTCGCGACTGGTAATGCTACTGAGCTCAAGAACCAGCTTTCGCCTTTCCCGCTTTCGACGCAACCAATTGAGCTACGAAAATTTACTTACGCCGCTAATGTGCCGATATCCTCTTTGTTTGAACGTGACGATATAGATATCGAGGAACTGGAATCCACCGCGGATGCTTTCGAGTTGGAGATCGATATGCCTGTGACCCCATCCTCCCATCTTGGCCTGGAATCAAACCTTGCGGATAGAATCAGCCAGATAGTAGCGACAATTCGGCGAAATATCATCGTACCCTTAATATATCATGTTGAAGGTAGTGTAAGCCCTTACGGGCCCCATTCTGAGTCCTCGCGGCGATCAGATAATTCATATATAGACCTCATGCAACATGGACTACGACTTGCACCCGAGTTTATGACGGTCGACTTGTCATTCGACGATACCATTTTGTCACAAATGATAACTTCAAAGGGTTCAACCAAGATAATTGGTCATTATGCATCGAACAACCCTTTTCCTGAGGGCTGGGATGACCCCAAGCTGTTAGCTTTATATGAACGTGCGAGAAAACTGGGATGTGACATGGTGCGTTTAACGCAACCAGCGGCCTCCATCGAGGATAATTTTTCTGTTGATCGCTTTCGTCACCGAGTTCAAATGCTCCCCGGGCCGGCGTTACCATTGATTGCTTTCAATTCTGGGACTTTAGGTCGCATGTCGTGTTGCTTTAACCAAATTTTGACACCAGTGACACCCAAATCCCTTACCCCAGATGCGGTATCAAAAGACTTATCGCGTATTACTCTACAGGAGGCACAAAATGTGCTTTATACCTCCTTCGTCCTAGACCCCATGAAATTTTTCGTGTTTGGGGCGAATACAACATACAGTCTTTCTCCTGCCATGCACAACGCCGCCTTCAAGCAGTGTGGAATGCCACATGTCTATGCTATCCATCAGACACCATCTTTACGGGGGATCAACGAGCTAGTAGAAGATCCTAATTTTGGCGGAACAAGTGTCAGCCTTCCATATAAAACGGAATCCATACCCCTTCTGCATTCC
This sequence comes from Aspergillus sparsus, assembly GCA_027569235.1. Lineage (NCBI taxonomy): Eukaryota > Fungi > Ascomycota > Eurotiomycetes > Eurotiales > Aspergillaceae > Aspergillus > Aspergillus sparsus. The sequence goes on along the minus strand of JAPDES010000009.1, from coordinate 610,516 downwards.
ATGTCGCTTCATGCTCGGGCAATTGGTGCTGTTAACACGTTAATACCAATCAGGAATCTTCAAGACAGCACTGACAACTCCCTTGACATGGAAAAAAGCCGCGCAGGACCGATCAAGGGCTTGCATGGGGACAACACAGATTGGATCGGAATCTGCAATTGTATTCGGCGGGGGTTATCCCCGGCCAATGCCATACGCCCGTCTACCACAGGACTTGTCATTGGAGCAGGTGGAATGGCCCGCGCTGCGGTATATTCCATGATCCACTTGGGAATACAGAATATTTTTGTTTGGAACCGCACAATGGCGAACTCTGAAAAGCTTGCCTATCATTATAATCGACAGAACCTAGAAGCACATGCAAAAAATGGGCCAGCTGCTCGCCCCCATGTCCAAGTTCTAGAGTCACTACAAGATAGTTGGCCGGCCAACCACAAACAGCCAACCGTTATTTGCTCTTGTATTCCGGCCCACAAAATTGGAGATCAGCCAGCTCCGAATTTCCGCCTTCCTTCCCAGTGGATTGAGAGCCCTACCGGCGGAGTCGTTGTTGATGTGAGTTTTCAGCCCCCTCTAAACCACACAAGGACAAACTAACATGAGTCAACAGCTCGCATACAAACCTCTCAACACTCCAGTAATGAAGCAAATACGAGCCCTTTCCCACCGAGGATGGGTTGCACTTGACGGTCTTGACGTTCTCCCCGAACAAGGCTTTGCTCAGTTCGAGCTTTTTACTGGGCGGCGCGCTCCGAGAAGGCTGATGCGGACTGTTGTTTTACAAGAGTACAAGTCAGAGGAGGAACAAGAGCAGTATGATCAGAACGCCATACAGACACGGCTTGAGAATTTGGATGGACAGCCTACTTGAAATCTTCGTTGCTCATCAGACTGGAATTTCTACCCTTACAACCCCTACCACGAGTTATATCCAATGGGTGCATGATCGCATTCGTATGAGATATATATGCGAAATTAAAGTGACTCCCATGAGTCGAGAGCGGTAACTGGGACCAAAGCCTATGCTCTATCTCGTAGGACATGGAATTACATCGCGATCGCTTTTCGCACGCACCATAAGTTTCACGAGCCGGTACGGTTGGTACTTGCGAAGGTTCCTATCGGGTTGAGGGTTAGGCTGCATGCCTGTTGCTTGCTTCGAGTTTGAGTGCACTGTACGACTGTACAACTGTCCAATGGGATGAGACTCGAACATTTTCGGTATATTATTTCCCAAAGTTGGGCTATATACAAGGTTAATATCCAAACCTACTTTATCAAATCTCCCGCAGTCTACTATTGCTCGAAACAAATGGATGAAGTGAATATTAAGGGAGAAGAAATAATAAAAAAAGAAAATCTTAGTGCAAACCCGACCAATAAGGACTAAAAACCTAATCTTCATAAAATGAGCACGATCCCAAGTTCACCTATGGCCCCTTGAGCGAATACCCAAACACCCGCAGCCGTATCGTACAAGTACATAGCATTCCAATCACGCAAACTAATCCCCAAAGCCGGCGTTTTAGATAGTCAACTTCCGAAAGTTCCCGCAAGTAAGCCTTGCTCCGTCTGGCGCGTGAACCACGACTGAGAGATCCCCGAAGTAAGCAGGTTGGCCAGGAACATTGGAAAGGAAGTACTCGGGGTAAGACGCTCTGAATGCACTGCCTGGAGGCGCATAAGCAGGCCCGTGTTTCCCGCTTAGATCGCCGACCTGGCAAGTATTGGGGGCGGTGATGTCACATGGGGTGTTGTCTCCTCTTTCGTAAGGGTCGAGGTGGGAGCCAGCCAAGTAGCAATTACCATCTTCTGGGATGGGATTGGTGTGAATATGGTACGCTAGTTGCAAAGGAAACTTTGGTTAGATGTCTATTTGTATCTCATCATTATCGAGTCGAGAAGGGTGGACAAACTCAGGTATCCACCTTCTGGGATTCCTCCAAAGTGGACATCGACCCGGACGCCTGTTGAATCGAAGGTAGAACTAATGGTGATACCGCCATACACAGTGGTGTTGTCCTTGTGGAGGAGACTGGCGTGGTAATATGTCAACAACTCGTTGTCATTTACAACGGGGGCATCGGTACTTTGGGCAGTGGCGGATAAACCGAGGCCAAGAAAGGCTGCTGTGATAAGGCTGAAGAGCATTGTTTTCAATTTATCGATGTAGTGAGGGAACTACCCTAGTTATTTTGTTGGGAAGGGGAGGAGGGGAGCCGGGGAAAGTAGGTAGGTAGCAGGAAGGATAAATTTGCAGGCGATTTAAAATCAAATTGCGGAATTCAAGACGAATTTGAATCATTCAATCCCGGAACAACAAGCGGATGAGAGCATGAATTTAAATAACTCCCCCCAGAGTGCATCGTTCCTTTGTCATTTGTGAAACTTGACAACGGGGCTAGCGAAGCCAAGAGCGGTAGTCGGGGGGTACTTCAGGGTCATCATTGGAACCCCATACTGATTGGTTGTATCGTTGATGATCGTCAGCCTAATATGCTAATTTCGACCTATTGTTGGGAGGCTATCACGCCTTTGTTTGTTAAGGAGCAGCCTTTTTTACGTTTTTGCTTTTTGTCCTGCCACCACATCTCCTTGAGTGGTTATTGTTGATCTTATGGGTTACTCCGCAGTCCAGTTGGCGCTGATGCTGCGGTTGGAGTGCAGATGGGTCATTCGTTTCCGACTTAATTATAGATTCTGGTGACAAGGGATAAGAATAGCCAAGCTAAGCCAACTCTCCTTCGAGGTGTGCCTGTTGATGACTTAATCCTCATGTTGCCAGATTAGGTAGGGTTTAAACAGTTCATGAGTGCGTGCTTAGGCATCCCATCGGCGCTAACTAGTTAACTAACCGCCTAATATCTTATTCTGTCTTTGATTGATTTGAGCTCTGGACAGTATAATAACCTAGGTTGTCGGTTATCGGTGGGGAGGTAGATTTTGTGCCTCGGATTTAGCAAACAAGAAGCATTACTCGATGCGACCGGTATCTGCAAAAAACGTCGGCATCTACTACATATATTAAGGGTCAAATGTTGAGGGGGGGCTAGGACTAGCTGGTTTCTATTGTCCTTTAATTTTATTTTTTTTTTCTTTTATATATATCTATTAGAAACTTATCTGAAGATAACTAGATAGGTACTGTACATTGGATTCTTCTCTCCAACAGCCGTGGTATTATTATGAGGATTGCTGCCTCAAATGCGTTTTCAAGGCAGTTCGATTTCTGCCTCTTTTTTACTTGCTTCAATTCAGGCATACAGTTCTTCCTCAGGCAAATAATTTTTCAATAATCACCTTTTTCTAACGTTTTCTCAATTTTTTTTCTTTCTTACTCAATCCCAATTATCGGAACGAAATCATCCCACACGACAGCCCCCTGTTACCTAGAGTCAAACCGACCTACTCTTTAATGAGTCACATCAATCCCGATATCCTCAATTCTTTGCGATACCTATCAGTATCTCTAACTATAAGGGTCGAATCCATTGATTATTCATGTAATTTTAATTAAATAGCTTTTTAAACCTCTTATATTTCAAAAAAAAAAAAAAGATAACCAGCGCTCATCAATAAAAATTATTGTCAAAGGCAAATCTTTATCTTGGTCTAATGTTTTCTACCTTCAAACTTGGGAGAATCATATGTGGATATGGACATACCCAGGAAGAAACTAATGACATGTTGACATTGTGGTGGAGGTCCCAAGCGGTTTTCTCCGATCCACCCACCCGATAGGGCATGTTAAGAGACGACAAAGAACAGTCGAAGCTATTCAGGGCATCTCTATGGACAAGTTCGGTCAAATGGCTCTTTACCTAGTTGCCACGAGAGAATAAAAAAGAGGAGACTGGTCCACTTCTCTCCCCACTAGCCCACTAACCGAGCTCTAGCTTCAAAAGGGGAGTTCCCGAGAATAGGAAAAAAAAAAAAAAAAAAAAGGGACTCCACTCCCTAGTCTTCAAATCTTCATCTATCTATCTACACAGGAGGCTTACTGCCTAGAAGTATCTATCTAAACTAAGACTACTTGGTCATATCTTATTTCGATTGATAGATGACTATCGCAGACTCGTTCATACTAATGATATTATGATTTCTATTATGACAGCGCGTCGGATATTCGATATCTCGTGTCCTCTTAACTAAACCTAGAATGAATCAAAGGGAGAATCTAGATTCCTAATTCAGAATAGCGCAGGAGATGACACCTTTTGTAGCCTTTTTTTTTTTTTTTTTTTCTTGCCCACTACAGCATATCAACCCGAGAGGGGTAGTTGCGATAGCAGCATCCACGGATCACGTAGATGGGTCCCAACTCTATCAGCACGCGGTCTCTTTGGTATTCTCCAATCAAGTTCCAGACGAAGGAAATCCCGACGAAGAAATTTCGGAATTGAGTTGGAGTCAGGTTTAAAAGTATTCAATTCCAAGGACGATCGCAAGCTAGGAGGCCGGTGATGGTTCGGAAGACAAACCAGCGAGTTATTCCCGAGTTGTCAGAACGATAATGCTCTAATGAACAACACAGGAGAGGAGGCAAAAAACATGTAATCAAGGAATATGAAATTAAATTAACAAAAAAGGCGCATCCGGTGTCAGGCAAAATGGAGGGATAATCAGTTGATCAGAGGGGCTGGAATGATCTTTGCTCATTGTTCTTGTTCCTTTATTTTTATTTTATTTTATTTTTGCATTCGGGTGGGTCAGACTAACCTAATTTGGAATAGTACCTGAATGAGTCAAGAGGAAAAAAAAAAGAAAAGCGGAGATCGTCAGGCATTTCTTCGGCGTGAGCTCGGCCACTCCTTCTCTATACTATCGGGCCTCTATAAATACAACTCACCTCCAGCCAGTTTAAATTCCATGGGCAGGTTGAGATCTACATCTACACAGTGGAGATAAGGATATAAACCCACACATCCCTATATAAATACTCCTCTCCAGCTTTTGTTATCACATTCAGGGTAAGCATTACCCACCTTCTACAGCCTCAGCTATTTCTATTTTCATTCTTGGATAAAAACTAACTCTTCAATCTCATTCTTAGACACAACCAATCTTTCAATATGAGCGAAGTTTCGTCGATAGATATCCGAGAGCGGAACAGCAGTGTTTCCAGCAAATCTTCTACGCTAAACAAGTTCAAGAAACATCTACACAATGTCAAGAAGGAATGGGGCCCTTTACTTGCGGCCAAGGAGCACTGGGATGATGAATACAATTTCCCCCCAGGGAGATGGGCTGGTCAAGGCCTAAGCTCAGCGGGGTCAAAGTAAGTTCAGCAGCCCGAACCTTCTTTTCTTTTTTTTTTTTTTTTGCTCTTTGATGAACTAACCATGACCAACCCTATCTTTTTAGGCATTTCTGAGCAGCTTACTCTGTTGAATACTGAACGTGATGATACCCTCTGCTCAACCAATCAATTGATATCCGTGCTGGGTAGTTTGGATTGTGGACTACTCTGTACTATTCTTATTCTTCAGTCTATCCGGATCATTGAAATGTGTCACACTGTCCTCGAATTTGTGTGCCCAGATACAATGACGGATAGCAACTATGATCATTATTATTATAATGATTATTTTAAAATACCACTAATTTAATATTTTTACGAATACGAGTCATGTCAAATAGATACCTAATATCATTCTTTCTGTGCATTCGCAATGCCTTGGAACAAACCCATAATCCACTTTTACTTTGGGGGTCTTACCCACATTCTAATGGCTAATTGTTGGGAAACGTACCCTGTATGGCGGCGCAGGACCTAGCTGATTCCATAATACTATCTAGGTACCTATACTCCGTACACATTACCTATGCTGCCTACAGTGTCGAAGAATGCTGATTGGTCATGACATTAAGCACTAGGAAAGCCAAGATACTTTTGTTAACGTGGACCTATCCTAGGGCTTACTCTATGGTATCTAGGCTTACTTAAGTAGGTCGGATTGCGTATTACATCATTAATCTAGAACGAAGAGGGAAGAAACAATGTCCTTAAACCAGTCCCTACTACAGGTACTACTTCGTGTTGGAGCTCCCCCGCCCCCTCTTAAGGCAGCAATGTGCATTATAAATAGGCATCTTTATTAATAATATATTTTCTGTTGACGCCGCTCGTCACTTTTATATATTAATCTCCTTTAATACCTTTCTAGCGACATAGTTTCTCATCCTTTGTTCATCTATAAAACATTTTTCGTTGGCAATACTCCGATCAGATGGCAGATACTAAGCTAGCTGCACTAGAGAGCTTTCTACAGGACCACCCGAACATCGAATGTATCCTCCCCTCTGCACCAGAATACCCGGCCTCTCGTCAGGTCTGGAATCATGACCGAACCGACCGTCCACTAGCGATTGCGCGTCCGAAATCCGCAGCGGATGTAAGTGCACTAGTCCGCCACGCCAAGTCAACCGCGATCAAGATCACAGTGCGCGCCGGGGGACACAATCTCGCGGGGCTGGCCATTGCTGAGGATGCCTTGTTGATTGACATGCATGCACTCTCAGCAGTCACGGTCGCTGAGGATCATCGGTCTGCAACAGTCCAAGGGGGAATTCTGCAGCTGGAATTAGCCACCCGTCTTGCTGAGAAGGGTCTTGCGACGCCTTCAGGGTCTATACCCTCGGTAGGCTATGTGGGATGGGCTACATATGGTGGATACGGGCCCTTTTCAGGGAAGTGGGGGCTAGGAGTCGATCAGATTCTGGCTGCCACGATTGTCACTGCGGATGGAGAGGTGGTGAAGGTTGATGAAAATTATAATAGTGATTTGTGGAAAGGTATTCGCGGTGGTGGGGGATTGTTCGGTATTATTGTTGATCTCACCATCAAAGTTTACCCTTTGAAGAATGTAGGTTTTTTGTTGATTTCCTCTCCTCCTCATCCCTTCGGTTTCTCTTTAACCCTTTTTGTATTTTCCCTAGATCCTCGCTGGAGTCATTATATACAACTCTCCAGATTTTGCCGGCTCCTACCCCGAATTCAACGCAGCTTTTCAGACCCTCTTCGTCACAGATGGCGGACCTCCGCCTGAGCTCACCCTGCAACAAATGTTGATGAATACACCGGGCGGCCAAGTACATGGCGTATTATTCATGTGGAGCTCAGATGATCATACAACCGGCGAGCAATGGAGCCAACGCGTCGCAGCGCTAGGACCTGTAGCCATGAACACCATCGCACCCACGACCATCCCCGCAGCGCTATCAAGCAACGGGGAACTCGTACTCAACGGGGCATATGGAACTTCCTACACGCATAGTGTGCGTCAAATTACCCCCGAAGTTGCGGAGATCATTGCTCGTCATCTGGGTCGCATGCCTACCGATGCGGCCGCCATGCTGTCTTTCCACCACTTGCGAGGCCTCTCAGTAGAGTCCTCAGAATGTCGCGAGAATTCTGTCTTTGCCACGCGAGAACCACATTTTGTGTTAGAGATTCTCGGATTCGCGTCAGTGCCGGAGGCTCGAGCAGACTCTGTGCAATGGGCGAGCGATCTCCATCGAGATCTGCTGGAAGGTGGTATCAGTGGTCTGCTCCCGAATACGTATATCTCGCTGGATTTACCAAAAACGGAGCTGACGAAGCTCGATGACGTGGTCCAATACTTTGGATCACATGCACAGGAAGTTCTGGAGCTGAAGAGGAAGTATGATCCTGAGAATGTGTTTGAGTTGACCGTGCCAAGGTTGAAGAATCTTATGTGAAGGATGATGTGAAGGATGATATTACAAAGCTTTTGGAGAGCTCGCCGCGCATGAAGGAGGAAATAATTTGGAAATTTTTACTCCTATCTTAAGTATCAATTAAAATTTGGTCCTGCCCTTAATTAGACGAGGTTCTACAGCCTCGTCAACTACTTTGCACACAACCAAGATATACACCTAAAACACGTAAGTATAGTCCTACCTTCTTAGGACTCTATCTATGACTTATCGTGCTCTTTTCATTCCCATGCAGAGAGACGTAATGGCTATTCAAGAAATACTTAAATACTTACACTTCATGTATATATTACTCGAGCCAGATACTCTCCTCCCTGCACAATTACTTGATGTAGAATAGGTTAGCAGTGTCCTTTCCACCATGAGGTCATATCAACCATGATGTCAGATTGAATCAAGACTAACTAATCGGGAGTACTTTCCAGATAAGCTATTGTCAACATGCGGCGTCATACCTTAGGTATCGATTCACCTTTAAGTAAGCATATAGTATATAATACAAACAAACCCAGCTCCCTAGCAATTAACCCCTCATTCCCCCTTCTCCCTCACCCAACAAAAAGGAAGAGGAAAAAATATAAAGGAGCAAATCAGTAATAAAACCAACTCCCCAAAGATAAAATCATAAGAACCACGATGGCAGAACATTCACAAACAACAGCACCACCACCACCACCACCGTCATCGTCATTGCCTCCATTAAGAGGCCGCTACGCCGATCTAAACCAACGGGAAAACCTGAACGGACCCGGAGACGCCCGGGTAACAGGGACGCAAGTGATAAAAGACGAGGATCTAATCGACGCATGGAGGGACAAAGTAGTCCTAATCACTGGCGTTTCCTCTGGTATCGGAATCGAGACGATGCGCGCCATGGCTCTAACGGGGGCGACCGTTTACGGAACGGCGCGAAACCTCGAGAAGGCGAGGCGGGAACTGGGCACTCTTCTCGAGCGATATAATGAGCGGCTTCATCTTCTCTTGATGGATCAGTCTGACTTGTCCAGTGTCAAGGCTTGTGTGGAGGAGTTTTGTCGGAGACAACAACAAGAAGAGAAAGATGAGGAAAAATCGAAACTGAAATTGAATGTTTTGATAAATAATGCTGGGGTATGTACTATGCTTACGTAGTTCTATTCCTTTTGTCCTTGGTCTTACTCTTTATCTCCTTTTTTTTCCTAACATATGTAGGTAAGGTATGTTTGATATCCGTCGGCTAACATGCGAGATGAAATAAACCTAGGTAATGAACACCCCCAAAACTCGCACAAAAGACGGCTACGAGCTTCAATTCGAAACCAACCATCTCTCTCACTTCCTCCTTTTCTATCTTCTCAAGGACCTTCTCGTTGCAAGCTCTACCCCAGACTTCCACTCTCGCGTCGTGAACGTCTCCTCATCCGGCCATCGTCTCGGTCCTCTCCAACTCGATAATCTCAATTTCGAGGGCAGTAGCAGTATCTACAACGGCATGATGGCGTATGCGTCGAGCAAGACCGCAAACATCTACATGGCAAATCACATTGAGCGTCTATACGGCGCACAGGGTCTCCATGCATACAGTCTACACCCGGGAGTTTTCGAAAGTCATAATCTTCAACGGTATTCCATATCAGAGATGGAAGCCGTGAAAAAGGATGCGGGGATGCAGAAATATATGATGAGCCTGGAACAGGGGTGTGCGACGACTATCTATGGAGCTGTATCTAGGGAACTTGAGGGGAGGGGTGGGTTGTATCTCGAGGGGGTGGCAATTGTGACTAGAGAAGCTCCTCCCCGTGGGAAAGATCGTATCAGGTATGGGTATGCAAGCTGGGCGTTTGATCGGGAGAAAGAGGAGGCGCTTTGGGAGATAAGTCGGAAAATGGTAGGGGTGGAATGAGCTTTTCAACGTATGTAAATGTACATGTATGTACGCATCTGCAAACATAAAAGTGACAAGTGACTTTCTTCTGCCCCCCTGATATGTCTACCTCCTCTTCGTCTTCCGAAGTTCGACTGCGGTATAATAACTTTTGGTTTATTTGTAGGGGGTATCAGTTAGCAATAATTGAAATGGTGTCTCACCTCCCTCGATATGCTGTAATATAGTTTCCAGCTTGAGAGGTGTGTGAAAAGACAGGATATACTCAGGAACCCGAAACGCCATCAGGGGCTCGAAAAAACAAGGGTGCAAGAAATCCGCATCCTCTTCACGGACATAAACAGACACGCGAAGAGTCACTAATTCGCGAATCATACCGATAATTACCCACGTACTTTGCCAACCATCGATGCCGGGAAAAAAGCTCGCCCCGAGGAGGATTTCCATGTGTAGCGAACGAATGGACGCGAAACGTCGGGCCAGAACTGTCGACTGGAAAGTGGAGATTGATGTTTCCGAGCGGATGTTGAAAGTATTTTCGGTGTAGAGGATACCAATTGCCTCTGAATAGCTGTTCATCTCTCTGCGTTAGTGTCTGTTTGTCTGTCTCTCCCATCTCCACCTTAATGACACATAGGAGAGGTGGGGGGGATGGACGACAATTGGGATCCATACATTCTCCGGCAAGAGCAAAGCAATCCAGCCGATCTATTCGGCTTTGTTTTCTTTGCCGGTCGTTTGGATGCAGGGACCGCAGGTTCATTATCTGGCCGATAATCATCACCACCACCATAATAACCTGTGAGTGGCACAGCCCCCAGAATGGTCGAATTAGTCGGTAAAATCGGATAGCTATATAACCGCTTCGGGCCGTTGTCGATAGCCAGCTCGATTCCTTCACCCCAGGGAACAAGGACGGCGCGATAAATCAACAAACGTATTTCGGCAGGCATTTTATTGAAGAAGTCCGATTGATGCTGTAGGAAAGATTGCTGTTGGGGATTTCCTTCTTCATCCCCTTCCGGCTCTGGTAAGGGGAGTGTCAATGCTCTTTTCCGCTGAACCAAAGGCCCCGTTGTCCTGACGGGCACACGGCGACGACGACGACGACGACTGGCGCTCGTTTCGTATCCAGCAGCTGAAGCACATTGCTCATAGAGTTTGAAGAGCATGCGAAAGATAAAAGAGACGGTTTCGTAGATCCCCATGTAGAGAAGAATCCCGCCCACGGCAAAACCGGCCGCAAGGTAGACGAGCGGAATGCGGACTAAATAATTGTAGATGTTTTTCAGCCATACGTAGCATCTTATACAGAAAATTCGCAAATGATGGTTGTCCATGATGGAGTAGGATTAGACCTCAATCATCTTCTCTTTCTTTCTTTCCCTTTTGTTAGTTTTGTAAAATGATGAGGGGGAAGCTAAATGCATCTTGCCGGGTAGGGTAGGTAGTTGGTTGCCTTAGCGTTGAGAGGGCTGGGGCTGATTCAGCCTCTTGGACAAGGCGTAATCTTTAGCTCAATCGGTCGTGTTAAACTTCGTATTAATTAATATGCGGGGTAGATTTAGAAAAATAAATTAAATGAATAAATAAATAGAGTTCAACGGCTGACATAAATAGCCCTAAGATAACTAACCAACATCCAGTTCTGGTTTTGCTTTTATGAAAAAAAAAAAAATAAATAAATAAAAAATAAATAAATGAAATAAAATAATAGATTAATAGGACAAGTACAAATATACATAGTTTCTCTTTTTGACGGGGGAAATTCAAGCATTTATTCCAATCCCTAGGAAGGCCTTCCAAATAGAGTCAGTCCCTTAAGAGCCCTAAATTGGACATTCCAAGGTCTAAAACAAACACATTCTCAGGATCATACTGCTGTTTGATATCACGCGGCGTCTCAAACCAATGGCCACAAATCACCTGCCTGTCCAATTTCTCCTGCTCCGTCAAAAAGATATACAACGCCGGCAGAATATTGCTCGAATCCGTCTTCATCAACGCATCATGAAAGGCTCGCCCAGCAAACTATATCATTCTGCCATCCGACAGGATCTGAATCTGCTAGGAGTCAGACGAACTGCAGGGCTCTGCTGGGAGGCGTCGGGTCCCTTTTTTTTTAACTTGCTACAGGTATGTTATGAGCCCTTTTAATTTTTGCAAATCCTTCGCTTCCACACGACTAATGGTCCTATAGAGGCTCTAAAATGCCGCTTCATCTATAATCTCCGTGTGTCCGTCGGATAGGGCAGAATGCCCTTTTTTATATGTGCTAGGCACGCCATTTACTCGAGAGACTAGACAGCCTCTACATTTTAGCATAGACTACGTATGAAATTTTACCAATAGGCCCCGCCCCGTAAGGCTTGTTGTATGGGTTCCTAAATATTCCAATAAGCCCTTATTAAAGATACACCAACTCGTTAGCACCGGCGGTAGCTGTAATTGTAGACGGCTCGGCTTCCGATCATCTGCATGGAATTTACAAATGATTAACTCGGGTATTGGTTAAATGCGGCGCTGCCGGGAGTAACATTCATTAGTTTTTTTTTTATTCCTTCATTAATATACTCTTCTCGGACAGAATCTACTATTCTTGGTGATATCTAGGTCATTTTGAAGCTATAGCGAACATGCCTCTTTTGATTTCATGCACTCCCCTCTCTCGCTCTCAAATAATACATTTCCAAGACTTAGCCATCTTTGGTCGAACGGGTTCGAACCAAGCCAATCTATCACTGCAGCTGATGTGGCAAGTATTGTCATTAATTAATCAAACACAAATGCAGGACCAATTTTGGGCGCGTCCTGTTCACGTATCTCCTCCATATCTGCCCCCACCAACCAGTCAAAATCTCCCTCAAACCAGCCGCCGTATGCCCCAGCCTTGAGCCGCAGCTCTGGGCTAGCCCAGACATGTCGATCAATAGGTGCACATGATGCTTGCCGGCCAAAAAATATTCCCTTATATTCTCTATCATCCTCCATGTGAACTGCATTGATGGGGGACGGCAGGTACATAACCGTGGGTTCCAGATGCAGACCAATCATATTATCCTCAATATCGTATGATGTCCCGCGAGCATAAAAAGGGAGCTGAAGTTCTGCTGCGCGCTTCTCAAGGTCTTCCCGGTAGAAGAGGTTGCCACTTTTTTGAGCAGCCAGCCAGAGGTGATGATCAGGCTTTACTTCTAGAGCCCTGTAGTTAGCCTCATAGTCGCAAAATATGCAGGCGATGGCAATCCATTTCTTCATCTGCGGACAGCGCTTCGCCAGCATTTGTAATGTCCAGCTGTCGGGTTTGAGTGGCCACCAGATAAGCTCTGGAAGATTCTCTGTGTTCTCGTCAATTCCCAAGATATCATTCGTCATGATCCGTCGAGCAAGGATGGCAGACTTGACGAGATGGCCGTCAATACCGACTCTGGCTGGGTTGCGATCAACCTCCAAGGACCACCACTTGGCAAACATCGTATGGTGATAGATGCCCCGGAGCACGCAGAAAAGTTCGGTTTCGTCCATGGGAAAGTCAGGCAGGCTGAGCCGCGCGTACCGGTCTACGTTGCCGTCATAGGCCGCCATCTGTAATAAAAGCTGTGTGTTGAGCGTGGGAAGGTCCGGTGGCAGCGGGTTATAGAGCAGTTCCACCACCTCTGGTTGGAGGTTGTAGTACTTAGCAGCGTATCCCTCCGGACAATGAAACTCGGGTCCGAGATTTCGGTCTTCCTCAATATCATATGCCAGTGGCTCAGCTACTTCATTTCTGGGGGGGGAGAAATGAGATCGGCATTCCAGCATCAAACGGACCTGCGTCCTACCGTTGAGAAATGCTTGTTTCGGGGTTTCAAGGTTGACGGCACGGGTATGGTCATCCATCACCGCAAACCTCTGTGGTGCTGCCATTACGGTCTCATATATAATCTTACTCCCTTCCGCCGCACTCTCTCGCGCCTCCTCAGCAATGGAGACTTCGGGGAGCAAGTCCAGTTCTGCATAAAGCTCAGCAAAACCAGCAGCAGCACAGGCACGGCCTACCTGATAGCGCATGACTGGATACCGGCGGTAGAGCTGCCGGTAGGTCTCTTCGGAAGCGTAGTCTGGGTGCCAGATGCAGTAGGGCAGCAGGAGGGGATCATCATCCATGGCGTCGGGGATATCATTGCTCATGATACGTCGGGCATTGCGTGCCCGCACGAACTCCGGCTGGGTCAATTCTACCACTGCTGGGCTCATGGCAAATGAGTAGTGTAGGCGAATGCCCCTAACCACAGCTGCTCGGGCGGCTGCTGAGCTAAGGTCCTCGGGGAGTCGCTCGCCGTGCATCGCAGCCATGCAGTCCGCATAATTATACAGCAGTGGGTCCGCGGGCAGTGGCTCTGGCTCTGGGGACGAGGAATCAGAGGAATTCTCATTAGACTCATGCTCGCTGGCGGTGGAGATCAGGCAAAGTTCTTCGCTTGTCTCGCTGTCCATACCGGCTACTGGTGCCGGCAATGGTACTCAATGTGAAATGCTCACACCTTTTTATTTTTTCTTTTTTCCTTCTTGGTCCGTTCTAATTCAGGGCTAGGGCTCATTGATGGGGGGACATGGGAACGAGGAAGAGGTGCAAGTCCACCTACTAATAACCCAGCAGAGGTCCGGGTTCTCTTGGCACACTAATGTGACTCACAAAATATGTCAGGTAATATATTACTAACTAGTCAGCCAGTTTTTCAAATATACTAGCTAGCCGTACCAACCATTTAGCGGGGACAGACACATAATAGAGCCATGGTTGAGCTGCCCGAGCAACTACAAAACAACTCCAACAAAATCAGGGTCTGTTCCGTCCAGGTTAACCTCGATGTCTCAGACTTAGGGCCATGTGGGGGTCTGGAGAGATTCAACTGATAATGGCTGAATGAATATCCCGAGTAAAATGGCTCAGTCTCAGTCAAGGCCATCCGAGGCTAAGAGCAACACAAAATGAGACAGTAGCACTAGAATCCGAAAGACAAACGCAAGATCCAAGAGAGTTTTCCTTTTCCATTGACCCCCGGTCCAAAGACGCGAGATCTCCCTCATTGGACTCTGCGTTGCCCAGCTAAACTGCTGGACACATTAGAACCCTTGATCTGCTATTGTTGCTTTTTAATCATTCTACTATAGTACCCCTATTCATTTTAGCAACCATGTACGGCTGGATGGGGAAATTCTCCCTCCTGTGGATAGCATGTCTCTGGGCTGTCCTCCTTGTGCGTCCGACCGATGCACTAGAGGACTTGGGCATGTACTCGCATGTGCATGAGAAGCTCTGGTTGTGGGACAAGTATCAAATTTCGTGGTATATTTCTCTCCAACAAAACAAAACCAAAAAATGAATTCGTAACTGACCCATTACAAAGCCTAATAGATGGACCTGAGAAACAGAAGGATATTTTTCCCTGGAACAACAAGAGAGGTGCCCCCCTGGGTCTAAACAATAAGGGAAACGGCCCCGGGGGGTCTCTAAACTACTCGGAGTTTATGCAGCGAGCACGAGGGCTTTCAACAGAGGATCCCAATTTCAAGCTCCTCACCAGGGAGCCGACGACTGTCGCCGACCTCATGGATGCGGCAGAAGAATTATACAGCAAAGGGTATGGTGGCCTCTTGCCTGAAATTCTCGTTGATCCATCAGTCTACGGAAAGAATCTTAACGTCGAATATCCCGATCCCAAAAGACCCGACAAGCGTAACCTCTACTATAGAGCTGACGACCCTCACCGGACCAAGTACACTGTGATCATCGACAAGCAGACGTACAAAGTCAGGAACCTCAGAATAGAGGCTGGGGCGGGAACTGAGCTGGAGGTGAAGGTCCGACCGTTCCTGGCCCGCATGGCGCAGAACGCGGAGTACATCACTACCCTCCGGGAAGAGGAGGCTAGTCAATATAAGGCAAAATTTTTCATGAACCCTCAGAAAGTCATAAAGGGCCAGAACCAGGGCGGATTGGGGATCGCACAGGACAAGATTAAGTTCTATAGCGATACACGTCAGTCCGCGTACAAAGCAACGTTACAATACGATGAGATGGACGTGGACTCCACGTGGAATGCCCTTGACAACACTGACAAGGAGAGACTGGGATTTGGAGAAAATGATGCTCAGGCCTTTCAGGACTTTGTAGGTCTCCTCCTCCTTCTTCTTCTTCTTTTCCCCCTACTACGCTGATGTGAGAGCGGCTAACGAGAGATTTTGGTTGGTGCAGGCAAATAAATTGGGGGATCCCGAGTCTCCAAATGCGCAAAAATATACGGACGCCAATCGATCTCATTTTCGTGTCCACAAGAGCTGGAAGGACACAAAGGAAATCCATACGGACTCAGTGGAGACACTGAACGACAAAAAAAACCAAGATGGTGAATGTTATCGCGTGTGACACCTCGCTTAGTAGTCATAGGTAGTTGTGCTGTTGGGCCCTTGCGCCGACTATATAGAGTTGGTAGAGAATCAGCATCTTCATACATTGCATTTTCATAGCTGACGTGCTCGTCATCGAATTGTTGTGGCAGTGGCAGCTACTACCACCTTAGCACCGCTGGCTGCTCCTTGCGCTGTGTGGGAATAGTTTACACATAAGAATCGACTATATTGACTGTAGACCTGCCGCTCTTTCTCTTCCCTTTCTCTTTCTCCCTCTCAACACTCACTCACTCCGTTTGTTCCGGCAATTTGGAGTGTCCATTCGATAGTCCTACACTAGTCTTGTGCCTACCCAAGGATCCTCGTTCGGCTAGGGTGTTTGGCCCTCACGTGTGGTCTGGTCAACCACTCCTAGAGCGAGCGACTAGTATTAGTAAAAAATGGCTGGTGGACTGCTCTAGCTTTCTTGCCAAGAAATCATGTTTGTGCTTCCAAAATTGCATTCCGTGACTGGGACTGACATTGCTGGTTGTGCGGAGAGCGGAAAATGCTGTCAGGAACTCATACTGGCTGACACACTCAAAGCTATCGAAGGCTAACGTCTTGGTGTTACAAAACCCTTCGGGAAACCCTAAAGGTTTCTAACCCTAGTTTAAATAATGAGTTTGCCTAGTTTGGTATTTGGATTGAGGGTCAAGCTCCCTTGAGCTTAATACTTAGCTGCCTGAGGTATACTTAAAGTAACTTAATCACTATCTGAAGGGCTAGTAGAAGTATATATACTATAATTATTAGTTATAGTGCTGATAAGTTAATTTAGTGAAGTAATATAGGTAACTAAATAATAATATATAAATTAAGTATAATAACTAAAGCTATTTATATATAATAATAAGTATTCTTATATATTTCTTATAACTATTAATAGCTACTGGTAGGCTAGCTATTGCTATAGTAAATAAGTTATTATTTAGTAAGTATAGCTATTATTTAATAGATAAGCTACTATTTCTTAATATTAGCTACTATTTATATAACTTTATATTTTAAAAGTTTATTTTTAAAGTGTCTATTCTGTATCTGTCTTTTTATTAATTAATAAACTAATTAGTTAGAATTTATAAATAATAATCTCTAGTATAGTTATAATATTACTTCTTTTTTTTTAAATTTTTATCTTTTAAAAATATATAAATTATAGTGCTGTCTCTTATTATATTTATAGTCTTTTTTAATAAGTAATATTCTTTTACTATATTTAAAAGTAATAAGCTAAAAGCTTATTAACTTTGCTAGTTTAATTAAATCTTTTATAATAATTTTTCTATTAATATTTCTTACTTTTGCTGTATAAAATTAAATTAAGATTATATAATAGCTGTAAATAATAAAAAGTATACTAAATATATAAAATATAGTTATTTTTATAAAAAATAATTTTATAATAATGCTGAGTAAAAATATTTAAAATATATTAAAATAAAATTATTATAAAAGTTAAAGTAAATATTTACTAAACAAGCTTGACTTTCTATAAAAATAAATTAATTATATAAATAATAAAGGCTATTAAAGTAATATAATTTAAAAATATTAAATTATAATAGTATAATATTAAACTATATAAATAAAAATATTAATAAATAATTTATTAATTTTTAAATAATTACTATTATTCTTAAGTCTATTAATTTTATAAATTATTTACTTAATAGGCTTTTCTCTAGTTTTTTAGAGTAATTTATTAGTAAAATTTTTTTATTATTTATTAATAATTCTTAAGGTTTTTAATAGATTTTTAAATATTTTTTAAGATATTATATCCCTTTTATTTAATTAAATAATAAACTTTATTATTAATCTATTTATTAAATAAAATCTTTTTAACTTTATATTTTTTTTTAATTATCTTAATTTTCTAATATTTCTAAAGTTTAGTGTTTTCTAATGCTGGTTTTAATAGTAATATATAAAAAATTAGATATATCTTTATTTTTTTAAATAGTTTTAATTTAAAAGTAATTAGTTCTAGTTTTTCTTTAATTTTATAAAATTTTAACTTAATGTAATTAAGTTTACTGCTTAATCTTTTAATTTAAATATTTTATTATAAAAAATATACTTTTTTTTTCTTTTAAAAATTTAATTTTTTTAATTTATACTTGTTATAATGTATAACTATTTAAATATTAAAGAATTTAATATTTCTCTATAGAGACTTATAAATCTCTTTTAACTTTATTATTATTTATTTTATATTTTTTATTTTTAATATTTCTTATAGTGGTTCTTCTAGCATTTTTATATAGTATTTATAGTTTATAAAGAATAGTAATACTTTAATTATTATATTAATTATATTATTATATACTAACTATACTATAAATAGTAATTTTATTTAGTTATTTTAATTATAATTAATATAATAATATAAATACTACTTAATAATCTGGTTTATTCTTTCTATCTATTTATTTATTTATAAATAATAAATGGTTGAGTATTTTTACTTTATTTTAATTTAATTTATTAATAACTTCTAAAGGTTTAAGTTAAATAATGTTTCTTAATTTATAGTTATTTTTTTTAAAAATTTATAGTACTTAAATACTTCTCTAAGTAATATAATTACTAGTTTTTATATATTATTTATTTTTTTAACTAATATTAAGTATATATATTTAATAAGTCTATTTATTACTATTAATATTAAATTATATTCTTCTAATATAGATAGTTTAGTAATATAATTTATTATAATTTATTTTTATAGCCTTATTAATATATTTATATTTTATAGCCTTCTATATAATATATGTCTATTTATCTTATTTTTATTATATTTTTTATATTTATAAATATATTTTTCTACCTTTTTTTTAATATTTAGAATATAAAAATACCTTATAATTTATTTTATTATTTTATTAATTTCTAAATATTCTCTAGTAAGCTTATTATGATGTTTTATAATAACTTCTTTTTTTATTATATATAGTACTGTTATAAACTCTTTTATATATAATAGTTTATTACTTTTTTTAAGTTTATTAATTTTTTTTATTTTTATTAGTAATTAGTCTTTTATTTAAGCTTCCTTTATCTATTTATAAAATTCTTAATTATTATTTATAATTATTGCTGTAATAATTGCTGCTTGCTTATTATATTTAATAAATTTATTTTTATTATACTTAAGTATAGCAGTTTATAGCTTTATGTTATGACCACGCTAGAGGTCATCACCCGCAAACCCTAGCCAATCAGTCTACCAACCAACAGGAAGGCAGACACGGGACAGACACCTCAGGAATGGACTCTTAAGACACAAGGTCATGTGAATGGTAGCTAATGCCAAGGAATGGTAGCTTATCTACTAAATAATAGCTACACTTATTAGGTGGTAGCTCATCTACTGCAGCAATAGCCAGCCTACCAGTGGCTATTAGTAGCTATAAAGGATATATAAGGATGCTTATTATTATATATAAATAGCTTTTAGTTACTATATTTAATTTTATTGTTATTTAGTTATCTACATTACTCCACTAGATCAGCTTGTCAGCATTATAATTAATAGTAGTAGTATATATACTTCTACTAGCCCTCTAGATAGTAATTAAGTTACTTTAAGTATACCTTAGGCAGCTAAGTATTAAGCTTAAGAGAGCTTAATCTTTAATCTAAATATTAAATTAGATAAATTTATTATTTAAATTAGGGTTAGAAACCTTTAGGGTTTTCTAAAGGGTTTTATAATATATTAAGCATCAGTTAGTATAAGTTAAGTTTAGATTAACTTAAAATATAGTATTCTAAACTACTTAAGCAGGTTCTACAGTTTTTAATAGTAATAAGCTTATATAGTATATTAGGGTACTAGAAGAGTAACTTTAGCAAGCTAAAATAATCTATATAAAGTAACTTTAGTATGCTAAAACAGTCTATATAGAATAAATTAAATAGCTATAGAAGCAGCTTTTTAAAATAAGTAATAAATTAAAAAAGAAAGAAATTAAGCTCTAGGTACTAGAAGCTTTTAATAAAATATATAGCAAGCTATAATACTTTCTTATATAATTAAATATATATATTAGTATTAATAAAAACAAGTTTAAAAATAAAATTAAGAAGGTTATATTTATATTTATACACCTTAAAAAAATAGTATATAAATGGTTTAAGCTGTACATTAGGGCTTATTTAAATAAATAAGAAAATCTTAGTAATAAAGTATAGAAGAATGTAAAAGAGATATTTTAGAATTATTAAAGATTTAAGTAGAAACTTAAGAATATATTTAGAGATATTAATACAGTTAAAAGAGCTGAGAGGCAGCTTAGAAGACTTAAAAATAAGAATAATATATTAAAGTATATTTTAGAATTTAGGCAACTATTATTATAAGTAGAATAAAATAATAAAGCATTAATTATATAGTTTAAGATTAGAATAGAATAGAAAATCTAGAAAAAAATAATTATATTAAAAAAAGCTAAGACCCTTAATAAGCTTATAAAAGTTTATAGATAAATTAGCAGTTAGCTAGAAGACTTTAAGGCTAAAAAGTATTATTATAGAAAGTTAAGATATTAGCTTTAAATAAATAAATAATAAGATTAATGGGAAAGCGACCTATATAGATTAAAATTAATAAAATTTAATATAATATTTTTAAAGAATAAAAGAGAATAGTACTGCAGTAAAAAACTATATTATAGCTGTAAAAAATTAGAATATATATTTAAAGACTATTAATAGAAGAGTAATAAGTTAATAAAAAGTAAATCTAAACTAAGCTAAAAGAAATATAATAAGCTAAAAGAGATTCTAGATATACTTAAGATTTGTACTATTAAATATAAGATTATTAAATAATCTAGTAATAAGAAGAAAGGTCTTACTTAAGATTAATAGAAGGTTGTCAGCATATTATTATTTAAGAATAATAAGAAAAGTAAAGAGCTAGAGGCCAGTAAAATAGTAAGAATTAAGATTAATATAAATAAATGGGCTGGTGATATAATCAGGTAAATACTTATAAAAAGTAATAATAAGTTAAAAGAAAAATTTAAATATAATACTAAGAAAGAGCTAGTACAAGTTAAAAAATAAGAAGAAAGATAAGAAAGTAATTAAGATATATTTATTAAAGTAGTATATAAATGCAGCAGTAATAAAGGCTTGCTTAGAGGCAGTACTTTAATATAATAATAGTAGAATTAAAAAAATTAGAAAGACTTATATAGTAAATTTCTAAAAGTTAATTTAAATATAGATTTAAGTATAAAGAATTTTTAGTTAATATAAAATTTTAAAAAGGCAGCATTAAAAGAAAATATTAAAATCTAGATATAAAAAATATATTAGCAGCTTAAGAAAGATCCTTAATAATATAATTTTAAACTATATAAAATTATTAATAAATGTTTATACTGGAACATGTGATGTTAAACAGGTAAAAAAGACTAGATAGAATATTTATAAAATTATAATAATTATTTATAATATTATTGGATATATTAACAAGATAATCAGGATTATTATTAAGCTATTAGGAAGGCTTTAAAGAAATAATAATAAGGTTATAATTACAGTATATGCATTAAGATATGGTGCAAATGTGTATATTATAAAAAATATAATTATTATAAGTAACTATTATAGGTGGTGTGCTACTTAATAGTCTGTAATGCTTATAAAAGTATATAATAAATTATAGAATAGATTTTACTGCTAAGAATTATTAAATAAAGTCTATATTATTTTTATTAAAGAAACAGATATATATGTAGAGGGTTTATAAAATATCTAGAATATTAATAAATTTACTAAAGTATGTACTATAAAGATGAATATTTAATATATTATAGTAGAAAAATAAACTTAAATTATTTTCTAAAATGTGCACAGCAGCACTAACTAAACTGGAAATAATTAATTAAATTTAAAGTTAATAAATATATTAATAAGTAGAACCATAAGTATTTAGAAGAGATACTAGAATATAATTTTTATACTATTATAAAAAAAGCGCATTTAAAAAAGAAAGTTAGAGTTAATAAATATAAGGCTAAAGTAATAATTAATTTAGAAGCTATAGAGAACTTTATTAGTATAATATATATAGAAAAGAAATAAATTAATATAACTAAAAAAGCATTACCTAGGCAGATATTGGCTATTAATAGAGAATTAATTATAAAAAATAGAATTATTTATAAGGCTAGAGTAGTTCTTAATATTAAAGAACAACTTAAGGAGTTAATACTGGATATTATATTAGTTAAGTATAATATTATATTAGGCATGCTATAACTTAGAGAGAGAAATCTAATTATTAACTAATAGACTAAAGAACTTAAAATTAGCAGAAAGTAAGAATTTAAATTAAATTTAAAGTTAAGTCTAGTATAGCTAATATTAGTAGTAATAGAAAGACTATTAAAATATATATAGTATATAGAACTTAGATGGTAAAAAGAATTAAGTATAGTCTTAATAGATGTTAAAATAGATTAACTAATAGAAAAGAAAAAGTATAAAATAGTAATAATAAATAAAATTATTAGTATGTTATTATTTAAATGCTATAAAAGATTTAAATATATCTTTAAAGTATTAAAGAAGTCTAAGTTATTAAAATAAATAAAATATAATTATACTATACTACTTAAGAAAGAAAAAAAACTAACTATAAAAGTACTATACTTTATATTAGAGAAGAAGTTAAAGGTATTTAAGATATATATTAATAATTAGCTAGTAAAAAATAATATATAATTATTAAAATTATCTGCAGAATATGAAGTCTTATTTATAGTAAAAAAAAATAAAAAACTTAAAATATATATAGATTATAGACCACTTAATAATATTATAATTAAGAATTAATACCTGTTACTGCTTATTTAAAAGATATAAAACACTATTAAAGAAGCTAAGTTTTTTACCAAGCTTAATATTATAGATGCATACTATCAGATATATATAGCTAAAAAAGAAAAATAAAAAACTATATTTAAAATTAAGTTTAGACACTATAAATATCTAGTAATACTGTTTAGACTAACTAATATATTAGTATTATTTTAAAGACTTATTAATAAAGTATTAAGTAAAGCAAGAGAAATATATGCCTTAGCTTATATAAATAATATTCTTATATTCTTAAAAACTAAAGAAGTATATATTAAATATGTAAAGAATATACTTAGAAAGCTTAATATATATAAACTATAATATAAATTAGCAAAATGTAAATTCTATATTAAAAAAATTAAATTTCTAGAATATTAAATAATAACAGAAGGAATTTATATAGAAAAGTATAAGATTTAGGTAATTAGGGATTAGTTAAAACTAAAAAATTTATAAAAACTGTAATAGTTTATAGGGTTATTAAATTATTATTAATAATTTATTAAAGAATATTCTGAAAAAATGAAACTACTATTTAACCTTATATATAAAGACACCAGGTTTAAATAGATAAACAGTTAAATAAAAGTATTTAAAGAAGTTAAATATACTATAATAACTATATTAGTATTATTAATATATAACTTAGATAAAAAAATAATTATTAAAATAGATATATTAGACTATACAATTAGAGTATAAATAATTTAAAAAGATAATAAAGGAAGACAGTAATTAGTTATATATTACTTAAAAAAGCTTATACCAGCAGAGCTAAATTATGACATTTATAATAAAAAGTTATTGGTTATTATTGCAGTATTTAAGTATTAAAGAGTTTATATTAAAGGAGCTAAATAAATAGTTATTATAAAATTAAATTATAAAAATCTTACCTACTTTATAATAACTAAAGAGTTAATAAGAAGATAGGCTAGATAGGCTAAGATACTAGCTTAATATAACTATAAAATTAAATATTGCAAAGAATTAGAAAACAGTTATATAAATATATTAAGTTAAAAATTAGATTATAAATAAGATAGTTAGATAAAGCCATAAACTGCTATACTTAAGTATAATAAAGATAGATTTATTAAATATAATAAGTAAGTAGTAATTGTTGCAGTAATAATTATAGATAATAATTAAAAATTTTATAAATAGATAAAGAAAGCTCAAGCAAAAGACTGACTATTAATAAAAATAAAGAAAGTTAATAAACTTAAAGAAAATAATAAACTATTATAATTAAAAGGATTTATAGCAGTACTCTATATAATAGAAAAAGAAGTTATTATAAGATATTATAACAAGCTTACTAGAAAACATCTAAAAATTAATAAAATAATAAAATAAATTATAAGGCATTTCCATATTTTAAATATTAGAAGAAAGGTGAAAAAATATATTTATAAATATAAAAAATACAATAAGAACAAGGCAAATAGATATATACTATATAGAAGACTATAGAGTATAAATATATTAATAAGACTATAAAAATAGATTATAATAAATTATATTACTAAACTGCCTATATTAGAAGGATATAATTTAATATTAATAGTAATAAATAGGCTTATTAAATATATATATTTAATACTAGTTAAAAAAATAGATAATATATAAAAACTAGCAACTATATTACTTAGAAAAGTATTTAAGCATTATAAATTTTTAAAAAAGATAACTATAAATTAAGGAATGTTGTTTAACTTAAACCTTTAAAAGTTATTAATAAATTAAATTAAAATAAAGTAAAAATACTCAACTACTTATTATTTATAAATAAATAGATAGATAGAAAGAATAAACTAAACTATTAAATAATATTTATATTATTATATTAATTATAATTAAAACAACTAGACAGGGTTACTGCCTATAATATAGTTAATATATAATAATATAATTAGTATAATAACTAAAGTATTATTATTTTTTATAAACTATAAATATTATACAAGAATGCCAGAAGAACCACTATAAGAAATACTAGAAGTAAAAGATATAAAATAAATAGTAATAAAGTTAAAAAAGATTTATAAGTCTCTATAGAGAAATATTAAATTCTTTAATATTTAAATGGCCATGCACTATAATAAATATAGATTAGAAAAATTAGACCTTTAGAAGAAGGGAAAAGTATACCTCTTATAATAAAATATTTAGACTAAAAAGCTAAGCAGTAAACTTAATTATATTAAATTAAAATCTTATAAAATTAAAAAAAAATTAGAACTAGTTACTTTTAAATTAAAATTATTTAAAAAAATAAAAATACACCTAATTTTTTATATATTATTATTAAAATCAGCATTAAAGAATGCTAAACTCTAGAAATATTAGAAGATTAAGATAATTAAAAAAAAATATAAAGTTAAAAAGATTCTATCTAGTAGATAGGTTAATAGTAAAGTCTATTACTTAATTAAATAAAAGAGGTATAATACCTTAGAGAATACTTAAAAATCTATTAAAAATCTTAAAAATTACTAATGAGCAATAAAGAAATTTTACTAATAAATTACTTTAAAAAATTAGAAGAGAGCCTGTTAAGTAAATAATTTATAAAATTAATAGGCTTAAGGGTAGCAGTAATTATTTAAAAATTAATAAATTATTTATTAATATTTTTATTTATACAGTTTAACACTGTACTATTATAATTTAATATTTTTAAACTATATTGCTTTAACAGTCTTTATTATTTATATAATTAATTTATCTTTGCAGAAAGTTAAGCTTGTTTAGTAAATACTTACTTTAACTCTTATAATAGTTTTATTTTAGCATATTTTAAATATTTTTACTTAGCATTACTATAAAATTATTTTTTATAAGAATAATTGTGTTTTATATATTCAGCACACTTTTTATTATTTATAGCTATTATATAATCTTAATTTAATTTTATATAGTAAGAGTAAGAAATATTAATAGAAAAACTATTATAAAAGATTTAATTAAACTGGCAAAGCTAATAAGCTTTTAATTTATTGCTTTTAAATATAATAAAGAGATATTACTTATTAAGAAAGACTATAGGTATGATAAGAAATGATGCTATAACTTATATATTTTTAAAAGATAAAGATTTAAAAAAGGGGAAGTAATATTATAATTATACTAAAGATTATTACCTATAAATTCTAGCTAATTAGTCTACTAACTAATAAAAAGGCAGACATGGAATAGACATCTTAAAAATAAACTTTTAAAATATAAGATTATATAAATAATAGCTAATGCTAAGAAATGGTAGCTTATCTATTAAATAATAGCTATACCTACTGGGTAGTAGCTTACTTACTGCAGTAATAGCCAGCCTACTGGTGGCTACTAGTAGCTATAAAGAATATATAAGAATGCTTATTATTACATATAAATAGCTTTTAATTACTATATTTAATTTTATTATTATTTAGTTACCTATATTACTCCACTAGATTAGCTTATTAGTACTATAACTGACAGTAGTAGTATACATACTTCTACTGGCCCTCCAGATAGTGATTAAGTTACTTTAAGTATACCTCAGGCAGCTAAGTATTAAGCTCAAGGAAGCTTGACCCTTAATCCAAATACCAAACTAGGCGAACTTATTATTTAAACTAGGGTTAGAAACCTTTAGGGTTTCCCGAAGGGTTTTGTAATACTTTATTTAACTATCTTACTTGTAATTTAGTTTTTAATTTAATATATTTATATAACTATTTTCTAATTCTTTATAATATTTAATTTTATAGTTATATTAAACTAGTATTTTAATCTATTTAGCCTATTTTTTTATTAACTTTTTAATTGTTATAAAGTAGATAAGATTTTTATAATTTAATTTTATAATAACTATTTATTTAACTTCTTTAATATAAACTTTTTAGTACTTAAATACTGCAATAATAGTTAATAACTTTTTATTATAAATATTATAATTTAACTCTGCTGGTGTAAGCTTTTTTAAGTAATATATAATTAATTATTATCTTTCTTTATTATTTTTTTAGATTATTTATACTCTAATTGTATAGTCTAATATGTCTGTTTTAATAATTATTTTTTTATTTAAATTATATATTAATAATACTAGTATAGTTATTATAATATATTTAACTTTTTTAAATGCTTTTATTTAACTATCTATTTATTTAAATCTAGTATTTTTATATATAAAATTAAATAATAATTTTATTCTTCTAGAATATTCTTTAATAAATTATTAGTAATAATTTAATAATTTTATAAACTATTATAGTTTCTATAAATTCTTTAGTCTTAACTAATTTTTAATTATCTAAATCTTATACTTTTCTATATAAATTTCTTTTATTATTATTTAATATTTTAAAAATTTAATTTTTTTAATATAGAATTTATATTTTACTAACTTGCATTATAGTTTATATATATTAAGCTTTTTAAGTATATTTTTTATATATTTAATATATACTCCTTTAATTTTTAAAAATATAAAAATATTATTTATATAGACTAAAATATATATCTCTTTTACTTTACTTAATATTTTATTAATAAGTTTTTAAAATAATACTAGCATGTTAGTTAGTTTAAATAGTATTATTAAATATTTATAGTATCTAAATTTAGTTCTAAATATAGTTTTTTATTTTTTTTTTTAGTTATGTATATTTAATAGTATATATTTATAATATTAAGCTTAATAAAAAACTTAGCTTTTTTAATAATATTTTATATTTTTTAGATAAGCAGTAATAAATATTAATTTTTAATTATAATATTATTAAGTGGTCTGTAGTCTATATATATTTTAAGTTTTTTATTTTTTTTTATTATAAATAGGACTTTATATTCTATAAGTAATTTTAATAGTTATATATTATTTTTTACTAGCTGATTATTAATATATATTTTAAATATTTTTAACTTTTTTTTTAATATAGAGTATAATGCTTTTATAGTTGGTTTTCTATTTTTTTTAAGTAATATAATATGGTTATACTTTATTTATTTTAATAATTTAGACTTTTTTAATACTTTAAAAATATGCTTAAACTTTTTATAGTATTTAAATAATAGTATATTAATAATTTTATTTATTATTATTATTTTATACTCTTTCTTTTTTATTAGTTAACTTATTTTAGCATCTATTAAAACTATACTTAATTTTTTTTATTATTTAAGTTCTATATACTATATATATTTTAATAGTTTTTTTATTACTGCTAATATTAGCTGTATTAAACTTAATTTTAAATTTAATTTAAATTTTTATTTTCTGCTAATCTTGAGTTTTCTAGTTTACTAGTTAATAATTAGATTTTTTTTTCTAAGTTATAATATGCTTAATATAATATTATATTTAATTAATATAATATTTAGTACTAGCTTTTTAAATTATTTTTTAATATTAAAAACTACTTTAGTTTTATAAATAATTTTATTTCTTATAATTAATTTTCTATTAATAGCTAATACCTATCTGGGTAATGCTTTTTTATTACAAAACCCTTTGGGAAACCCTAAAGGTTTCTAATCCTAGTTTAAATGATGAGTTTGCCTAGTTTAGTATTTAGATTGAGGGTCAAGCTTTCTTAAGCCTGATACTTAGCTGTTTGAGGTATACTTAAAGTAATTTAATTACTATCTAGAGGGCCAGTAAAAGTATGTATACTGCTACTGTTAGTTATAATATTAATAAGTTAATCTAGTAAAGTAATATAGGTAACTAAATAATAATAGAATTAAGTATAGTAACTAAAGCTATTTATATATAATAATAAGTGTTCTTATATATTTTTTATAGCTACTAGTAGCCACTGGTAGGCTAGTTATTACTATAGTAGGTAAGCTATTATTTAGTAGATATAGCTATTATTTTAATAGGCAAGCTACTATTTTTTAATATTAGCTACTATTTATATAACTTTATATTTTAAAAGTTTATTTTTAAGGTATTTATTTTATGTCTGCCTTTTTATTAGTTAATAGACTAATTAGCTAGGGTTTATAGATAATAATCTCTAGTATAATTATAATATTACTTTTCTTCTTTTAGATCTTTATTCCTTAAAGATATATAAGTTATAGTGCTGTTCCTTATTATACCTATAATCTTTTTTAATAAGTAATATTTCTTTACTATATTTAAAAATAATAAGTTAAAAGCTTATTAACTTTACTAGTTTAATTAAATTTTTTATAATAGTTTCTTTGTTAACATTTCTTACTCTTACTATATAAAATTAAATTAAGATTATATAATAGCTGCAAATAATAAAAAGTATGCTGAATATATAAAATGTAGTTATTCTTATAAAAAATAATTTTATAATAATGCTAAGTGGAAATATTTAGAATATGCTAAAATAAAATTATTATAAGAGTTAAAATAAATATTTACTAAACAAGCTTGGCTCTCTGCAAAGATAAATTAATTATATAAATAATAAAGACTGTTAAAGTAATATAATTTAAAAATATTAAATTATAATAGTATAGTGTTAGACTATATAAATAAAAATATTAATAAATAATTTATTAATTCTTAAATAATTACTGCTACCCTTAAATCTATTAATTTTATAAATTATTTATTTAATAAGCTCTTTTCTAGTTTTTTAAAGCAGTTTATTAGTAAAATTTCCTTATTACTTATTAGTAATTTTTAAGATTTTTAATAAGTTTTTAAATATTCTTTAAGGTATTATACCCCTTTTATTTAATTAAGTAATAAACTTTATTATTAACCTATTTATTAAATAGAATCTTTTTAACTTTATATTTCTTTTCAATTATTTTAATTTTTTAATATTTCTAAAGTTTAGCATTCTCTAGTGCTGGTTCTAATAATAATATATAAAAAATTAAGTATATTTTTATTTTTTTAAATAGTCTTAATTTAAAAGTAACTAGTTCTAGTTTTTTTTTAATCTTATAAAATTTTAATTTAATATAATTAAGTTTGCTGCTTAGTCTTTTAATTTAAATATTTTATTATAAAAAGTATACTTTTTTCTTTTTTTAAAGGTTTAATTTCTCTAATCTATACTTATTATAGTACATAACTATTTAAATATTAAAGAATTTAATATTTTTTTATAAAGACTTATAAATTTCTTTTAACTTTATTACTATTTATTTTATATCTTCTACTTTTAATATTTTTTATAATAATTTTTCTGGCATTCTTGCATGGTATCTATAGTTTATAAAGAATAATAATACTTTAATTATTATATTAATTATATTATTATATACTAACTATACTATAGGCAGTAACCCTATCTAGTTATTTTAATTATAATTAATATAATAATATAAATACTATTTAATAGTCTAATTTATTCTTTTTATCTATTTATTTATTTATAGATAATAAGCAGTTAAGCATTTTTACTTTATTTTAATTTAATTTATTAATAACTTTTAAAGGTTTAAGTTGAATAATATTCTCTAATTTATAGTTATCTTTTTTAAAAATTTATAATGCTTAAATACTTCTTTAAATAATATAGTTGCTAGTTTTTATATATTATTTATTTCTTTAACTAGTATTAAGTATATATATTTAGTAAGCTTGTTTACTACTACTAGTATTAAGTTATATTCTTCTAATATAGGCAGTTTAATAATATAATTTATTATAATTTATTTTTATAATCTTACTAGTATATCTGCACTTTATAGCCTTTTATATAATATATGTCTATTTATTTTATTTTTATTATATTTTTTATATTTACAAATATATTTTTCTACCTTTTTTTTAATATTTAGGATGTAGAAATACCTTATAATTTATTTTATTATTTTATTAATTCCTAAATATTCTCTAGTAAGCTTATTATAGTATCTTATAATAACTTCTTTTTCTATTATATATAATACTGCTATAAATCCTTTTAAATATAGTAGTTTATTATTTTCTTTAAGTCTATTAACTTTCTTTATTTCTATTAATAGTTAGTCTTTTACTTGAGCTTTTTTTATCTATTTATAAAATTCTTAATTATTATTTATAATTATTGCTGCAATAATTACTGCTTACTTATTATATTTAATAAATCTATTTTTATTATACTTAAGTATAGCAGTTTATAGCTTTATCTAACTACTCTATTTATAATCTAGTCTTTAATTTAATATATTTATATAGCTATTTTCTGATCCTTTATAATATTTAATTTTATAGTTATATTAAGCTAGTATTTTAGCCTATTTAGCCTGTCTTCTTGTTAACTCTTTAGTTATTATAAAGTAAATAAGATTTTTATAATTTAATTTTATAATAACTGTTTATTTAGCTTTTTTAATATAAATTCTTTAGTATTTAAATGCTGTGATAATAGCCAATAACTTTTTATTATAAATATTATAATTTAATTTTACTGATATATGTTACAAAACCCTTCAGGAAACCCTAAAGGTTTCTAACCCTAGTTTAAATGATGAGTTTGCCTAGTTTGGTATTCAGATTGAGGGTCAAGCTCCTGTGAGCCTGATACTTAGCTGCCTGAGGTATACTTGAAGTAACTCAATTACTATCTGGAGGGCCAGTAGAAGTATGTATACCGCTACTGTTAGTTATAGTGCTGATGAGTTGATCTAGTGGAGTAATATAGGTAACTGAATAATAATAGAATTAAGTGTAGTAACTAAAAGCTATTTATATGTAATAATAAGCGTCCTTATATATCCTTTATAGCTACCGGTAGCCACCAGTAGGCTGGCTATTGTGGTAGCTGGTAGCTAAGCTATTATAATAGCTAAGCTATTGTATACTGTTGGTCCCTGGCTACTATTTATATATTATATGACTTCCTTAGTAATTATTACCTAAGGCATACACCTTGTGTCTGCCTTTTATTTCTCCTGTGGGATGATTGGTCTAGGGTTTTTAATAAGAATACTAGTATAGTAATTATAACATTACTTCCTCTCTTTTAGGTCTTTGTTCCTAAAGATATATAAGTTATAGCATTGCCCCTTATCACGCCTGTAATCTTTCTTAATAAGTAATATTTCTTTACTATATCTGAGAGTAATAAGCTAAAGGCTTGTTAACTTTGCTAGTTTAATTAAATTCTTTATAATGGTTTTCCTGTTAATGTTCCTTGCACTTATTATATAAAATTAAATTAAGATTGCATAATAGCTGTAAATAATAAAAAGTGTGCTAAATATACAAAATACAGTTGTCCTTATAAGAAATGATTTTATAGTAATACTGAGTGGAAATGTTTAGAATGTGCTGAAGATAAAATAGATGCTAAAATTATAAGAGCTGAAGAAAAGTATAAGTATTTTATTAAAGCTTAGATGAAGTTAATTTTGCAACTTTGCTGTTTATATAAGCAATAAAAGTTATTAAAAGAGTATGGTTCTTAAATGTTAAGTTATAATAGTATAGTATTAGACCATATAGATGAGGATGCTAGTAAATAATCTATTAATTTTTAAATAATTACTGCTATCCTTAAGTCTACTAATTCTATAAATTATTTACTTAACAGGCTCTTTCCTGATTTTTTAGAGTAGTTTATTAGTGAAATTTCTTTATTACTTGTTAATAATTCTTAAGGTTCTTAATAAGTTTCTAAGTATTCTTTAAGGTATTATACTCTTTTTATTTAATTAAGTAATAAACTTTATTATTAACCTATTTATTAAATAGAATCTTTTTAACTTTATATTTTTTTTTAATTATCTTGATCTTCTAATATTTCTAGAATTTAGTGTTCTCTAGTGCTGGTTCTAATAGCAATATATAAAAAACTGGGTGTATTTTTATTTTTTTAGGTAGTTTTAATTTAAAAGTAACTAGTTCTAGTTTTTTTTTAATCTTATAAGATTCTAACTTAATATAATTAAGTTTACTGCTTAGTCTTTTAATCTAAATATTTTATTATAAGAGATATACTTTTTTCTTTTTTTAAAGGTCTAGTTCCTCTAACCTATACTTGTTATAGTATATAGCTATTTAGATGTTAAAGAACTTAATATTTCTTTATAAAGATTTATAAATTTTTTTTAATTTTATTATTATTTATTTTATATCTTCTACTTTTAATATTTTTTATAGTAGTTCTTCTAGCATTCTTATATAATAACTGTAATTTGTAAAGAATAGTAATACTTTAATTATTATACTAATTATATTATTATATACTAATTATACTATAGGCAGTAATTCTATTTAGTTATTTTAATTATAATTAATATAATAATATAGATACTATTTAATAGTCTGGTTTGTTCTTTCTATTTATCTGTTTATTTATAAATAGTAGGCAGTTAAGCATTTTTACTTTATTTTAATTTAATCTATTAATAATTTCTAAAGGTTTAAGTTGAACAACATTTCTTAATTTATAGTTATCTTTTTTAGAAATTTATAGTGCTTAAATACTTCTTTAAGTAATATAGTTGCTAGTTTTTATATATTATTTATTTCTTTAACTAGTATTAAATATATATA
Source organism: Aspergillus sparsus (assembly GCA_027569235.1). Taxonomy (NCBI): domain Eukaryota; kingdom Fungi; phylum Ascomycota; class Eurotiomycetes; order Eurotiales; family Aspergillaceae; genus Aspergillus; species Aspergillus sparsus. The sequence continues at coordinate 577,133 of JAPDES010000009.1, read as the reverse complement.
TTTAGTAAGCCTGTTTACTACTACTAGTATTAAGTTATATTCTTCTAATATAGGCAGTTTAATAATATAATTTATTATAATTTATTTCTATAATTTTACTAGTATATCTATACTTTATAGTCTTCTATATAGTGCGTGCCTATTTACTTTATTCTTATTATATTTTTTATATTTATAAATATATTTTTCTATCTTTTTTCTAATATTTGGAATGTAAAAATGCCTTATAATTTATTTTATTATTTTATTAACTTCTAAATATTCTCTAGTAAGCTTGTTATAGTATCTTATAATAACTTCTTTTTTTATTATATATAGTACTGCTATAAATTCTTTTAATTATAATAATTTATTATTTTCTTTAAGTTTATTAACTTTCTTTATTTCTATTAATAGTTGGTCTTTTGCTTAAGCTTTCTTTATTTATTTATAAAATTTTTAATTATTATTTATAATTATTGCTGCAATGATTGCTGCTTGCTTGTTATATTTAATAAATTTATTTTTATTATATTTAAGTATAGCAGTTTATAGCTTTATTTAACTGCCCTGCTTATAATCTAGTCTTTAATTTAATGTGTTTATATAACTGTTTTTTAATTCTTTATAATATTTAATTTTATAGTTATATTAAGCTAGTATCTTAGCCTATCTAGCCTATCTTCTTATTAATTTTTTAGTTGTTGTAAAGTAGGTAAGATTTTTATAATTTAATTTTATAATAACTATTTATTTAGCTTCTTTAATATAAACTCTTTAATACTTAAATGCTGCGACAATAGCCAATAACTTTTTATTATAAATATTATAATTTAGCTCTGCTGGTATAAGCTTTTTTAAGTAATATATAATTAGTTGCTGTCTTTTTTTATTATCTTTTTAGATTATTTATATTCTAATTGTATAGTCTAATATGTCTATTTTAATAATTATTTCTTTATTTAAATTATGTATTAATAATACTGGTGTAATTATTATAATATATTTAACTTCTTTAAATGCTTCTATTTAACTGTTTATTTATTTAAATCTGGTATTTTTATATATAAGGTTAAATAGTGGTTTTATTCTTGCAGAATACCCTTTAATAAATTATTAGTAATAATTTAATAATTCTATAAATTATTGCAGTTTCTGTAAATTCTTTAATCTTAATTAATTTCTAATTACCTAAATCTTATGCTTTTTTGTATAAATTCCTTTTATTATTATTTAATATTCTAGAAATTTAGTTTTTTTAATATAGAATTTATATTTTATTAGTTTATATTATAACTTATATATGCTGAGCTTTCTAAGTACATTCTTTATATATTTAATGTGTGCTCCTTTAGTTTTTAAGAATATAAAAATATTATTTATATAGATTAAGGTATATATTTCTTTTATTTTATCTAGTACTTTATTAATAAGTTTTTAAAATAATGCTAGTGTATTAGTTAGTCTAAATAATATTACTAGATATTTATAGTATTTAAACTTGGTTTTAAATATAGTTTTTTATTTTTCTTTTTTAGCTATGTATATTTAATAGTATGTATTTATAATATTAAGCTTGGTAAAAAATTTAGCTTCTTTAATGGTATTTTATATCTTTTAAATAAGCAGTAATAGGTATTAATCTTTAATTATAATATTATTAAGTAGTCTATAATCTATATATATTCTAAGTTTTTTATTTTTTTTTACTATAAATAGGACTCCGTGTCCTGTAGGTAATTTTAATAATTATATATTATTTTTTACTAGCTAATTATTAATATATATTTTAAGTACCTCTAACTTCTTTTTTAATATAGAGTATAGTGCTTTTATAATTAGTTTTTTTTTTTTTTTAAGTAGTATAGTGTAATCATGCTTTATTTATTTTAATAATTTAGGCTTCTCTAGTACTTTAAAGATGTACTTAAATCTTTTATAGTATTTAGATAATAATATACTAATAATTTTATTTATTATTATTATTTTATGCTCTTTTTTTTCTATTAGTTAATTTATTTTAGTGTTTATTAAGACTATATTTAATCCTTTTTATTATCTAAGTTCTGTATATTATATATATTCTAATGGTCTTTTTATTGCTGCTAATATTAGCTGTACTGGGCTTAATTTTAAATCTAGTTTAAATTTTTACTTTCTGCTAATTTTAAGTTCTTTAATTCTTTAATTAATAGTTAGATTTCTCTCTTTAAGTTATAACATGCCTAATATAATATTATATTTAATTAATATAATATTTAGTATTAGCTCCTTAAGTTATTTTTTAATATTAAAAATTATTCTAGTCTTGTAGGTGATTCTGCTTTTTATAATTAATTCTTTATTAATAGTTAATACCTGCCTAGGTAATGCTTTTTTAGTTATATTAATTTATTTCTTTTTTATATATGCTATATTAATAAAGTTTTTTATAGCTTTTAAGTTAATTATTACTTTAATCTTGTATTTATTAATTCTAGCTTTTTTTTTTAAATATGCTCCTTCTATAGTAGTATAAAGATTATATTTTAATATTTCTTTTAAATACTTATAGTCCTGCTTGTTGATATACTTGTTAACTTTAAATTTAATTAATTATTTCTAGTTTGATTAGTGCTGCTGTATATATTTTAAAAAATAATTTAAGTTTATCTTTTTACTATAGTGTGTTAGACATCCATCTTTATAGTATATACTTTAATAAATCTATTAATATTCTAAATATTTTATAAACTCTTTATATATGCATCTATTCCTTTAATAAGGATAGTATAGACTTTATTTAATAATTTTTAGTAGTAAAATTTATTCTGTAATCTGTTATATACTTTTATAAGTATTATAGACTATTAAATAGCACACCATTTATAGTAGTTACTTGTAATAATTATATTTTTTATAGTATATATATTTGCACCATGTCTTAATATATATATTATAATTATAATCTTACTATTATTTCTTTAAAGCTTTTCTAGTAGTTTAATGGTAATTTTAGTTATCTTATTAATATATTTAATAATATTATAGATAATTATTGCAATTTTATAAATATTTTATTTAGTCTTTCTTGCTTATTTAATATTACGTGTTCTAGTGTAAACATTTATTAATAATTTTATATAATTTAAAGTTATATTATTAAGGATCTTCCTTAAGCTGCTAATATATTTCTTATATTTAGGTTTTAATATCTTCTTCTAGTGCTGCCTTTCTAAAATCTTATATTAATTAAAAGTTTTTTATACCTAAATCTGTATTTAAATTAACTTTTAGAAATTTATTATATAAGTTTTTCTAATTTTTTTAACTCTATTATTATTATACTAAAATATTACTTTTAGGCAAGCCTTTATTACTGCTGCATTTATATACTGCTTTAATAAGTATATTTTAATTATTTTTTTATCTTTTTTCTTGTTTTCTGATTTATACTAGCTCTTTTTTAGTATTATATTTAAGTTTCTCTTTTAATTTATTATTGCTTTCTATAAATATTTATTTAATTATATTACTAGCCTATTTATTTATATTAATCTTAATTCTTATTATATTACTGGCCTCTAGCTCTTTATTTTTTTTATTATTCTTAAATAATAATATATTAATAATCTTCTGTTAATCTTAAGCAAGACCTTTCTTTTTATTACTAGGTTATTTAATAATTTTATATTTAATAGTACAGATCTTAAGCATGTTTTAAATTTTTTTTAGCTTATTATATTTTTTCTAGCTTAATTTGGGTTTACTTTTTATTAACTTATTACTCTTCTATTAATAGTTTTTAAGTATATATTCTAATTTTTTATAGCTATAATATAGTTTTTTACTACAGTACTATTCTTTTTTATTCTTTAAAAGTATTATATTAAGTTTTATTAGTTTTAGTCTGTATAGATTGCTTTTTTATTAATCTTATTATTTATTTATCTAAGGCTAGTATCTTAACTTTCTATAATAATACTTTTTAGTTTTAAAGTCTTCCAGCTAACTATTAATTTATTTATAGACTTTTATAAGCTTATTAAGGATTTTAGCTTTTTTTAGTATAATTATTTTTTTTTAGATTTTTTATTCTACCCTAATCTTAAACTGTATAATTAATACTTTATTATTTTATTTTACTTATAATAATAGTTGCCTAAATTCTAAAATATACTTTAATATATTATTCTTATTTTTGAGTTCTTTAAGCTGCCTCTTAACTTTTTTAACTATATTAATATCTTTAAATGTGTTCTTAAGTTTCTATTTAAATTTTTAATAATTTTAAAATATTTCTTTTATATTCTTCTATACTTTATTACTAGAATTTTCTTATTTATCTAAATAAGTTTTAATATATAATTTAAATTATTTATATACTGTTTCTTTAAGGTGTATAGATATAAATATAACCTTTTTAATTTTATTTTTAAACTTATTCTTATTAATGCTAATATATATATTTAATTATATAAGAAAGTATTGCAGCTTGCTGCATGTTCTATTAAAAGTCTTTAATATTTAAAGCTTAATTTCTTTCTTTTTTAATTTATTATTTATTTTAAAAAGCTGCTTCTATAGCTGCTTAATTTACTTTATATAGACTATTTTAGCATGCTGGAGTTGCTTTATATAGGTTATTTTAGCTTGTTAGAGTTATTCTTTTAGTGCTTTAATATATTATATAAGCTTATTATTATTAGGAACTATAGAACCTGCTTAAGTAGTTTAAAGTGCTATATTTTAAATTAATCTAAATTTAACTTGTACTAATTAATGCTTAATATATTATAAAACCCTTTAAGAAATCCTAAAGGTTTCTAATCCTAATTTAAATAATGAGTTTACCTAATTTAGTATTTAAATTAAGGGTTAAGCTTTTGTAAGCCTAATACTTAGCTGTCTAAGGTATACTTAAAGTAACTTAATTATTATCTGGAGGGCCAGTAAAAGTATGTATACTGCTACTGTTAGTTATAGTGCTGATAAGTTGATCTAGTGGAGTAATGTAGGTAACTGAATAATAATAGAATTAAGTGTAGTAATTAAAAGCTATTTATATGTGATAATGAGTGTTCTTATATATCCTTTGTAGCTACTGGTAGCCACTGGTAGGCTGGCTATTGTGGTAGCTGGTAGCTAAGCTATTGCGGTAGCTAAGCTATTGTATACTGTTGGTCTCTGGCTATCATTCATGTATTATGTGACTTCCTTAGTAATTGTCACTTAAGGCATACACCTCATGTCTGCCTTCTGTTTCTCCTGTGGGATGATTGGCCTAGGGTTTCTGATAAGAACACTAGTGTAGTGGTTGTAACAATATAAGCTTTTTTAAGTAATATATAACTAGTTACTATCTTTCTTTATTATTTTTTTAAGTTATTTATGCCCTAATTATATAGTTTAATATATTTATTTTAATAATTATTTTTTTATCTAAATTATATATTAATAATACTAGTGCAGTTATTATAGCATGTTTAATTTCTTTAAATACTTCTATTTAACTATTTATCTATTTAAATCTGGCGTCTTTGCATATAAGGTTAAATAGTGGTTTTATCTTTCTAAAATATTCTTTAATAAATTATTAGTAATAATTTAATAATTTTATAAATTATTATAGTTTCTATAGATTTTTTAGTCTTAGCTAATCTTTAATTACCTAAATTTTATACTTTTCTATATAAATTTCTTTTATTGTTATCTAATATTTTAAAAATTTAATTTTCTTAATATAGAATTTACATTTTACTAATTTATATTATAGTTTATATATGCTGAGCTTTCTAAGCATATTCTTTATATATTTAATATATACTCCTTTAGTTTTTAAAAATATAAAAATATTATTTATATAGATTAAGATATATATCCCTCTTGCTTTATTTAATACTTTATTAATAAGTCTTTAAAATAATGCTAGTATATTAGTTAGTCTAAATAGTATTACTAGATATTTATAGTATCTAAACTTAATTTTAAATATAATTTTCTATTCTTCTTTTTTAATTATGCATATCTAATAGTATATATTTATAATATTAAGCTTGGTAAAAAACTTAGCTTCTTTAATAATATCTTATATTTTTTAAATAAGTAGTAATAAATATTAATTCTTAATTATAATATTATTAAGTGGTCTATAATCTATATATATTTTAAGTTTTTTATTTTTTTTTACTGTAAATAGGACTTTATATTCTATAGATAATTTTAATAGTTATATATTATCTTTTACTAGCTAATTATTAATATATATCTTAAGTACCTTTAACTCTTTTTCTAATATAAAGTATAGTACTTTTATAATTAGTTTTTTTTCTTTCTTAAGTAGTATAGTATAATTATACTTTATTTATTTTAATAACTTAAGTTTTTTAAATACTTTAAAGATATATTTAAATTTTTTATAGCATTTAGGTAATAGCATGCTAATAATTTTATTTATTATTATTATTTTATACTCTTTTTTTTCTATTAATTAATCTATTTTAATATTTACTAAGACTATACTTAGTCCTTTTTACTATTTAAGTTTTATATATTATATATATTCTAATAGTCTTTCTATTACTGCTAATATTAACTACACTAGGCTTAACTCTAAATCTAATTTAGATTTTTACTTTCTACTAATCTTAAGTTTTTTAATTTATTAATTAATAATTAGATTCCTCTCTCTAAGCTATAGTATATTTAATATAATATTATACTTAACTAATATAATATCTAGTACTAGCTTCTTAAGTTATTCTTTAATATTAAGAACTATTCTAGCCTTATAGGTAATTCTATTTTTTATAATTAATTCTTTATTAATAGTTAATATCTGCTTAAATGATACTTTTTTAGTTATATTAATCTGTTTTCTTCTTATATATACTATACTAATGAAGTTTTCTATAACTTTTAAATTAATTATTACTTTAGCCTTATATCTATTAACTTTAGCTTTCTTTTTTAAATATACTTCTTCTATAGTAATATAAAGATTATATTTTAGTATCTTCTCTAGATACTTATAGTCTTACTTATTAATATATTTATTAACTTTAAATTTAACTAATTATTTCTAGTTTAGTTAGTATTACTATATATATTTTAGAAAATAGTCTAAGTTTATCTTTCTACTATAATGCATTAGATATTCATCTTTATAATATATACTTTAATAAATTTATTAATATTTTAGGTATTTTATAAACTCTTTATATATATATTTATTTTTTTAATAAGAATAGTATAGACTTTATTTAATAATTCTTAATAATAAAATCCATTCTATAATTTATTATATATTTTTATAAGTATTATAAACTATTAAGTAGCACACCACCCATAGTAGTTGCTTATAATAATTATATTTTTTATAATATACACATTTGCACCATATCTTAATACATGTATTATAATTATAATCTTATTATTATTTCTTTAAAGCTTTCCTAATAGCTTAATAGTAATTCTAGTTATCTTGTTAATATATTTAACAATATTATAGATAGTTATTATGTTATGACCATGCTAGAGGTCATCGCCCGCAAACCCTAGCCAATCAGTCTGTCAACCAATGAGAAGGCAGACGCGGGATGGATGCCTCAGGAATGGACTCTTGAGATGAGGAGTCACATGATCAGATAGTAGCCACGCTAAGACATAGTAGCTATGCCTACTATCAGTAGCCATGCCTACTACACAGTAGCCAGCTACTACAGCTACTACAGCTACTACAAGGATTAGGAGTTATATAAGGACGCTTGTTATTGCATGTAAATAGCTTTTAGTTACTATACTTAATTCTATTGTTATTTAGTTACCTATATTACTTCACTAGATTAACTTGTTAGCACTATAACTGATAGTAGCAGTATACATACTTTTACTGGCCCTCTAGATAGTGATTAAGTTACTTTAAGTATACCTTAGGCAGCTAAATATTAAGCTTAGAAAAGCTTGACCCTTAATCTAAATATTAAACTAGGCAAACTTATTATTTAAATTAGAATTAGAAACCTTTAGGATTTCTTAAAGAGTTTTATAATATATTAAGCATTAGTTAGTATAAGTTAAGTTTAGATTAATTTAAAATATAGCACTCTAAACTACTTAAGCAGGTTCTATAATTTCTAACAGTAATAAGCTTATATAATATATTAGGGCATTAGAAGAGTAACTTTAGCAAGTTAAAATAATCTATATAAAGTAACTTTAACACACTAAAGTAGTCTATATAGGGCAAATTAAGCAGTTATAAAAGTAACTTTTTAAAATAAGTAATAGATTAAAAAAAAAAGGAATTAAGCTTCAGGCACTAAAAGTTTTTAATAAAATATATAGTAAGCTGCAATACTTTTTTATATAATTAAATATATATATTAGCATTAATAAGAATAAGTTTAAAAATAAAATTAAAAAGATTATATTTATATCTATACACCTTAAAGAAACAGCATATAAATAGTTTAAGCCATATATTAGGACTTATTTAAATAAATAAAAAAATCCTAGTAATAAAGTATAGGAGGATATAAAAGAGATATTTTAAAATTATTAAAGATTTAAGCAGGAATTTAAGAATATATTTAAAGATATTAATGCAGTTAAAAGAGTTAAAAAATAGCTTAAAAAATTTAAAAATAAGAATAATATATTAAAGTATATTTTAGAATTTAAATAACTATTATTATAAATAGAATAAAATAATAAAGCACTAATTATATAATTTAAGGTTAGAATAAAATGGAAAATCTAGAAGAAAATAATTATATTAAAGAAAGTTAAGATTCTTAATAAACTTATAAAAATCTATAAATAAATTGGCAGTTAGCTAAAAGACTTTAAGATTAGAAAGTATTATTATAAAAAGTTAAGGTATTAATTTTAAATAAATAAATAATAAGGTTAATAAGAAAGCAACCTATATAAACTAAAACTAATAAAATTTAATATAATACTTTTAAAGAATAAAAGAGAACAGTACTATAGTAAAAAACTATATTATAACTATAAAAAATTAAAATATATACTTAAGAACTGTTAATAAAAGAGTAATAAGTTAGTAAAAAGTAAACCTAAATTAAGCTAGAAGAAATATAATAAGCTAAAAAAGATTTAAGATATGCTTAAGATCTATATTATTAAGTATAAGATTATTAAATAATCTAGTAATAAGAAGAAAGATTTTATTTAAAATTAATAAAAGATTGTTAGTATATTATTATTTAAAAATAATAAAAAAAGTAAAGAGCTAGAGGCCAGTAATATAGTAAGAATTAAGATTAATATAAATAAATAGGCTAATAATATAATTAGGTAAATACTTATAAAAAGTAATAATAAGTTAAAAAAAAAACTTAAATATAATATTAAGAAAGAGCTAGTACAAGTTAGAAAATATAAAAAAAGATAAGAAAGTAATTAAAATATATTTATTAGAGTAGTATATAAATACAGCAGTAATAAAAACTTATTTAAAAATAGTACTTTAATATAATAATAGTAGAGTTGGAAAAACTAGAAAGACTTATATAATAAATTTCTAAAAGTTAACTTAAATATAGATTTAGACATAAAGAACTTTTAGTTAATATAAAATTTTAAAGAGGTAACACTAAAAAAAGATATTAAAATTTAAATATAAGAAATATACCAGCAGCTTAAAGAAGACCCTTAATAATTTAATTTTAAATTATATAAAATTATTAATAAATGTTTATACTAAAATATATAATATTAAACAGGCAAGAAAGACTAGATAAAATATTTATAAAATTATAATAATTATTTATAATACTATTAAATATATTAATAAGATAACTAGAATTACTATTAAACTATTAGAGAAGCTTTAAAAAAATAATAGTAAGGTTATAATTATAATATATGTATTAAGGCATGGTGTAAATATATATATTATAAAAAATATAATTATTATAAGTAACTACTATAGATGGTATGCTACTTAACAGTCTGCAATATTTATAAAAGTATATAATAGATTATAGAATAGATTTTACTGTTAAAAATTATTAAATAAAATTTATACTGTCCTTGTTAAAGAAATAGATATATATATAAAAGGTTTGTAGAATACCTAGAATATTAATAAATTTATTAAAGTATATACTATAAAAATAAATATCTAATATACTATAGTAGAAAGATAAACTTAGATTATTTTTTAAAATATGCATAGTGGCACCAACTAAACTAGAAATAATTAATTAAATTTAAAGTTAACAAGTATATTAATAAGTAGGACCATAAGTATCTAGAAGAAATATTAAAATATAATCTTTATACTATTATAAAAGAAGTACATTTAAAAAAGAAAGCTAGAGTTAATAAATATAAGGCTAAAGCAATAATTAATTTAGAAGCTATAAAGAACTTTATTAGTATGGTATATATAAAAAAGAAATAGATTAATATAACTAAAAAAGTATTATTTAGGCAGGTGTTAGCTATTAATAAAGAATTAATTATAAAGAATAAAATTATCTATAAGGCTAGAATAATTCTTAATATTAAAGAATAACTTAAAAAGCTAGTACTGGACATTATACTAGTTAAATATAATATTATATTAAATATGCCATAGCTTAGAGAGAGAAATCCAACTATTAATTAATAGATTAAAGAACTTAAGATCAGCAGAAGATAAAAATTTAAATTAAATTTAAAATTAAGCTTAATACAGCTAATATTAATAGCAATAAAGAAACTATTAGAATATATATAGTATACAGAACTTAGATAATAAAAAGAACTAAGTATAGTTTTAGTAAATACTAAAATAAGTTAATTAACAGAAAAAAAAGAGTATAAAATAATAATAATAGATAAACTTGTTAGTATATTATTATCTATATACTATAAAAGATTTAAGTATATTTTTAAAGTATTAAAGAAGTTTAAATTATTAAAGTAAATAAAGTATAATTACACTATATTACTTAAAAAAGAAAAGAAACTAACTATAAAAGTACTATACTCTATATTAAAGAAAGAGTTAGAGGTACTTAAGATATATATTAATAATTAGCTAGTAAAAAATAATATATAATTATTAAAATTACCTGCAGGATATAAAGTCCTATTTATAGTAAAAAAGAATAAAAAATTTAGAATGTATATAAATTATAGACTACTTAATAATATTATAATTAAGAATTAATATCTATTACTGCTTATCTAAGAAATATAAGATGCTATTAAAAAAGCTAAGTTCTTTATTAAGCTTAATATTATAAATATGTATTACTAGATACATATAGCTAAAAAAAAAGAATAAAAAACTGCATTTAAAATTAAATTTAGATATTATAAATATTTAATAATGCTATTTAAACTGACTAATACATTAATATTATTTTAAAAATTTATTAATAAAGTATTAAATAAAGTAAGAGGGATATATGCCTTAATCTATATAGATAATATTTTTATATTCTTAAAAACTAAAGAAGCATATATTAAATATATAAAGAATATATTTAAAAAGCTTAGCATATATAAATTATAATATAAACTGGCAAAATATAAATTCTATATTAAAAAAACTAAATTTCTAGAATATTAAATAATAATAAAAGAAATTTATATAGAAAAGTATAAGATTTAGGCAATTAAAAATTAATTAAAACTAAAGAACCTATAAAAACTATAATAGTTTATAGAGTTGTTAAATTATTACTAATAATTTATTAAAAAATATTCTATAAAAATAAAACTACTGCTCAACCTTATGCACAAAGATGCCAGATTTAAATAAATAGATAGTTAAATAGAAGTATTTAAAGAAGTTAAATATACTATAATAACTATACTAGTGTTATTAATATATAATTTAAATAAGAAAATAATTATTAAAATAGATGCATTAAATTATATAATTAAAGTATAAATAATCTAAAAAAATAATAAAGGGAGACAGCAACTAGTTGCATACTACTTTAAAAAGCTTATATTAATAGAGCTGAATTATAATATTTATAATAAAGAGCTATTAGCTATTGTCGCAGTATTTAAATACTAAAGAGTTTATATTAAAGAAGCTAAATAAATAGTTATTATAAAATTAAATTATAAAAATCTTACCTACTTTATAATAACTAAAAAGTTAATAAAAAGATAGGCTAGATGGGCTAAGATACTAGTTTAGTATAATTATAAAATTAAATATTATAAAGGATTAGAAAATAATTATATAAATATATTAAGTTAAAAACTAGATTACAAGCAGAGTAGTTAGATAAAGCTATAAACTGCTATACTTAAATATAATAAAGATAAATCTATTAAATATAATAAGCAAGCAGCAATTATTGCAGCAATAATTATAGATAATAATTAAAAATTCTATAAATAGATAAAGGAAGCTCAAGCAAAAAACTAACTATTAATAAAAATAAAGAAAGTTAATAAATTTAAAGAAAATAATAAATTACTATAATTAAAAGAATTTATAGCAGTACTATATATAATAGAAAAAAAAGTTATTATAAAATATTATAATAAGCTTACTAGAGGATATCTAGAAGTTAATAAAATAGTAAAATAAATTATAAGGCATTTTTACATTCTAAATATTAAAAAAAAGGTAAAAAAGTATATTTATAAATATAAAGAATATAATAAGAATAAAATAAATAGGCATGCATTATATAAAAGGCTATAAAGTATAAATATACTAGTAAGATTATAAAAATAGATTATAATAAATTATATTATTAAACTATCTATATTAAAAGAATATAATTTAATACTAGTAGTAGTAAATAGACTTATTAAATATATATATTTAATACTAGTTAAAAAAATAAATAATATACAAAAACTAATAATTATATTACTTAAAAAAGTATTTAAGCACTATAAATTTTTAAAAAAGATAACTATAGATTAAGAAATATTGTTTAACTTAAACCTTTAAAAGTTATTAATAAATTAAATTAGAATAAAGTAAAAATACTTAATTATTTATTATTTACAGATAAATAGATAAATAAAAAGAATAAACTAAACTATTAAATAGTATCTATATTATTATATTAATTATAACTAGAATAACTGGATAGGGTTACTGTCTATAGTATAATTAGTATATAATAATATAATTAGTATAATGATTAAAGTATTACTATTCTTTATAAATTATAAATATTATGCAAGAATGTTAGAAGAACTGCTATAAAAAATATTAAAAGTAAAAAATATAAAATAAATAGTAATAAAGTTAAAAGGGATTTATAAGTCTCTATAGGGGGATATTAAATTCTTTAATATTTAAATAGCCATATATTATAATAAGTATAGGTTAGGGGGATTAGACCTTTAAAAGAAAAAAAAAGTATATTTTTTATAGTAAAATATTTAGACTAAAAGGCCAAGCAGTAAACTTAATTATATTAAGTTAGGACCTTATAAGATTAAAGAAAAACTAGAACTAGTTACTTTTAGATTAAGATTATTTAAGAAAATAAAGATATATCCAGTTTTTTATATATTACTATTAGAACTAGCACTAGAGAATGCTAAACTTCAAGAATATTAGAAAATTAAGATAATTAAAAAGAAATATAAAGTTAAAAAGATTCTATTTAGTAGATAAATTAATAATAAAGTCTATTACTTAATTAAATAAAAAGGGTATAATATCTTAAAGAATACTTGAAAATCTATTAAGAACCTTAAGAATTATTAATAGGTAATAAAAAAATTTTACTAATAAACTGCTTTAAAAAATTAAGGAAGAGCCTGTTAAATAAATAATTTATAGAATTAATAGGCTCAAGAGTAGCAGCAATTATTTAAGAATTAATAGATTATTTATTAATATTCTTATTTATATAGTTTAACATTATACTATTATAATTTAACATTTTTATATTATAATCTTTCAACAACTATTGTTGTTTTTATAAATGTTTTAATCTTATAAATAAAGACTTAAGCTTATTTTTAATCTTTTAAATATTACTATCTATTTTTTATTTTTAACTTTTAAGTTTTTACCATTTAGCAGTACTATAAAATTATTTTTTATAGAAGTAATTATACTTTATATACTTAGCATACTTTTTACTAATGAAAGTTATAATATAAGATTAATTAAGCTTAGTATATAAAGAGCAAGAGAATTTAGAAGGGAAACTATATAAAGCTATTTATTTAACTTATTAATAATGGATTTCTTTCTATTTTAAATTTTTATTAGATATTATAATAAATGCATTATTAAAAAGCATTACTTATAGAAGGGAATCCACAGCTGTAAAGAGAGATGGTGCTATAACTTATATATCTTTAAGAATAAAGATCTAAAAAAGGGGGGAGTAATGTTATAATTATGCTAAAGATTATTATTTATAAATTCTAGCTAATTAGTCTGTTAACTAATAAGAAGGCAGATGCGGGATAAATGCCTTAGAAATAGACTCTTAAAATAAGGAGTTATGTAATTAGATAGTAGCTATGCTAAGATATAGTAGCTACACCTATTATTAGTAGCCATGCCTATTACACAGTAGCCAGCTACTACAGCTACTACAGCTATTATAAGGATCAGAAGTTATATAAGGATGCTTATTATTATATGTAAATAGCTTTTAGTTACTATACTTAATTCTATTGTTATTTAGTTATCTATATTACTCTACTAGATCAACTTATCAGCACTATAACTGACAGTAGCAGTATACATACTTCTACTGGCCCTCCAGATAGTGATTGAGTTACTTCAAGTATACCTCAGGCAGCTAAGTATCAAGCTCAGGGAAGCTTAACCCTCAATCTAAATACCAAACTAGGCGAACTCATTATTTAAACTAGGGTTAGAAACCTTTAGGGTTTCCCAAAGGGTTTCGTAACATATTATAATTTTATAAATATTCTATTTAGTCTTTCTTGCCTATTTAATATCACATATTCTAGTGTAAATATTTATTAATAATTTTATATAATTTAAAGTTATATTATTAAAAATCTTTCTTAAGCTGCTAATATATTTCTTATATTTAAATTTTAATATCTTCTTTTAGTACTGCCTCTTTAAAATTTTATATTAACTAAAAGTTCTTTATATTTAAATCTATATTTAAATTAACTTTTAAAAATTTACTATATAAGTCTTTCTAATTTTTTTAACTTTACTATTATTATATTAAAGTACTATTTTTAGGCAAGCCTTTACTGCTGCTATATTTATATACTATTTTAATAAGTATATTTTAATTACTTTCTTATTTTTTTTCTTATTTTCTAACTTGTGCTAGCTTTTTTTTAATATTATATTTAAATTTCTTTTTTAATTTATTATTACTTTCTATAAGTATTTACCTAATTATATTACTAGCCTACTTATTTATATTAATCTTAATTTTTACTATATTACTGGCCTCTGGCTCTTTACTTTTTTTATTATTTTTAAATAATAATATGCTGACAATCTTTTATTAATTTTAAATAAGATCTTTCTTCTTATTATTAGGTTGTTTAATAATCTTATACTTAATAATATAGATTTTAAGTATATCTTAAATCTCTTTTAACTTATTATATTTTTTTTAGCTTAATTTAGATTTACTTTTTACTAATTTATTACTTTTTTATTAACAGTCCTTAAGTATATATTTTAATTTTTTATAGTTATAATACAGCTTTTTACTGCAGTATTATTCTTTTTTATTCTTTAAAAATATTATATTAAGTTTTATTGGTTTAGGCCTGTATAAGTTACTTTTTTATTAATCTTATTATTTATTTATTTAAGGCTAATATTTTAACTTTCTATAATAATACTTTCTAGTCTTAAAGTCTTTTAACTAACTATTAATTTATTTATAAATTTTTATAAGCTTATTAAGGGTCTTAACTCTTTCTAGTATAATTATTTTTTTTTAGATTTCTTATTCTATTCTAACCTTAAACTGTATAATTAGTACTTTATTATTTTATTCTACTTATAATAATAGTTATTTAAATTTTAAAATATACTTTAATATATTATTTTTATTTTTAAATTTTTTAAGCTATCTCTTAGCTCTTTTAACTATATTAATATTTTTAAATATATTCTTAAGTTTCTGCTTAAATCTTTAATAATTTTAAAATATCTCTTTTACATCCTTCTATACTTTATTACTAAAATTTTTTTATTTATCTAAATAAGCCCTAATATACAGCTTAAATTATTTATATACTATTTCTTTAAGGTATATAAATATAAATATAACCTTCTTAATTTTATCTTTAAACTTATTCTTATTAATACTAATATATATATTTAATTATATAAGAAAGTATTATAACTTGCTATATATTTTATTAAAAGCTTCTAGTATTTAGAGCTTAATTTCTTTTTTTTTTAATTTATTATTTATTTTAAAAAGTTGCTTTTATAGCTACTTAATTTATTTTATATAGGCTATTTTAGTGCGCTAAAGTTACTCTATATAGATTATTTTAACTTACTAAAGTTATTCTTTTAATGCCCTAATATATTATATAAGCTTATTACTATTAGAAACTATAGGACCTGCTTAAGTAGTTTAGGGTATTATATTTTAAGTTAATCTAAACTTAATTTATATTAACTAATACTTAATATATTATAAAACTCTTTAAAAAACCCTAAAGGTTTCTAACTCTAGTTTAAATAATAAATTTATCTAATTTAATATTTAAATTAAGGGTTAAGCTTTCTTAAGCCTGATACTTAGCTGTTTAAAGTATACTTAAAGTAACTTAATTACTATTTAGAGGGTCAGTAAAAGTATATATACTACTACTATTAGTTATAGTGCTGATAAGTTGATCTAGTGAAGTAATGTAGATAACTAAATAATAATAGAATTAAGTATAGTAACTAAAGCTATTTACATGCAATAATAAGTATCCTTATATATTCCTTATAGCTACCAGTAGCTACTAGTAGGCTGGCTATTACTGCAGTAAGTAAGCTATTACCTAGTAGGTGTAGCTATTATTTTAGTAGGCAAGCTACTGTTTCTTAGCATTAGCTACCATTTATATAATCTTATGTTTTAAGAGTCTGTTCCTGAGGTGTCCATCCTGTATCTGCCTTTCTGTTAATTGGTAGACTGATTGGCTAGGGTTTGTAAGTAATAACCTCTAGTATGATTATAATATTTTTTAATTATATTAATTTATTTCTTTTTTATATATACTATATTAATGAAGTTTTTTATAGCTTTTAAATTAATTATTACTTTAGCCTTATATTTATTAATTTTAGCTTTTTTTTTTAAATATACTTCTTTTATAGTAGTATAAAAATTATATTTTAATATTTTTTCTAGATATTTATAATCCTGCTTGTTAATATATTTATTAACTTTAAATTTAATTAATTATTTTTATTTTAGTTGATGTTACTATGCATATTTTAAAAAATAATTTAAGTTTATTTTTTTACTATAGTATATTAGATATCTGTTTTTATAGTATATACTTTAATAAATTTATTAATATTTTAAATATTCTATAAACTCTTTATATATATATTTATTTCTTTAATAAGAATAGTATGGACTTTATTTAATAATTTTTAATAATAAAATTTATTTTATAATTTATTATATACTTTTATAAGTATTGCAGACTGTTAAGTAGCATACTATTTATAGTAGTTATTTATAATAATTATATTTTTTATAATATATATATTTGTATTATGCCTTAATATATATATTATAATTATAATCTTATTATTATTTTTTTAAAGCTTTTTTAATAGCTTAATAATAATTCTGGTTATTTTATTAGCATATTTAATAATATTATAAATAATTATTATAATTTTATAAATATTTTATTTAGTCTTTCTTACCTGTCCAACATTATATATTTTAGTATAATTATTTATTAATAATTTTATATAATTTAAAGTTATATTATTAAGAATTTTTCTTAAGCTACTAATATATTTCTTATATTTAGATTTTAATATTTTTTTTTAGTGCTGCCTTTTTAAAATTTTATATTAATTAAAAGTCTTCTATACCTAAATCTATATTTAAATTAACTTTTAGAAATTTACTATATAAATCTTTTTAGTTTTTTTAACTTTATTATTATTATATTAAAATATTATTTCTAGATAAGCCTTTACTACTGCTGTATTTATATACTACTTTAATAAGTATATTTTAATTACTTTTTTACTTTTTTTTTTATTTTCTAACTTGTATTAGCTTTTTCTTAATATTATATTTAAATTTTTTTTTTAACTTATTATTACTTTTTATAAGTATTTACCTAATTATATTGCTGGCCTATTTATTTATATTAATCTTAATTTTTATTATATTACTGGCCTCTGACTCTTTACTTTTTTTATTATTTTTAAATAATAATATACTAATAATTTTTTATTAATTTTAAATAAAATTTTTCTTCTTATTACTAGATTATTTAATAATTTTATATTTAATAATATAGATCTTAAGTATGCCTTAAATCTCTTTTAATTTATTATATTTTTTTTAACTTAATTTAAGTTTACTTTTTACTAGCTTATTACTCTTTTATTAATAGTTTTTAAGTATATATTTTAATTTTTTATAGCTATAATATAGTTTTTTACTATAATACTATTCTTTTTTATTCTTTAAAAGTATTATATTAAGTTTTATTAATTTTAGTTTATATAGGTTGCTTTTTTATTAATTTTATTATTTATTTATTTAAGATTAATATTTTAACTTTTTATAATAGTACTTTCTAGTCTTAAAGTCTTTTAGCTAACTACTAATTTATTTATAAGTTTTAATAAGCTTATTAAGGGTCTTAACTTTTTTTAATATAATTATTTTTTTTTAAATTTTTTATTTTATTTTAATTTTAAACTATATAATTAGTGCTTTATTATTTTATTTTATTTATAATAATAGTTATCTAAATTCTAAGATATACTTTAATATATTATTTTTATTTTTAAGTCTTTTAAACTACCTTTTAATTCTTTTAACTATATTAATATTTTTAAATGTATTCTTAAGTTTCTATTTAAATCTTTAATAATTTTAAAATATTTTTTTTATATTCTTCTATACTTTATTACTAAAATTTTTTTATTTATTTAAATAAGCCCTAATATACAGCTTAAATTATTTATATATTATTTTTTTAAGGTATATAAATATAAATATAATCTTTTTAGTTTTATTTTTAAACTTATTTTTATTAATGTTAATATATATATTTAATTATATAAAAAAGTATTACAGCTTGCTATATATTTTATTAAAAGCTTTTAATACTTAAGACTTAATTTTTTTCTTTTTTAATTTATTATTTATTTTAAAAAGCTGCTTTTATAGCTATTTAATTTATTTTATATAAATTATTTTAATATACTAAAATTATTCTATATAAATTATTTTAACTTGCTAAAGTTATTCTTTTAGTACTCTAATATACTATATAAGCTTATTATTATTAAAAATTATAGAACCTATTTAAGTAATTTAAGATGTTATATTTTTTAAATTAATTTAAATTTAATTTATACTAATTAATATTTAATATATTATAAAACTTTTTAAAAAATTTTAAAGATTTTTAATTTTAATTTAAATAATAAGTTTACCTAATTTAATATTTAGATTAAGGATTAAGCTTTTTTAAATTTAATATTTAACTATCTAAGGTATACTTAAAGTAACTTAATTACTATTTAAAGGACTAGTAAAAGTATATATACTACTACTATTAATTATAGTATTAATAAGTTAATTTAGTGGAGTAATATAGGTAACTAAATAATAATATATAAATTAAGTATAGTAACTAAAGTTATTTATATATAATAATAAGTATTCTTATATATTTCTTATAGCTATTAATAGTTACTGGTAGGCTGGCTATTACTGTAGTAGGTAAGCTACCACCTAGTAGATGTAGCTATTATTTAATAAATAAGCTACTATTCCTTAGCATTAGCTACTGTTTATATGACCTTATATTTTAAGAGTCTGTTCCTAAGGTATCTATCCTGTGTCTGCCTTTCTATTGGTTAGTAGACTGATTGGCTAGGGTTTGTAGGTGATGACCTCTAGTGTGGTTATAATATTATACTTTATAGTCTTTTATATAGTGCATGTCTATTTGCCTTATTTTTATTATATTCTTTATATTTATAAATATATTTTTTTACCTTTCTTTTAATGTTTAGGATGTAGAAATGCCTTATAATTTATTTTATTATTTTATTAATTTTTAAATGCCCTCTAGTGAGCTTATTATAGTATTTTATAATAACTTCTTTTTTTATTATGTATGGTACTGCTATAAATTCTTTTATATATAATAGTTTATTGCTTTTTTTAAGTCTATTAACTTTCTTTATTTTTATTAGTAGTTAGTCTTTTATTTAAGCTTTCTTTATTTATTTGTAAAATTTTTAATTATTATTTATAATTATTACTGTAATAATTGCTGCTTGCTTG
The DNA here is from genome assembly GCA_027569235.1 of Aspergillus sparsus. Taxonomy (NCBI): domain Eukaryota; kingdom Fungi; phylum Ascomycota; class Eurotiomycetes; order Eurotiales; family Aspergillaceae; genus Aspergillus; species Aspergillus sparsus. Next base: position 556,695 of record JAPDES010000009.1, on the reverse strand, counting down.
TTATATTTAATAGATCTATTTTTATTATACTTAAGTATAATAGTTTATAGCTTTATTTAACTATTTTACTTATAATTTAATCTTTAACTTAATGCATTCATGTAACCATTTTTTAATTTTTTATAATATTTAATTTTATAATTATATTAAGCTAGTATTTTAGCCTATCTAGCTTGTCTTCTTGTTAACTCTTTAGTTGTTATAAAGTAGGTAAGATTTTTATAATTTAATTTTATAATAACTATTTATTTAGCTTTTTTAATATAAACTTTTTAATACTTAAATGCTGTAATAGCTAATAACTTTTTATTATAAATATTATAATTTAACTCTGCTGGTATAAGCTTTTTTAAATAATATATAATTAATTACTGTCTTTTTTTATTATCTTTTTAAATTATTTATATTTTAATTGCATAGTTTAATATATCTATTTTAATAATTATTTTCTTATCTAGATTATATATTAATAATACTAGTATAGTTATTATAGCATATTTAACTTTTTTAAATGCTTTTATTTAACTATCTATCTATTTAAATCTAGTATCTTTATATATAAGGTTAAATAGTGGTTTTATTCTTCTAAAATACTTTTTAATAAATTATTAATAATAATTTAACAATCCTATAAACTATTATAGTTTTTATAGATTTTTTAATTTTAGCTAATCTCTAATTGCTTAAATCTTATACTTTTTTATATAGATTTTTTTTATTATTATCTAATATTCTAAAAATTTAATTTTTTTAATATAGAATTTGCATTTTACTAACTTATATTATAGTTTATATATACTAAGCTTTCTAAGTATATTTTTTATATATTTAATATATACTCCTTTAGTTTTTAAAAATATAAAAATATTATTTATATAAACTAAAATATATATCCCTTTTACTTTATTTAATATTTTATTAATAAATTTTTAAAATAATACTGGTATGTTAATTAGTCTAAATAGCATTATTAAATATTTATAATATTTAAACTTAATTTTAAATATAATTTTTTATTTTTTTTTTTAGCTATGCATATTTAATAATATATATTTATAATATTAAGCTTAATAAAAAACTTAGCTTCTCTAATAGCATCTTGTATTTCTTGAATAAGTAGTAATAAATATTAATTTTTAATTATAATATTATTAAATAATTTATAGTTTATATATATTTTAAGTTTTCTATTTTTTTTTTACTATAAATAGGACTTTATATTTTATAAGTAATTTTAATAGTTATATATTATCTTTTACTAGCTAATTATTAATATATATTTTAAGTATCTCTAACTCTTTTTTTAATATAGAGTATAATACTTTTATAATTAATTCTTTATCTTTTTTAAATAGTATAATATAATTATATTTTATTTATTTTAATAACTTAAACTTCTTTAATACTTTAAAGATGTGCTTAAATCTTTTATAGCATTTAAATAATAGTATATTAATAATTTTATTTATTATTACTATTTTATACTCTTTCTTTTTTATTAGTTAATTTATTTTAGTATTTACTAAGACTATATTTAGTTCTTTTTACTATTTAAGTTTTATATACTATATATATTTTAATAATTTTTTTATTACTGCTAATATTAGCTGTACTAAGCTTAATTTTAAATTTAGTTTAAATTTTTACTTTTTATTAATTTTAAATTCTCTAGTCTATTAATTAATAATTAAATTTCTTTTTCTAAGCTATAGTATGCCTAATATAATATTATACTTAATTAATATAATATCTAGTACTAGCTCTTTAAGTTATTTTTTAATATTAAAAACTACTCTAGCCTTATAGATAATTTTATTTTTTATAATTAATTTTTTATTAATAGCTAACACCTGCCTGAGTAATGCTTTTTTAATTATATTAATTTATTTTTTTTTTATATATACTATACTAATAAAGTTTTTTATAGTTTTTAAATTAATTATTACTTTAGTCTTGTATTTATTAATTCTAGCTTTTTTTTTTAAATATGCTTCTTTTATAGTAGTATAAAAATTATATTTTAATATCTTTTCTAAATACTTATAGTCCTGCTTATTAATATATTTATTAATTTTAAATTTAACTAATTATTTCCATTTTAGTTGATATTGCTGTATGCATTTTAAAAAATAATTTAAATTTATTTTTTTATTATAGTATATTAAATATCTGTCTTTATAATATATATTTTAGTAAATTTATTAATATTTTAAATATTTTATAAATCCTCTATATATGTATTTATTTCTTTAATAAGAATAGTATAAACTTTATTTAATAATTTTTAATAATAGAATTTATTCTATAATTTATTATATACTTTTATAAATATTATAGACTGTTAAGTAGTACACTATTTATAATAATTACTTATAATAATTATATTTTTTATAATATATATATTTATACTATGCTTTAATGCATATGCTATAATTATAATCTTATTATTATTTTTTTAAAGCTTTTCTAATAATTTAATAATAATTCTAGTTATCTTATTAGTATATTTAATAATATTATAAATAATTATTATAATTTTATAAATATTTTATTTAGTCTTTTTTGCCTGCCCAATATTATATATTTTAGTATAAATATTTATTAATAATTTTATATAATTTAAAATTATATTATTAAGAATCTTTCTTAAGCTGCTAATATATTTTTTATATTTAAATTTTAATATTTTCTTTTAGTGCTACCTCTTTAAAATTTTATATTAATTAAAAGTTTTTTATGCTTAAATCTATATTTAAGTTAATTTTTAAAAATTTACTATATAAGTCTTTCTAATTTTTTTAACTCTACTATTATTATATTAAAATATTATTTTTAAATAAGTCTTTACTGCTGCTATATTTATATACTACTTTAATAAGTATATTTTAATTACTTTTTTATTTTTTTTTTTATTTTTTAACTTATACTAGCTCTTTCTTAGTATTATATTTAAGTTTTTCTTTTAATTTATTATTACTTTTTATAAGTATTTACTTAATTATATTGCTAGCTTATTTATTTATATTAATTTTAATTCTTACTATATTACTGGCCTCTAACTCTTTACTTTTTTTATTATTTTTAAATAATAATATTTTAATAATTTTTTATTAATTTTAAATAAGACTTTTCTTCTTATTATTAGATTGTTTAATAATTTTATATTTAATAATATAGATCTTAAGTATATTTTAAATCTTTTTTAATTTATTATATTTTTTCTAGCTTAATTTAAATTTACTTTTTACTAGCTTATTACTCTTTTATTAATAGTTTTTAAATATATATTTTAATTTTTTATAGCTATAATATAGTTTTTTACTGCAGTACTATTCTCTTTTATCTTTTAAAAGTATTATATTAAATTTTATTAGTTTTAATTTATATAGATTACTTTCTTATTAATCTTATTATTTATTTATTTAAAGCTAGTATCTTAACTTTCTATAATAATACTTTTTAATCTTAAAGTCTTCTAGCTAACTGCTAATTTATTTATAAGTTTTAATAAGTTTATTAAGGGTTTTAACTCTTTTTAATATAATTATTTTTTTTTTAAATTTTTTATTTTATTTTAATTTTAAACTATATAATTAGTGCTTTATTATTTTATTTTACTTATAATAATAGTTGTCTAAATTTTAAGATATACTTTAATATATTATTTTTATTTTTAAATTTTTTAAGCTGTCTTTTAGCCCTTTTAATTATATTAATATTTTTAAATATATTTTTAAGTTTCTATTTAAATTTTTAATAATTTTAAAATATCTTCTTTATATTCTTTTATACTTTATTATTAAAGTTTTTTTATTTATTTAAATAAGTCCTAATATATAGCTTGAACCATTTATATATTATTTCTTTAAAATATATAGATATAAATATAACCTTTTTAATTTTATTTTTAAACTTATTCTTATTAATATTAATATATATATTTAATTATATAAAAAAGTATTGCAGCTTGCTGTATATTTTATTAAAAGTTTTTAATATTTAAAGCTTAATTTTTTTTTTTTAATTTATTACTTATTTTAAGAAGCTACTTTTATAGCTGCTTAATTTATTTTATATAAATTATTTTAGCATGCTAGAGTTGCTTTATATAGATTATTTTAACTTACTAAAATTACTTTTTTAGTATCTTAATATATTATATAAGCTTATTACTGTTAAAAATTATAGAACCTATTTAAATAATTTAAAGTACTATATTTTTTAAGTTAATTTAAATTTAATTTATACTAATTAATACTTAATGTGTTATAAAACTCTTTAAAAAATCTTAAAGATTTTTAACTCTAGTTTAAATAATAAGTTTATCTAATTTAGTATTTAAATTAAGGATCAAGCTTTTTTAAGCTTAATATTTAGCTATTTAAAATATATTTAAAGTAACTTAATTATTATTTAAAGGGCTAATAAAAGTATATATATTATTATTATTAGTTATAGTGCTAATAAATTAATCTAGTGGAGTAATATAGATAATTAAATAATAATATATAAATTAAATATAGTAACTAAAGCTATTTATATATAATAATAAGTATCCTTATATATTTTTTATAGCTACTAATAGTTACTAGTAGGCTAGCTATTACTGCAGTAAGTAAGCTACCATCTAGTAGGTATAGCTATTATTTAATAGGCAAGCTACTATTCCTTGGCATTAATTACCATTCATGTGATCTTGTGTCTTGAGAGTCTGTTCTTGAGGTGTCTGTCCTGTATCTGCCTTCTTGTTGGTTGGTAGACTGATTGGCTAGGGTTTGTGGGTGATGACCTCTAGCGTGGTCATAATAATTCAGTAATTAACTAGAATGGAAGTAAGTAGTAATAATAATAATAAAAAGCTAGTTTGCAAGCTGCTTTATATCCTATATAGTCTTTAGTAATCTAGACTGTGTTATGACCACGCTAGAGGTCATCACCTGCAAACCCTAGCCAATCAGTCTGTCAACCAACAAAAGGCAGACGCGGGACAAATGCCTCAGGAATAGACTCTTAAGATAAGGAGTCACATGATCAGATAGTAGCCATGCTAAGACATAGTAGCTACACCTACTATCAGTAGCCATGCCTACTATACAGTAGCCAGCTACTACAGCTACTACAGCTACTACAAGGATTAAAAGTTATATAAGGATGCTTATTATTATATATAAATAGTTTTAATTACTATACTTAATTTTATATTATTATTTAGTTACCTATATTACTCTACTAGATTAACTTATTAGCACTATAATTAATAGTAGTAGTATATATACTTTTACTGATTCTTTAAATAATAATTAAGTTACTTTAAGTATATCTTAGGCAGCTAAATATTAAGCTTAAAAAAGCTTAACCCTTAATCTAAATATTAAACTAGGTAAACTTATTATTTAAACTAGAGTTAGAAATCTTAAGATTTTTTAAAGGATTTTATAATATATTAAGCATTAGTTAGCACAAGTTAAGTTTAGATTAATTTAAAAAATATAGTATTTTAAACTACTTAAGCAGGATTAGTAGTTTCTAGTATTAATAAATTTATATAATATATTAAAGTATTAAAAGAGTAACTTTAGCAAGCTAAAATAGTCTATAAAAAATAACTTTAGTATATTAAAATAATTTATATAAAATAAACTAAGCAGCTATAGAAGCAGTTACTTAAGCTAAATAATAAATTAAAAAAAAAAGAATTTAAACTATAAATATTAAAACTATTTAATAGAATATATAGCAAGCTATAATATTTTCTTATATAATTAAATATATACCTTAGTATTAATAAGAATAAGATTAAAAATAAAATTAAGAAAGTTATGCTTGTAGTTATATACCTTATAAATAATATATATAAATAGTTTAAACTATTTCTTAGGGCTTATTTAGATAAATAATTAGATCTAATTAATAAAGTATATAATAGTATAAAGGCACTATTTTAAAATTATTAAAAGTTTAAATAAGCACTTAATAATATATTTAAAAATATTAATATAATTAAATAAGCTGAAAGGCAGCTTAGGAAACTCAGAAATAAGAATAATATATTAAAATATATTTTAAAGTTTAGATAATTATTATTATAAGTAGAATGGGATGATGATGCACTAATTATATAGTTTAAAATAAAGATAAAATAAGAAATTTAAGAAAAAATAATTATACTAAAAAAAATTAAAACTCTTAATAATCTTATTAAAGTCTATAGATAAATTAGTAGTTAATTAAAAGACTTTAAGGCTAGAAAGTACTATTATAAAAAGTTAAGGTATTAATCTTATATAAGTAAATAATAAGATTAATAGAAAAATAATCTATATAAACTAAAATTAATAGAGCTTAATATAATACTTTTAAAAAAAGAAAGAGAATAGTACTGCAGTAATAAGCTGTATTATAATTATAAAAAATTAGAATATATACTTAAGGACTATTAATAGAAGAGTAGTAAATTAGTAAAAAGTAAATCTAAATTAAGCTAGAAAAAATATAATAAACTAAAAGAGATTTAAGGCATGCTTAAGATCTATATTATTAAGTATAAAATAGTTAAATAATCTAGTAATAAGGAGATAGGTCTTATTTAAAATTAATAAAAGGTTATTAGTATATTATTATTTAGTAATAGTAAAAGTAAAGAGCTAGAAGTTAGTAATAAGATAAAAATTAAGATTAATATAGACAAGTGGGCTAGTAAAATAATTAGATAAATACTTATAAAAAGTAATAATAATAATAAATTAGAAGAAAAATTTAAATATAATACTAAAGAAGAGCTAGCATAAATTAAGAAATAAAATAAATAATAAGAGAGTAATTAAAATATATTTATTAAAGTAGTATATAAATACAGCAGTAATAAAGGCTTGCCTAGAGATAATACTTTAATATAATAATAATAAAGTTAAAAAAATTAGAAAGACTTATATAGTAAATTTTTAAAAGTAAATCTAAATATAGATTTAGATATAAAGAACTTTTAGTTAATATAAGATTTTAGAGAGGTAGTATTAGAAGAAGATATTAAAATTTAAATATAAGAAATATATTAGCAGTTTAAAGAGAATTCTTAAAAATATAATTATAAATTATATAAGGTAATTAGTAAATACCTATATTAGAATATAAAATATTAAATAGGCAAGAAAGACTAAGAGGTATATTAATAAAATTATAATTAATATTTATAATACTACTAGATATGTTAATAAAATAATAAGGATTATTATTAGGTAATATAGAAGGTATTAAAGAAATAATAGGAAGGTTAAGATTATAGTATATATATAAAGATATGGTATAAATATATATATTATATAAAATATAAATATTATAAGCAACTACTATAGGTGGTGTGCTATTTAAAAGAATATAATATATATAAAAGCATATAATAAATTATAGGGTAAATATTATTATTAAGATTAATTAAATAAAGTCTATATTATTTATACTGAAGAAACAGATATATATATAAAGGGTTTTTATAATATTTAAAATACTATTAGATTTATTAAAGTATATACTATAAAGATAGATATCTAGCATACTATAGTAGAAAGATAGATTTAGACTATTTCTTATAATATATATAATAAAATTAACTATAATAAAAATAAATAATTAAATTTAAAAATAAGTATATTAATAAATAAGATTACAAGTACTTAAAGAAGGTATTAAAATATAATCTTTATACTATTATAGGTGAAATATACTTAAAGTAATAAATTAAAGTTAATAGGCATAAGGCTAAAGCAATAATTAATTTAAAAGTAATAAAAAACTTTATTAGTATGGCATATATAAAAAAAATATAAAATTAAACTAACTAAAAAAGTAATATCTAGACCAGTGTTGGTAATATATAGTAAATTAATTATAAAAGATAGAATTATCTATAAAGCTAAAGTAGTTTTTAAAATTAAAGAATAACTTAAGGAGCTAATACTAGATGTTGTACTAGTTAGATATAATATAATATTAGAAATATTATAGTTTAAAAATAGGAATCCTATTATTAATTAGTAGACTAGAATATTTAAAATTAGTAAAAAGTAAGAAGTTAAATTAAATTTAAAAGAGTTAAGCCTAGTACAGCTAATGCTAATAGTAATAAAATAATTATTAAAATATATATAGTATATAGAACTTAAATAGTAAAAGAGACTTAATATAGTTTTAGTAAATATTAAAATAGGGCAGATAATAAAAAAAAAAGAGTATAAAATAATAATAATAGATAAAATTATTAGTACGCTACTATCTATATATTATAAATAATTTAAATATATCTTTAAAGTACTTAAAAAACTTAAGTTATTAAAATAAATCAAGTATAATTATATTATATTACTTTAGAAAGGTAAGAAGTTAATAGTAAAAATACTATATTAGATATTAGAAAAAGAGTTAGAGATACTTAAAAATTATATTAATAATTAATTAAAAAAAGAAAATATATAATCTTTAAAATTACTAGCAGGGTATGGAGTTCTGTTTATAGTAAAAAAAAATAAAAAGTTAAGACTATATATAAATTATAGGCTACTTAATAATATTATAGTTAAGAATTAATACCTACTATTACTTATATAAGAAATATAAGATGCTATTAAAGAAGTAAAGTTCTTTATAAAACTTAATATTTTAGATATATATTATTGGATATGCATAGCTGAAGAAGAAGAATAAAAAATAATATTTAAAATTAAATATAGGTACTTTAAATATCTAGTAATACTCTTTAAGTTAATTAATATATTAATATTATTTTAAAGATTTATTAATAAAGTATTAAATAAAACTTAAGAAGTGTCTGCTCTAGTCTATTTAAATAATATTCTTATCTTCTTTAAGATGAAAGGAGCATATATTAAATATATATAAATAATACTTAAAAAACTTAGCATTTATAAACTGTAATATAAGTTAGTAAAATGTAAGTTTTATATTATAGAAATAAAGTTCTTAAAATATTAAATATTAATAATAGGGATTTATATTAAGTAAAATAAAGTTTAAATAATTAAAAATTAGCTAAAATTAAAGAACTTATAAAAGTTATAGTAGTTTATAGGACTATTAAACTATTATTAATAATTTATTAAAGGATATTCTGTATAAATAAGACCTCTATTTAATCTAATGCGCAAAGATGCCAGGTTTAAATAAATAAATAAATAGATAAAAGTATTTAAAAAAGTTAAGTATAATATAATAATTATATCAGTGCTAATAATATATAATAAAATAAAAGAAATAACTATTAAAATAGATGCATTAAATTATATAATTAGAATATAAATAACTTAAATTAATAATAATAAAAGATAATAACTAATTATATACTTCTTAAGAAAACTTACACCTATAAAGTTAAATTATAATATATATAATAAAAAGCTATTAGTTATTATTACAGCACTTAAGTATTAAAGAGTCTATATTAAAGAAGTAAGGTAAATAGTTATTATAAAATTAAATTATAAAAATCTTATTTACTTTATAATAACTAAAGAGTTAATAAGAAGATAGGCTAAATAGGCTAAGATATTAGCTTAATATAATTATAAAATTAAGTACTATAAAGAAATAAAAAATAGTTATATAAATATATTAAGTTAAAGATTAAATTATAAATAAGATAGCTAGATAAAACCGCAAACTGCTATATTTAAATATAATAAAAATAGATCTATAAAATATAATAAACAAGTAATAATTGTTGCAGCAATAATTATAAATAATAATTAAAAGTTTTATAAATAAATAAAAGAAGCTTAAGAGTGAGATTAACTAATTAAAAAAATAAAGGAAGTTAATAGTATTAATAATAATAGAAATAAAATTATAAGTATTAAAGAATTTATTATTATACTAACTATAATAGAATAAGAAATTATTATAAGGCACTATAATAAGCTTACTAGAGGACATTTTAAAATTAATAAAATAGTAAAACTTATTGGGAGACATTTTTATATAATAAATATTAAAAGAAAGGTAAAAAAGTACATTTAAGAATATAAAAAGTATAATAAGAATAAAATAAATTAGCATGTACTATATAAAAAGCTATAGAGTATAGATATACTAGTAAGACTATAAAAATAAATTATAATAAATTATATTATTAAGTTGCCTATATTAGAAGAATATAATTTAATATTAGTAGTTATAGATTAACTTACTAAGTATATATATTTAATATTAGTTAAGAAAATAAATAATACGCAGAAACTAGCAACTATATTATTAAAAGAAGTATTTAAATACTATAGATTTTTAGTAAAAATAATTACAGATTAAGAAATATTATTTAATTTAAATTTATAAAAGTTACTTATTGTTATAAAACCCTTTGGGAAACCTTAAAGGTTTCTAACCCTAGTTTAAATGATGAGTTCGCCTAGTTTGGTATTTAGATTGAGGGTCAAGCTCTCTTGAGCCTGATACTTAGCTGCCTGAGGTATACTTGAAGTAACTTAATCACTATCTGGAGGGCCAGTAGAAGTATGTATACTGCTACTGTCAGTTATAGTGCTGATAAGTTGATCTAGTAAAGTAATATAGGTAACTAAATAATAATAGAAATTAAGTGTAGTAACTAAAACTATTTATATATAATAATAAGTGTCCTTATATACTTCTTATAGCTATTAATAGCTACCAGTAGGCTGGCTATTACTGTAGTAGGTAAGCTACCACCCAGTAAGTGTAGCTATTATTTAGTAGATAAGCTACTATTTTTTGGTACTAGCTATTATTTATATAATCTTATATTTTAAAAGTTTATTTTTAAGGTGTCCATCCCATGTCTGTTTTTCTATTAATTAATAGACTAATTAGCTAGGATTTGTAGATAATAACCTTTAATATAGTTATAATATTACTTTCCCCTCTTTTAGGTCTTTATTTTTTAAAGATATATAAGTTATAGTGCTGTTCTTTATTGCATCTATAATCTTTTTTAGTAAGTAATGTTCCCTTACTATATCTAAGAGTAATAAGTTAAAAGCTTGTTGTCTTTGCTAGTTTAATTAAATTCTTTATAATAGTTTTTCTATTAATGTCCCTTGCTCTTGCTATACAAAATTAAATTAAGATTATATAATAGCTATAAATAATAAGAAGTATGCTGAATGTATAAAATATAGTTATTCTTATAAGAAATAATTTTATAATAATACTAAGTAGAAATGTTTAGAATATATTAAAATAAAATTATTATAAGAGCTAAAGTAAGTGTTTATTAAACAAGCTTGGCTCTCTGTAAAGATAAATTAATTATATAAATAATAAAGGCTGTTAAAGCAATATGGTTTGAAAATATTAAATTATAATAATATAGTGTTAGACTATATAAATAAGGATGTTAGTAAATAACTTATTAATTTTTAAATAATTGCTGCTACTCTTAAGTCTATTAATTTTATAAATTATTTGCTTGACAGGCTCTCTCCTGGTTTCTTAAAGTAGTTTATTAGTAAAATTTTTTTATTATTTATTAGTAATTTTTAAGGTTCTTAATAGATTTCTAAGTATTTTCTAAGGTATTATACCCCTTCTATTTAATTAAGTAATAGACTTTACTATTAACCTATTTACTAGATAGAATCTTTTTAATCTTATATTTCTTCTTAATTATTTTAATCTCCTAATGTTTCTAAAATTTAGCATTTTTTAATGCTGGTTTTAATAGCAATATATAAAAAACTGGGTATATCTTTATTCTTTTAAATAGTCTTAATTTAAAAGTAACTAGTTCTAGTTTTTCTTTAATTTTATAAGGTCTTAACTTAATATAATTAAGTTTACTGCTTAGCCTTTTAATTTAAATATTTTATTATAAAAGATACACTTTTTCTTTCTTTTAAAGGTCTAATCTTTTTAATCTATACTTATTATAGTGCATGGCTATTTAGATATTAAAGAATTTAATATTTTTTTATAAAGACTTATAAATCTTTTTTAACTTTATTACTATTTACTTTGTATTCTCTACTTCTAGTATTTCTTGCAGTAATTCTTTTAACATTTTTGCATAATATCTATAGTTTGTAAAGAATAATAATACTTTAGTTATTATACTAATTGTATTATTATATACTAACTATATTATAGGCAGTAATTCTATTTAATTATTCTAATTATAATTAATATAATGGTGTAAATACTATTTAATAGTCTGGTTTATTCTTTCTATTTATTTATTTATTTATAGATAATAAGCAGTTAAGCATTTTTGCTTTATTCTAATTTAATTTATTAATAATTTTTAAAGATTTAAGTTGAACAATGTTTCTTAATCTATAGTTATCTTTTTTAAAAATTTATAATGCTTAAATACTTTTTTAAGTAATATAGTTACTAGTTTTTATATATTATCTGTTTCTTTAACTAGTATTAAGTGTGTATATTTAATAAGCCTGTTTACTACTACTAGTATTAAGTTATATTCTTTTAATATAGGCAGTTTAGTAATGTAATTTATTATAATTTATTTTTATAGTCTTACTGGTATATCTATACTCTATAGTCTTTTATATAGTATGTGTCTATTTATCTTGTTCTTATTATATTTTTTATATTTATAAATATATTTTTTTACTTTTCTTTTAATATTTAGAATGTGGAAATATCTTGTAATTTATTTTATTATTTTATTAATTTCTGGATGTCCTCTAGTAAGCTTGTTATAATATCTTATAATAACTTCTTTTTTTATTATATATAGTACTGCTATAAATTCTTTTAATTATAGTAGTTTATTATTTTCTTTAAGTTTATTAACTTTTTTTATTTTTATTAGTAGTTAGTTTTTTGTCTAAGCTTCCTTTATTTATTTATAAAACTCTTAGTTATTATCTATAATTATTGCTGTAATAATTACTGCTTGCTTATTATATTTAATAGATTTATCTTTATTATGCTTAAGTATAGCAGTTTATAGCTTTATTTAACTACTTTACTTATAATCTAGTCTTTAACTTAATATATCTGTATAACTGTTTTCTAATCCTTTATAATATTTAATTTTATAGTTATATTAAGCTAGTATTTTAGCCTATTTAGCCTATCTTCTTATTAACTCTTTAGTTGTTGTAAAGTAGGTAAGATTCTTGTGATTTAATTTTATAATAATTATTTATTTAGCTCCTTTAATATAAACTCTCCAGTACTTAAATGCTATGATAATAGTTAATAGCTCTTTATTATAAATATTATAATTTAATTCTGCTGGTGTAAGCTTTCTTAAGTAATATATAACTAATTATTATCTTTTTTTATTATTTTTTTAGATTATTTATGCTTTAATTACATAGTCTAATGCATCTATTTTAATAATTGTTTCTTTATCTGGGTTGTATATTAATAATACTAGTATGGTTATTATAGCATGTTTAACTTCTTTAAATGCTTCTATTTAACTATTTATTTATTTAAACCTGGTGTCTTTATGCATGAGGTTGAACAGTAGTTTTATTTTTTTAGAATATTCTTTAATAAATTATTAGTAATAATTTAATAACCCTATAAACTGTTGCAGTTTCTATAGATTCTTTAGTCTTAGCTAATCTTTAATTACCTAAACCTTATACTTTTCTGTATAGATTCCTTTTATTATTATTTAATGTTCTAAAAATTTAGTTTTTTTAATATAAAATTTATATTTTGCCAGTTTATATTATAATTTATATATACTAAGCTTTCTAAGTATATTCTTTATATGTTCAATATGTGCTCCTTTAGTTTTTAAGAATATAAGAATATTATTTATATAGGCTAAGATATATGTTTCTCTTACTTTATTTAGTATTTTATTAATAAGTCTCTAAAATAATACTAGTATGTTAGTTAGTTTAAACAGTATTACTAAGTATTTATAATGTCTAAACTTAATTTTAAATACAGTTTTTTATTCTTCTTTTTTAGCTATATGTATCTGATAGTACACATTTATAATATTAAGCTTAGTAAAAAACTTAGCTTCTTTAATAGTGTCTTGTATTTCTTAAATAAGTGGTAATAGATATTAATTCTTAATTATAATATTATTAAGTAGTCTATAGTTTATATATATTCTAAGTTTTTTATTTTTTTTTTACTGCAAATAGGACTTTATATTTTATAGGTAATTTTAATAACTGTATATTATTTTTTACTAGCTAATTATTAATATATGTCTTAAGTATCTTTAACTTCTTTTCTAATATAAAGTATAGTACTTTTATAGTTAATTTTTTTTCTTTTTTAAGTAATATAATATAATTATACTTTATTTACTTTAGTAACTTGAGTTCCTTAGGTACTTTAAAGATATGCTTAAACCTTTTATAGCATGCAGGTAATAGTATGCTGATAATTTTATTTATTATTATTATTTTATACTCTTCTTTTTTTATTAGCTGTTCTATTTTAGCATTTATTAAGACTATACTTAGTCCTTTTTATTATTTAAGTTCTGTATATTATATATATTCTAATAATCTCTTTATTACTGCTAATATTAGCTGTGCTGGGCTTAGCTTTAAATCTAGTTTAGATTCTTGCTTTTTATTAATCTTAAGTTCTTTAGTTTATTAATTAATAGTTGGATTCCTTTTTCTGAGCTATAGTATATTTAATATAATATTATACTTAACTAGTACAACATCCAGTACTAGCTTCTTAAGTTATTCTTTAATATTAAGAACTATTCTAGTCTTATAAGTAATTTTATTTTTTATAATTAGTTCTTTATTAATAGCCAATACCTGTCTGGGTAATACTTTTTTAATTATATTAATCTGTTTCTTTTTTATATATGCCATGCTAATAAAGTTCCCTGTAGTTTCTAAATTAATTATTGCTTTAGTCTTATGTTTATTAACTCTAGCTTTCTTTTTTAAATATGCTTCTTTTATAGTAGTATAAAGATTATATTTTAATATCTCTTCTAGATACTTATGGTCCTGCTTGTTAATATACTTATTAACTTTAAATTTAATTAATTATTTCCAGTTTAGTTGGTGCTGCTGTGCACATCTTAGGAAATAGTTTAAGTTTATCTTTTTACTATAGTATGTTAAATATTCATCTTTATAGTATATACTTTAGTAAATCTATTAATATTCTAAATATTCTATAAACCCTCTATATATGCATCTGTTCCTTCAACAAGGACAGTATGGACTTTGTTTAATAATTTTTAATAGTAAAATCTATCTTATAATTTATTATATGTTTTTATAAGTATTACAGACTGTTAAGTAGCATATTACTTATAATAGTTGCTTGTAGTAATTATATTTTTTATAATATATGTATTTACACCATGCCTTGATGCATATACTATAATTATAATCTTATTATTATTTTTTTAAAGCTTTTTTGGTAGCTTAATAGTAATCCTGGTTATTTTATTAACATATTTAATAATATTATAGATGGTTATTGTAATTTTATAAGTATTTTATTTAGTCTTTCTTGTCTATCTAACATTGCATGTTCCAGTGTAAATATTTATTAATAATTTTATATAATTTAAAATTATATTATTAAGAATCTTTCTTAAGCTGCTGATATATTTCTTATATTTAGGTTTTAATGTCTTCTTTTGGTGCTGCCTTTTTAAAATTCTATATTAATTAAAAGTTCTCTGTGCCTAAATCTATATTTAGATTAACTTCTGGAAATTTACTGTGTAAGTCTTTCTAATTTTTTTAATTTTATTATTATTATATTAAAGTATTACTTCTAGGTAAGTCTTTATTACTGCTGCATTTATATGCTGCTTTAATAAGTATATTTTAATTACTTTTTTATTTTTCTTCTTGTTTTTTAATTTGTACTAGCTCTTTTTTAGTATTATATTTAAGTTTCTCTTTTAACTTATTATTACTTTTTATAAGTATTTATCTAATTATATTGCCGGCCCACTTATCTGTATTAATCTTAATTCTTACTATATTGCTGGCTTCTGGCTCTTTACTTTTTTTATTATTTTTAAATAATAATATGCTGACAATTTTTTATTAATCTTAAGTAAGATCTTTCTTCTTGTTGCTAGATTATTTAATAATCTTATATTTAATAATATAGATCTTAAGTGTGCCTTAAATCTTTTTTAGCTTATTATATTTTTTTTAGTTTAATTTAAGTTTGCTTTTTACTAGCTTGTTGCTCTTCTATTAATAATTCTTAAGTATATATTTTAATTTTCTACAGCTATAATATAGTTTTTTACTGTGATGCTATTCTCTTTTATTCTTTAAAAGTATTATATTAAGCTTTATTAATTTTAGTTTATATAGATTGCTTTTCTGTTAATCTTGTTATTTATTTATCTAAGGCTGGTATTTTAACTTTCTATAATAATGCTTTTTAGCCTTAAAGTTTTTTAACTAACTGCTGATTTGTCTATAGACTCTTATAAGCTTGTTAAGGGTCTTAACTCTTTTTAGTATAATTATTTTTTTTTAGATTTCTTATTTTACCCTAATCTTAAACTGTGTAATTAGTGCTTTATTATTTTATTTTACTTGTAATAATAATTACCTAAATTCTAAAATATATTTTAATATATTATTCTTATTTTTAAGTCTTTTAAGCTGCCTCTTAGCTCTTTTAACTGCATTAGTATTTTTAAATGTATTCTTAAGTTTCTGCTTAAATCTTTAATAATTTTAAAATATCTCTTTTATGTCCTCCTATGCTTTGTTACTGGGATTTTCTTATTTATTTAAATAAGTTCTAATGTACAGCTTGAACCATTTATATACTGTTTTTTTAAGGTGTATAAATATAAATATAATCTTTTTGATTTTATTTTTAAACTTATTTTTATTAATGCTGATATATATATTTAATTATATAAGAAAGTATTGCAGCTTACTGTATATTCTATTAAAAGTCTTTAATACCTGGGGCTTAATTCCTTTCTTTTTTAATTTATTACTTATTTTAAGAAGCTGCTTTTATAACTGCTTAGTTTACTTTGTATAGGCTGTTTTGGCGCGCTAAAGTTATTCTGTATAGATTGTTTTAGCTTGCTAAAGTTGCTTTTTTAGTGTTCTAATATACTATATAAGCTTATTACTGTTAGGAACTGTAGGACCTGCTTAAGTAGTTTAAAGTGCTATATTTTAAATTAATCTGAACTTAACTTGTACTAATTAATGTTTAATATATTATAAAATTTTTTGGGAAACCCTAAAGGTTTCTAACTCTAGTTTAAATAATAAGTTTGCCTAATTTAGTATTTAGATTAAAGATTAAGCTCTTTTAAGCCTGATACTTAGCTGCCTAAGATATACTTAAAGTAACTTAATTACTATCTGGAGGGTTAGTAGAAGTATATATATTATTACTGTTAATTATAGTGCTGATGAGTTGATCTAGTGGAGTAATATAGATAACTAAATAATAATAGAAATTAAGTATAGTAACTAAAACTATTTACATGTAATAATAAGTGTCCTTATATACTTCTTATGACTACTGGTAGCTACTGGTAGGCTGGCTATTGCTGCAGTAGGTAAGCTACCACCCAGTAGGTGTAGCTATTGTTTAGTAGGTGAGCTACTGTTTCTTGGCACTAGCTACTGTTCACGTGATCTCGTGTCTCGAGAGTCTGTTCCTGAGGTGTCCGTCCCGTGTCTGCCTTCCCATTGGTTGGTAGACTGATTGGCTAGGGTTTGCGGGTGATGACCTCTAGCGTGGTCATAACACTTATAGACTAAATTAGAATAAAATAAAAGTATTTAATTATATATTATTCTTAAATAAATAGATAAATAAAATAAATAAATTAAATAATAAAGTAGTATTTACACTATTATATTAACTATAATTAAAATAATTAGATAGGATTACTATTTATAGTATAATTAGTATATAATAATATAATTAGTATAATAATTAAAGTATTATTATTTTTTATAAACTATAGATATTATATAAGAATGCCAGAAGAACTACTATAAGAAATATTAAAAGTAGAAGATGTAAAGTAAATAATAATAAAATTAAAAAAGATTTATAAGTCTCTATAGAGAGATATTAAATTTTTTAATATTTAAATAGCTATATATTATAATAAATATAAATTAAAGAAACTAGACCTTAAAAAGAGGGGGAAAGTATATCTTTTATAATAAAATATTTAAATTAAAAGGTTAAGCAGCAAACTTAATTATATTAAATTAAAATTTTATAAGATTAAAGAAAAATTAGGACTAGTTACTTTTAAATTAAAATTATTTAAAAAAATAAAAATATATTTAATTTTTTATATATTGCTATTAAAACCAGCATTAAAAAATACTAAACTTTAGAAATACTAAGAAATTAAAATAGTTAAAAAGAAATATAAAGTTAAATAGATTCTATTTAGTAAATAGGTTAATAGTAAAGTTTATTACTTAATTAAATAAAAGAAGTATAATATTTTAAAAAATATTTAAAAATTTATTAAGAATTTTAAAAATTACTAATAGGTAATAAAGAAATATTACTAATAAGTTACTTTAAAAAACTAGAAGAAAGCCTATTAAATAAATAATTTATAGAATTAGTAGGCTTAAGGGTAGCAGTAATTAATTAAGAATTAATAAATTATTTATTAGTATTTTTATCTATACAGTTTAATATTATACTATTATAATTTAATATTTTTATACTATAATCTTTCAACAACTGTTATTATTTTTATAAATATTTTAATTTTATAAATAAGGACTTAAGCTTATTTTTAATTTTTTAAATATTATTATTTATTTTATATTTTTAATTTTTAAGTTTTTATTATTTAGCACTATTATAAAATTATTTTTTATAAAAGTAATTATACTTTATATACTTAGCATACTTTTTACTAATAAAGGCCATAATATAGGGCTGACCAAGTTTAGTATATAAAAAATAAAAAAATTTAGAAGGAAAACTATATAGAGCTATTTATTTAATTTATTAGTAATAAATTTCTTTTTATTTTAAATTCTTATTAGATATTATAATAAGTATATTATTAAAAAGTATTATTTATAAAAAGAAACCTACAGGTGCAATAAGAGACAGTACTATAATTTATATATTTTTAAAAATAAAGATTTAAAAGAGGAGAAATAATATTATAACTATATTAGAGATTATTATCTATAAACTCTAGCTAATTAGTCTATTAATTAATAAAAGGCAGATATGGAATAAATGCCTTAGAAATAAACTTTTAAAATAAGAAGTTATATAATTAAATAGTAGCTATATTAAGATATAGTAGCTATATCTACTATTAATAGCTATATCTACTATATAGTAGCCAGCTACTATAGCTACTATAGCTATTATAAGGATTAGAAGTTATATAAGAATGCTTATTATTATATATAAATAGTTTTAATTACTATACTTAATTTTATATTATTATTTAGTTACCTATATTACTCTACTAGATTAACTTATTAGTACTATAACTAACAGTAGCAGTATACATACTTCTACTGGCCCTCCAGATAGTGATTGAGTTACTTTAAATATACCTTAGGCAGCTAAGTATCAAGCTTAAGGGAGCTTGACCCTCAATCCAAATACCAAACTAGGCGAACTCATCATTTAAACTAGGGTTAGAAACCTTAGGGTTTCCTGAGGGGTTTTGTAACAGACTGCTCTAGTATCTAGAATTTTATTAAATTCTTCTATAACTAGAATTTTAATCACTTACTAAAGACCTATATTTTTACTTTCATCAAGCAAAAGATCTTTATCTTATTACTTATATTAATAATGCTGTCATTGCTGGCAGAGATAATGCTATTATTTATATATTTATTAAAGATATATAGAGATATTTTAAGATTAAGTTTATTAACATTCTAAAGCATCTATTAGGATATAACATTTAATTTAAGTTTAAAACTAATATAATTATCCTCTCTCAGCAAGCATACATTAAGAAGTGCTTAAAGTAGATTAATATTAAAGACTAAATTAATATATTAATAGTTCCTAGCTGGAAGTCTTATTCTTCTAACATTATTAGTAATGGCTCTGTTATAGACTCTATTACAGATATATCTTTATTATTTTTATTATTTTAAGAGATTATAGAAAAGCTTAACTAAATAGCTACCTATATCTAATCTAATATTATATATATAGTTAATAAACTTTTACAGCAGACCAAAAATCTAAAGAAGTCTAATTTTAAAGCTGCTAAATAAATTTAGAAATATTTAAATGGCACATTAAGCTATAAAATAGAACTTAGTAAAGTATCTATAACTTTTAAAGTCTTTATTAACTCTAGTTATGCTAATTATACAGATAGTAAATTTACTAAAGAATTTATTCTATTTTTATATAAAGCTTCTATATACTGGCACTTTAAAAAGAAGATAATTATTACTTCAAGCTTAATAATAGCAGAGTTTATTGCATAGTTTAAGGCCATTAAAGATATTATATAAATATAAAAGCTTCTATTATTAACTATCTTATTAATATTTCAAACATCTTCAACCATGCTTTATACTAATTCCGCAAATGCTATTACTTTAATTAGCAGACCAAATTATATTAATTTAATATATTAAATAGATGTAAAGTACTTCTTTATAAAGGAAGCAATACAGAATAAAATTATGACTCTTAAGCATATTCTAGGGAATACTAATATAGCAGATGGACTAACTAAACTACTTTCTAAAGTAAAGTTTACTAAATTTATTAAGAGACTAAATATGTCTAAATAGCTTTATCTTTATGTTAATTTAGATAGCATAGTGGATAGCATAGCAAGGTGCCATGGGGGGTGTGTTGGAGCCTTAGGCCTCCTCCATAGATGCCACCTCACTTAGAGGCTTAGTCAGCTCTCCCACACCTATAGAGGTGTTGGGTATAGTAGCTAGATAGATTCCACCACCACCTTCATAGATATCATAGATCTATTCATTTGTTGGTCATCATCATCATTCCATCAAAAACAGAAACTTCCTATCTCATTTTTCAATTTTTACCCAATGATAAGGATAGTTTCTAGTGGGCTCTAATATATAGAAGATTGTGAAAACGTGGTAGTTTACTTTAATTATCTAGCAGAACAACAACAACAACAACAACAACCGTAGGGTAAATATTTTGCCTCAAATATGATTTACCAAGAGAAAATAATCGTTATCGAACCTTGTACATGTAAGTCGCATGGGTAGTTTGGCCATTGCTATAGGTATTCCTAATTAACATAATAAGCATTATGTAGACTAACTATACTTTATAAGCAATGGAAAGCTCGCTTCTCCCGAGGCTGCCGGGAGCATGCTAAAGCTTGAACCAGTACCGGTCAACAGGGGATGAATGACTGGAACGAGCGGAGATTGTCTCAGAAACATCAGGCCCTAACAAAAATATTTCCAAAGCTCATCATGAGAGTGGAAGCATTCTGATCCGGCTCATCCGGTGCCATACATCGGACTCTATATTGGCGGACTAGGGCATTTCTAGAGACTATGCCATCCCAGGATGACCTCCCTCCTTAGCTCCACCCACGAAAGGAGGATGCTATCCCTCAGAGCTAGCTCTAATTCCCTGCTCTAGACTTGGGTAGACACTGGTGGCCCAGTAGCGGAGGATAAAAAACAATCGTTCCAAGTGACTGTTTTGCCGAAGGAGCCCAGGAACTGACAGGTTGAGGGGCAGGCTCTCTCGCATTCTGGGTATAAAATAACGGTTCCTCGTATCTCAGGAGTACAAGTCCCCAGTTTTTAGTCATTCCTATTGTCTTTTCTCCCATTGTCCTTACGGAACGTATCTCCATTCGCTGTCCCGTAACATGGGGAAGTCCTTCTTTCCCCTTGCTTCTCTTCTCCTCAGTGGTGTTCTGTTGGTGGCTCCTCACCGGAGCGCAGCGCAGGATATCCCATTGGAATTGCTAAGGAACTACTATGACACCGACAGCACTCCTCTTGTGGGAGGATGTCCCCAGTCGTGCCTAGTCAGCGGCCCAGAGCATACCAACTGGACCCAGATCCATGACGATGCAGATCTCACCAAGTGTGACCTGCCTCTCCTCTTTGATTTCAATGTCCAAAACACCCCCAACCGGTACAAGACTATCCGGGTTTGCGCCGTGGAAGCCTCTTCTACAGTCGTCCGCAAGTCCATATCAGCCTCCCAGCTCACGCATCGTGACTTGAATATGGCTGACCGAGAAGCTGTTGAGAGCGCGATCGCGGCGTCCAACAGCTGCGGAGCCCAGATAGCAACCACCAGTCTCCCTGTTGCCGCAGGTGCCGTTGGGGAGATTGTGGCAGGGGTCGATGCCGCGGCCGCGGCCGATACTCTGGCGACATACATTGCTAAGGATGCATCCTGCGGAGTTACCATCCTGTTTGCTAAGTCCGGAAATGCCGTGGTGGGCGTATATGCCGGGGCAGATGTGCCAAAGAATGGCGTGGGTGGGCTTATCGGCCGGCTCGGTACGTTCCCCGGACGGCAGTGGAGCTGAGCTTCCTATTTGAGTTCTCTTGCTGACTAATCTCTCGATACCTAACTAACTATAGGAGCCGAACTGAGTCGCGGGCGTCAGGCAGTGGAAATCTGTGACGCAACTGTCCAAGAATCACGCACGATTGGCCTCTTTGCCGTTGACTCTGTGGATGAGCTGGAAGACGTCCAGGCTGCCATTAAAACCTGGGCCAATGGTGGCTGCATATCCAGGGAGGGTATGGAGATGCTGGAGGAGGCACAAGAAATAAACGTCTTGGTAGCTGCCCCCCCGGTTGCTGCCCCCCCAGTTGCTACCACCCCGGCTGCTGCTGCCACCCCTGTAAAGTGCATTGCCACATCTTCCATCAAACCCAACCTCACTCCCCGAGCGACATGCAGCGTCATCCAGGTATATTCAGGCGACAGTTGCACTTCTTTAGCCACGCGCTGCGGCATCACCGCGGCTAACTTCATGACCTACAACACCAAGGAGAATCTCTGTTCGACGCTTGCGGTCAATCAGTGGGTCTGCTGCTCTGCCGGCACTCTGCCCGACATGACCCCGCAGCCCCAGGCAGATGGCACATGTGCAGTGCATGAGGTTGCTGCGGAAGAGGGCTGCTGGGCTATTGCTGATAACTTCGGCATTACCCAAACGCGGATTGAAAACGTGAACAAGAAGACTTGGGGCTGGGCTGGCTGTGACTCGCTCCAGATTGGGCAACTGATCTGTCTCAGTACGGGCAACCCGCCCATGCCCGCCCAGGTCGAGGGTGTAGCGTGCGGGCCCCAGAAGCCAGGGACTAAAAAGCCCTCAGGAAACTTCACTTCCTGGGATCTGGCTGCACTGAACCCATGCGCCCTCAATGCCTGCTGTGACGGTTGGGGATACTGCGGCACTACTGAAGAGTTCTGCGTCAATACGACGTCAGCCACCGGCAACGCCGGCACCATGGAGACCGGCACCAATGGCTGTATCTCCAACTGTGGTATGGATGTTGTACGCAATGACTATGTCCCAGTCAATTTCAAACGTGTGGGGTACTTTGAAGCCTGGAATGCTGAGCGTCTGTGCCTACACACGGGAGCGGCGGATCTCATCTACTTTGACGAGCTCACGCATGTCCATTTCGCCTTTGTAGGGCTAACAGAGACATTCGAGGTCCGGATGGACGATGTGGTGAAAGTGCAATTTGACAAGTTTGTCGCACTAGATGCTCCCTTTAAGAAGATTGTTTCCTTTGGTGGCTGGGCTGAGTCTACAGACCCGGCCACCTTTCAGATATACCGTAACGCGGTTAAGGCAGGGAATCGAGAGATCTTTGCTGCTAATGTTATGGCCTTTTTAAATGAGTATAACCTAGATGGAGTGGACTTTGACTGGGAGTATCCTGGAGCTACTGACATGCCCGGGATTCCCCCAGCTGGTGAAACTGAGGGTCTGGATTGCCTTGCGTTCCTCACCCTTATGAGGGAGCATGTGGGAGAGCTAAATACTGGAGCCAAGTCAGTCTCCATTGCTCTGCCGGCCTCATACTGGTATCTCAAACCTTTTCCCGTCGCCCGCATGAATCTGGTGCTCGACTACTTTGTCTACATGACATATGACCTCCATGGGCAATGGGGTAAGTAATTCTTCCCCCCCTCCTCTATCCATTTTATCTGCTCCCAAAAAAACCTCCTGATCTAACCCTAGTATTCGCCAGACTATGGCAATCCCTATTCCAATCCAGGATGCCCAACTGGGAACTGCTTGCGCTCTCACGTCAACAAGACCGAGACATATAATGCCTTGGCTATGCTCACCAAGGCGGCTGTACCCGCACGCAAGATCGTGGTTGGCGTGGCGAGCTACGGCCGAAGCTTCGGAATGAAAAACGCAACCTGTACCACTCGGGGATGCCGGTTTACTGGTAGTTTCACCGAGTCTACTGCAGAGCCAGGCTTTTGCACCGGCACTCCCGGTTATATCTCCAATGCTGAGCTATACAGTATTATGGAGATGGCTGACAGTGGCTTGGAAGGGTATGAATATACTTCTTGGTACAATGCGCTCACCGACTCCGACATGATGACATTCAGAACGCAGGGTAATGAGGTGACAACCTGGGTAGCCTATATGAATGATGAGACCAAGGCTGGTCGGATTGAGTGGATCAAAAGCCTCAACTTCGGGGGGGCTTCCGATTGGGCCCTAGACTTGGCGAACGATATCCCGTCAGTAGAGATCACTGACCTGGAACAAGAAATTCTTGACCTTGAGTCCCTGGAATGTGATTCAACCAGCTGGCCAAGCACCCTGGTCGACATCGAGGCGCAGGTCGGCTCCATCAAACCTCGCTGCCGCGGCCAGGCGATCCTGAACGTCCTGCTCACCCAACTGAACAATGCGATCACCTCGTACGAGGAGGTCTCGGTTGACTATGATGACAAGGTATGTTTCGCAAGCACTGAAGCAACCTCTATAAAACTGCGGTGGCACTAATCTTTTGCTGGCGCAGTTCAAATGGTATGTTACGTGGGTAAAAGAGAGCATCGATCCCGCACTGGACGAGTTTATGGCGGTAGGCCGGGGTGAAGGTAATAAATATATGGACTGTGTCTGGTCGTCAACCGAGGTCGAGGAAACCTCTGGACCCTGTACAGATATCGTTCTAGGGTTTTCTGGATCCATAAGTGAGACAAATACTGGCCGCGTTGAGTATACGATGCGCGATGAGGACGGCTTTTATCAGGCGCTACTCGAAAATTATGGCATCGAGAAGTCCTGGATTAAATGGGAGGAGGCATACCTTATTATTTACCCCTGCGACTGCCGGAATGACCCCAGCATCCCTGTTTGCCCGTGTAGAGGTAACTCCGTGGGCTATGCTAACTACCCCCGCCGGGTGGACGATGACAGCTTGATCGATGTGCAGAACCCCAAAGCTGTGGTAGATGAGGCCATTCCCAGTCTTCAAGACCTGGCCGGGCAAGCCTTTGCCACCTTCTTGCAGCTGCGTCTGGGCGCCATGGCCGCAGATGATATCGACGTGGTCACGGCCATCAGCATGCCGACATTCATGCTCCAGGACGCGATCGCGTCGATCAAGGTCATTAAGGAGATTGGAGAGGCGGAAAAGGAAGCCAAGTCAACGGAGCTCATCTTGAACATTTTGAACATTGTCTTTATGATCATCCCCTTTGCCGGTTCGGCCCTCAAGGCGATCGGAGGTTTCGCACAGCTCGCGAGGGTAATCCTGATCATCGGCGAGGCCGGTAATGCAGCTCTGACGATTGCCGACATCGTCAAAGATCCGGAATCGGCTCCATTTGCCATCGTTGGGATGCTTACTGGAGCAGCGGGAATCCGCGCCAAGGGCCCACGGCAGGCGTTCAAGACTGCTGCAGACGCTCGGCGGGCTCTCAGTGATGACCAGCTCAAGCTGTTTTCTGATGAATTTCGTCGGAAGGACGCGATCGTGCAGAGGGTGTTGACCAAATGCACAATCTGATGCGCAAGTGCGGATAAATAGATATCTAAGTTGGAGTGCAGTTATTCTCTTGCGGACTTCATCATCTGTAGGGCAACCAGATTGTGTTATGATCTTCACGAACAGTTCCTAGAACGACCGCCGGCCCGTTCCGGACTTCCGGACCCCTGTTTTGATACGTAATTTTGGTTCCTTTGCTCTGGAAAACTAGTAATTCATTGGCTTCTATCTATATCTGTGTACGTCTGAAAATAACCTCAATATTATTATATTCGGTAACTTCTCATCATAAGTTCTTCTCTATCATTAATATGAGGAGCTTTTAATGTGTGTATAAATTGTGCTTCCTTTAGCTGACTAGGCTCAATTAACAATACAGGGTACTCCGGTAAAGAAAGGTAAAAATTAGAGATAAAATTTTTTATAAAAGGGTTAGTTAGTAGTAGAGAGAAAGGAAGGACGCTAGACCGAATGTGTGTGAGAAGAGAAAACAAAAAGAAAACAAAAAGAAAAAAAAAAGATGAAAAAGAAGATGCGTCGGGCGGGAGTCGAACCCACCGCCAGTGCTGATCTCCCAATGGAAGGCACTAATGTTACCGATACACCACCGACGCTACTTGTTATGGTAAGGTTTCATTATTAAATAACTTAACCCTTTTTTGCTTTAAACTATCAGCTCTGAGAAACCTCTATAATTCCCAGTCCTTCTCTTTTTTCTTTTTACAAAATTTTAGAAACATTCAAAAAATAAAAACTCATAATTCATAATCTAAGTCTACTAAATTGCATAATATACATACACGACAGACCTCTCATCAAGGTATCGAACGAAGCATTCGCAACATATCAGGGTAGAACATAAACGAGTCGCGGACCACAAGATATATAATGACAACGAGCCACCCACCCGCCGGGAACAACAGCTGCACCATCGACTTCGCACACTGTACAACCCCCTTGGTCGGTAAAACTTGTAGCGAAGCCGGTTCTGCAGGTGGGATCTGGAGTTGGATGACCATATTTGAATCGATTTCGTGACTCCGAACATATCGTTGGCCCAGATAACTAGGGGTAGATTAGCCTCACGGGAAACATCAAGTTATTAAGCTGGGGGTTCACGATCGCCCGAGAATAGATAGAGCTCACCTCCAGTAGACGAGGCCCATGAACACGTCTTTGCTCCCTTGGATGAAGGCCTCGGATATTCTCCTTTGAGCTGCATCTTCACACCGGAGAAGCTGTGCGGCGTTGGTGCGAAATCCATCCACTTCCTTGAGACAGATGTGATAGCTGAGTTGCATGGCCTGATCGCAGTTGAGTCCGGTGTTCATCATTAGGACTGGGATGATATTCTCGAGTTGGCCGTCGTTCTAATGTCTGTTAGTATCTGAGGATTTTATATCGATTATTATTGTTGTTATTGTTGTTGTTGTTGTTAGAGAAAGACCACAGCGGGAGTGGTGGGTAGATGGACTTACAAATTCCTTCCGGAAAGAAAACATGTCGTTAGTTCTTCACAAGTTAGCGATGATCTTCTAAATATTTTTTTTTTCTTTTCGGGTCGAAAACATACATATGGACTAGGTACGAGGCATGTTTCCATAGAAGAGCCATATGGTCATCATCCAAGACCGATCTTGTCACGTCGATCCCGTAGGCAAACCTAAGACACATGGCAAGGGTTATTATTATTTCGGTCAAATGTCACTCTCTTAGGTATGATTGTCTCTTACGGAACTGTTGCAATCACACAATGCACGGCCGCCGTGTGTTCTCGTCGTCGCCAGTATGTTTCTAGAGAGGGCATCTCCGGACCCGAGTATAAGCTGTCGACGTTGTTCACACTTCCGACATATTCAAGCATGCGATCGAGGAGAAGCTGACAGGTCTCTGTTATCCATTAGCATAACCAACGCCAAAATGAAAAAAAAAGTCATCATGAGAAGGGAAATGGGGGGGAGATAATTCACCCCTGCTACAATCTCGCCGGATATGATCCCCCACCTCATCCCAGCAATGCAATGCCTTCTGAAGCTCAATAGGGAACTCGGATAGATCTGGAAAGTCGCCATCAAGAACGAGTGTATGTTTAAAATATGCTAGGCTTGCATCTCTGTATAGTTTTGCTTCTTCGGGCTTATGTTGCAACTCCCCACAATCAAAGACTTTTATAAATGGTGTTGCGTTAGTGGTATGTCTAAGTAACTAGCAGAGAGAGATAAGAAAAAAAGACTTACTGTCATCCCAAACAAAGTACTAGAGCAAATAAATAGTTAGTAAACGAGTGTTAGAATGGGTATGAAACAGTGGATATACATACCCAGGCAAAGTATTTAGCCACCGTGCAAAGCTTTTCGTATGAAGACTCAGCACATTGGATAGCCGCGAATCGACCAAAGTCTGCAAGCTCGAATTTGCGTGCCAGTCGTTTATCTCCCACCCATCTAGTTGAATTAGAGATTTGTTCCTTTTTTTTACCCCTTTCGTTTTATCTTCAATATACACATCTTGAGGGATCTCCTCACCGTTGAATCCAGGGATTGAGAACCTCGTCCCGGGCTCGTACATAATCTGGATGAAGCCTGGGACTCCATTCTGGCAGCAGATTGTAAAGATTCGGAATAGTGACTTGTTGGCCGAAAATTGACTCGTGCAGCTTGGTGTACTGCTCACTCCCTTTGAATGGAGAAGCCATGGTTGAAGGTGAGACAGGTTAAAAAAAAAAAATCCGAGTCTGAGTGAGATAAGTAGGGGGTTATCTTTTATATGTCCGAGAAAAACCCTGGGGGACTGGATAGAGTTAATAATTGAATGTATATGGTGTATGTCCACACGAAAACTAGGTCCATAAATAAGGCTAATAGTTTCCTACTTGTGCCTAAAGGATTGTCCATTTGACCAATAGCCGATTTTTTCCCTATGTGGATCGGTAGGCTGTTCCCTAGGGTTAGTAGGTACAGTTAGTATACTACAAAGTAAGACCCACATGGATCCATATTCATTAAAGTTTTGCAAGATTCAGCTGAAGGGCTCAGGTTTAGGTTGGTGGGTTTTCTGCATACGTAATGGAAGGTAAGAAGCTCATCTAACCTTTTGGCTATCCTGTGCGTTGGTGGATAGATACCCCTCAGTGGCTGCGCCTTTCTATTATTATTATTATTATCATTTTTGAGGCTGATACTGTTATTAGTTGTAAATTGCCACAGTGCCACTTCCTAGCTGAGCTCATGGACTCTGGATATGAAAAGTTTGCTTCTCAGCCTTGTTGTCTCATTTGGCAGACCCTTCCTCTATCTTTCGTTTCAAAAGATCCTAACGAGTATCTCACCTCTCTCATTATTTTAACTTTGCCATGACAAGTGTCACGAAGAACCTTCTCCAGCCACTATCAATCTAGCGCCAAAGCCAAACAACTAATTAAGAGAGCGGGTGGCTTAGGCTCGGAAAAAGAGGGATTTCACGCCTCCCGAGGTATGGGTCTTCCATTTCAGACTCTGGAAGGATTGCCCAAGAGCTAGACAATAATGAGAGTAGATTGTCGATAGCAAATAAATGATATCCGTAGATCGCGCTAGTTATCCGTGTCCCATCTAGAAGATCCCAAGCCCGCTCCGCTACCGGAACTCTTCTAGCCCTATCGGTGAAAAAAACTATCCTAGCAGCGCTTTGCTCCATACTCCGTAAACCAATCGACTAGTTGAGACTTAAACAGCTCCGAAGTCAGCCTTTATCTGAAAATAGCGACCCAATAGAATACGATCGACGTGTAACGCTTTCAGCTCGCCATGTTTCTTTTTTTTCCTCCGCCCATTCTGGCGCATCTCGCGAGAGATGCTAGAGATAATGACTAAATATTAGGCGCTTTCGACTGCGAATCAATGAACTGTCCCACTTGAACCTCCCCATCATGCTCGCTGTTTTTTTTTTTTTTTTCTTCTAATATTTGACTTTCTCCGGACACACACAGCCTTTCCCTCAGCTGATTGATTCCCAAATAAATAACGTCCTCTTCGGCTGAGTATTTACAATGCAATATAGTATTTGAAGTTTATTTGCTAGTGGATGTGTGTGTCACAACTCACAGGGCACAACATACAGTACAGTACATAGCCTTCTCGAGCATACGTGGAAAAGGACTCCGAGTTGGTAGAACCCTCACCGCTACTTCCATTGTTGAGGGTCCAACATGAGGCTGTGATCCACTTTTTGTTTTCCCGTCCGCTGCTTAACCCGGAAGGATGGGTTTACTAAATCGGTGGGGGCTCATAGTAGTGATGAACACGTCGATGCGTCTAAATTGGCCTTGCTCCGTAGTTCTGGAGGGTTCCGGTGGATGAAGACCCACATGGTTGCTTCTTGGTGGAGCGCCCGAGTTCATCCGGAATCTTGACTAGTGGGTCACGACTGAAGAACTCATGAAGAACATTTGAAGGGTTGGATCTCAGATATTAAATTTATCCTAATGATCCCTGGCAGTGATTCACTGAGTTTGGTGCTTGTATCACCCATTGTCATTGGCTACTTTTAGGCGCCGGTCGAGCAGTAAGACGTTCCTTGAGTATTAATTTCCTAATAAGTGTCTATAAACAGTGGGCAGATGGGGATGGCTAGTAGGAAGATCAAAGCAAGAAAAGTAACGTGGAAACTTAAGCTAGACGCCCCCTCTTCCGCAGTGGCTCTTCCATTAACAATGCCGTCTCCTCCTCGACTTTTGCCAGCGCCTCGCGTGCGATTTCCCCGATTATCCCAGGTGCCTCCATTGCTGTCCTACCCCTGTGCGACCGTAACTTGACTATGCCTTCCAAGACACCAGGGGCTGCAGGAAAACATTCAGAGCCAGATATAAACGGCCTCAAACTCGTCGACCCTCCGTATCTAGCCAACTTTGAGGACCTCGAAAACTGTCCTCCTACTTGGCGACATCGACCGTGACTTGGCAGGCGACGAAGCTCTCGGTATTTCCCTGGCAAGGTCAGGTCAGTAGGTGATAGCGTTAGAGGGGGAGGGGAGAGGATTACGGGGTGACGATGGGACCGCTCCTGGTCATCTAGCTATTCTGCACTGTCTCTGTAAAGCCGCATAAGGCGCTCCAGGATATCGCTATTCGGCCATTGGTCTTCGGGCAGAATTCGGGAGAGTTGGCTAATGTCTTCCACAATAGTCTCATGCAGTGCTCGTGAGTTATGGGCAATGTTAGGATCCCCGACCGTTGCGTGGCAGACCTCACTCCGTCTCGCATATATCGAAATTGCCAGCGTAGCCATGTCCATGTCCACCAGGACCCTGCTTCCTTAGATAGTTGATGCAACATTGCAGGGTTTCGGAGGCTTCCCCCTCACCCATCCAATTCCCGAGGCTAAGATCGTGACGGAGGGCAGACACTCGATCAGGTAGGCGCTGATGGAGGTCGTGTGCGGCCATTCCTCCAACTGAAGTAAATGTTATCCATATTTTAATATGGGGAGGTGAAAAAGGTGGATGTTATGACAGTCGTCAGAATCTTGAAGAGAAGAATGGAAATTGATTCAAAGTTTTTGATTCCACTACTACTATAAATGACGGGATGGGGATGGAACCAGGAGAGAAAGAAGACATGATGATCAGGATGATCCAGATGGATGATGATGGATGGATGATGATGGATGGATCTCTGTCTACAGAACTGGCGAGCGGCGTGGCCTATAGAGCGGAGGACAGGTCACATGCCCAACAATAAATATTCATTGCCGTGCAAAAGTGGAAGCTACCATCTTGTGGTTGTGTGTTCTATACCTGGAAGGTACGATGGTTTTATGACGACACCGCATGTAGCTATATGTTGTTGTTGTATTCGCTATCTCGTGTGGCAGGACCAACACAACTATCTATATGCTACCTATCTAAGCGAGATCACATGCGCTACGAGGCGCTCAGGCATGCCCAAGGCATCCTGACATTTTACGTTGTAACTCGTACATTCCAGGAAGCAGTGGATAACAGGGAGAGCTAACCCTCTCAACCACATACTATTAGTGTTCCTTTCTCCGTCTCCAACTCAATCAGTTTTTACTGAGGCCCTATTTCGACGTCTCAAAGTTCTCTTCCCCCTCCGCCGTGTCACCTGGCGCAATCGCTCTGACGCTGCTTTCCACTCCAACTCGTATAGACGAAATATCGTTGGGCCAGGAAGATCTGCTAGCAATACGTATTGAAAACATGTGTCGATATCGTTGATGAATTGGTTGATATTCCCGAATTTGCTGATAATCCAGTGGTCAGGATGGTGGGATAAATCCGGCAGCTTGAGACCCAGAACCTTTTGCCGGACGCAGAAAGGAACTGTCATATTTGGGTATCCCCCTACTTGCCGACGGGAGCAACAAATTTCGCCCCCGAATCTCTTGACGTTTCTCATCCGGCTGAAGGGTAGGAACACCACCTCATAGTCATAGAGGTTACGCTCAGTTTTGAGAAAAGGAATCACATTCACACATTCCTGACAATGGAACTTTACATTCATGAGCATTTTTTCTTCATTCTCGTCCCAGGCGTTGAAAGGGCCCTTGCCAAGAACCACTCTTAGGTTTCTGATACTTTGTCCTTTGCTCAGCAGTTCAACCAGCTGGTTGACTTTTCGCCAGAGAATAATAAGCTGGCCAGGATCTGACGATTCGCATGCAAATAATCGGACGCGTAACGACCTAATCTGGTGAAAGGGAAAGTGATAATAGCCCCTTTGTATCGCATCGCTAGGATTCCATAAACACCTGGAGTGATGATCGGCACCGAGCTGAGGGATTCCAAAAATCATCCAAGGTTTAGGTTGCCCCCCCGCGATTGTAATTTTCACCTCAAGCACCTCGTAGAACCGAGTGGATACCTCTCCAGACAGCCGTCTACTGGTGTATAATATGCCCTTTTTTGGCCCCTTGAGAGGGCCAGGCCTTTTGCAAAATCGTGCGCGGTTGTGTGCTGCACGAAACAACCAATCCCAGATGCAAAGTCGCAACTCTGGTGGTAACATCCCAAAGGTTCCTAGTTCTGTGTCGTTGTAACGATCCATCAATGGTGAAAGCAAATATTGACAATTTGGAGACGATCGGTGCGTGTCAAGTCATAAAATGGAGTACGCGAAATGATGGCCGGAAACATATATGCCACATTTTGTATGACTCATTTTGTTATTACATCTTAGATCCGTAGCACACGAAATAATGACTTCATCTTGGGTATTTTGTTAGAGGGGCTCTAAAAAATTGGAATAGTTGTGATAACTACACTGAGACCTGTTAATATCTTTGGTCAGACCGACATTTATCAGTTGGGCTCGTACAATGGGTATTGCTTGTATGGCTACCAAGGCGATGTGGTTTACGGCGATGTCCCTGTAATTAGCTCTTGTACTGCGCTATTCACTGGACCGGCGCCGAATAGCAACTCAAAGAAGAGAAGTGAAAATGGGACTACCGCAGAGACTGACGATGATAATTACGACAACGATGATGAAAGTATTGGCGAGTTCGGCGGATGGAAGATCAAGAGTATGTTTGTTCCCTTTTCTTTCTTTTCTTTCCCCTCTTCTATGACGTGTCCTTTTATAGTTCAAGAGGTAAGAGCTGACAATTCTGTGTCATTCTACAGAAATTATTATGAAGGAGAAGCCTGATATCATTTTCCCAGCTCCAGGGTTCATTCCTGAGGGTGATTTTATTCCGTGTGAGGTTATCAAGGAATTAAACTAGGTAGACTAGATATATCAATGCGCTAGGTCATGAAACTCAATTGTCATATATACAAAATAAAAAGAAGAAGAAAAGAAACAATTGTTTTAGGTTCATACATAGGATTGAAGGATGGGAAGAGCCCTGGGTACCTACGGAATTCGAGAGTTTGGTCTTGATATAGATTTCTTTAAACCACCATTTTTCTTGGTATATATTTAGTAACAAGGTGAGATATGTTATTGCTCGGACATATCACACTATCTCTTTACTAGGTACCTTGGGAAGAATATTGCTCGCTCGGTTACTGGGTGGGGTATTTCATATAAAGATATGGGAGGTATGTCGATATACCTGCCTTAGCTGTAAGTAGATGACTAACAATAATACTTCGATCATGTATGTATTCTAAGTGAAGGATGTGGGACTTGTTAACCAACATGCGGCCGATAAATGCCCCTGGCGGAAACTCGTGGTAGGATATGTTGGACTAAGTAGATGCACATATATTAGATGTGAAGAATTTAGTAAGATAAGGATTCTTATTTTAGGGTTCAAATGTAGATATTGGTTAATGAAAGTTAATAATTCAATGTTCTCATTTCAGCCCTAATTACTTAATGCGTCTTTTACTTGTAAAATAAGTAGCTGCAAATCCTATGATAGTAATTCATGAGAACTCCAAACTAAGAATAAAACAACTCAAAGAGACAAACAAAAGAAAAAAAGCGAAGGGAATCCAGAATAAACAATTAGATTGAGGCCACCACCAAGAATGTCTGTACATCAGAGAGAGAGAGAGCAATCCACCTCAAAGATATAAAAGCCATGCTTATTCATCAGCAGGAGAGAAACAAACTAGATGAAGAATGTCCCCAAGCCAAATTTCAATTTAATCTCAAGATATCACTTCTGTCGGCAGCGTATCTATCTTCTTCTTCTATTCCTGTCGCTCGTCCAATTTAAGCCTCTTCGTAGTCCCTCTGCAAATGCCAAGCATAAGCCTTCCCTTAGCCATTCTCAGGTTCTTTCTAAAACATGGGTAACCCAGTTATGAAATCCATAGTTGTCCAGTCTCTCCAGAGCCAAAACGATGAAGTACCGAGAAGTAAACTCGGGATTGTAAGTGGGGATTGGAATGGATGCTGCCATGTTCTCGAAGTCTCGGACCATCCAAGGCTGGATTGCGCAGAGATGAACCAGCTGGCTGAGGCGACCCGAGTTGCGAGGGTCGAAGTTTCGTTTTTCAAGAAAAAAATTCGGGTAGGAGCCGGTAACGGAGAGGACAATCTTACAGTTGCGCGTAGGGCCGTCAACGAATAGGCTCCATTCATCATCGTGATCGATGGCGATGTATAATTCCGCGGGCGAAGGCATACTGGGCAATTCGTTGATTGCTGCAAGCAAGCGGAGGGGCGAAAATTTTTCGAATGAGAGGTATCTAACTTGAGGCCCTTGAGAGGTGATGGGATAATAGGAGAGGGTAGCAATTTTTCAGATCAAGTATAGAAGATAATAACCAATGAAGTGATGATGATGAGGGAGTAGCCTGGCGTTTTGCGAGGTTGATGACCGTCAGAGTAGAAGGGGGAAGCGTGGGAGATAGAGGTTATATAGACCAGACCACTCGCCATGAGGAACAATCTTAAACTGCTCTAACATCATACAATGGAAACTAAGTGAACTAGATATGTGAATTATTGGAGTTGCTCCACAACTAGCTTAAGTATATCCTTGTTAATTTGTATGCGTTGGCTGGGTTTTTAGCGCGGATTGCCAAACCTCACTGCGTTTTGGCTCGGTTAATATGCATTTCGATAAGACATCAGTACGTTTTTCCTAAATTTCAAAATAGGTCAGAATTTTTTTTTTTTTTTTTTTTAACTCTTCACAAAGAAAATGTGGGTTTTGCACAGTTGAGTTGTCTATTAAGTTTCTTTATATCTCCATGGCTATGCTCCTCCTGCATAAATGATCTTGTAAGACAGGCCAGATGAAAAATATACCATCTCTTTGTTCTGTATGTCTGGGAACTAATAGGTTGTAGGAAGAACTAGAAACACTCTTTCACATGTTATCCATCCTACTTTTTCATTCCTAGTTTTGTCTATCTTGAGTGGTTTTATCACATAAGGTTTTGTATATCCCATACATGTGGGCTTTTATCCTTTTACCTCGACCAAGAAATAGAAACATTAGCACTATCATGTCCAGTTTGTTGTTGGAAGTCAATTAGGGGTTCTAATTTCTATTTTGCAACAAGAGCGCTTTTTTTTTTTGGTAAGAAACAACATCTCTTTCTATCGATTGACTGATTGAATCTCTTAACAATGTCCTTAGAACGACTTTTGCGATATCTAGCATTGGCATTCTTGGTGTGTTTAACGCAATAAAAGCTTACTTTGATATTGACTTTTGTTAATGAAATATACTGGCTGCAAGGAAACTGGCTATGTTCTAGGGTCGAAAGCTTGAGAGTCAATCATGACCTGGCTTACTTTATTTATTCATGAATGAAACATTTCTATGTCTGCCGCACTAGTCCATTATAATATTAGGATCTATTGCTTAGAAGATCTACATCTTATTCTTTCTAGTAGAAACGTCAGGCTTGGAGTAAAACTGAAGATCTCTGTTCTCAAAGAAGGTGGCCCAGTGGTCACCCTCGCTCGAGACAAAGTTTCAGGGTTCTTCTATGGAGGTCTCAGGATGCTGTCATGGACAAAGCAGCATGATTTTGCAAAAGCCCTGCTTAACAAGACTGTAGCGACTTTGAAGAGTTTTTAGAGATTAAACTGGGCTAATCAAATAAAAATTTCCGATCTTTAGAATTTGGAATCAATGTCAAACAAACTAGGTATGTACTTAAACTAGCTCTGCAGCAAAAGATTGCAAAGGTATAGAATAGCACCAGCTTTCAGGAGGCATCTGTTTTGAAAAGGAACAAGGAAAGTCTAGCATACCTGAAACACTGAACTAACGCGCGGACGAATTTTCTGCATCCTAAAATGGGGAGTTTTTCCTTTTTTTTCCTTTTTTTTTTCCCCCTTAGCTTTGGTGAAACCCTAAAATTCAAATGACTGCCTTCTAAGGGCGTCCCATTCATCCTAGCAACAATGAGTAGGAAAAAGCAATTGCTAGCCATATGGTCAACATTTTCCTTTTTTATGTATCCTTACTCGCTCCTGTTGTTTAACTTTATACCTAACATATATTTTTCTTTTACTGGTTACCAGCCCCTCTTTCTGTAGAATACCGGTTTAGTAACCCACCTTGCCTAGACTATTGGCTAATGTTTAAGAATATCAGTGGGATTTCATTTCCCAACCAATCAAATAGCCATGGTGACTGCAAACTCGGTTACCTTTAATAATGCAGGTAGTCCAGTCAATGACAACATTGCTCTAGATAGGGGGCACATGAACATCTGTAGAACTGCAAGGAAGCTACTGTTCTGCCGATCAGAGCCCCAACATCTTTGCCCCGCCACCTAATAATTTAGTGTCTGGTACGTCACATTTCCCTAAATAGGAGTTTATTGATCTCCTGTAATTCCCCACGCATTTGCATATACCGCCCAAGCGTATTATTGCCTATGAGCGTATTGTTATCTCCGGACGGACTAACGGCTATAACATCGCAGTGATCATTAGGGATTTACAGAGTGTATTACCAGAAAACATTTGGGCAATGCTGAGTCTGTGACTGATTTATACTCTCTTTGTCCTCTCGGCATGTTCACAGTATCGATTGGAATCCCAGGAGGATCATATTTGCTTCTTGAAATTATAATCGACGTCAGCTCTCGGCGATAGGCTTCTGGCTTATGCTTAAACCCGCGCAGACCCTACTGATCGCTCTCTCTACTACTACTAAAGGGACCAAGTTGGCCGGTTTTTCTACTTCAAAAGTAAGATACTCCAGAAATCTTCACATCGTCTCGGCTTTACACTTTCATAGCCACCTAACTCCAACCGACCAAATATGCCTCAGATCCTTGGCTGTGAAGTAGGTCCCATTGGCTTTGGCCTAATGGGATTGACTTGGCGTCAAATCCCACCATCGCGAGAGCAAGCCTTTGAAGCTATGCGCGCTGCCATTGAAAGTGGATGTATGTACACATATACCAAGCTTACTAGACAGACGAACTCCTCTAACAGTGGATCAACTATCCAAATGTAGGTAACTGTTGGAATGGCGGCGAATTTTATGGGACTGCAGAGTACAACAGTCTCGTGCTCCTCGAGCAATACCTGGAGAAGTACCCGGAAGATGCTGAGAAAATTGTCCTGAATATCAAGGGTGGTGTGAATCCAGAGACGCATATGGCAGACGCCTCACCCGAGAACACACGTAGGAGTCTAGATACTTGTATTGCTCTTCTGAAGGGGCGCAAGAAGATCGACATGTTTGAATTCGCTCGCCGCGATCCAAACGTATCAATGGAGTCAGTTTTTGACCTAATCAATAAGGAGTACGTCCAGACTGGGAAAATCGGTGGTATCGCGCTGTCCGAGGTCCGGGCGGAAACCATCCATGAAGCAGCCAAATACATTAAGGTGGCTGCGGTGGAGGTGGAACTCTCCCTGTACGTGTCAAATCTACACATGAGCTTATCACCTAGGCTATCTGTACTGACTGAGCTAGGTTTACCACTGATATCTTGGAGAACGGAGTTGCAGACGCATGCGCCCAATATGGGATTCCAATTATTGCCTACTCGCCCATTGGCAGAGGCATGTTAACAGGCCAGTTCAAGAAATTTGATGACCTTCCCGAGGACTCGCTATTAAAGAATATGAAATTCCCTCGCTTTCACCAGAGCAACTTTGAGAAGAACCTACAGCTGGTTGAGAAGGTGGAAGAGTTGAGCAAGAAAAAGAACTGCACTCCTGCTCAGTTGGCCATCAACTGGACAAGAGCTTTGTCGAGACGGGGATTGCCACCTATTATCCCAATTCCTGGTGCGAGCACTGTACAGCGGGTGGAGGAGAATAGCAAGCTTATCGACCTCACGGATGAGGACATGGCGGAGATTGATACAATCCTCGCTAGTTTTACTCCGGTTGGTGAGCGTTATCCCGAAGGGCTCACCATCAACACTTAGGACTACTGGGGAAGGCTTGTTCATATCTGAGTTTTAGGATTAATGAAGCTGGATCGTTTATTTCGCGATATTCTTTTGATGTTTGACACCAGATAGTATTATTCTATCCCATGAATTAAGTGAATATCTTACAATCCATAAGATTTACTCTTGATTTATGGGGGGAAAAAAAGAAAGAAAAAAAAAAAAAAAAAAGATGCAAGGGAGGGGGGCCCTTAAAATGATCGTAATTAACAAAGCTACCACTAGGGCCCCATCCTTAAACAACAACAATAATCATCCTCCATTCAGCTTTCCAACTTCCAATAAATATACCTCATAAAAGCTCCTCCTAGTACCAAACCACCGCATTTTCATTCATTTTCTCAGTTCCCCCTATCTCCTGTAGCAAAACCTTGATCCTCTCCACCATCGCCTTTCCATATTCCGGTCCCAAGGGAGGTGCCGGTTTTGATAGGTCTGGCCGCAGTCACGGAACAGCTTTGGACCCATCACAGGCAGCGCGCATATAATCTATTCCAGCATCATCGTACCCGCCTCCGAGAACGACTGCAGCCACACCGCGAGAATAATCCTTCGACCCGAGGGCGTTGCTAGCGGGTACATCGGTTTTCCCTTGGAGAAGAGCGGGGATCTGCTCTCTACCGGCCTCTGGTGTCATGACGAAGTGGACGACTAAGTAGATGATTAGTTTTCCATTCTCTTTGTCTTTTTATTATATTTATTTTATTTTTATTTTTTTTTTCCTGGTTCGAGCTAAAGGAGATATGCTTTACCTTCGATTTCTGGGAGTAGAGCGGGAATTACAGCTTTGGCGATCTGCTCTGTTTTCCCGCAGAGGATGACAGGAATTGGTTCTGCCATATTATTATATACCTATTTAACTCTAATCTTAGAGTCAGGATATTGTTAAACCGGTCGTCAGGTAGGTGAGGTGCAAAATGCTAGAGATCTGGGGGTTTAGAAAGACTAGCTGATACATGAGGTGCCTAGATGGTCATCGCGGAAGGGCCCTTATATGTATATGTAGTGCTCCGAAGCGACAAATAATTATTCAGCAGAA
Source organism: Aspergillus sparsus (assembly GCA_027569235.1). Classification (NCBI taxonomy): domain Eukaryota; kingdom Fungi; phylum Ascomycota; class Eurotiomycetes; order Eurotiales; family Aspergillaceae; genus Aspergillus; species Aspergillus sparsus. The sequence continues at coordinate 516,882 of JAPDES010000009.1, read as the reverse complement.
ATCCAGAATCTAGAAAAGACTTTTGCCAATTGGTCGGGTTAGTTAGTGAGTGGAGTAGAGCGTAAGAACCAGACGACACTAGGCATACTATGTATGTAGGGACGTATTCCCGAATAATGCTATATTTCAAGGTGGGGGCGGGAAATTAGTTAGAGCAGCTGAAGATGTAGAGATTCGAAGTGAAGCTGACTGCTGTGGGTAGGCTGGCCATGCGAAGCTATAAAAGTGGGAGATATAATAGGGGAGTGAGTGTCTCGGTTATTAGAGTGTTATTAGTGGATTAAGACAGTTGGCCGATTATTTAGTCGTACGTCATGGCACTGCTGCCTGAGTGACGGAAATAGTTCAAACACTTTTAACTTAAAAATCGACTCTCTTTCCCTATCAATCCCACAAAAAAACAAATTTCTCTATTATATCAATTATTCTTGAGAAAAAGTCGCGTGAGAAATACGTTTAACTGCCTCTAATATGGTGGTTACCGAAATAGCCCTGCTCCGTCTCAAAAACGGGTCTCCCCTATCTGCCGAATCCAACCGTGAGCTCAAATCTAAGCTCTTCCAAGCCATCGGAGAACAGGCGACATATTCTGGCTCTGAGGTTTTCCTCTTAGCTCAACACGAGGACCCGACCTACATTTACATCCTAGGAAAATGGGCCTCTGTCTCGCAGCACATGGATGAATGGGTCCCTTCCGAGAAGAATCAAGGGCTGCTACGGTGGCTAGAAGACGATATTGAGGTCATTTCGGTCATGCATCTAGATATGGACCCGTCGCCAGTAGAGAAAAAAGACTTGAAAGAGGAGAGGATTCCTTATGAGTGTGCCACCATGGCGATCAGCCGGTGTTTTATTACTCCCGGAAAGAAGGACTTATTCGAGACAGCTTTCGGGGAAAGGAAGGCCTATCTAAAAGACTATATAAAACCAAGAACAATGACTGGGGGCTGGAGGTTAGATCCAACGGTTGATGAGGAGGGCAAGCCCATGGAAGAGTTTGTTCTTGTCAGTGGGTGGAATAGCCCCGAGGAGCATTTGGAGTTTGCGGAGAGTGAAGAATTCAAGGAATTTGTGAAGATTACGGAGTTTCTTCGAGGGTCTGATATTAAACATGCCAAGCTACAGGATGCTGCATGAAGTACCCCGGGTTTGCCCTAAGTTGGAGAGTGGTTGAGATGAATACCAATCTATCGATGGTCTCTTAACTTTTAGGCATTTGATTTTGAATGAATAGTCGCGATCACTTTGGATGAATCTCTCGCTGTAGATTCAGAGTCTCGTTGGCGGTATGGCACACGGTATACTCGTCTCTTTTCGACAAACTTACACAGACGTATTCTCCTATCTGTCTTAGATCACTATCTGCTTTTGGCATCTATCAGAAGATACGTAATATGTGCTGAGTAGCATTTACAAATAGATCACCCTCAAGACCAATGAGCAGCGATCGATCTGTGCCAATGATATCCGTGAGATTAGTACCCCATGCATCGAGGATGGTCGTGCTCCACTCCCAGTGAGCCTTCTCCTTGGTAATGTACCACATCCAGGCATTCTGCCATGCAGCCTTTGTGTCCCGAGTGAAAGAGGTGTAGTTTGAGACCTTTCCTCTGCTCAACACGGTTGCGGGGCCTTGCATAGTGTAGTTCGCTTGCGAATATGGGTCTTTACGGAACTTTTCTTATGCTGACGCCCAAGGATCCTTGTTGGCAAGGACGTTATTGCGGGTACGTTCGAGATCCTCATGGGTGTGCCAGAGGCCCAGGTGGACAAAATCACCCGGTTTCTGCTTGAAATACTTGGACATGTCGATATTTGCCATGTCACTGACTCGGGGAATTGGGCCCATGATCCCGGAGACATCTATCACGGTTGCACTCGCATGAAGGTACAAGATTGCCAATACCAATAGGCATAGCCTGGTTAACATCCGCCACACAATGGCTGTTAGCAGATAACAACCCAAAGTTCGATTCAATATGGGTGATTGATTTCCAGCTTCCCTCACCTTCCACATCTCGATCATTACCTGGGTAGCTATTCAGCTTTTGCATTCAAACCTCCCCAAGTACGCTTGGGGTTTTCTTTTTCCTATATCAACAAGTGGTAAATATTTATCCTTTTAATGCCCAAGGCCTCCTACAGCAGTTACCCCGCATTCATCTCCTTGCTCGCTTCATTCTGTGAACTTTATTCCCCGGTATACGCGCATATTGCAAGTAATGTTGGTGGTCTAATCGTCTTTCGGGTGCCATTCCCTAACTTACCCCGTCTCTAAATGTGTACATCTCCGGGCATCGTGCCGGTCACCGGAGCCCCAGCGGATGTACTCTAATGCTACGATTCCCTCTCCCCTAAGGTATCCATCTATTCTCTTCAAAAGACCGCTTCTCCAAGCTTTTTCCTCGACATAAAGACTCCAGATTAACGGGGTCTTAGCAGCTTCCCCGCGTGGCGTCACGTCGTTTGTTGGAGGTTAGTAACCGGTGGTGTTAAAACAGGTCCTGAACGGGCGGCGGACGAGTCTCTACATTTTCCCTGCACCGCATCCTGATTGGCTGTTTGTGGAATTAAATGGATACCTGAGATGCCTCGACTGAAGAACGAGCATCTTATATGAACCATATGGTATATGCAAAAAAAGCCAATTTACGGATTATTTTCTAACGATTGATGTATTTCCATGCAAGTTATTTTGTTGGCAGGCTCAAACACGTAGATGTCATACTAAACCTAGATCCCATACAATTCAACGAGGATAGGCAACACTAAACTAAGCCTTGATTAAAGTTAGAGATCTCGGGCTACGAACCATCTCTGATACGTTCGAAAAATGAAAAGAAAAGGGAAGAGAAGGAAAGGGAAGAATAGGGAAAGTGAAGGGGAAGGCGAGGCGAATTCTCAGCGATGAAATATTTGCAAGAAGCTACCTGATATATGGCATCAGCATCCAATCTGAAACTTGCCCTTGTCATCACATTCACCAAATCTAAGCTGGTTACACTAATTAATAAACAACAGTGGAGCTCCATTAAATTGAGAGATCAATATAAATTCAAATCCTTGTGGTATTCCCTGACGTAACATTGCATCTCCTTGTCAGAGTTCTTCCTAATACAAGATTAGTGATCAATATATTATCGATTAGTGATCAGTTTATCTTAGTGCCCCTCCTAACGCGAACACATCAACCCATCTACAATTGTCCCTCTCAGCATTCCCCCTGCGAATATAGCCAGAATGACCAGATTCAAAAATTCTCAGAATAACACCAAGGACAATACTTCTACCCATGCAAGGAGAGGGCGACGGCCAAAAGAAGAAAATGCTGAAACCCCGGCTGAGGTACCACCACGAGTAAACCTAGACCACGAGAAGAAGACTGAGCTTACCAGAAAATCAGAAGCGTCGCACTCAAATCCGTCTCGCACAGCGCGCCTATCGTGCCCGCCAAGAGGCAAGCTTGTCTCATTTCAAAGAGCGCGTGAGCGAGTTAGAAAATGTCGTCGAAAATCTTAGCACGATCTTCCTCACCTTCAGCGATCAGCTGGTCCAGTCTGGCGTACTGATTGTATACCCCAACCTCGCTCAATCTCTACAGCAGACCACAGAGAAGTTTGTTATGCTTGCAAACCAAACAATTGAGTCTGAAGATTCGTTCGTGGCGCCAATTGCAGAAGGGACGCAAAGTTCAACAAATTGGTCAAATGAGCCTACTGCAAACCTAACAGACTCTACTATCTCGAATTCCTCACCCCATGACCTTATCGAGATCAACTTATTAGCAAGTTCGAGTGAGCTTCAAACACCAACTATGCAGGCTGTAAGTGAGGCTCAAACTAACTCAGATACGGAGCCCAGTAGCCTCTTCTTCGACATTTCAATTTCTCCAAGAGCCGTTCCCTCGCCAACCTACCAACTCAATCTCACTCCACCAGAGTCACCACTCTTTGGGCCTCAGAGTCCCTACTTCGCCCAAAGATTGTATTGGTTCTGTTGTGAGCGTGCATATCATTATCTGAAAAACCCGGCCGTGCCTGACTCCAAGTTGAGCCGAACCTTTGGCTTTCTCATGGGAATCATGAGTCGTGCTCAAATCACTGCCTATTTTGGAGGTCTTCTCAAATATTCCAATTCTCCGGATTTCGTCAACTACTGGAATATACCAGTGCTTCCGATAGGTGGCGCGGGCTCTCATTACCCTCGGAAACTTCCCATCACCGGGGAGTCATATCTCCCTTCAAGGGCCCGGTTACCATCCTTACCTCCCGGAGTTTCTTCCGATTCCGTAGAAGGCGACGATATATGGTTTGATACCGAAGATATAGACGGTTTTCTGCAAGAGAATAGCATCGTTTTAGTCCGCCAACATTCCACGCACGGGTCCCCCAATGGAGTTTCATCCAAGCCTTTCAAGAGCCTACCAGTAACACCAAATTCTCGGCAGTATCGGTCTCCGAGTCCGATCTTGACTCTTGACGAGAATGAGTTAATAACCTGTAAGCTCTTTCTGTTATAGTACTAAAATCTACCTTCATGGATTAACCCGTCTCCTACAGGGCTAAGCACCCGCGTTGTCTGTCTAGGTCGTATAGCAGGCATCCGTAAACGAGATCTAGAAGACTACATCCTACGATCTACTTGGTCCAATATATAACAAGACAAACCAATTACGTCATATTTCTTGCTAAATTCAATTTCCTTCTCCTCTGCTCAATTCTTTCCAATGAATCCCAATTGCTGGTCCATCACATCCCGCACCATCTGCTCCAGGGAGCGCCACTTCATCCCCAACTCCGTCTCAGCCTTGGTCGTATCGGTAGGCAAAGATTCCCCTACAATATCAGCTGCAATCTTAAAGCCGCTCTCTGGGTACTGGCTCTTCACGATAGCCGCAACATCTCTCCACGCTGCTTTCTTTCCAACCACTAAATATGTCGACCCATCCAATATAGTCTCATCAAGTGCCTTCACATGTGCCTCTGCCACGTCCCTAACATGTACTGCCAAAATTATGTCTATTGGAACCCCTGACATGATGACGTCAAAAAATAGGCCGTTCGTGGAGCCCTGGGCCTCCTCCGCTGTTGTCTGAAGATAATTATGTCCGAATACATACCCAGGGCAGATGCTCACGAGGGAGAAGCCAGGCTTTTCAGTTGCCTTGAAATCCCAGGTCGCTTTGTTTGCCAGGAGCTTGGAAGCATGATAAAGTCTCATCGCCGTAGCAGCATCATTAGGGCCCGAAAAGTCGGCGGATGTATCAACCGTGAAATCCCAATCGTTATCCTCTGTACCACCTCTTTATTAATCACTTTTTCTCTAAATTTCCTTATCTAGGATCTCAAGATATAATCTCCTTTCACTTCCTCTCCCATTTTTCATTTTTTTGATGTGTGCTTTTTTTTTATATCTGCAATGGAAAAAAAACGGAATGTCTCACCTTTAACAACCCCTCCCTCCGGGACCCCCGTAACAGGAATCAACGCCGCAATGGACGAAGTAATCACAACCTTCTTAATACTGGATACCTTCGACGCCTCCTTCAGCACCGCTGTGGTACCCTTAACTGCGGGTCCAAAGTAAAACTCCTTATCAATGCCTCGAGGAAGAGGCGAGGCAAGATGAATCACAAAATCGACCCCCTCAAGTTTACCCGCAAAGGAGGACTCGTCAGTAATATCTGGGACGATAACGAATTCAATCCGGTCATCGAAATCAGCCAGAGCCGTACGCATCTTGGGAATCTGAGACTCTTTGCGGACGCTGATGCGTAGTCGATATCCGGCCTTTAGGGCTTCGATTGCCGTGGCGCAACCGATGAAACCGGTAGCACCGGTGATAAAGATTAGACCGGGTGAGGACATTGTTTTTTTCTTCTTGCCTTTTTTCCCTATTTGATCTTGGTTTGTTTCTAGTAGGGATTTTTGTCGCAATCTGCAGTTGTGCTTGGTTTCTCTGATGTGCTGAGATTGACCATCTGGGTGGGCCAGAAGCTGCTATTTGTATTCGGGGAGGGGTTTTCATGGTACTGCAAAAGGATACTATAGATGAACATTTTAGTAAACAATGACAAATCATGGTATATTAATGATAATTTGTTCTTCATGGTCTGTTTAGTGATCGATTTTCTTGGTGTTGACGCCACCAATCCTACAAACACGGTGATTACTGATCAGTGCGCATATTTGATTACTAGTGATGATCCTTCCAACAGATTGATTACTGAACACCCTCACATGGAAGATTTCAAAGCCAAGTATATATTACACCTAGAAATGCAGATTGCAAAGAATAAAAAAAAAAAAAAAACAAGAAAAAAGAGAATTCTTTTTGTTTTTTTGTGATCGTGAAAGAAAAAGCAAAAGTACACCCTTATCATCCTCCCATCCTAGCATCTATTTGCAACAAGCCAATCAATATGCCTCTCTGGCTCATCCACCACAGCTCCAACACCCTCACGGACGAAGACAAGGATGTCCTCGCCAAGCAAATCACCCAAATGTATGTCCGCTACGGTTTGCCTGCCTTTTATGTTCATGTTCAATTCACCGAAATGTCGGCTTCGCGCGCATTTGTCGGCGGAGAAAAATCCACGAAGCAGATAACACTGGCCATCAACCATGTTGCACGAGCAATAACCTCCGAGGAGCAAGTCCAGCGAGTCTTGAGCGACATCGATGCTATTCTCACTCCATTCTTCGAGCCACGGGGGCTCAACTGGGAGTATTTTGTGACGGAATCTTCGAGGAATCTGTGGAAGATCAATGGATTGGTGCCGCCTCAGCCAGGTTCAGATGAGGAGAAGGAGTGGGTTCGTTTGAACAAACCCTTTAGGCTTTAATTTTCCTGGTTGGGTCGTTGGTGACAAGGAGAGGTACTCCCTAGCCTAGGTGTTAAGTGTTATCTCTTGCTATCCTTTTGTATGTTTGGAACGGGGAGTGGAAGGTTACCAACAAAAGTAGTTGGTTATGCATATCGATCTTGTGACAATTGGGGATGCTAACGTCCTTGTGCAGTTGGTTTGATAGGTTGTATGCAGGTCGAGGATTATATTCTCAAGTCTTATCGATCAATACTATTCCCCGTATACATGAATCAAAAGGTTCTAGGGATATCCAAGGGCACCCAAACAAAAAAAGATATTAGAGAGAATCCAAATGGGGGAAAAGTAGAAGAGAAAAGGGGGAAAAAAAAGGAACAGTGCATCATCCGTGAATCGAACACGGGCCTCATCGATGGCAACGATGAATTCTACCACTAGACCAATGATGCTTCGGGTGATTAATAGGTGCATTTTTATGCTATATTACTAAAATAATATGTTAGTATGTTTTGACATAATTTTACACTGGAAACATTCCTATTTAACACTTGGGTATCGATAGTCCTAGAAGTAAAGGGGGCTTGTTGTACAAGCATGCCTACGATGGCTCATTTGGAATCGCCTTCCGCTTTACATCGAAGAAATAAACATTGGGAGGTGCTACAGCCACACCAGCTAGGCTAATGCTACACCTTTTTGTATGTGTTTGCTCATTATTAGAGCCCCAGGCCTTCTTCAAACATCTCGCTAAGTAGGTCATATAACCCACAACCACTAATCAGAATTTTAATCGTCTCGATTCCACAATAATATTCAGGATCAGGAAGAAGAAAATTCTCCAGGATGCCTGGGTGCCTTGTAATGTGCGTGACCTCACTTAAGTAGGTAGTTATGTTGATTCTAAATGTCGATTCGGGTGCAGGAATCGGTAGCGGAACAGCCATGCAACATATTTATCACAATGCCTGCCTAACCGGCCTAACCAGGCGTCGCCTTCGACTGCGATTCCTTCGGCGGTTCCGAGGACTTTATAAGGCCGGGTGACCGGTCCTCCTCCGGTTGCTGTTCAGGTTCTCCTTTTAACTCGTTTGCCTTGCTTTGGAAATTCGTAACGGCTGTCTGCTCCGCTCTCTGAGCTTCCAGCCATCGTCTCGTTTCTCGCTGGCTGTTACGGTTGCGCTTGCGGCCCTTGTATTGATCGTACTTGAAAAGGCAGATCGCGCAGCAGCAGACGGGCCAGCAAAAACAGTACTGCAGACATTCCCACCAGCTATTGACGGAGAACGGGATGTCGCTGTCGGGATCTTCGTCGGAATAGAAGGGGCAGCAGCAGCACTCGGGCATTTTGTGGACAGGGAGGCGAAGTCCACCTCGAAGAGTTCCTCCACCTTTTTTGGATATTTCGAATGACCTGGCTCGAGAATTAGACAGGCATCAATTGATTTAAGGTCCCCAATAGCGTCTACAACAAAGGCTGCCCACAATCACTGGTCAGCCGCCCGGGCCCACCATGAAAGTGCGGGCAAGGTAGGGATTGGCTACAGAATTGTTCTCCCAGGTCGTTTCGCCATCAAGGAAACGAGTGTCATGTGTTCCAGGTTGTACAGGGGGTCTAGGCAGCAATATCACCGTATTATCTACTGAGGCATTGTTCATAGTCTACCACTAAAATTGTTAAATAGCCTCTCTCAACCTATTCCCTCGTGGCGACACATGCTCATTCCCGATAACTTTAAAGAAATAATACCCAGGATTTAAATATGTTACGGAGTGGCTTCTAAGGATGGTAGGTAGTATGGGCTTAGTGTAAGAATTGCACCTGGTTGGAAGGAGTAAAACATTTATAGTCAACGCTATGTAGTATTTTTTTTTTATTTTTTATCTGGTATTACCTATAGGTAGTTTCTTTTCGACCGGGCAAATAAAGGCAGATCATTATCTGAGCGTTCGGATGTCTAGAATTACCTACCTTTTCTAGCAACCCAAGAAGGCATAAGAGAGCATTATATATATATATTGACACTAGGAACTTCTACATTATAACAAGGTAGGCAGCCAAAGGAGATATAAGGCAACTCCAATCACAATATAAACAACACAATTCTTACACGTAAAAATAATAATAAAAAAAAACAAAGGAATCAGTTAGCTTTTTTGATTGTTTCTAAATCAATTGGGGGGTGGGGGGTGTCGTATAACCTTTCTAATTCATTAAAATTTGAAATATGTAGTCAAAATAAGAAACTATTTTCATGTCAAAAGGCAAGGTGGCCGAGCGGTCTAAGGCGCGCGGTTAAGGTTTCCTAATTCGGATCCCTCTAGCTTGTTTCCAAGTTTCCGCGTCATTAATTTGGCGTGGGTTCGAATCCCACCCTTGTCATTTTTTTTCATCTTGTTCTTCCCCATCATCATCTACCTACATAGATGTGTCCATTCATTTATTATCTATCTCTCTTCCTAACTATCTACTATTATTATCCATTGAAGAGGTAAAAGTGTATTTAATTAACTACATAAACCAACTATGACACAGCAACCAATGATCGCTAAGTAGCTATCTATATACATACATAAAATCCCCTCGTTTCACCAATTCTTCAAATTTCTCGTGTCCTAGATGACAAAGGATGACAAAGGACAACAAACAACCGCCACACGCCTGGACTTATTGAATAAACTTCAGCATTAGTATAATTAATTACCCCGCTACTCAAATATGTATTGTTTAATTTTTTTTTCCTGTACAAAAATGTACATTATATTTTGTCTATAATAATTGTACGCACTTGCTTCTCTTTTCTTCATTCTCACTATATTCTCCCCCAAATATCCACTCATCTTTATTCACCTACCTAACAGCATATAGTAAGGATGAAATAAACACCATCCTCATTTCCCCGCCCCTTCCTTGAGCCACATTATTGCCGGTATAAAATTAGGCCCCGTGCCAAGGGAAAACAACGGCCATCTGGAATAGCCCTGTCAGCACGGCTAAAGTTGCTCTTGGTTCTCCATCCTTGTTGCTGTATTAGAGTCCTGACCTTGGCAGTGTGGTTATGATCCCGGGTCTTCCTCTGAATAAAGTGGTAAGACAATAGGTATCCAGTGGTGAACGGCAGCCATCTCGAGTGGATTATTATCAGATATACAAGGAAAATATTGAAAAGGCATGTGATATGGCATTGATAAATGGCCTAGATCCCCAGCAATTGACAAGGATCAAGATCTAGGATTCGTCATCAAACATGAGGTGATAGTTGGTGTGGCCTGTTGAGTTTATTGATAAAATTCATGAACGATCAGGCAATAATTCGCCTACTTGTTAATTAATAGTGGATGTTGGGTGTACTTGTGTTTTGTATGAAAATTTGCATTTATATGTGTTTGTTACATACTGCGTTGGTATTTATAGTCTCACTCATTGAAAGTAGAAGAGAACCGAGTATTATATATAGTATTATTCTGTACTTATCGGTCTTCTCAGCTAGTCTGGGGTTATGATCAGCTCTACCATATAATAACTTAATTCAGATTTCCAGTTCCTTCCCATTCCCTCCCAGGACCGGTGACCACAGTACCTGGGTAGTCTCTGAAGTGATATTACTCCACTCGTCACTGGAATGTTTAAGGTAAAAGACACTGATACAAACCCAACGCGTCTCTCATGCCCTCCTTTTTTAAAGAGAATTGAAAATATAAGGAAGTAGTTTGCGTAAATTTGGTGATTCTTAAAATCTTTAGCTTTATTTTACCGATGCAAATATTTGGTCCAGTATTCTGCAATCCAAACTGAGAGATATGACTCGACCATTTTTGCAGCCAATGACAATGTCGTCCCCTCGAGCAGCAAAGCAGGATATTTGTAAACGTGACGGGATTCGTAATATCGGTTGCGACCCATAGCATATCCAGCCGCCTGAGAGAGAGAGACCACCCTTGGCGCTAGTAATACCAACTTTAATGAGACCATTATTCGTTTGGAGGAAGTTTCCATCCTCTGAGAAGCTTAAAGCTGTGATTGGAGCTGAGGTTTTGATTTGGTAACCCCATTTACGAAACTTTTTAAGAGCAGCTATTGGGCTTCCAAGATATTTTTGTAAGTGCAAAGAAGCCTTGACGTCCCAGAGGCGGACGATCTTGTCATTGGATGCTGATGCAAGGTGTTGGCCGTCTGGAGAGAATGCCACAGCCCCGACCGAGTTAGTGTGGCCAGCTAGGGTCTTCTGATGCTCGCCAGTGCGGGCGTCCCACAGGCGGACAGTCTTGTCATCAGATGCTGATGCAAGGTGTTGGCCGTCTGGAGAGAATGCTATAGCTATGACCCGGCTAGTGTGACCAGCTAGGGGTTTCTGATGCTTGCTAGTGCGGGCGTCCCACAGGCGGACAGTCTTGTCATTGGATGCTGATGCAAGGTGGTGGCCGTCTGGAGAGAATGCCACAGCCATGACATAGCGAGTGTGGCCAGATAGGGTCTTCTGATGCTCGCCAGTGTGGGCGTCCCACAGGCGGATGGTCTTGTCACCGGATGCTGATGCAAGGTGTTGGCCGTCTGGAGAGAATGCCACAGCCCTGACAAAATTAGTGTGGCCAGCTAGGGTCTTCTGATGCTTGCCAGTGTGGGCGTCCCACAGATGGACAGTATTGTCATCGGATGCTGATGCAAGGTGTTGGCCGTCTGGAGAGAATGCTACAGCATTGACAGTGTTGGTGTGGCCAGCTGGGGTCTTCTGATGCTCGCCAGTGCGGGCATCCCACAGGCGGATGGTCTTATCAATAGATGCTGATGCAAGGTGTTGGCCATCTGGAGAGAATGCCACAGCCGTGACCCAGTTAGTGTGGCTGGCTAGGGTCTTCTGATGCTCGCCAGTGCGGGCGTCCCACAGGCGAATGGTCTTATCACTAGATGCTGATGCAAGGTGTTGGCCATCTAGAGAGAATGCCACCGCCCCGACCGAGTTAGTGTGGCCAGCTAGGGTCTTCTGATGCTCGCCAGTGCGGGCGTCCCACAGGCGGACAGTCTTGTCATCGGATGCTGATGCAAGGTGTTCGCCATCTAGAGAGAATGCCACAACCTTGACCAAGTCAGTGTGGCCGGCTAGGGTCTTCTGATGCTCGCCAGTACGGGCGTCCCACAGGCGAATGGTCTTATTACCAGATGCTGATGCAAGGTGTTGGCTATCTGGAGAGAATACTACAGCATTGACAGCGTGGATGTGGCCAGCTGAGGTCTTCTGATGCCCGCCAGTGCGGGCATCCCACAGGCGAATGGTCTTATCACTAGATGCTGATGCAAGGTGGTGGCCGTCTGGAGAGAATGCTACAGCCCTGACCCAGTTAGTGTGGCCGGCTAGGGTCTTCTGATGCTCGCCAGTGCGGGCGTCCCACAGGCGAATGGTCTTATCACTAGATGCTGATGCAAGGTGTTGGCCATCTAGAGAGAATGTCACCGCCCCGACCGAGTTAGTGTGGCCAGCTAGGGTCTTCTGATGCTTGCCAGTGCGGGCGTCCCACAGGCAGACAGTCCTGTCATCGGATGCTGATGCAAGGTGTTGGCCATCTGGAGAGAATGCTATAGCCCTGACTGCGTTAGTGTGGCCGACCAGGGTCTGGATTATAGGATCCCATGTCTTTTCAATACTTGGCATTCTTTTCAACCATATAGCAGCCTTTTCAATAGAGTGTATCCTGGCTAGGCTATTTTCTGGGCTGAAAGCAATACTAGAGCTATAAATTTGCAAGGGCCAATCTGATATGGTCTGATAGTGTAGCAAGAAACGGGTAGCGTCAGATACGTCACTTTGTAATTTGGAATCCTGATAGATCTCTTAGCCTTCTCATATCCTCTGACTTCAGGACTGGAACTTACTTGAGCAAGAGTTGCTAAGATTTGTAAAGCCTTAACAGCGCGCGGCACCTGGTCTAGCAGGCTTAAGCACTCCAGCCACTCCAACAGGTTCTTGTGGAGAAAATTCATAACATGTTTTCCATTACCAAGAGCTTTCTGTGCAGGTTTAGCGTCCCTTGCAGCTTCAAGATGCTCTGCCCAAAAAGTAGCAGCATACTTTACACTTCTTAGAACTGCTTGTTTCCCACTGGGATCTGCTGCTTCTTCTATAGCTATTGGCCTAGTTGAATTTGGTAGTGGCAGGTCAATGAGGTTGACCTTGAGATGTGTTGACAAATAGGCCAGGCAGCTTAATGCAACGTCCCCATGCCCATAACTATCATAGGATGTGTGTAGAGATGGTCGAGCCAAGAAATCTCGGGATGACTGATGCACAAACTCGACAACACTTCCTCGCAATTTGATAAAAGATGCACACCGGTTTATTATTGTCCCACTTACTGCCTCAGCCTCAGAGAGACCAAGGCCTGTTACGCTAGCAAGTTCCGCTCTTTCTAAAGGCCGATAGGCCAGCATCATAGCCCGAAGGAGTCGTAGACAGGCTGTGACAGTAGCTGACTGGCCCTCTATAATCTGAGAAAATATCCGTTCATAGAATAGGTCTAGGCCGGGTGGCAGATCTCGAATTGTTGATATTGCCTTAGCGAGGGGAACATGTTCACTCTCAAGCCTCTTACATACTAGGCTAACCCACAAGAATGTCCCCCCAGCCCGTTCGAGAAGCTCGGATGCGATGCTCTGGGGCACTAGTGCTCCGTATTGACGACAAGGATACAGCTCACCAACTTTATGGCTTATGTACCTTTTAATTGCTGCATCAAGGTAATCAGAGTTTAGCTCCAAGCCAATCCCAAGCTGCTCAGCAGTAGTGAGTAATTCCTGCTCGGCACTATCTAGTGGCCGGCTTGTCAGTAGCCATTTTATATTGGCCTGATCAAGTCCTGTTCGCACAATAAGCCTCAAAAGTTCAGCCATGCCCTGATTCTGGCACTCATCAAGAGCATCTATCACCACATAAACTCTCTGATGTTTACACCGACTTAACATCTCTAGAAGAATATCCCAGAGTATTCGCCAAGAAATTTTTTCTTTGAAGCATGAGCGTGTTGTATCCCAGTGCTGTTGAAGAGGAAATATAAGCTGTGCTTGCTGCTGGAGAAGTTGCCATATTAAACCTTTAAGGATGGCCTCAATGGAGTTGAGCTCGTGGTCTGCATTTTGACAGAAGAAATATGTAAGAAGAGAAGGATGATCTTGTGAGATTCGCTCAATAAGACCAATTGACATCATGGTTTTCCCTTTGCCAGCGCCACCCTTAATCCAGAGAAGGCGAGTTTTAGCTTCGTTTTGCCACGAGCAATACTGTGGATCGTGGAAAATCCACTCAATGGCTTCAGAAAGTAATTTGTCTTTGGTTTCCTTTAACCTATTTTTGATAACGAAGGGATTAGGACATTGGAGAGCTTGTAGGCAAGGTGGGTTTGTGGGATTATTCTCATAGGAAGCTATTCCATGGGTAAGTAAAATTCAATTTATTTTAATTGGAGAGGGCAGAGGTCCTACCAGGCGGTGCACGAACACTGTTGATATGAGAATAAACTGGAACCACTGAAAGAAGCTCTCTTGCATAGGCCGCTGCAGTCAGTGCTGCATACCCTTGCCACTCTTTGTGTTTATGGGAATCACAATAGTCACATATTCCTCGGATTACAAGTGATGGGAGTTGATCCATTAGGCCAGCGGCTTCCATTTCAAAACAGAGAATATCCAAGTCCTTTGCAATGGAGTCTCGAGTCTTAGCATTCTTCATTACCTGGTCCCCAGAGGCAATCAAGCCATAATGAATATAGGGCTCATTGGTTGCTCGGGGGATACGCTGTACAAGCTGACGGTGGTCACAGGTAGAGCAGTTTGAGGCGCCGTCTGGATGATCATACAAAGCACGAAATAACCAGTCATTGCTGGGTCGGGCGAATTGCGTCCCATTTTGCTTCCCGTCTTTTTGATGGCTTTTCAGCGCACTGGAGATAATACTCATGATTGGTTTCTTTCCCAACATATCATTACTGTCAATTTGTGACACAGCAGTTAAAAGGATTTGAGGAGGCTTGTTAAGCATGCCAGTCCGCTGAAAAGAGCCATCACGCACTGATTTCCCATAATCATATTGAATGACACCACTGGACGTGCCAACCGGTTTGCTGACCACAATATCACCGAGACGAATATCGGCAGCCCCGCTAGGCACTCCGCCACCAATACCAACCATCAATCCGAATTGGATATTTCGAAAGGTAGATCGCATTTGTGACACCACAGTTGAAGCCGATATCGTTCCATAGACACCAGCGGGCAAACACGCTAGCACCACATTATGATCGCCAATCCTACCAAATGTGTAGTTGTTGTCATCATTTAACGATTGAGAAAGGGGCGGTTGGGTGCTGTCTAACATGATCTTTGCTGCAGCCATTTCAAGAGGCAGAGCGCAGATCCAGGCGACGGTGTAATCATCAACGTGCAAGGTCATTTTCGCTTGACCAGCATAGAAACAGAGAGACCATAGATTTAGCTGGGGACTCCAAGGAGGACTTTGTGGGTGGGAGCATTTTGGTTAGAGCGTAAGGCAGAGAGGTGTGCACAGGAGAATAAGCAAATATAAAAAAGAGGGGTAGGGCTGTCAATTATTTGCCCAACACTAGGTAGGCTTCATACACTGAATATCATTCGAGAAAACACGACTTCTTCTTATTGGGCCGTCTCTCAATTATGCACGGGCCCATCGAAACCCCACTGTTACCTGGTTGTTGCAATGATCCGATCGACATTAAAGCCTCGCACTATTGCGTGCTGGTTGATAAGTCTCTCGCTTTAGTAACACCAATTATTAGTTATTAGCCGCAATAAAACACTTGGCAGAACGACATTTGGGCGACGTTTCAATCCCCCACGTGTAAAAACCCAATACTCAAATACCGCAGCAAGAGCCCAACAGCGAACCTTCCAACGCGTGGGTATCCTCTCTCCATTGGCCGCGAATATAAAGAAAGGGTCATGAAACCCGTCTTACTACATTCGGATTAAAAAAAGCCGCCCGCGGCGACATAGACGACCTCCCTAACTTCCCTGAAGCTAGATGCTTGGCCAATCCTAGTGTTGTCTCTAAATCATTTGGCACCGCATCTCCCGCTAGTGATTTTGCCGGGGCGCTTGTCTCGGATGCTTTTATAAAGAAAAGAGCCCCCTCCCTATTAATAATTCCCACCCCCCTTCTGTTTCCCATGCAGCTTCATGTATAGATCAAACGCTCTCTATAGTTCACCAGTATAAGGAATCAAATAACTGGTGAATAATCGAGAGAACTATCGAACTAATATATATCTATCTATCTATTCACCATGCATCTAATAAGGGCGATCCTTCGTTGCTTCCAGGTAACTAGATTTTGTAACTACTGTGCATACTTAACTGCAATTACTAAGGAAACACCAGGCTATCTTCGCCATCATAATCCTCAGTATATCAGTCAACCTTGCCCGGGGTCAATTTACCGATTTAGAACCAGTCCCTGCGCCAACAGGATACGTAGCCTTCTGTGGTGCTCTTGGTATCGTGGCTGCACTTGTCGGTATTGTTTCGCTCTGCATAGACTCCCTTGAAGGAACCACCATATTGGCGCTGGATGGGCTATCGGGACTAGCATCTCTTGCGGGAGCAATTGTATGTCACTACCTGCCTATTTACCTTTTTACCTACCTACCTACACCCTATCCTACAAATACTAGTGTAATCTCTAATAAACCCTACCCACCCACAGACCTATGTCGTTATACTCCGTGGAACAGACTGCTCGAACAGTGCCACCACCTACGATAACCAGCTCCTGAGTGGTGGTTGTGGCACGGCAAACAAGGTCCAGCTTTGCTATTACTATTATCTCAACGACCTGGACAAACTGAGGTCCCGCTGTGTATCTGCCAAAGCGGATAGTGCGTTCTTATTCATTCATTTTGTGGCTTGTCTGGGGGTGATAGGGTATTCATTTCTTTCACGCGGAAAGAGTAGTATGGTCAGCTATAATGCTTGAACAAGTTACTTATTTTCTGCTTGATTAACGAGGAGAGTAAGAGGAAAGTAGTGATAGAAGTAATGGATATGCATATTTCCTTTCTTTATTTCATTTGCTCAGCGGGATTGGATATTCTGATACTGTTATAGCATTGGGTGAACAAACCTATTAATCATGTTATTTTTTCCACCTACTAGGTAATAACAAGGTTTAGAAATTTATAACCTCACCAGGAGGTCCTATACCTAGCCTAGGTAGGTAGTTACAGTTCGAGTTTGGCTAGTTAGGATATAACCAATATTACCCCTACCTAGATAGATAATTCCACCACCAGTTTTCTCCTTTTCAACTGGGCATAGTGATTAAGGACATTAGAAATGGAATAGTGTTGAAAAACTTTGAGCCAAAAGCAAGTGTATGCCAATTTAGATATATAAATATTATATCTCTAAGAAATTTTTGTTCCTGGGGAGTTTCTTGGGTAGGTACCTATTCAAGTCCCATGGAATGACATGAGTGACGTGAGTGACGTGAGTTAATTGTGTCTTGGCTTTTCCCCTCCTTTGTTGCGTACAAAAATAACATTTAATAATTTAATAGACCAATCAAATAATAATATCGCTAAAATGGGATATTTTTTAGGGTAAAATGATCTGATTTTAATCAGAACTAAATCGCAAGTACTTTTGGCTGAATTATCTATCACAAGACTGATGACGTAGGGTGGCGGACTATTCTCTCAAGTACTAACTGCATGTAATGTTTTTTTGGTCTCATTGAGTATTGTAATGAGAGAGATAGGTTTATAATCCTTTTTTTTTTTTTTTTTTTTTTTCTTTTTACTATAATTATCTTGAACTCTGATCTAATAGGTCGGAATAAAAGAGACCCCCAAAAAAGGGTGAGCAAATTAAAAATGTACACTAAAATTCCGTGCTTGCCAACCTATCTACATTAAAAAGTAAACTCCATAATCATATGACCAACCTGCAAACTATATCGACATGAAATTATATGGTACCTTGAAAAAAGATAAACAAGAAGTAGTACAAGAAAGAATGATAAGAGTGTGATGAGAAAAGAAGACCAGATGATCAATTAATTTCCCATCACCATCCACGCAACCATTCCTCCCCAAATACCTATGATTAGAATGGTTAGAATGGCGGCTCCCGCTTTGTCACCCGTAGTGATAGGCTTTAGACCGGTCGGATCCTGAGCTTCGTCGTTCACACCAGCTGCCGGATTACTCGTACTGTTTCCACCCGTGGTTGACGTGAGAGGAGGTGGTGAAGTGTTCGTCAGCAGTGAAACGGACAGGATATCCGTGGCAATAATCTGTTCTTCCATACCAACCCAGCCATCCCAGTTTGAATGCAGCCAGCGGACACCGCAGGTATTGTTGTTCATGCCGCTACAGGAGAGGGCGGCAGCCTGCGCAGATGCTTGTAGTTTGGGGTAGATGAGATCGTATGTTGACGGGACCACGAGGGCGACAAAAGCCATCCAGGTGGAGACAATGCCCTTGAAAAGGATTTCGTTGAAGTTGCATGCCTCTGAAGGTTCGCAAAGCGTCTCAGACATGATGTTTCCGCCAGTTTGTTTGGGGAAGAATTGATCCAAGATCCGCCCGAGAAGGCCGTCGACGGCCGTTTTCCACACTGCTTTTTCGGTCTTGAAGCTACGGGTTAGTAGACGTCCTTTGTATGGAATGCCCCGATGGCAGTGGAGGCAAGCAAGAAAAGACGGGGGGGGGGGGGGGGGCTCACATAGTTGTACATATAGGCCGCGCCGATCAGAAAAGTTCCGTAATTATATGACCACTGGTCATTCCCCAGGGTAGTGCATTCGTTTGTAATATCGAGCGAATCGCCCACATTCCAGGTCTGATTGTTGAGCAACAGTGACGATGACGTCCAGTCCCAGACCTTCTCCGCCCACTCAGCATATGTATCGTTGTTGGTGTAGCGGGCTAACCGCGCCGCAAGTTGGAAGAGTCCGCCGTTGGAAATGGAGTTTTTCATGAGATATCCTGCTTGGTAGGGGAAGAGCTGCCATCGCAAACCACCACCACAGTTGGTTGGATCCCAACGAGCGACCTGAGTATTGAAGACACCTTGAGCGAGCGCCAGCCAGGAATATCCGTCTGTGACTTCGGGAAAATTGATTTCGGCGGCTGTCATGGCCGCGCAGCCCCAGAAGAACTGGTCGTCATTTCCCTACAATTTTTGGTAACCACCATCTTGATTAGACTTGATTATGAAAGTTTGGAAGTAAGAAAGTAAGAAGAAAAAGTAAAAAAAAAAAAAAGGGTAGGAAAATACCAAGTAACTGCTGTAATTGCTAGGCATGTAATCACAGTTCCCCGCCTGCCACTGCATTCCTTGACTGACAAGTCCATTGTAGGTATTATCACCTGTATAATGCCAATAAAATAATAAACTCATGAAAAGGGCACTTCCTTCCCACCATTTCTCAGGAAAAGCGCCCGGAATTCCACCGGTGTCGTTGCCAGAATACCACAGCAACGACCCATAGGCGGTTTGACTGGCGGCATCTTTGATGGATTCTTTTGCATAATTTCACACGGGCGCTGGTCAGTTGAGTGAATGTGAAGGAAAATTATTCTGGAGAACATACGAGGATCATTCAAGTCGATTTGGAGGGCATGGACGGCCACTGAGGAGGCCAACAGGCCCGTTGCGCACCACGAGAGACGCATTGTTGAAGGAGAAGGACGAGGAGGAGGAAACGCAGTGAGACTGACGACAAATGCTCAACTGCCAAGGAGATGTGGAAAACTAATGCTGGCAGCCTAATTCTTAGCAGAGGAGGGTCGCTCCTTAGTGGCTCTGATCCTGTGGTTCAACAGAAAGAGGGGGGTGAATCTGTGGAATCTGACAGGCCGATAAATTTAACCCATGTAACAGGCTTCGTAAGAAGCTTTGCCATGTCTTGTTTCTCATTGCTTATTCTTCGGGATTTTGCTTTGAAAGTCCACCTGCTGCAGCGTTGTTGCGTCATAACTGGATGGGTGGTCCCTGTTGACCCTTGCGGATACTATTCTTATTATTATTCCCAGGAGTTACTCTGCAAACTATTTGTAATGTTATTATTCAGTAATGAGTGAGTATTATCTATTTTTCTATTCTTTTTCTTTCTTTTTTTTTTTTTTTTTAATCTCTCTTTCCGGCTGACACAAGTTTGAGAATGACAACTTGTTCCTTGTCTCACATTCTTGCCCATATTTTCCACCTCAAATGTGCGGTGGCGTCATTCCCTATCCCCTCTCCCTGCCCTCGCTAACAAACTCTGTATCTCCTTTTCATTTATTTTTATTTTTATTTTTTTTTTTAGGCATATGATTATGAGAGGATTTTTAGCTTTTTATTCTTCTCGTCATAGGAGCATAAAATTGACACCGACTCCGAAAACAACCGCCCTAACTCGGAGTAATGCCCGTGTTGTATTTCCCAACCCCCTTCCCTCTCCAAATTCATTCGTCTATCTTTGGACCCCTAATAATGAGGGTCTCAACATAATACTAATACTGACAACTAGTCCTGAACCCTGGTCGACCCATCCAGAAGACCGCTAGCGCCCCGTTGGAACCAGGGGATGCAGCAACAAAAATACCCTTTGATTACCCACGCTATTCAGAAGGACTTGAGTGCTCAATCGCTAAACCCTACTCGGAGTAGCCCTGTAAATAGGGGATCTGCCCCACTAGTAATAATGTGAACGAAGGTCCTCTAGATCTGCTTTGAGTCTTTCCCTTTTTTTATTATTTTTGTTTCATGTGTGGTGGATTAGTGACTCGGATCCCGTGATCCGACTAGAAATAAGCCTTTTTTCCTTTGCTTAAACTCCTCAGACTCCGACTCTTCACCGTGACAGGCGTCATCCTTTTGTCGTCCCCGAGAAGCTTTTTTTGTTTTAATTCGCCAGATGAATTTCGCCCCCTATTCCCTAGTTTCTATTGGTAGGGCTCTAGTTGGTTTGAGCTGATGGTTCTAGCCCCCGCCCGACCGTGAGCGCTTTATCCCTTGTTGCTGCTGTCGGAGCTTGCAGCAGAGATTATTAAAGCTCTCCGTTTACGACGACCATAAATAAATTGTGGTACGCGGGGCATATTTTCTTGATGGGGAGAGACCGAGACCAGTGGAGCGATTACTCCGTTTCCAACCTGCAGTTTAAATGGTAGTGTACTCGAAGCAGATCGTGTTAAAAAAAGAAGAGAAAGAACGTCCCGACTGAAAGTCTTCTGAGCGCCTCTTATTTCCTTTTTCTTTTACTCTTTTCCTGCTTTGTATCTTACTCTTTCCCTCAGGGGGAGTGGTTTACTGGTAGTTACTCAGGGGTAGTTAATAGGTAACCAGACGTGATGTCGAACTTGGGGTCATCGCCTAACTTTCCATTTTCATTATCGTTACCAAACGACCAATCGGTACTTGCGAGCCAGTTATGGATGTGACTATCGATCCTTTCCCTAGCAAAAGGGCCGTAAAACTGCCAACTGACGGGTCCGAACAAGACATGTCGATGTGCTCCCTTGCCCCGAAAGGCCCACAATTTGTACGAGCAGAAACTCCAGATTGAGTAGTTTCTTACTTGGAATAGGCAACGTTTCAGCGTCTAATCTGCGTAACTTGAATACACCACCGCTTCAATCAATTTGAATGTGGATTCATTTGTTTCAACGATATCACGATTCCGGGACACGAGATCGTTCATTCGTTTCGTCGGATGTTGGGCATTTGCACCTATCATATTATTCTTCCCCTTTCCGGCCACGGGGTGGTTGATACCATTTTACCTTGAGTTTTAGAGTATCAACATTATAATCCAACAAGCAGAATGCCACCTTTCGCGCTGACCACATGAGATGAATTTCCGGGAAGAGACATGGCATATTGTAGAGAGAGAGTCAACTTGGTGCACGGGTTCATTTAGGTCAAGAAAGATACCATCGAGCCAGTGTTGTCTCACTTCAAACACCAAAAGTATCGAAGTATCTCCCTCAATGGGCGGTAGATTGTGGTCACGGTTGGGTTTCTGTTGGCGGGTAAAAATTGGGGATGGATATGTGTAGTATTAAAGACAGCAGTCCTCCTAAAGACGCAAGCATGCCCACCCCTCTCTGCGGTAAAATCGGCGAGATTGGTCTAACACTCCGGGGTCGAAATATTTGCGCCAGATATTGGTGTAGAGGTCGAGGAGGAGCTTGACTTGGGCTGTTTTCAGGGACAGCTTCTTCTGTGATTAAATAAAGGTAAGTACATAGTAAAATTTGGGAGGAAAGTGGAATTTTCGCTCCAACTTCTGGATATCGGAGAACATGATGGTGGGGACGGGTTGCTGGATTGTTTCATTCAGCCTATCTAAAAGGTCCATACGCTCAGTAGAGGGATCGTTGAAGATTTCCTTGTTTCATTAAATTATTATTCTGATTTCAGTGGGGCAAACGTTTCAAATCCTGGCTCTAAGGACCAATGAAATGTATCAGTATAACAGGTGGGTTCTAATGTGTTTTAATGCATTTAAATGGACATCTCTTAGCTTACTCTTTTCACTACCTTTCTACTGTCTTTATTCTTGTTTGAATAATGCTTACCAAGGATAATAGGAAAGGCAAAGATTCTTCCAAAAGTAAATTTAAAATTCTCGTAATCTATACATAACAAGTGATAAAGCAACATTGGGTTAATTTTTAGTCGCTCGCATGGCAGACAGGTCATAAGAGTGTTGCGAGGACCTAGGACAAATCATTTCGTTGATCTGCCTATTTATATCATCCTCGGAGTAATTACTTTCCACCCTCAAAAATGACCTTTTGTGTTTTCATCTGGTTAAAGTCATCATATGCCTGCAATGCTTGCGACAGCGGTCGGATGTCCTCCACCATGAAGCTATACTCAATTAGCTTTACCTCGTCTTCACAACAAAGCAAAAGAAGAGGAGAAAAGAAAAGAAAAGAAAACTTACTCAAATACATCCTGCTTCTTGACCAGCAGCGCCAGCGAATCTTCAAAAATGCTGCGAACCGGACATCGGCCCATTTGGATTTGCAGGTTCTTGCCATATGCTTCGTTGCCAGTCCATGGGATCTCGCCATTATGAACACCAACACTGGAAATACGGCCCCATGGCCGCAGCAAATCAAACGCCGTGCGCAACGCGCTGCTGTGTCCAACCACCTCGATGGCGACATCAGCGCCACGTCCCTCTGTCAGTTCCATCACCCGCTTGCGTAGCCCCTCTGCGTCTGTTTGGAAGTTCCACGGCTCCGCCCCTAGACTCCGCGCCAGCTCCAGCCGCGAGGGAACACTATCGATGGCAATAAGGTGTTTTGGCTTGTACTCGAGGGCACTGATCAGCGCACAGATTCCGACTGGCCCACATCCGAATAACAAGACCGTGCTTTCTTGCACCACCGCTTCCTCTGTTCCCTTGAAGGCGTTTTTCGCGGCGAAGAACCCTGTCGGGAGGATATCTGCCATTAAGACTAGCTTCTTTTCGTCGATATTTTCGGGGGCCGCAACCAGGGTCGAATCCGCCAGCGGCACCCGTGCGTAGTCTGCTTGTCCTCCGTCGAGAATTGCCGTACCGTATAGTTGACACGAGGCACATCGCGAAGAGGAGCCCTGCTTGCAGTAGAAACAATCGCCGCAGCTCACGGTGAAGGGGGAGACGACGCGATCGCCGACACGGAACTTTTGAACCTGCGCTCCGACAGCTGTGATTTCACCGGTGAACTCGTGGCCCATTACGAAATCGGTGCCGGAGGGTTGATGGCCACGGAAGACATGGAGTTCACTATTGTCATCATACCCCTTGATTAACCCGCAGTTCCATTCTCGCAAAGTAGAAGAGAGGAGAAGGTAGTGTTAGTATTACCTCCCGCATAGTGCGGTGTAGTTAATTTTAATGATGACATCGGTTGGGTTCACGATCTCCGGGATCGGACGCTCCTCTAGAGCGACCTGGAGAGGGCCTTTGAATACGACGGCTTGCATGATGTATATATATACCCTGTGTGTGTGCGCGTGTGTATATGGATATTAGGAGAGATGAAAAAAAATGTATGTAATGGATAGAGGGGTTAGTTATAAGATGGATGAAGGATGAGAAGGAGGCACACCACAACCACCATTATCACACCCACACCCCACCTATTATCTGGACCTCGGTTGGTTTTGGTAGTGAGGGCAAAGTTCTACGGCTCCAAAGCTGCCAACAATCGGACTACATTCCGAGCGGGGCTGGGTCTTGGGGTTGGTACTCCATCAGAGTTCGTTCCAGAGTGCGGGGAGTGGGCATCATCCTAGAGGTATTGATTTCCAGGGAATTAGATTTCCGATAGTTTCTATCTTGCCTAGGTAGGTCACTACTACTACTTGGTAGATAAGAGTAGAGTTATTATTAGTTCTAGTCTCGCTAAATGTGATCTCTCATCGAGGTTAAACTACTGCGGCCTCGTAGTGTCTTAAGTATTTGTAGGTAGGGATGTGGGGCTCTAAGATTATTTAGGGCTATAGGACACTAAATCAAACTCAAACCTTCATCACAGGACCGGTAGCTCAGTGGTAGAGCAAGCGGCTGCAGTATTAATCCGCTTCCGCTAGGTCTCGCGTTCAATTCGCGATCGGTCCTTTCTTTTTTTTTCTTTTCCGATTTCTTTTTTCTACTTGCTTTCTTTCCTTACTTACATTACCAACACCACGCACCTTCATTTAATTAATGATAATAAATAAACAACAATAAATATACCTATCTAATAATAATACATACTCCAACTGAAAAAGAATATTACTCTTCCACATTGTAGTTGTGAACTGAACCAACAGCCTACTCCTAGTTTATCTAATCCTTGGATTTCACAGAGGCACCCACCTACCTCCACTTTACGTTCCAAATGAATTAATTAGGTTGACGAAAATTTATAATCTTGTAGCAGCCACTAACTAGTTGACTATTCAATCTACCCCTCTACCAAGTCAGGCACATTGTTGACTACTTTTAAATCAAAATCATATGCTGTCTGGTCAAAGTAGTTGACATCATTCTTTTTATTCATATTAGTACTTTTACTTTCACTTCTTATGCCTTTCTTTTCTTTTAAAAAAAAGAAAAATAGGACGGGTGTCTCCGAAGTAGGTAAATATATCCCTTGGTATCTACTTGGCAGAAGAAACAGTTCGGTCCGTGCGCTCGACAGATCTCAGATTGACAGTGTTAGACTCGGACACTGCAGACACATTCTCCCCGAGCTAACTATATAGGTAACTACCAACTCAGACAGAGTTCAAACTCCTAATATTAACTTAGTATTATTTACCTGACTTGTGGGGTGCGTGGTTTTCAAGTCGGTCTGGTATAGAGGGCGAGGTGAGGGGATATGAGTGGTAACAACGTAGCAAAGCAAGTTGCTGCTCATCGCCGAATTCGGTCGCGAAAAATAAGTAAGAAATAATAATAGGTAATAATTCAACTCTTAAAAGAGATTGCCGAGGGCCGCATGCTAGAAGGTTTTGGCAGCGCTCATATTTGTGTTGTGAGAAGCAGGCTTAAAGTTAGGCCGAATAGAAATGTAGTTATTCTTGTGTGTACTTTTTTTGCCTTCCATTCTCCCCCACCCTATCATAAATAATAAATATATGATATGTATACCTGCTACCTACCTCGGTAAGTTTATAGATATACGTATGGTCAAGGGTGATGTGGGTGAGGTTGACTTGATTCAATATCTTAATAGGCACCTTAATAGGGTCAATTAATTCGCGCGCAGGTAAAAGGAATATTGTCGACCCTCACACACACACACATACCTTCCCAGGACCCAGACATATTTAGTTCCGTTTTTGCCCTAAGATTCGACCCTATCCAGGGAGTTCAGTGCCTGAGCTTTCACTCGATACGGCTTAGACTGGTTTGGAAATTTCCTAACGGAATTTGATTCGTCGGGACGAAAATGGGCGCAGATTAACTGCTTGTTGCCTGCTGCATGTGTGTGGTCCATATTCAAGGGTTAATTGAATGAATGTGACGGTGATGAGACCTAGTGCCCCCTTCTACCTACGTACACCTAGAAACCTTCGCCCTATTCTTTCCTAGTCTCTCTCATTATTTATTCCCTCAATGGCCTCTCTTTTTCCGCTGGACTTACCTTTCGTGCGCAATATTCAAACCTGAACCTTCTGGGGAGGGCGGACAGACCAAGAAAAAAAAAAAAAAAAAGAGAGTAATCGTGACTGCGTTTCTTTCAAAGCACCATTTGGTTTTTCTATTTTCCAAAAATGACGCCAAGCAGCAATTGCCCCGCATCATCAATTCCCTTCCGTCCTGCCCCAGGAATTCAAGAAAGTCTTGTGTTGGCTAAAACAAGGGTGGACGATGAGGCCTTACTTATGGAACGGAAACAACTACGCCGACATTTAGGTCTCGGGGAACTTCCTGGTGATCCCCTCTTGGATCCTCCCGAGTTCCAGCCGTTATTCTTTATTGAAAAAACTCCGGACTCGAAAGCAGGCACGGAATGCAGGCTGCCCGGATGTAAGCAGAGGATAGCGTGTGGAGACCTTCGTCTGGCTCTAAACCCGGCGATGGGATCAGAGAACTGGTATCGAGCGACATCTGGTAAGTGCAAACAATATCGGTCTTGGTAAATAAGTTGACTGGTTTTCTCTTTCTCTCTCTCTTTTTCTCTCTCCCTGTCTCTCATTAAGGAGTCTGCTATCTCCCCGTTATCGGGGAGAGTAATAAAGAAAAAGAAAAATAAATAAATAAAAACAAACAAAAATGATCTCCCCTCACACAATTCAGACTTTTACCACATCGATTGTTTTGAAACGATCGCCGATTTTGGTGACGCGCATTTCCTGGATCGGGTTCAACCTCTGACCCGGAATACGT
Organism: Aspergillus sparsus; assembly: GCA_027569235.1. NCBI lineage: Eukaryota > Fungi > Ascomycota > Eurotiomycetes > Eurotiales > Aspergillaceae > Aspergillus > Aspergillus sparsus. The sequence goes on along the minus strand of JAPDES010000009.1, from coordinate 490,170 downwards.
GGCGCCTGCGAGGTCTGAAAGCGAGTAGTATCTTGGACGGGAGCTATCTGGTTCCTGGAGGGGTGGAACGACTTGTCCTAGAGTGGAAGATAATCCGTGGACGATGGATCGACAAGCGCGACGGAGTGTATAATAGATGGGAGGAGGAAGACCGTTTGATGGATACCACCTTCGATGATCTGCTCCATAAGGCGGGATCCTCCATGTATAAGCCTCGTGGGAGACCTGCAATGCTCGATCACTATGAATACTATAATCTGTCGCAGTCTTTGGCTCCGTATGAGAGTGACGGGCCCAAAGATCGGAATGAGTGGAATCTATTTGCAAGCTATCTTGACTCCACGGCGGATGCCTTGAGGAACCAGCATGACCTTAGTGAGATGTTACAGCATTGGGAGAACGATGTGGTAGGTTTGGCCTTTACTACCGGAGCTTTGCACTTATTGTGGGAAGAGTAGTGCTGATATTTTTTTTGTATGCAAGATGCTCGCCTGGGAAGATAGCCGGAAACTGGGAGAGACCCAGAAAGAAGCAAAGAGTGCGATGGGCGAGAAGGCCATCAGGGCGCTCAGGCGGTTGTCGGCGATTCCGACACCACAAGTTGGCTTCAATCGATTATTCTCGGTGTAGATGATCAAGGTGCCGACTTTTAGACATATAATTCCCGAAGGCGTTATTGATCGTGTAGCTCCTCTAGTTATAGTACTTTTTTTTTTTTTCTCCCGATCTGTGGAAGCGGTACGAGGCGCCATGTCGCTTGCATTCTTGAGCAATGCATGTATAGAAAGCTGTCAACATTTATAAATAAAAGCCGAAAAAAGAGGGTCGTATCGAGCATGCAAGTAGGATCACACTTTTCAATATGGAATACTGCTCAGTTCTTGAGAAATAGCTACGAGCAGCGTGGGAAATGATGGAGCTTACACTTTAGCAATCTAATTAACAAGCTCTGAAATACCTGGAAAGTTCTCGACCAAGTCGCTTTAAACACCTATTAGCTACATGCCTTTGAAATGTATCGACACATGCTACAAAATAGTGAGCGCGTCATGATATGTGCCAGACCCCATCCTTATTGAAGAACGGAAAAATTGATGAATATAGTGTGAGGCAATCTTTTGATGTTTACACTCAAGTCAGTTAGGCTATTGTAATGTAGATTATTCATATTTAGGGACCGTATGAGGCACAAAAAAAAAAAGATCTGACATACCTATAAAGCGCTCTGGTGTACGTGTGTCTGGAAAAGGTAGTATTTGAGGCGCCTCCAACAAGCGTCTTGGCTAATTCCTCAAGGATTTACACAGGGGGGCATCCCTGAGCTTGAATTAACGAAGGAAAGTGGGCTACTCCTAGGCTTAAAAAAATTGGGTTGTAACGATATCTCTCTATCTCTACCTAATTCGTTGGCGCTTCCTACGAATTGTTAAACCGCCACGTGAATTGTATTATCTACAGTCTGTTTTGAAAGAAAAGACAATCTTTCTTTCCTGGTCGGGGCGCTTGTAATCTGGTCTCGTTACCTAAGCTTGGCTGATATGGGGTGAAGCCTTGTAGAGATGAAGTCCAGATCGGCTTCTAACAGATTGATGGGGAGAAGAATCTGAACAAGATTGGCGCGTTTAAAAGTTGCTGCCACCATTTTCCTGATATCGGAATGGACTCCTACCTAGCAGGTTCAGTAATCTCACGAAAATCGCCTCTGGAGAGAGTAAGTAATTCTATTAATGTTACGGACAAGGGTCGATCCGGCTATTTTAGGTGTTTTCAGAGTTGCAAAACGGAGATCGACTAGGCTCTCCTATGTGAATAGCATTTTATACCATCATTGGCTATTTAAAGATAGATCTTGTTGTTTCAATGGCTGCGTTGCGAAGTCTATATAGCGGTATTCCGGTGGCTTTAATGTTTATATATGGAGGTTGCCTGAAGACAACGATCAATATTTAGTCTTGAGAGTAGATGAGTGAACTCAAAACACTTGTTCCAGTGGATTCTCTATAGCTCAACATAAGGAAGAAGAAAGGGACCTGTAAGAAAAGGAAGTCTCCTAGTGTCATAGACACTAGAAATTGATTGCTGGCGGACCTTGCTTGAGTTGAAACCCGGATTTATTGAACTCGCTCTTGAGTATTTAGTAGACCCGAACGAAAACGAAGAGGAAATTGTTAAAAAACCTCAAATCGATCCGAATGATCATCACCTCCAAGCTCTCATCTCTCCCCCGTGTACATACATAACAATCTGGCTAACCCCGTTTTGTCACCCCTTGACCTGCCCTGATCTAACCCCGCCCCCTTTCACTAACCTAACCACCTAAAAGAGCTTCAAAGCCTCCACCTTCCAGACGAAAAACAAGAGGCAAAAGAGAAAGTAAGCCACAATTACAATGATAATACGCTTCCACACGGCCCCAGTCAGACCAGCCACCTTGAAGGGCGGCACGTTCTTCGTCTCGCACACGTCTTCCATTCTAACAACACACAACTTGGTCCGATCCATGAAGGTATCTTCGTCGTCGTCGACGAGGCGAATGGCCATGGGAGTCGAGAGCTTCCGCATGAAAGCCGAGAAGCGTTGCTGATCGGTAAAGGTCAACTCGACGATGGCGTCAAAGTCGAAGTCGGTCTGACTGCCCGCGTAAACTATGGCTGGGGTGGTAGGGTTGCGAGCCGAAAAGTTTGGACGTCTAGGCTGGTACTGGAAACGAGCAACATAGGTGCGTTTGTGAGATACTGGGAAGTATTCTCCGGTCAGATACTGGATGATGCGCATATGGGCTTCATAGCGACGATGGAACTCGGCGGGGCTTATGCCTGGCTTGCGGTAGGCGAGGATCACAACGGTGACGACCATTGAGACGATGATTTTTTTTCTTGTTGTTGTTTTTTTCTTTTTTGCTTTGATAGAGGAAGGTAAGTTGTCTTTGAAGTTTTTTAATTTTTAAGATTAGGGTTTTTTGTGGTTGTGAGAGAGACGCAACGTTCTGATATTGCGATCAGAGATGGAGAGAAATGACGAGTTATTAGTCTTCTTGTCATTTCGGGCGGATCGCATGCTATATTTATCGATTAATAGATTCATTCACAGTTGGCAGTTGTTTTTCATTAGTGAATGTGTTGTTGTGATGGTTTGTTTGAGAGTGAATGGGCCCTGCCTGAGTGAATACTAGATGTCACATAATTCTATACTTGCGCTGATTAATTATATTTTTAGTTTACAAAATCCTTACACCACCAATGGGAATGCCATCTCAATACTAACCAGAGAGATTTTACATGGGAGATGGGCATAACACAATTAATGGTTGTATAGACTGAATACTGATGCAGTGCAGAAGGAAGTATATACAAAAGAGCCTCACAGGATGTATAGTCTACCTCTAGCGTAGTAGGTAGCCTTCCCTCTACTTCCTGAAGAATAGCTACTATTACTTTAACTATTTTATTGTAAAAGATGCTAACCGGTTACTTTCTAGTTGCGAGTCGACCGATAAAGATAAGCAGTGGTGACTTATTACCAGCGCAGGAGTTAACCCTATCTGGTGGTACTCGAGCTCTGTCTACCGGAATGATGAGAGCTCCGACCCGAGACAGCTCGAGTATATAACCGATGCCACCGGTAGTAGTAGCAGTAGCCCCTACCTAGTTACCTCTGTGTTCCTGATGCAAGGAAGCCTCCCGAGGAACGGGCCGGAGATAGAGGTGCGATACAACTCATGTGCACGGACCGGGACGGCAAGAGGTGGGAGTTTTTGGACGGATCTCGGTATGGGGTGTGGATCAGGGGAGATTGCTGGGGAAGGGAGGAAAGAGCAGGTTTAGTGAAGATATGGGTCCAGCTCGTGTGGGTGTCTACACGGTCATCCTGGGGGAGGAGGTGTGGTTGCTGGGGGAATATCAATATCCTCAGTGATCTGAACCCCCATCTCGTTAACCCGCCACACGAAGAGTCAGAGAGACTTTCTTATATTATCAAAGCTAATTTCTAGATCAGATTAATCCATTTTACTGAATTAATTAACTGACTAACGGGTGTAACAGGGAAAATGAAGCCCGTCTGACTAAGGCGCAGGGCCGCATGTGGTTGGATAGCCTCGGACCGCAAGCCTCGGTTGGAATGCGGGGATCCTTCCACTCCCATGTTTGCCAACGGTGTCGATATTTATTTATTTGTCGGTCGCGATCGCTGCTCTCGACGACTCTCTCTAAAAAAAGCGAAAGCAATAGCAAAAAAGGACAGCGTATTATACCCCGATACCCTTATCACAATGGCCGAAGTCTCCACCGTCCCTTTCGCAGAGCCGCCTTATCTGCGCGGCCTCCCTTCGCCATACTACACCCCCGCACACCGCCGATTCCAAAAGGCCTGTCGCGAGTTCCTCTATGAGAATCTGATCAAGCATGCTATGGAATGGGAGAAGGAGGGCACAGTCCCTGAACATGTCTTCAAGACCTTCTGCAAGCACAACATGCTGCTTCCTAACATGCCCGCACCCCTCCCCGTTGCCTGGTTGAAGCGTCTCGGTATCCACGACATTTTGGGCGTCAAGGTTGAGGACTGGGATTATCTGTACACTGGTATCTACACAGACGAGGTACGCTCATCCTCCCCGTCTATCTATCCATATAGATGATAATTGTCAAATCTCCGACCGCTAATTATTATTGTTGTTGTAGCTTGCTCGCTCCGGTCTCAGCGGCCCTGGTGGCTCCCTTAACGCTGGTTTCGCTTTCGGTCTCCCCCCCATCGTCAAATATGGCAGCCCAGAACTGCAGGAGAAATTCCTGCCTGACCTTCTCACCGGTCGCGCGCGATGCTGTATCGCCATTACCGAGCCCGATGCCGGTAGCGACGTGGCTAACATCACCACCACAGCCACCAAGTCGGAGTGCGGCAAGTACTACATTGTCAATGGAAACAAGAAATGGTAAAATCTCTGATCTTCCTGCTCGCGAGAAGAGCGATAAACCGTGTGTAATGGATTCTAACGATCAACCTTCTGGAACTAAATAGGATCACAAACGGTATCTGGTCCGAATACTCCACCATGGCTGTCCGCACCGGCGGCCCCGGAGCAGCTGGTCTCTCCCTCCTGGTCGTGCCCCTGAAGGGCTACCCCGGCGTCAGCATGCAGCGTCTCAAGGTTTCCGGACAGGTCAGCGGCGGTACCACTTTCATCGAGTTGGATGACGTCAAGGTCCCCGTGGAGAACCTGATCGGCAAGGAGGGTGAGGGTATGAAGATGGTTATGAACAACTTTAACCACGAGCGATTGACCATCTCCGTCGGTGTCACCCGCCAGGCTCGTGTGGCTCTGTCCACTGCCTTCGCATACTGCCTGAAGCGTGAGGCGTTCGGAAAGACTCTCATGGACCAGCCTGTTGTGCGTCACCGCCTGGCGAAGGCTGGTGCGGAGTTGGAGACCATGTGGGCATACGTTGAGCAACTGCTCTACCAACTCTGCAACATGCCCAAGGAGGAGGCTGATCGCCAACTGGGTGGTATCACTGCATTGGCCAAGGCGAAGTCGGCAATGGTATTGAACGAGTGCGCGCAGGTTGCTGTGCTGCTGTTTGGTGGTGCTGGTTTCACCAAGCAGGGCCAGGGTGAGCTTGTTGAAGGTATGATTTCCTCCTCACTTTGAGCTATACTGGAATGATTTGTGCAATGACTAATGAACATAATAGCTATTCTCCGTGATGTTCCCGGTGCCCGTATCCCTGGTGGCTCTGAGGATGTGTTGCTAGATCTGTCTGTGCGTCAATTGGTGAAGCTTTACAAGGCTCAGGAAAAGCAGCTGGGCAAGTCCCGGATCTAGAATCTAGATTGTGTAATATTTTCATCTTGTTAGTTTAGACTTAATCGGAATTTTGATATCCAGCATCTCAGCTTTTTTCTGTCTTACATGAGTGATCAAGCCCTTCTTAAAGTACGTTTTAGGTGCCACCCATCATATATCTCCCTAATCCATACGTGGTCCCCAGTAAGCAAGGGGGAGTGGAGAGCGGCCAAAACCTACAAGGATTATTTAGTGCGGTCTTTGACGGATTCTTTATAGCAAGTTGGAGACAACTCTAACCCACTCGGGGAAGATAATCACATCGGACGATCCGAATCTCCACGTCTTATCATGACAGGAATGGGGGGCGGAAATCGAGGTTAGCTAGGTGTACTGATAACAAGTCTCCTTCTTTACATAGAGATGGGTATTCCATCTTTTCAATCCTACTCTCTATTGCTTGATGATTTGAGCCCAGAGTATCACTCATTACCCCATACACATATCACTCTATACACACCATGGGGCTTCGTGAGCGATTGCAAGTCAAAAAGGGCGATCTCGACCTCGCAGATGGAGTTGTATCTAACAAAGATCTAGACCCGGTGCCCTTGCATTCGCCGAAACGGACGTGGGCATGGCCGTCTCTCACGGGCTTTTGGATCGCAGAGGCGTTTAGTATTAGCATGTACCAGGGTATATCTGCCTCTCTCTCTCTCTCTCTCTCTCTCTCTCTCTCTCTCTTTTCTTTCACTCTTGTCACCGAGTAAACGAAGGGTCCGTGCTAATGAAGTAGTGACATCGAGCTCTATCGTCAAAGGGCTGAGCGCACCCATGGCCATTGCGGCGGTCATCGTGGGCCATGTTATCGTGTGTATTCCGGCCATGCTGGATGGGTTAGTTTCTTGTTTCTTAATACTCGCTCCTAAAGGGATAGATAGCATGGCTAACCAAGGGCATGATTTACTTACTGTACCTAGTTATGTGGGCGCGATCTACGGCATCAACTTTCCCATCTTTACGCGTGCCAGTTTCGGCATGAGAGGCAGCTATTTCGCTGTATTTGGTGTGTCATTCACAGTCCGGTGTTATTATTTAGGGATACAAGGGCGTTTAACTAACCATAGAGGAAATTACTTGACTAGTCCGAGGAGTCGTGGCGATTATCTGGTTCGGTACCCAGACGTTCCAGACAGGCGAATGTATCGCAACGATGATCAGCGCCATCTGGCCGTCGTTCAATCATTTCCCTAATAAATTGCCCTCCTCGTCGCCCATCACCTCGTCTGGCCTGCTGTGCTTTTTCCTGGCGATCATCGTCCAATTGCCCCTGTTGTATCTCAAGGTGTCTCAATTGCGCTATTTTTTTATGGTCAAGATGGTCATCATGCCGATTTTTGGCATCATCCTGTTTGCCTGGGCAGTCCATGCTGGTATCCATCCCTGCTCCCACCATTCATTCCCTCTTCATGGCTACTCATGGGAGAACGTGAAGCTTACTCAATGATCTCTTTTCCTTTTTTTCAGCGGACGGATTCGGCCCTGTGTTCTCTAAGCCCAGTCACATCTACGATGGTACCCCCGTCGCAGTCGTCTTCCTCCAATGTGTCACCAGCGCTATCGGACCCAAGGCGACGCTTGCATTGAGTAAAGCCCCTCCCTTCTATATAGCCCATTTCACCCCTATCTATGAGTCGCTGTACATTAACACCACATCTAACCCCAACTAGACATGCCTGACTTCACCCGATACGCCAAGAAACCACGCGACGTCTTCTGGACGCAAGCCGTCGGCCTCGTCATTCTCGTATCCCTCTGTGGTGTCCTCGGAGCGACAGTATCCAGCGCCACAGAAGTCATCTACGGCGAGCAGACGTGGAATCCGCTCGAAGTGGCAGTCCTCTGGGATAACCGTGCCGCGCAATTCTTCGCCGCGGCATGTTGGGCTCTCGCTGCCATCGGAACCAATATCTCTGCGAATAGTGTTTCGTTCTCGAATGATCTATCGCTGTGGTTTCCGAAGTATATCGATTCGCGTCGAGGAGCATTCATCTGTGCCATTCTGAGCATTTTGTCTATGCCGTGGTATATTCAGAATTCGTACGTTCATTCTATCTATACCTACGTAGGCTGGTAATTACCTAGACCTGGAGATATGAAGCTAATGGACCCCCCCCCCCTTTTTTTTTTTTTTTTATAATACAGCGCCGCATCCTTCTCTGCCTTTCTAGGCGGATATTCCCTTTTCCTTGGTGCCCTAGCGGGCGTTATCGTCACAGACTACTGGGTCTGTCGGAAACGGAGTCTTCGCTTACGATCCCTTTATGAGGGTCACGGATCGCATTATTTCACGGCGGGATTTAACCTCCGGGCCTTTGTCGCCTTTTTGCTCGGCATCACGCCGAATTTACCGGGGTTGGCGGCTGTGTGTGGACAGGATGGAGTTCCCAAGGGTGCGAGTTATCTGTATTCGATGAGCTGGTTGGTGAGTTTTCTTGTTGCGGCGGGGGTGTATTGGGGGTTATTCTTGATCTGGCCGTTTGTGGTTGATGATAAGAGTGTTTCGCTTGTTATTGAGGGGTTGGAGAGAGTGGAGGAGGGAGAGCAGAAGGAGGTTATGGAGAGGGTGAAGGTGTAGAGGGGATCTCTTTCTCTCTCTCTATACCTACCTAGGTATCCAGATATCTACATGCGATATATTATGGTGGAATCGACCTAGTATGGTGTATCGCGTCTAAGATGAAATGATAATGAAATGATATTTATATTTATAGATTGACCGCTAGATAACTAGGTAGTTTCCGATCAGAGTTTTATAAGTACTTACCTACATACCTAGTTATAATATATCGATTTATAAGAAGTCCTGTCCCCTCTTCATCCTACCCACACGAGAACTAGCATAAACGCCCTTCTTCGCCGTCTTCCCTCCCATCCTCAACAATCCCACCAGATGATGCACACCAGCAACAACGCCATCAACGACCTGAACGTCTGGACCGACTGCTTTCTCCACGGCGCTTTTTAACTTGGTCATACCCGCACATCCCAAAGTCAACGTATCAGCACCACGTCCAACCAACTCCTTCGCAGCGCCACACATAGCCTCCACAACGACATCCTCACCACCATCCTTTCCTTCCAACTCCAAAACTCCCAGCCCACAGCTCTGTACCCCAGCACAGAACCCCTCGAGTCCATAGCTGCGCACCGCGTCGGTGTGCATCACTGCCGACCGGGCCGAAGTGGCTACCACCCCGAAGCGCCCGCCTAGCGTTCGCGCCGCGAAGAGACTCGCTTCCATGATTCCTACGACGGGGGCGGGGAGTTCCTCGCGTAGAGCCCGGATGAGAGGGTGGTCGCTGTAGCAGGCGACGAGGAAGGCGTCATAGCGATCTGCGAGGGGGAGGATGGCTCGGATGGCCGCTGCTGCGGAGAGGACACCGTCGAGATGGCCCTCTACGGCGCTGGGGGAGGGGATGGGTGCCGTGAAGCCGTCAACAAGGACGTCCGGGGGGAGAGTGGGACGGACGGTTTCGAGGCAGTTGTCTGTCATGGATTTGGTGGAGTTGGGGTTGATGAGGAGGATGCGGTGTTTGTTGGTTGAGGGGAGTTGTTCTTGCTTTTGTTCGTATGAGGAGGGGGAGGAGAGAGAAAGAAGTGGAGGTTCGATAACGCCGGTCTGTGTGGCGATGGTCTGGTAATGCTCGATGCGGCGATGACGGGCAAAGTCAAAAGTGCGAGTCTTCCCTGGTTTGCAGAGGGAGAGGTCGCAGTCGGCGATGATGATCTCGTCCTCTACCGTCTTGCTTTCGGCGATGATGCGGCCGTCGGGGTCGACGATCGTGGATCCCCCGATGAGAGGATATTCACCGTCGTCGAGACCGCAGCGGGCTGAACTGACAGAGAAGGTCGAGTTGGTGTAGGAGTGGCACTGCATGACGAGTTTATGGTGGAAGAGGGAGATCTCCTCGGCCTCCTTCCGGCCCATATTGGCGGATTGACCCCAGAACTGCGGAGCGTATCCGTTGGTGTTGTAACCGCAGAGAACGATCTCGACGCCCTGGAGACCGAGGACACGCCAGGATTCAGCCCAGCGACGGTCATTGCAGATCATCATGCCGCAGATAGGATCGCCTTGCTCAGACTGAGCGACGAGATCGGGCACGCGAAAGGCCTTAAAGCCCAGATCGCCGGGTAGGAAGTATCGCTTCTCGAGCTGGTTGACGGCTGTTGGGTCTGGGAGGGGCTCAAAGTCTCCGGGGAGATGGATCTTGCGGTATTTGGATAGGATGGAGCCCGTGGCGGCGTGGTAGTAGATGCAGGAGTTGTAGTGATCGCCTGTCTCGGTGGCTTCAGCGAATCCGACACTGATGTCGACCTTGAGCTCGTGGGCCAGATCAAAGAGGGCTTTTGTGTTGGATGCAGTGCGGATGTCGCCGTGCTCGAACCAGCTTTCCAGTTCGGTCTCGTCGAGGATCAGGTAGCGAGGGAAGAAGGTCGTAAGGGCAATCTCGGGGAAGAGCACCATCTGGGCGCCTTTACTGGCAGCGTCTCTCAGCAAGACGAGCATCCTCTCGAGGGTTTGGGCGCGGTCATCCCACTTGTTGGTGGTGCCCATTTGGGCGGCGGCGATGCGGACAATTCGAGTCATTGTGTTTTCTTTCTTTCTTCAATTGATCCTCGAATAGTTTTCTTGTTTATTCTTCTGACTCTACTTTCTAGCCAGCAGTCAAGGGATGAGCTTTTAAATACCGCGTGTCGGAGATTAATCCGACTATCTATCTTGTTGGTGTCTCGTATAGCGTGTCTTATCATTGCATTGGCCGTTGGAGAAAGTTGGGGTAACAGCGAAAAAGAGGGGGTGTTTGGGTTATCAGCTCGCGATAGCTCCAAATAAAACAGTCATAAGTATAGATAATCATTAATGCGCATGTCCTGGGAAGGCGCTGGTTCTGTTTTACAGTCACTTCCTTGTTTCCAGAGTGAAATCCGAGTCGTCCTCTCTCTTCCTCCAGTGCAGTTCGGTTGGAGTCTGAATACCCTCATTTTGTCCCAAAATGGAGATTGATCTGATTATCACCAATGCAACAATTGTAAAGCCTTCCCTAAGCACCCCCACTCCCCGTCAATTAAAAAAGAAATTAAAAATTTACGCTTTAAGCAAGAATACTCAACGTGAATAAGTTAAGGGGAAAAAAAAAGCTAATAACCCCAACCAGGCCACGGCATCCGACATCCTCCCCAACACCGACATCGCCATCGCGAACGGCAAAATCGCCCTTCTAGGCCAGAACCTCCCCTCTCTCTTCCCCAATGCATCATCCATCCTCGACGCTGAAGGCGGCTACGTCCTCCCCGGCGGCGTCGACAGCCACGTCCACCTCCAACAAGACAACAGCCCGACAGGCGATACCTGGGAGACCGGCACCCGGTCCGCCATCGCAGGGGGCACAACGACGGTCCTCGCCTTTGCAAGTCAAAAACGCACCGATGAGAGTCTCCACCCCGTCATAACAGAATACCATCGCCGCGCCACCTCAAACGCCTACTGCGACTACGGGTTCCATCTCATCCTGACGAACCCAACCCCAGCCATCCTCGACACTGAGCTCCCACACCTCGTCCACGAGGACGGAATCACCTCCGTAAAACTCTACATGACCTACCAACCCATGCGACTTGGCGATGCTCAAATCCTCGACGTCATGCAAACTACCCGCGCCCTCGGTATGACGACTATGGTCCATGCCGAGAACGCCGACATGATCGAGTGGATGACGACTAAGCTGGAGGCGCGCGGTCGCACAGAGCCCTACGCGCATGCGCTCGCTAGACCGAATATCGCAGAAGACGAGGCGACTTATCGTGTTCTGTCCCTGGCTGAGTTGGCCGATGTGCCTATTCTCATCGTGCATATGTCATCCCGGTTGGCGGCGAGTCATGTTCGTCGTGCGCAGACAAGGTTACTCCCCGTTCATGCGGAGACGTGTCCGCATTATCTGTTTCTGACGAGTGAGAAGCTGAAAGGTGATGGCGATGGTGAGGGGGGTTGGTTCGCCGGGGCAAAGTGTGTGTGTTCGCCGGCGTTGAGGGAGGATCCGATGGATTTACAGGCGATGTGGGATGGTTTGGTTAATGGGACGTTTACTACCGTGTCGAGTGATCATGCCCCGTCAAAGTTTGTCTTCGCTTTTTTTTTTTTTTTTGCCCCCCTTTCTCTCTTTTTGTCCGTTTAGTTTTATGTCTGGGCTGTTGAGGACTAATAAAATTACACCAGATTCGACCACCCTCTCGGCAAGAAAAAGGGAACGGGGACATTCACGCAGATCCCTAACGGTCTCCCGGGTCTAGAAACACGCATGCCGAGTCTCTTCTGCGGTGGAGTTTTAACCGGTCGTCTCTCGGTGCAGAAATACGTCGAGTTAACTAGCTCCAACCCGGCCAAACTGTACGGCTTGGGCGATCGCAAGGGGACAATTGCCCCAGGCTACGACGCTGATCTCGTCATCTGGTACCCTACAGAGGAACAAGTTGCAGTACAAGCAGAGGCTCAGAAGGGGAAGTGGAAGGGGAAGCCGATGACGCCATTTCGACTCCGGAATGATATGTTACACCATGATATCGATTATACCCCGTTTGAGGGGATGGAGTTTACCAATTGGCCGCGGTATACGATCCTGAGGGGGAAGGTGGTGTGGGATCGCGATGGGAAAGGGGTGGTGGGTGAGAAGGGGGATGGAGTATATTTGAAACGGGGAAGGAGTACGTTGAGTCGACCCAGGGGGGTGTTTGTGAATGAGTTTAATCCTTATGAATAGAGAGAAAGATAGAGAGACAGATAGACATAGAAATATATTTGTATTCAACGTGATTTAAATAGGACGGATTGACGAGATTAACATCCACAACACAGACATTCAAAACACTCAATACAGCATTCACACGTCTCTTCACACAAGAAGCAACAGCACAGGGTCATTAAACTAGACGAGTCAGTAGGGAGATACTTCATTGTTCTTTCCTGGTCGAATAAGGGACTACGAACCAAGCGGTCAAACATCCACGGTCCTTGGACTCCTGGGGTGGAGCAGCCTGATACTGCATGGGCGGCGGGTACTGCTGGGGCGGGTACTGCTGAGGAGGAGGGGGCGCATATTGTCCTTGGGGAGGAGGATAGCTATGATAAAATGGATCAATCAGTTGAGTTTCATGGAAGATTGCAATGCTAGTTTCTCCAAAGGGAGGAGGGTGACGTACTACGCTCCAGGAGGTGGCTGCTGTTGTGGGTACGACATGACTGGTTGATTGGGTTTGGTTGAGGACGAGTAGATGGCGATGAAGTAGAGGGGAAAGGGAAAGAAAGAAGTGAGTTGAAAATCGATTCAGAAGTAATCTACAGCGGAGCCCTGACAATTAAAAGTCTAGAAAAGGGGAACCCTCAGGCAGAAGAATAAGGAGAAGAAGAAGAAGAATAATAAGAGGAACAATGGCAACCCAAGCGTTCAGCCCTGTCGGTGGACGGATCCACTGTTCTCCTCTCTCTTGGCTCTGCAATCCATAAAAGCGAATCGTAGTAGTGGAGGTGCGCCAGGGGGCCCACAGCGCTTAGCAATTTGTGCTCTGTGCTGGACATGGCGAATGGATTAGCCCTGCTGGCACTGCTAATCGAATATGCTGGGGGTGGCTGGTTGGTTCCGATTCATGCATTCCCTCAATAGCCACCAGAACCATGAGATTCAATAGTCAGGATTGAATACCCCAAGGTCTACATCTTGATAAACATTAATTCTGATTATTGACCGCCAAGCACACATCATTGAAGCTAAACAGAGGGGCCTCTTAGGGCTGTGGATCGGCGGGTCGTCATGGTTGGCTCAAAATGGTGCTGCCTAATTGTTTCTTTTTCCCCTGCAAGATTTGTCGAACACGTCAACAAGGGGTGATTATCTTTTAATCCTTATTTATCTTGGATATGTGCATCCTCCCGTGGTTATGCATCTTATGCTGGAATCACCGAGACAAGTCATCGCAATCTGACCAGTAGATGTTTCCTTCTCATGGATCCTTCTTGTTCTGCGGTAGACCGCACTTCTGCGGGCACCTCCTCGGGCACCTCCTGTGAGGGATGAGTATCATAGTGAGACAAGCATTCCACTAGTTTCCAGCCCGCTGAGAGTGCAGGTCTCAATAATCGAAACGAGGCACGAGGTGAGGAAAGGATATGCTTTTCATCAACACATCGGAATTCAATCCGCAACAATTTATCCTAACCCTCGCCCCCTGTCAGAGCTCAATCGCATGGACGCACTCTCAGTGCAGAGTACCCTTGTGATCCTGATAGATCCAGGCATATATATCATTAGGCTCAGGTTTGCTCTCCCCGAGGCCCGGTCGTCCATAGTATGCCGTTGATGTGGTTCGGACTTCAGCTTCTCGGCTTCTCATACCGGGTTTCCGAGAAGCGTGCTCGGTTTGGTTCCATAATTCAGGTGAAAATAAATCACTGTTATTGCAGGCCAGATTGAACGCCATCAATGTTTCCTGTCTAGCCTGCTCCGGACATTGTGGATAATATTTATTTTCTTGAGCTAGTTCTATAGGTCGGGCCGTTGAGTGAGTCGAGGATGCGGTTATCCGTTGCACTGCTTGCCGTCAACGTCGTGAAAATCAGAAACAAATTCGGTGATCAATCCATCTTCCCAATTAAGGAAGGAAATGATGTCTAATAGGTGGACTTTGAAGGAGAAGAAACCCCGCGCAAGCAACGGAGCAAAAAGCTTGGCTCCCGCGGCATCTCGACTAGATGCCGTTCAGCCTCAAAAGAGCAAACAGAGACATCTCTTCTTTCGTGACCGAGTCCCTGGGGTTTGAATATTCTCCTCTAGAGACTCGTTGACCAAGGGTAGATAACTTCTCAAGAAAGGGAGGGAAAATAAAACAAATACAAACTAGGCAATGAGTCTGTGTTTGCGGCAGAGACACTAGTTCGCACGTGCCACTTGGATAACCCTAAAACCACATAAAAAGATATTCTCGTTACCAATCAATCTACTCTACACAGTATACCAGACTTACCAAAGACTAATCTCTATTTCAACACTTAACTGAAACTGTGGCTTTCCACCGCAATTCCGGCTAGAAGATCCTATTGACCAACAGCTTGGGACCGAACTGACTAGCGACGGAATATGCGTCTCAGCCCGCGGCCCTAGCTTTGTTTTTTCACATGATGCCCAACAAGCACCAGATGAGCCGACTTTAAGGGCTCTAAGAAGCCATGTCAGGTTGCGCGACTCAGTCTCTTGCATCCAAAATCTGGGGTTCCGGGGCGTGTGTATGCACTTGCATAATTATATGATGACTCTATGTCGCTCGTTCGGGTGTCAAAATCGACCGTCCCGCATTGATAGGCTATGGGGGGAACTCATCTGCGGACAAGATTGTTTGCTCCAAGTTGTAAAGGCCCCCTAAATGGGTAATTGTCTGCCACATCCCTAGACTTCGGCTTGTGGTCCGTGGAAAGGCATTCAGTACCCAACATATGCAACAGATCCCTTTCATCCGGCTCTTTTGATAAATCCCTGTCAAAGAGGGAATCCGAAGAAAGACGGCACTGAAGAAGAGATCAGACCCGAACCCGACTATCTTGGGTTCCCAAATGACCAGCACAAGGTTATTATACTCAACTTATGCACCTCCCATGATCGAATCAGTGCCAACACAGACCAGATCCACTCGAAGCCTCATCCAATCCACGGCGACTTCCCTCCCCCCCTTAACCTGCTTGGCCGCGGACCGATGCCTGCATCGTATCATCTTTAGTGTGGTATTCCTCCAGTCCAACCACAAGCCAACTTTCCCACACTCTCCCTGCCGGGTGTGAAGGGGTCACAAGCGTGAATCCTTTCCTCTTTCCCTTCCTTCCCAGGGAATCAGATCCTCCCCCCAGACTCCCAGGAAACTTTTCCCATCCTAATGCTACTGTGACCTCATGGGATAGTTACCAGTTACTCTCTCATCTTGCTAGTCATGAAAGATTTGTCAAGAGCCTTGGAAATCCCGTAGATCGTACGATTCTAGCCATCCACCTATTATTAATGCAGTATCATAGACTTGTACAACGGGTGCAAAACCTCCTTGGCTTTTGAGCCCATCCGTAGATTTCCCCTCCGGCTTGCGGTTCGTCGGTAACCCTAAATCCACCCCGTCTGCCTGTCGGCTGTAGATATAGAGAGACCAAATTCTTCATCTCATCTTTCTTTTTTTATTCTTAAAACCTTGCCATTTCCTTATTTCTTTTTGCTTCCCATACAGACATATCCACTCTCGTCGTGGTTTACTCTCAACCCTCTCGTATAATATATAATAATATCTCCCATTTTCGTCCCAACTATCATCCCCTAATACTAAACCGAACACCCTTACAAAAAAAAAATAGAAACAAATCAAAAATGATCGACCTCAACCCCAAGACCGTCCGCCCCGTCACCATCAGCATCGACAACGATGCTATCCCCTTAGGTGAAACCGACATAGCCATCAAGGTGCTCCACAAGGTCGCCAAAGAAGGCATCTCCCTGGGTGCCGGAGTCGCCGCCGTCCTCCTCCAAATCGCCCACCCAGGGGTCGGCCAAGGTGTCGCCGACCATAGCTCTTTTGCCATCCGCA
Source organism: Aspergillus sparsus (assembly GCA_027569235.1). Lineage (NCBI taxonomy): Eukaryota > Fungi > Ascomycota > Eurotiomycetes > Eurotiales > Aspergillaceae > Aspergillus > Aspergillus sparsus. Next base: position 473,717 of record JAPDES010000009.1, on the reverse strand, counting down.
CAATCAGCCGCAACCAATACACCGCGATGTATATCTTCACCATGATCTTCGGGACACCCGAAGAGAAAGCAGCCATGAAAGCGTGGGTTGATCGAGCACACTCCCGCGTCAAGGGCGAAGTCGCCAGCGGCGAGAAGAAGCATTCTGCCTATGACGCACAGAACCCAGAACTCCAGCTATGGGTGGCGGCTACGATCTACGCCTCTATGGTGGGTATGTATGAGCTCGTTTATGGACCTCTGCCGGAGCTGGAGGCGGAGATGGCTTACCAGGCTTATGCCTGCATGGGGACGTCGTTGCAGGTGCCTCGGGAGATGTGGCCGGCGGACCGGAACGCTTTCAAGGTTTACTGGGATGATGTGCTGTATAATCAGCTGTATGTCACTGAGGATGCGAAGCGGGTGATGAATGACTTGTTTCATCCGAAGGGGCTGCCCTTGTGGGCGAAACCGATTGCTTGGACTTTTCTTCCTATCGTGAGGCCGTTGGCGATCGAGCAGTTGCCTGTGCATATTCGGGATGGGTTTGGGTTGAAGTCAACGAGGAAGACGAGGGCTGTCGCGAGTGTGTTCATGTCCACTATCTCGGTCACTTATCCTATGACGCCTGGGTTTATTCGTCATTGGCCGAAGTCGCATTCGTTGAAGGTGATGAGAAAGAAAATGAACAAGAGGGGTGGTCAGTTGATCAAGGCTTGATTTGGGGGGGATACATAACCCTCTTTGTTTTTTTGTCCTGTCCCTCTTTGGTCTTTCTCTTTCTCTTATTTCTTCTGTTTTCTTTACTTGTCACCTCTCTCTTTTTGTTTTATATATATCAATCCCCCCCAAGGCATGTTTCGGTTTTTTTTTTATTTACATGTGATACTCTATGAAAGCTATGGTATAGTCCGTCCTTTGACATCCTCAATCAATTTATTTTCTTTTTTCTCTTTTAAACACATCATATTGCCATAGTGTAGAGTCCAACTATACCTGAGTACATCAGTCTTACGCCGTCCACACGATTCCGTAAGAATTGCCCTGAAAATCTCACGCAGACATAATAAATCCCTGCTTCTGTATTTTTAAATAATAGATCCAATCACGTTCATACAGTGGAGAAACGGGTTCATGATGACATGGCGACGCAGAGTCGGAGTTGCCGTGCATGTCGCCCAAATATATATACCCCTTTACTCTCCCCCACTGCCACGTTAATCAAAAGTACTCTACTGCCGACCATTGAAGTAAGCAGCAGGCAACTACGTAAATAACGAGAATAAATCCGATACGTTGAAAAAACACGAAAAATCCCCGACTCCATAATAAGCAGTAGGTAGGCAGCTCGGTGTCCGATCAGCGATGACAGGAATATAAATAGACCGGATTCATCCCCGAACCGAGACGATCTGCCTTCATTCACCGTATCTTGTTTGTTGTGGCCTAAACACAGCACAGGATGTTCTGGATTTGAATAAAGTAGAAAAGCGTAAAACCCTCGGAGGAGCGATGGCATCTTTTTTGTTCTTATAATTATTACTGCTTCGCCTTCGTCGCTAGCCGGCCATGTTGCTCAAATCGCTGTCTATCCTCGGACGACTGGCAGCACTCACAGCATCTATTATTGTCTTGGGACTAGACGCAAAATTCCTCGCCGTACGAGCCTGGCTCACGGGCCCTCTGGTCTACATTGAGTTTATCGCAGCCACTGGCATAATTGGGGCTCTGATCCCCCCGTATCCAAATTTTCTATATGATTTGGTTTGGGGATTGGTATGGAGTGTAGCGGCCATCTTTGCCCTGGTTGCTCAGGTAATTCTAATCTTAGTCTATGACTTGAGTTGTCTACGTTGATTTATGAGTTCCTGAGTACCTAGGAATCGTTAACCAAGACAATGCATGTAGTTCCTGGAATCGAATTGCTATAGCTTTCAACCGGCCAATCCGATGAGCTGTGCGGCGTATAAAGCCAGTACGGCCTTTGCGTTTCTGGCTATGTTTACGTGGATAGGGAGTTCCATATGCGTATGTTTGCTAATGCTATTCTCCACTAGCTGAGATAATAATTGGGCAAAAGTTATATAAGTAGCACTAGTTACTGATCAAATGGTGCGGTGCTAGGGTTGTCTCCATATCTTTGGACTGGTTGGAAATGCTGAGGATCGATTAATCAGTCATCGGTAATAATCAATTATCAATATAAACTCTCTCGACAACAGTTTTTAAGATGCAACTAACACAAGGCCTTAGACAATCCGTCGGGGCGACCGTACAATATGAAGCTGTGAACTCGGACAAGATCCCAAGAGTTCGGTGAGTATAAGACCACATTCTGCGCTTCTCTCGTTCAAATGCTAAGTAAACGAATGGACACACATAGGGGCGTAGGAAATTCTCATATCGCCAAGCATCCCATTCGCTACGGCATTCTCGCGGTCATGCTCCTTGTCATCACGATTCCTATCTTGTAATACGCCCCATATACGGAAAATAATCCTGAGGGACCCTTCCTCTACCTAGTACAAGAAGAAATAGCTGACCGACGAAATATAGAGTGGTTTACGCTGCCCCCGCCTTTATCCGCTATCTCATAGAAAACACACCCATGCCCAACAACTTACTGATGACCCTCTCCAACCCAACTAACGATACTATCAGTCTCGATGTCACCACCGGAATCCACATCCCAGACGCAGTACAAATGACTCTAGAGCCGACAAATATGTCTCTATTCCTCGTCGACAGGAACACGAGCACTACTTCTCCGTTCTCCTTCGGATTTCTTGATCTCCCCGAACTCGCCTACCAATCGAAACAGCAGGTTGTGTTGTACGACCAGATCCTCCAACTAGGAGGTATCGACCAATTCGCCGCATTGATCGAGACCGTGGTCTTCAGCTCTGCTTTTACGGTAGGGAGCTATGCAAGAGTGAAGGTGAAATCTGGTGCGATTAGCACCTGGGCTACCTGGGATAAGACGTTGGAGTTTGAAGGTGAGTGGACTCTCCCCCATTCCTCCCCTCTTGGCCCAGTCGAGATTTACTGCCTTGATACGGATGGCACATATTACCGACATCATCAAAATCAAACTTCAAACTTCAAACTGATAAATAAACAGGGTTCAGCGGATTCCCCAATCTCAACGTTCAAGAACTCCGGCTACAGACCCCAGACGCCGACGGATATAATCTAAATGCGAAGATTGAAATCCACAATCCCACTCCAGCTACCATGACACTTGTAAGATCTATTTCCTATTTATGCCCTCTTTTCTTTATCCAAGACGTGACGTAATAATGCATACCATACTTTCTATTCTAAATCTCCTGCTAACCACTTCTCCCAATCTTCCTGGCTGGGGAGGGAGAGATCAGGGCAACATCACCTTCGACCTCCTCGTCGGACAAACAGTTATCGGCGCAGCCAAAACAACCATGACAAGCTTTCAACCCGGCTCAAATATCCTCGATGTGCAGGCCAGGCTCGACTCGATAAGCCTCCAACAGCATATCCTATCCGTCATGCAGACGGAGATTCCCTACCTCCAAAACGAAGAAATTACGACTGCAGTCTCCATCTCCTCGGTCGTGTATGAGGGTCAGCAGTTGGGATACTGGGAGGAGGCACTCGGGCGGATACAGATCACGGTAACGCAGCCGGTTCGGCCGTTAGTGCAGAGCCTCTTGGACCATGGACTCCCGATGGGCCAGATAGAGTTCATTAACTCGGGGTTTGTGGAGTCGTTGTTAGATGAGATTTTAGACCAGGTTGCGGGGTTAGCAGGAGCGGGGACCATTTTGGGAGAGGCCGCATTGGCTGAGTTGGGTCGGCTGACGCTGGAGTTATTGCATGGGTTGGGAGTTCTATAGAAAGATAAAAGGAAGGGAAAAAAAAATATGGATCTCATTATTTATACACGTGGTAAATGGTATATATCTTTGCTTGTGTCATATATCATCATATATTCATCTATGGTTTGGTTTATTGTGGCTGGTTGGCTGGGCTGGGTTGGAGAGGTAGAGAGATAGATAGATAATAGATAGACAATCAACCTCGCCTCAAAATTGTCGTTATTATCGTATATATAGAGATTGTGCATACCAGAGAAGCTGGAATAGATCACTTTCTCTTGAAGCGAGAGAAAAAGCCCTTTGATTGTGGCTTTTTCTCCACCTCCGAGGCTAGAATGGTGCCGATTCGGATTGGAGCCCCGTATCGTTTTAGAACCACTTCACCGTGGTATTTATGGTACTTTTTGGATGCGTCGGTGCCTGCCACGCCATATAGAACTGAGGAAATCTCGTTAGTATGTGCGTGTTTTGGGAGCGAGAACTTTCGTTTTGAATTGCGCTCGAAAAGTCTCTCATCGACAGGAGAGGGGAGGCGAGGGGAAGACCTACTCTTTTTCCCGCCTGGATGATCATCTTGGAATTTAGTCAAGTCGTAAACGACATTGTCGACTATGACCCAGAGATCCTCGGGGGTGTTGTGAGATGCGACTTCGAGTCGAGCGTATTCCTTTTCTGGTTGGGGCTCTTCTGGTTGGGATTGGGGTTGCGACTCTTCGGTCTGTGGTTGTTGTGGCTCTACTTCAGTTTGGGACATGGTGATGACCGTTTAGAGAGGGAGAGTGAGGGATCTTTCTAAAGGAAGTATACAAAAAGGAAAAAATAATAATAATAAAAAAAAAGAAAAAAAAAGAAAGGGAAGAGCGAATCAACTAAATACAATATTTAAGCACGACTATTGAACTGCATGTGGACGCTTTGAGATGTTCGGTAAGAATCACGGCCGAGGCGAGGAACCGCAGATGCCGGTCTGAACTAATGCGGGGTTCCTGAAGAACGAAGAAAAGAACAGAGAGTCAGTTAAACAGAAAAACACAGCTAGGACCTGTAGGATGCTAGGTATTATCATATCAAATCTCATATCACGTTAAACTTGCATACAGGAAGGAACAGGAACAGGAACAGATAAGAATACGAAATGAAACCTTGGGGATCTTGAATCGCCCACGTGGGCTCCCTGTTCGTCCACTAAGATAATATTATTCCTCCTTGTTCCATGTGATGTGTCTTGTCACTCTTGTGTGTTGTTGATAATTAATATAAATGCATAGATTGTGATTGATTGATCTGGATCTCGTCAGCGGCCCGTTTCGAGGGTCTTCTCTCGATTCGATTAACCCCACTTGGAATTCCCTCCCCTTATTGAAGTATGTTTTATTGCAGCGACTGGATCGTTTGGGGCCTTTCAATAAACGGGGAAGCTAGGAATAATTATAAGGTACTTTCTACGGTTACTTGTTAAGCGTTAAGACAAAGAAGTCACAATCCCTACTGCTCGAGCAAGAGAGGGAATCAAGCCACAATAGATGCAGTCTGAGTAACTGGTGCCCGAGATGCTAAAACGGACAAAGAAAGACTCATTATTAGTTAATAGTGCCAACGAACTAGTAGTGAATCCCGGTTTCCTACGTTAAGTGGAGGAAGAAGACAACAATCAAGCAAATCACTTGTCAAGGATTATCCACGGTGGGGTCATTCTGCTGTACTACACCGTTGCAGTAGTGTATGTACGGAGGAAATATCTCTTCCAAGTTAATAATTTTTTTTTTTTTTATTAATTCACGATTCGTTGCTAGTCAACGAGTTAACTCATAACGGATTAGTTATTCTCATCGAGTTGGTCAAGTTGCATAAGGTGAGAGCAACAACCCTATTTGGAAAGAAATAAAAAGAAATAAATAAAACATTCATATTTTCTCAATAGTTTGAACTCTGAATGCAATGGATTGACAGTTGGAATGTATTGGAATAAGAAACGCCACAAAGCATAATCTACACACTGTACATCAATAAAAGAAAGCAAAGTTTGAGGGAATAACGGTCAAACAGAAAAAAGGGGGGGGAAAGAAGACTCGAGAAAGTCAAGAGAGGGGATGGAGATCCACAATGGCAAACTTTTTTTTTTTCTCTTTCTCTTTGTTTAGTTAATGATAATAGTGAACTAGATCGAAACCAGCCAAGGTACTAAATAACTAATCAGTAATTATGGAGAAAGAGGACCCGCTTGGCGTGTTGGAGAAGCCGAATGTCCTTACACGTTAAAAATAATTGTCGATCAACGTCTGCTGTGTTTAACTAATCAATTCAATGAGTTATGAATGAGATAACCCTTCTTGGTTTCCGTGTTGGAGACAACTTCTTCCTCTCTCTCTCTCTCCAACTTTCCTTATCTCGGTGATATACATAGGACCTTGGGGTATCCCCTGCTCCCTTTTTTTTTTTACACTATACTTATACCCTACCTGCCCTTCACTCCACATATTCCTCCAGAGGAATATACACATAAATTTAGAAATCAAAAGAAAGGGTAAAAAAAAAAAAAAGACAAGAAAAGAAGAAAATGACCTCAAAACTCTTCACCCCCCTGAAAATCGGTGCCACCACCAACCTCGCCCACCGCGTGGTCATGGCCCCATTAACCCGATTCCGATGCAACGACGATAACGTCCTCCTCCCCATGGCCGTCGAGTACTATGAACAACGCGCCTCCATCCCCGGCACCCTAATCATCGCCGAAGCGACCCAGATCTCCCCCGCAGCCGGCGGCCTCCCCAACGCCTCTGCCATCTGGAACGAGGCCCAGATCGCCGCCTGGAAGCGCGTAACAGACGCCGTCCATGCCAAGGGGAGCTATATCTTCTGCCAGCTGATCGCGCTGGGACGGGCGGCGGTGCCGGCCGCGCTGAAGGCGTCGAATGAGGCGTACGAGGTGGGCGCGCCAAGCGCCATTGCCATGGAAGAGGGGGCGGTGGTCCCGACGGAGTTAAGCGAGGCACAGATCCAGAGTATCGTGGGGGATTTTGCGACGGCCGCGAAGAACGCGATGGCGGCTGGGTTTGATGGGGTGGAGGCGCACGGTGCGAATGGGTACCTGATTGATCAGTTTTTGCAGGATGTGTCGAATCAGCGCACTGATCGGTGGGGGGGGAGTGTTGAGAATCGGGCCCGGTTCGCCGTTGAGGTGGCGAAGGCGATGGTGGATGCTATTGGGGCGGATAAGGTCGCTTTTCGATTCAGTCCGTGGAATACCTGGCAGGGGATGAAGATGGTGGATCCGAAGCCGCAGTTTGCGTATGTCGTGGAGCAGCTGAGGAAGTTGGATCTTGCTTATCTGCATCTGATTGAGTCGCGGGTGAATAACTGGGCGGATTGTGAGAAGACGGAGGGCATCGAGTTCCTCTTGGAGATCTGGGGGGAGGAGACCCCCGTTATTGTGGCGGGGGGTTTCAATGCCGCGAACTCTTTCCAGGCTGTCGATGAGGAGTACAAGAAGTATAATGTCGCTGTCGCTTATGGGCGCCATTTCCTCGCTAACCCGGATCTGCCATTCCGGTTGGAGAAGAACCTCGCCCTGAACAAATATGATCGCGATACCTTTTATACCGCTAAGCTGGCTACTGGTTATGCGGATTATCCTTTCAGTCCTGAGTATCTGGCTACTATGGCATAAGGGGACGAGGAGGGGGAGAAGATGGCGATGATGATGATTATTATGTTAGGTACACTGTTTGTATATATACTAGGGCGCAAATGCTTTTGTTTAGAGGTCATGGATCATGTTGATGAATTACGTGGCACATTAATTTGGGTATTTAACTATAACACACAGACACAGACATAGAGATCAAGTAAATGCAAAGGATAGGGCGTGAAGAATTTTTTTTTTTTTTTAAAAAAAACCCTATCACGGCTGTCCAGGTTCTAATAATGCAGAGGTATACCGAGACAGACTTTCACCGAGGATGTTAATAAATTGCCATTGGGTATTGCCCCGGAAGAATCGAGACCAAATTGCGAGCACGGCGAATGCAAGGCTTTGGGGATCAGGCCCGGGCAACGACTCGTCGTCCGCTAGATCCATTGAATCGTAGGCCTCTTCTACGACTAAGCGTGACCATCGGAGAATCCGTTTCTCGTTTGCTGGGAGTAGAGTTAGCAAGACCTGCCGAGGATAATCATGTGTATGTGTGTGTCGGTCGATGCAGGTACTTACAACTTAATCTTGGATTGGGTTCCGCCGCCAGTGACAATAGCCACCGTGTCAGAAACACGACACACTCAAAACTGGACAAAGCATGGCGCACACTCCAGAAGAACGCTTGACTACGCGACACATAGTCGACCCCAAGACGAATTGGGATACTCACAGTGTGGATGGAATAGATCAGAGCCGGGATCATGCGAGAGGAGCGACGCAAAGGGGGGATTTCGCGGAGAGCGGCCGCAATGCACGCGGGATCTCGAGTTTCTAGCCGCCGCGACGGGCCTAGATTGAGCGAGAGACGGACATACGCCAGAGAAAGAAGAGAGCTTGAGGTGAATGGGATTGAACCGTTCTCATTGGCAGGATCGAGACTAGACTCGGGGGCTTGCTGCCACATTAAGGTCCAGCTGTGCAAAGCTTTCCTAATACGTCATCGTGGGTGGTTAGCAGATTCTCTCGTTGTGGGGAGGAAGACCAGCGGTCAGGGATACGAACTCCATTCGGGTCACCTCGTCCGCCGGTAACTCGGTTGAGCTTTCACCCAGGTCTAGAGAAAGCTCGCGGATGATGTGAATGCGTTGGAGGATGCCATGTAGGATGTAATAATTGCCCAATGGCGACGGCGTGGGCGTTAAGACGGTAGTGGCATTCGAGTCACGCAGGAGCTGAGACAGCGCTTCGTGGTAGGTCAACTGTTCTCCATCTATTGCCTGCCTGGCTGCTGACCATTCGGCTGGATTGCAGGCATTCCAAACCCTCGTGGCGCAGGGGAGTCGTAGTTTGATTTCGTGGTTGCGGAGTGTTGGATACGCATTGTAGGCGATGCTGAAAACTTCGATGAACCCAAATGCAGTAAGTTTTGTACGGCGGTTGGATTCATCTGCAACCCATCTTAGCCACTCGACCTGATCTGATGCAGGCGACGGAACGGCGATGGAGCTGGATTCCTCGAGTCCAGAGAGTCGCATACGATCGATGAGGATGTTGCGTAAATAGAAGGCTTCCTGCAACATATCAACGCCTTCCCAGGTAGCAAATCCCATCAAAACCATCAACGTGCGGATGATTTCCAGGTCCTGGGCACGGGTGAAGGCGTATTTTGCCTCACCCCCTCGTGTGTCTTCGACTTGCATCGAAGCTTGGCGCTGCAGCTTCCAGAGCACGATGGAGCGCGAGGTCTCAAAGAACCTTCGCGCATTCTGATGCTCGAACCGATACTGCGCGCCCGCCGCCATCATGGCGAGGATAAACTCTGCTGTAGTCTCCGTAAGACGAAATGTTGGCAGGTGAATGAAGAGCAAGTGCATGTGAAATCCCTGGAAGAAAGAGGTGAGATAGCGGGTCAAGGTGTGCCGTGAGGGCAATTGAAAATTTTGGATTTCTTTTCTGTGCTGCTCTAGCAAGCCCACAATATGCATCCGCTGGTTTTCATCGACCTTTAATCGAGAAAACCTATCGTTGGCTTGTTGGTGTTCTGCCGGGATGGGTGAGCTTCAGGATCTGAAGGAGTGCGACATCCCTAAAGTAGAGAGGCGGATTCAGAGCTCTTACCAATATCCTCGTACACAGTATAGATCCCCTGGTCATTTGAAGGAACAGAGGGCAGCCACGCCCGGAAGGGGCTGTCATCATTGGCACTGTCACCAGGCGCACGATGATTTCCCGAGGAGCTCTCGGGAACCTGGTTTGTCGGAATTTGGTTCGTGAGCGCTTGACTTTTGGTATCTATAGGACTGCTTCCATCTAGCAGTAACCCCGGGGCCCATTCGGCGGGTAACCCAATCAAGTCTAAAAAATTCGTAAATTCATTGAAGTGGTCTTGGTCCTCCGGGGAGAGCTCGAGGGACTCATCTATAGGACGGTTAGCAGGGTCTATTACGATCAGCATCGGCCAGCCTGACAGGTATCATATATCTCAGGAGGTAGCGTCATTGATCGCTGCTCCTCTACTAGGGTCGGGACTACCACATCCTTGTCGATATTCACTTCACCGTCGGAAGCGACATTGCAAGGAGATTTGATAATTGAGTTGTTGCTCGGTGAGCATGCCGGGAACGCGGCACTTCCACGACTCTGTGGACGCGACTTGAAGCCCACGTCAGCCACAGTTGGTGGCACATATACTACGAAAGAGTCTTCTGATACACGACGATCAGCGGCCGAGCGTCTTCTCGGGGCACTGCAAGGGGCCGCCTGGTCGGAATGGTTCAATCGCACATGGCGAGTCAGTAGATCACGACGGGTGAAGTTCGCACCGCAGTGGCAGAGAAACGGCTTCTCCTTCGTGTCTATAGAGCTTGAGGTTATTCCAGATCTGGTTGTGTCATGCCCAGCTCGGAAAAAAAAAGCTTACGGGTGCGCAAGTGGCGTTCTAGGTGCTCTCTCCTTCGGAACGCTCGACCACAGAAGCTGCATGTCCCTCGATTGCGAGCAGCAGGAGGCGCTGGTCGGGTCCGACCCTGGGTGGCCGACTCGGCCGGAGAAAGTATGACTCCAACAGTGGACATAATATTATTCAGGTAGAAAACCGACGTATTGACGGCCGGATGATGGATAATCTCCACCTGTATGGCAAGAACTGAATCTGGAGCAAAAAGTTGATGAATAGTGTTGGAGTGGCGGCCTTAATAGGTTATCATCTCCAACTGGTGGCCATCTTGTAAGGACTGTCATCTTGTTTATCGTGAGTGAAGGTCCCCCTGCTTATCGCTTACTTGGGGTTAGTTCACTGATAGCAGATGTTATAAAGCCAATTGGAGGCAGTCCAAGACGACTATCTCGAGTGGTGAGTGGATATGGCTTTATCCCCTTCGTCTGATTTGTTTTTGGGCTGCCCGCTGTGATAAGGTCGGGTGGGGAAACTAATCAAGAAGGTTTCAATTCACAGCATAACAACTGATATCCACCTGTCTAGTCGTGCACAATTAAGTTAAGGGAGTTGATAGGCGATTCAGCAATAAAAAGAGACGATTTTCAGGCAGCGAGCTGAGTCAGCACTCTCTCCAACTCTTGCTGCCTCAGGACACACTCATTAATGACCAGGAGTTATTTTTGGCTTCAACATAACCTGTTAGATAAAAGGCGTCTTCCTGATTTATCATGATGAAAGTAATACTATCTATATATTTAACGATGAAGACTATCCAATTCATGTACAGTACGCTTGCGCTTTTCTTTATTTGCTAGTTAATATCAATCGTCCCATTCTCTACCTTGCAGTACGAAAATATAATTTTCAAATATACGAGAAGGCAAAAGGCAATGATAATTAGTGAGCATGGCAGACTCCATGATGGCCATGATGGCCATGATTGGGATGATAGGGGTGGTGATGGTCGGGAGGCAGAGCAGAAGTAGTTGGTACAGGAAGCGTCATGAAAGTGGAAGGGACAACCACTGGTGGGTATTCGATTCCAACAGGATTCTCGGTTTCCGCCGGATGATTTAATGGGACGGAGGCAACAGTCGTCGTAGAGGAAATTGGGAGGATGGAGCTCGGAGCAGCCGTGGAAGTTTCAACGGGCGACGAGGAAGGGACGATGGTTGGAGCCGACGAGCCACTTGAACCTCCCTCCCACACCTCAGGTCCGGGGAGGCTATAGGAAGTTGGCTTCGGGTAGTAAATGTTGACATTGAGATCCTCGTCTGTTGGCTGGTAGACACCAGGAATGTGAACCAAAGGGCCCGGGGAACCAGTCCCTGAGCCGGTGACCTTGACCTGGGCACAGGTGAAATAGAACTCGGTATTACCGCTAAAAGCACGGTGCAGACCGATGTGCTCAACACGGATGAGATACTCGCCAGCGGGAATATCACCGGGTAAAGTAAAGGAGACCGTATCTTTATCCCAAGTGCACCAATCTGTATCTGCTAGACCGTCTGAGATGTCCTGGCACAGTCCCATCTGATAGACTTTGAACCATTCCCCGGAACCGTCATATTCAATCACGGCGCCTGGAGCCCTGGACATGTAGATCTGCAGAGGCCCCGGGTGCTTCATTGTCGCGCCATATGCGAGTTGAAACCCAATCTCGTCCCCGGGAGCGACAGTGTACACGCCCGTGGAGGCGGCAGAGGAGTCAGCGCCCTGATTGCAGCGGAAGGTGTCGGCGGTAATATCCGAGAGCAGCGTGGGCATGTATCCATTGCTGTTTTGGCGGATGTATTCAAAGTCACCTGTGATAGTACCATCGACGATCAACTTGGAAAAAACATAATGGCCTAGGGCAAAGGGAGCCAGGTTGCTGGCCAGCAGCAAAATGGCGGTCCGGTTAAATGGAATCATTGTACAGGAAAGAATGTGAAGGAAAGAAAATAAAGAGAAGAGAATCTATGCAGGTGTAAAGAACGTGCGAATAGTAAAATATAAAAGATAAAAGCCCAGAACGTTAAAGAGGAAAAGGAAAGTAATGGCTAAAAATGAAGGTAATTGGGAGTGTCTCTTTCGCCTGCAGTCGAGTCTCCGACAACCAGTTCGACATCTGCGACACATCCTGTGACAGAGACGCCCCTTCGAGATATTTCAGAATACTTTCGCTGGTCACCTTTTCTTGGCCGGATGCTCGATCCAGCGTTAAATGAAGCCATCAAGGCTTGCAGCAGATCTCCTATTGGTTACCAAGTGAGACAATAGCCTTAGTTGTGGCTTTTTCTATCCTTGGCATTGTTCCGCATGAATCTTTTTCACTTTATTTGACACAAAACCCTACTGGAATTGATTCGCGAAGGAACGAACTCAGGTCGCACAGCAATCAATCCTGAGCCGATCTTCGAATAGCAACCAACGGAGGCGCAGCTCGATCCGGACTTGCAAGGTTCCTCCAGACAGCACAGACGGCACTTTTAGCCTGATTACCTCGGTAGCAAATATGTCATATCCAACTTCAAACAACGATCAGACCTAGATTTAATATTTGTGGCTACCTCTGCCCCCCCCACTCCCCAACAATACCCATCTCGGCTGTACCTGCAGATAATGCGAAAAGAGGTGAAGGATTTGAGGGGAAGTAGGCACCTGACCGGACACGATCACCCTTTTTGCAAATTAGATTCTAGTTGATTTTCGTAGAAAAACTATGCGTAGACGAGAGTGATGATTCTTCTGGCTTCACTCTCAGAACTGTTTTCTTACTCTAACATGCCCTCGAGTGAAGAGGTGGATGCAAGCCCTTCAAAAGGTATCTTGGCGCAAAAAAGCACGTATCGAGTAGATAACTTCAGTTTACTTTGATATTGGGGGCCCGAATTGTATTCCATTGTCTGCCCAAAATTTGCAACTCCCCGTCTGATATTTCCTGGGGTGAGTGGATATTACTTGTTGCTTGTAAGCTCTCATCTAGGTATACAGGGTAGAAAAAGTTAACAATATCTAGGGTTTTAGACCACCACCATGTTTACTTGATTCCTCGGTACACCCGGTAGATGCTTTTTACTTGGCTTTGTTTTGTTTCTTCTTCTTTTCATTTTCATTTTCATTGTATTTATTTAATTTTTTAATATAGGTCTCTATTTCAGGAATCCAAATCTAGTCAAGTCATGAAATGAGATGGAAAGTATATAAGACTTCCCGATTCTCCGTCTTCACACTTCATCCAGGCTCAACATCCCATCAAGCATCAAGCTCCCAAGTCCTTCCATTAGTCAAACATGCATCTTCGTGCTCTTCTCATTGCAGCCTTGGCAGGCCTCGCCGCCGCAAGCCCTGTTCCGGAGAATTCTCTTGCTGAGCGTCAGCTCTTGGATACTGCCAATGACCTACTTTATGGCGGGTGCAAGCCGGTCACCTTTATATTTGCCCGTGGCTCCACCGAGACCGGAAATATGGTATGTATTTTGAGTCCATTTTCAGTCCATTTTGAGTCCCTCCTTAGGGATCCTACTTCCAATAGGCTTACAAGTGCTCTAGGGATTGATCGTTGGGCCTTCCACCTGCTCCTCCTTGAAACTCAGACTCGGCGCCGACAAGGTCGCCTGTCAGGGAATTGGGGGTGCCTACAAAGCTGAGCTGGCCCCTAACTTCTTGCCTAAGAACACCAACCAACAATCCATCGATGAGGCCACCAAGATGTTCAACCTCGCAGCGACCAAATGTCCCAACACCCAGATTGTTGCTGGTGGATACAGGTCAGTCAACCACCCCGTCCGGTCACATTGCATGGATATAGACCTGATGAGCTGAAAAAATAAATAAATTCAATAGCCAAGGTTCAGCGGTTGTGGATAACTCTATTCAATCGCTTCCCAGTAACGTTCAATCAAAAGTCAAGGGGGCTGTTCTCTTTGGCTTCACTCGCAACCTGCAAGATTTGGGCCGGATCCCCAACTATCCCCGTGACCAGGTCAAGGTGATTTGTGCCTTGGGAGATCTCGTCTGCAGCGGCACACTTATTATTACTGCCGCCCATCTGACCTACGGACTCAATGCGTTGGAGGCTGCCATTTTCCTTGCTTCCAAGGTTAACGTCTAAGATGTTGTGATGAAGTAAGAGTCGAGGGTATGTAAGCGACCTTTTACCCCAGTAACTTAGTTGAGAATCTCAAGAATTAAAGCTAGTATGTAGTAATTCTTAACCATTATTTTATGTAGTCTTCTATGGTTGACATGTTGATTTCTTATTGATAAGAAACCAAATCTAGTCTAGTTCACCATTAGTTAACTGTTATTGGCCGGGGCGAGAAGATGGACTTCAATGAATTTTATAATTTCGAAATTGAGTAGTTAAGTGAATTTGGACCAATTAGAAATTGAAAGTCGAGTACTTCATCAGCTACCTACTAACTACCTACATCACTGTAATATAACAAATCCCATGATATAAACTAGATGGTAAAAGTGTGGTCAATAAGAATGATCCAAATAATACCCCATCTGACCACAAACATTGACATTCTCATAATTGAGTCCAAAGCCCCTGATCTCAGGAATAATGCGGTAGTAAAAGTTGGCATGGTGTTCGGTCCGTACAAACCCAATCAGACTGTTCACACCCTTCATGGCCTTGTTTGCCCAGTACATGGCCAACTGGTTGGTCAACCGGTATTCATGCTCGCGCGTCGGGTTGACACCCTTTCTTGTGGTGAACGCAATCTTGAACCCCATGCCGTTGAACCGCTTGTCCAGCTCTGACGCACCTGGAAGACTCTCATCATAGCCCGGGAGGTGTACCTGGGCCGTCCCGTCTTCGTACTGATGGATGGCCACGTCGTGCGCCCTGCGACCGCCAGACGCCAATCCCTTGATCACCGTGCGATGTGTCAGCGCAGGTTCGTTGTCGCGCGCACGCAGCCCGCCCGCTAGCAGCGTCGCATGCTCGATCGAGGTATAGGTGAAACCCAAATTGCTGGTGTCCAGGGCTGCAGCGAAGCTCGAGGCAAAGTCCTCCTCCTCGTCTTCCTCGGTCAGCGAACGAACAGCGCCTGCTGCACTGTTGATGGTCTCCAGCGCCGTCGAGACCCCAGCAGAACCATGGCGGGCCCGAGCCCCGATCAGCCAGATCAGGTTAAAGCCATCCGCGATGATATCCACGATTTCGACACATTTATCCGCGCCTTGGGCCTTACAGATCCTCTTGGTTAGACCCGCGGCCCCGTTGAAGAACACCACACTGCAAGACATCGGAGATTAGCGAATACTTGAAATGTCTCGAACCCAAGAAAGGGGGAGGGAGGATACAAGGTAGCGCTTCCAGCAACCGCAACGACCTTGTGGAATACGGTGCTACAAGTAGCTCGGTTCTCCAGACGGCTCAAGGCGACGCCCGGCGCATAAGGGCTGATATCGCCATCAATGTCGAGCTCCAGAGCAACGGGAGAGCGGCAATGGCTCCCTGTTAGACAAGCAGGAGGGGCAGGATAGCCCGGAGAAGCTTCATGTTGTTTAAAAAATTGAATTGTAATGTTTGTAGAAACTGCAATGCTTATAGAGAACTTCAAAGACGTAATTTGCTACTATTTATACATCGGAACGGAGACTGGTGTTGGTGGTTTTATATTGTTAGCAATATCTGTTGGATTTTGGGGGGCTAGCGGAAGGATTAACCTCACCGGTGGTTCATCTTTATCTACAAAAGGAACTTTTAATACTACTCATATTTTCTCATTCGGATCTCAAGAAGATAGAGTGGATGGAGAACCAATGATACATCCCATAACTTCGTGGATCACAACCGTCCCGGCTCTGTTAGACTTCTTCCCCAATACAACTGCCTGTACAGGTCGTGATTTGATAGGCTGGCTCCTTTCGGGGTATCCGAAGCGTTGTTGGTCTGTCCTTGGTATATATTGAAGGAGCCTGAAGCTAGACATAGGAACCATGCTATAGGATAGTGACTCCTTTCGGGGTGTCCGAAGCATTGTTGGTTTTTCCCTGGTATATATTGAAGGAATCTGATGCCAGGCACAGGAACCCTGCTCGTGCTATAGGATAATGACAGGATGGCTCTTTTCGGGGCGTCTGAAGCGTTGTTGGTTTGTCCCTAGTACATATTGAAAGAATCTGATGCCAGGCACAGGAACCATGCTATAATAGCTGAGGGACAAATCAGACCTCGTCAAGAACAACAAGCCCTAGTCTGTGAAGGCGCTCAACTAAAGCAAATATATTGATTGGCTGAGGTAAAGCAGCTTGCATACAGTCCGTATCCACATCACGAGAACAGGTACTAGCTAGAGTCCCACTGCGCCACGATTTGTTTTGTCCGTCCATTCATTTCCCGACATTTAAGAGGCGTTGTTGGCGACTCCCAAGGGCCCAACCTGCATATCCCCCCATTGAGTAAGAGCGATGCTTCTATAGGCAAATTACTGCTCAGAAACATTGATTTACAGAGGGATAGCCAATCGCTTATTTGAACTTGGCAAAACCCACAAGCCTTTGTCGAGTTTCCCACCAACATTGACCAGGGGTCCTGGAACACTGGTTAGTAATCCATTAAGCGCTGTTGGATTGTTGCTCCCCTAACTCATATTTACTACAAAAGGCCCCCTCCTCATCCCTCACTTCTATCCATCGTCGCATTTCCCATATAATAATTCTCATGGAATCCAAACCTGCCCAACCTTCGTCGGTCCCGTCGCTGGAAGAGGCGCTCCATCAGAACCCAGAGTGGCGATCCTGGATTGGCTGGCCCGAGCGATCCCTGAACAAGGTTGGATACTACAAGCACCCGATTCTGTAAGGCGGACACCCCACCAGGTATCGTCCTGCTTAATGAACTAGCGTGCTAATTTTGCGTGTTAGGGGACCTCTATTTCTGATCTTCATTGTTTACCTGTACTATAAGGCCTGTCCGACGGTGTGTTTTTCAGAAAAGACCTGCTACCTGCAAGTGCTCTCGGTATGGGCGGTCGGAATAACATTTGGCTGTTTGGCGGCGTATCGAGGAGAGCAGCGCGAGAAGATCCAGCTCCGAGAGCAGGGCCGTCTTGATGCCATGCGCTCGCTCCAGTCTAATATGTCTGCCTAGGGCGTGACGTATTTAGATGTTTATGTGGATGTACTTCCCAATTCATATATAATGTATCCAACCGATTCAAGTAATAAGAGGAGCATATAGATAGGGTCAACCGCTGGGCTAAAAAGGTTGGGCTTTTAACCAGTATCGTAGGTTAACAGGTGTTGAGCCAGTTTATAGAAATGATACCCCAAAATATTCTAGATCTTACAACCCCATCAGCAAAAAAAAAAGGGGGGGGGGGTTCACCCGAAGGAACTTAAGCCATCTATACTATTTGCCGCCACTCAATCAGTCGAATGAAGGGAATGTAGTATTTTTTAGACTGGTGCCGGTGGTGTTCTTGTTAATCAGGACTTGAATTAGGTAGCTGGCTTGTGATGATTTCAATGCGTGGCTGATATTGGAGATTTTGGCGACAGAATTGACTCTACACTAAATTGAGAATCATAGAAGCGTGATTCCTTATTTCAAAAAGCTGACTTAGGAGATATCAAGATGGATTTATCTATAGTAAGATTTCGGAATAGCTAGTGCAAACAAAAAAAAAAACCAATAAGTTTAATCGATGGAACAATAAACAAGTACACAGGGATTAAAGATAATTCAGCATAGCTGCCTCTCACTAAGAGCTTGGTAGTGTGTCTCTTATATACAGCCTAGTCTTTGCGTTTGTTCCCTGTCTCGCCCTCATTTCTATATATTGGGGTAAGATTGCGCCATTTGCAAACCTGCTCTACTTATATGACACCCATTGTCGCCCGATTCGTGTATCTGTTGGACCATCAGTTCACCAAAGCCGCCGAAGCAGCCAGTGATAGACACTTTTCTAGACTATTTAGCTGTTTTCACTTAGCAAATTGATAAGTAAATTATATACTCTATAGAGTCACCCCAGATGCCCATCAAAGCAACACCAACGCCGACCAGAGACTTGTCACCGGTGCATACCTGATCCACCCTGACGGCCAAACTAAAATTTCGCAGTATATAGTAATCACTAGTGCACGGACTTTGTGTGTGGCTGTATAATATTACTATTAGCACTGTGTAGATATTTTTGGTGCACGTCCGTCTTCGTAGATAGATGGGTTTCAAGTAGAGGACGTACTATCCGTATCTCTGGGAGCGGCATCACAGTCTACTGGTAAATTTTTGATATCTGCTAGGGGTCGCTTAGCTTCCTTGCGTTTTGATATCCTAGGATATCAACAAGTAGTATATTGTGGCTATATCTAGGTGCTTCCCTTTTCCAGTACTTTGTTATCTTATCTTTATCTGCCTGGGAAATAAAATACCCTGAATCAATAAAAAAAAGAGAAAAAGAGAAACAGTTGACATCCATAATTATAACACCAAACCCAAGTACGTGTGCTGGTATTCCAATGTTAGCTCGTTAGCCTCGCCTTACACTACTGTTTTGTGGCACTTCCCCGCGCGGTTTATAAGATCAAATATATATTCAAGTTGTTCTCCTTTGCAAACATTACTTCCAACCGCTTCAGCTAGCTAGGGAGGATTGATGTGAAATTACAGAGAATGCCTTATAAGAGACCCAGATGTTCTATACTTGGTAAGCTAGTTAATGAGAGGAGGGCTAGGATTTCCTCAATAGATAAAATAGGTGAGTGATTGTTAATTATCCTTATATACTACACCCCTCTTCCTTGCCTTACTGCCAGTTGTTGGTCTTTGGGCTGGGAGAGTCTATTGGCAACTTCCAAGCCCAAGTCCACACTCTCCAACCCTTCCGGCGGCCTTGAAGCGCTCAACAAGCAATGAAGTGAAATGCGAGGCATGTAATTGACCTCTTTTATATTATCAGTAATTTAGTGTCGAACGAGATGAAGTCTTTTACGAAGGATGGCTGCTACAATTCCGAACTCGCCACGAGTGATAATTTCGAAGACCTTGTTCTGTTGATCCTTTCTAGAGGGCTTCCCTCAAATACACGAGTTTGCATCTAGCCTTCACTGTATTAGGGATGCTCTATTAACTAAGGCTTTAGCTACGCCCGAGGCTCACTAGTCCCTTGATACCATGGTTTCAGAATAAACTCAAAACTAGCTGATTGTGCCTGATTCCACTCTGCAAATTATCTACTACAGGCAGGGGAACCTATTGGGTATCTTCGAAGTTAACAGAATAATACACCAGATATGGCTTAGCACTATGCGATTCTTTAAGTTGGGAATGTGTGCACATTGAAAAGGTAAACTATAAACTGCCACTTATGTTGTTGAAACCAGTGAAACAAAGCAAATCCTGACGACGATACTCGAAGTTTAAAACGAGAACAATGTGAAGAGAATAGTTGTTGAAACTACCTCAGGTATGTTATTGCAGATGCCTAAGTTCAAAGAACCGTTAAACCCCCCTCTCGTGAAGAAAACGCTGGGCACGCGCGGTGCAATCCTCGAAGCGAATGACATTTGTTTTCTCGGCTTTGCTTTTCTTCGCGTCAACCCTTACATCAGCTGAGCCACTCAACTCCTGACCTGCCTGCAGGAACTCATCAGCATGAATTTCGATGTCGCATGCGACCTGCGCAACTCCGTCCCGTTGCCATTGTCCAACCGTCCACTCCTGGCCCCTAGCATCCAGTCTGAACCACGCATCCACATGAAACTTGTACCTTTTTTGGTACAAAAAAATGGAAGTGTGAGGCTTCACGGTGTACTCCTTTGTTACAGTACTCGACGATACTGTTTCCACCTCAGTGAATGTCTTGTGCTCCACACCAGAACTTGTTTTCAATTCCAACCCCATGCCACTGAAACCGGTGGTCATATTGAAACTTTCAGAATGATGCTCGCCAGTTACTACTTTCAGGGTAGTAGTTGTTGTTCTTGTTTCCTTGTATTCATTGTCGCTGTCGTTCTCATAACCCCAAAGCTTCGCCCACTCATAACCTAGAAACCGGACATCGGTAATCTTGTACAGAGCCTCCGTTCCGGGCTCAACGTACAGCGGAGACTTTGTTGATGCAACCAAGTTATCACCCTTGGTTTCATAAATTTTTACCTTGGGTGTTTGCATCTTTCCAAATGTCAGTAAACGCTCAGCTAAACAAACAAAAGACAGTTGTGAGGTATACCTTGCTGGGTAAGGAGGAGAAACTGTTTATTGGCTCTTGGGTTTGCCCTGTTATGAGCTTGAGATGTAGTAAGACTCTGGTGGAGGTGCTCTTGGAGGTTGATAGTTTTTTTTCAAGCCAGGTTGGCCTGGGTATTTATACACAGCATCGGCATATTACACCATGGTACTTGGGGGGTGATAGTGGCGATGAAAAAGAGAGAATGCTCTGTAACCGATGAGCTGAGAAAACTGCAATAGCTATTGGATCAACACAACTTGCAAAGTGTAGAGACAGCTCATACCTGCACAATCCGCAGGTAGCTTCCCAAATGCATAAATGCCTCATAATCATATCGCGAGCGGCCATTGAGCAATTTCCTTCCAATCAATCCCTCATTACATCCTAGAATATGTGGCCACGGTTTTCGCGGAAGGCCAAATACACGAGCCGGAGGACCATTCGGCGGATGAGCTTGTACTCGAAGGGAGGTTGTGTACACGGTATGATTCAACCGCCCTGTCCTAGTTACGATCAGATTCTCCGCTCAGTTACCATCTTAAGAAGGCCCTACACCGGCAATTTCTCCCGCTTGTGAGCCATTCTGTGGCTCATGGCTGGTATGTACATCGATACACGGGGATGATGATAAAGTATTTTACGGTGTGCACTGTATTCAGACTGGTGTACACTAACTTATTCAGAGAAAACTACGAGTTGATTCCTCACGAATGATGATAAGGATAACACTAAGTCTTGCTGCTTGGACTAGTTTATTAGTCTAAAAAACCTTTGTCTGTTATTCTTAGAGTATTCTGTATTATAAAGATTTAACCAAGTACGAAGCCACACTGGCCTGCACGCGTATGCATGCATTAGAAACTTAAAAGGGTAATTTGGGGGGTTGTCAACGCAGTTTCCAATCAATCGCTCCATAGGTATTGTATCAATTCCACTCATTTTCTTTCCTTGGGAGTAATTGTTAAAATTTATCACCTTTTATGGCTTTTGTGGCTGGCTGGGTTTTCAGCTGCATTTGAGTGTAAGAGTATGCATTATCTGAAACTATGTCCGCGCAAAAACCTAAAGGCGTGATCTTAGTGGAAGATTTAATAAATGTGGGGGGGGGGCGGAGAATATGCAACCACTGACTTGCTCCGCATATAGTGAGCCCAGGCCGCACACTAGCGCCAACGCAATTATTCTTCGAGTTTCCCCCGCCCCTGGAAAAAGTACTTATTGAACCCTTTGGCTTAGTAGCGCCCTAACTTCACACCGGATGGCAATTTCTCCGCATCAGCGATGCGATCGGCAAGGATTCTGCCCGAGGCATGTGATGTCTTGTACATGCAAACGCAGGGTGACTGCCAAATGCCATGCAGCGAGCCAGCGGCCTGTAGATTCTGGCCCATTAACTTGACAGAATACGACTGGGCTCACTGGGCTCCCCGTCCTTGAACAAAGGGTCTATGAATGATATTAGTAAATTCTGTTATGCAATAGTCTTGATATTACAACCATTATTCTATCTAGTGGAACCTCGTCCTTAGGATATCTCCAGTTGGAAAATGGTGTTAAGACTGCGCTGAGATGATAAGCTGGGGCTTAGTTGGGAGCTCTGTGAGGTTTAGCTTGGTCTGCTCGCATTATCTACTTGATTTCTTGTTTAACCCTCAATAGGAAGACGGCTATAACTAGCCCTCTCCCCCAATAAATGAGGGCTATATTTTCATAATCCTGAACTGTGGCTGTTTCAGAGAGGCCGCGCGGTGTGCTGGTAAGTCTGTGATGCTTTTTATTCTTGTTGATGTAGCTCTGCACACCGTATGTGTATTCCTTGTCCAGGCGAGATATTGCAGGATTTGCTGCATCTTCAGAAAATCCCCACATAAACCATAGGTATACTGCTCCTCATATTGGATCACTTGACTATCATCGCCAGGCAGACTACTTATTTTGGGTGTGAAATCATAAGGCTTTAGTACTTTTGATGCACACTCTATTTGTTACCGGTTGGTCGTCTTGACAAGCGGCCCAATAAAATCATACCAGAACCGACGCTGCATTCTAAAATTGATGGTTTGCTGTGCATAGCACTTGATCCATACTATATTGCTCATACAGCCATAGGTGTGTGATGTGTTGTCCGGGTCTGTTGTCTGAGTCCGTACGGCGCGTGAGGTCAAGGCATGTCTGGTTCTAGATTCAAAGACATATGTAGCCTTCAACCTATTTCTATAAGTGATAGTCTCATCTTGTTGTCCGCTTCATACTCAATATCATAACCTGGTGGTGTGATTTGCCATTGTGGTAGGATTGCACGACTGAATTGACTTTGAACGGCGGAAAGCCATACTCTCTGTAGACGAGGCCTATTTCATCGGCCGTTATCTCTAGGGGCAGATAAATTTGTGTGTGGACAACTCACATGAGGTGTGTGAGCTGTCTCCACTTTCATGCACTGCTGAGATCGTTATTCAGCAGTATCACCTTGCATGAGTTTTATAAATTTCTCACCAAGCGGGCACTCGAGTTCAGTCACAAAAATGGTCACAAATTCAACCAATTCATTGACTAAGCGGGGGGATGGGGGAGGGCATGATATCATTTGCGTTTAGAGCTATTCAAAAACATTAATTTAAATCATTCTAAGCCACTGCGGAGGAATGAAGTGCCTCATCAGACCCTCTCCCACCGTTTAAATGGACGCGTTGTATGCGTTGATTCTTTACCAAATTGCCAAAAGCTCACTACAACTGAGAAATCTATGCTTGAAAATTGAACTATATCTGTAGACAGATATGGCCTACCATCTATAAGGGTTCAAAGGAACCCACATCCGGAATATCGACATCGACGCCTCAACGTTACGAAGGGTTAATATATTAGACATTCGGTGACCGGACGGCTATCTCCTAATACGGAGACGATTACATGGAATTAGTGTATTTAAGCGAAGGTCTCTAGTAATATTAAAGATCAGCATTGGGAGCGGATTCGGGACTAAATCAACCATCCTTCATAGTAGACTTCACTCCGTTCGGCATAAGCTTATTAACAAAGCAACCGTAATAACAGGCCAAAGTTAGTATTAAAAAAAAGAACTAAGTATAATTCCAAGCCATATGTAGTAAAACCTAAGATAGAAGGCATAAATTTAGTAGAGAAGCCTTAAGAAAAGAACTAAAAGACTTGTATCAAGGCAAACACCAAGAATATAATGCATTGAATAACGCGTGGGCAAGTCTTTAAGGTAAAGGGCTGAAAAATAAAAATAAAAAGAATACCAAAAAAAAAAAATTGAACAGCATCAGACTGAAAAGGGTAGTCATGAAAAAACACAGAATCCTACGAAGGGGGGAATGTACCAGCAGAGAGAGATAAGGGGAAAAAAAAGAAAAGAGAAAATGCATTATCATTTGGGGGGCAATATCGGACTTACATGCATGAAATATACGCATCCAAGCAACGAAAGAAGGTCACAGAAGCAGTTAAGACAGCACAATTCCTGAAATAGAAAGTATTACCCCGTACCTCGTAAAAGGCAGCGGTATTACAGACGGGAGCAGGCAGTAGCGGTGGGCAGAAGAACAGTTTAATGGCAGCTGGTTTCAGCACCTGACTAACCAGCATATCTTATACTTCATTTAATCCTCTTCAGTTAATATAAAGGTATAGGCCTTATTATTGTTAAAAGTAAAAAAAAAAATGAATGGGAGAGCCTACAAGGCTCTCAAATAGACAGATTCTTTTATATATAAGATTGATATTAATATATCTGTAATTTACCTTTTAATTTAATTTAGAATAGTAGGTATATGGCGCTGTAAGGAGTAGTTATGTTTTACCACTAACGTAACAAGATACTCCATATTATTTACATTAGGATTAACTGGGCTCTCTTTGTAAAATTTTTTATAGTAGTGCAGTGAGGTGAAGCCCAGCCTTAGATGTCTGTTTCTTCTAACTGTCTCAATCCCCTTCTCACCCGCATAGTCATTAGGTAGACATATACAATGACGGGACAGGTGATGGAACCGGGAGAGAAAGAAGACATGATGATCGCCCAAGATGTGGCTGGGTAATTATACTTGGATAAAAAGTAGCAACCTTGACCTGTTTACCTGATCACGGGAGAGAGCAGCCATAGGTTGGGGTCTGAAGCAGTGGGGGATGCCTCAAGACAGCCCCGTATCAGTGGTGCCATGTTTGTTATATTATTGTCCTAGGTATTTATGGATTTTGCTGTGCATCTGTCTTCACGAGGAACAATTACCTGGATTCTATTACATAGGATATAAATCTAACCTTCATAGTATATAACGAAACATACATATATCTAGCGTTCTTTCTAACGAAATTTAATTGGGATTTACCCTCCTTGACTTATGGCAATATTAATCAAGGCTAGTTGGTGATGGAAGAAGACATATAAATAAATTCGCAATAAATATAGCAATGTAGAATAAAGACGATATGAAGAATCTTTAAAATACTTCCCGCCTCTTCGTAACCCTATTTCATCAAGAAATTAGTATCAAATCCTAGATACATTGGAGTTCATTCCACGGCAATCGAAACAGCTTCTTTATATTGGTCAAGACTAGCGCTGTTGGAGTTCGCATGCAATTCCCTGCCTCGATGATGGAGTCTGCCCGACAACTGGACGCTTTTACAATCTCCTAGTAATTTAGGATTGTTAATTAAATTGTAATCTAGGATTTTATAAAAAAGCATTCGTTAGTTAGTTCCCTTGGGCAGAACTATGCAAATTATTAGGGCCTATTGAATGTGATAGTACCAGTGGCCGGAATAAAAATAAAACCAAGTTCGAAGCAGGGGGCGGCAAAGCATGGTCCAAAAGCATGGGATATTTATAGGCGAGTGGGCGCCATGTGCGCCTATTGGCCGACGTGTTTGAGACAGCCTAGAGCTATGGCTTAGGGCTGGGCACACGGCAGCTGGTTTGGTGACGATCTTGAATTGTTGGAGGAGGCTGAATAGAGAAGATACGTGAACAGGACGTACATAAAATACATAAAATTGGTCCCGCACTCCCAGTCAACTGACACCTTCATTTTCATAACATAGACACCCGTACCGTCCGCCGTGGTGTTGCCTTTATTTGGCTTAAATCCTATACAATATGGCCTACACCCACATTCAGAATCAAGTCTTCATTGTAGCGTGACACAGATTTGAAGTAAACTTACATGCTTATGACATCAAAGTCATTCATTTTTCTTTTAGTATTTATTTACCACACGCAATTGTTGACAACAATATAGGAATCGTTGAACATTACCTTCTCTAGAATTAGAAAGGTAGGTAGGGAAGTGTTTTACAATTATCTATTTCTATCATGCCTATACAACATCTTTAAAGCAAAATAGGCTTTCACATGGTTGAATGGTATTTAATTTGATAAGATAGATTAGAGGGAATTGCGTCTATAAAAAAAATCTAGAAAGCGCTCAATAAGATGCTTTCGGAAAACATATTGGATATCAATACTTAAGATAATAACTGGCTGCATCTAGTACTAGTGGGATAACGCCACAGGCACTAGAGTACTCGTGTTAGGTACTACATTTCGGGTAGAAAGCTAGAGGTCTGAAGGTATGTAAAGATATATACATGAATCCATGAAGACACTGAACAAGACCAGCATCACTCAGAATTATAAATAGACTAAGTAGGGTCAAGGAGATCAAACCGCCCACAAGCATTTAGAATTTCTGTTGCCTTTTCCTCCCCAAGTGCACTATAAAGAGCATCCAAGCCTGTCTTCCCATTTGCATCTGGGATTCTTGCATCTACCCCACGTTTAAGCAGCCAACTTGCATACGCAGAATTCGGTTCACGGGGTGGCAGCATCCTGTGCAGTAGAGTACCTCCCCAACAATCTTTAATGTTTAGATCAAGTTGTCCCCTAACCACAAGGACCTCTACACTTTCTAGCTGCCCACTAACAAAGCAACACTGGATTGGATAGCAGTCATGGGGCTGAAACTCTGGTTCATGCTCAACTATAAAGTGCAGATCCCTTAGTAAATACTCTTAAAAATGGCTGATATAATTGTCCAGATTTAGAACTATACATGCAGCTGCTGCCATGATATTCGCCCCATTACCTAGCAGCAGCTCCACAAATGGGCGTGCTGGTGTTTTATAATTATTAATAACAGCCACATGTAGTGCTGTAATTCCAAAATTAATTACAGCTAAGACATTAGGACCTGCTGCAATAAGTATCTTTGCTGTCTCTATATAGACTCCTATTGAGGCAAAAATCAGAGGTGTCCAGTTATATATATATTACAACCATTAACATCTAACCCACATGAGAGAAGATAGCGAACCATCTCTATATGGCCATAGGATGCAGCTTTATGTAGAGCTGTTATTTTTAACTAGCTTTCATCATAAATATCAACATCTCCATTCTGCAGCAGTAACTCCAAACTATTAATGCAGCCACTAGTAGCAGCATAATGGATAACACTTTGACCATATTCATCCCTTAGATTGACCGTTGCCCCCGCGCTAAGAAGTACCTTAATAATCTCTGGTTTCCCACAGTTTGCTGCGTAAAATAAGGGAGTCATTTGGCAACAATCCCGGGCATTAATATCAGCCCCATACTCTATGAACGAGTTCTAGGCTCCATCCTGCTGCCTTGTGTAGAGGGGTGACCATACAACAATCTTGATGGGTGAAATTAACATCAGAGCCGTGCTGAAGAAGAACTTTGGCACACTCAACCAGCCTTGCTGTATCTGGGACATTGATACTCTCAACTGGTTTTGTTTTATCTTGGATATTGTCACACTCAGCCAGTTTTGTTGTTGCACTTAGGGTATGGTGCGGCTGTGAACACACCCGCAAGAGCGGAGTCTTGAGATCCAGAGTATAGCGACTAGGCTAAGAGCGGCAAACCTCATTATAATCAACTTCCGCTTTGCATTCTGTGATAAGATATTCCACAATATCCGCATGGCCGTGCCCGGCGGCAACCTCAAGTGGGAGCGAGCCAAAGGAGCTGTGAGGGTCGCCTCCATATTGGACTAGGAGCTTCAGCGCGGCCAGATTACCCTTCACCACTGCCCATTCCCCTCCTCTCGGGGGTTGGGGTTCCCTCCGCGCTCGAGGACTGCCTGGAGGGAAACAAGGTCACTGCAGTTTATAGCAACTAGCATTTCCGAGAAAAAGGCTTCATCCGCGGCGTCAGTTAGTGTGTCCGCCATCGGTACTGAGCAATGGTGAAAAGACACGTTAGTCTATTGGAGTCACAAAGAACGGGTAATGAAGACCCTTTATATAACGCCCCCCACTTCGGTCTTTTTTCCATCCGGAATCGCCAGAAGAGTTTGACAGGGCGGAAGCCAAAAACACGATTTCAGTATCTATATAGCACCTTTGATTTTATACCAAGGGCAACCATAAAGCCGACTGTATATTACATAAGTTAAAATAAATATTAAATTATTATATATGAACTAGTTTAGGGTTGAACCCTCACTTCGCTTAGGCGTCTTTCGGAGTGGATGAGAGCCAAATGTTTGTTGTTTACTAAGACTAACCCAAGTGTTGTTTAGATCCCAAGTGCCGTGCCGGTCGTAGGCGATCAAGTTGTACCAGTTCACATGGTCTTGAAGGTTGGAAATACCGAAGTACTGGGGATATATGGTTGCGTTTGTTGCTAGGTTTATTTCCACAGGGTGGATCATGGGACCAAGGAAGGTCCCCGGTGGGAAGGAAGAACGAAGAGAGATGAAAGGGGTGGGGATTTGCTTGTACTAAAAAAACTAGCGGGCAAGGTCAGAGATAGACCGTGAGACTTCCACTACTCTTGAGGTCTGCGCGGAGATTCTTTATCTACTTTGGGAAATTTGCACGAAGTCACCGGCCTGCTCGGCGAAGATGACCTCAAAGGCATTTGGATTGATGCTTGCGGGGGCGAGGTTGAGATGCGTGTGATACCCAACAGGGATGCGTTCTGGCGCGCCATGCCATGGCCATGCAATCCCGGAACTTAACCATCCATTATAGTAGCCAATTACGCGTGTTGGGTTTTGGTGAAATGGCTGAGTGCTATGCTAGCCAACACCCTTACAATGCATTGTACCTTCACGCATCGGTAGAAAGGTTGTATAATATCCAGCTTATTGCTCATCGTTTTTCATGTAAAAGAATGGACAAAATATAGTTCATAACCTAAGATAATCTATTTAATCCCTAGAAGAAGTACTAACATGCTCAGAAAGGGGAATGACATGAAGGAATAGAACAGATTAAATAAGAATCTATAAGTGAAGAAAGATATTTAGGTTCAACAGTTTAAACGACCCGTGATTGTCCCCCCTTTATCTATTCTTACGCATGTGTTGGTGAGATCTACCTACCTTAGGTACCAACCTCCCGCTTCCGTAAAGGTGAGACTTATCCATTCCGACTATCCTATCGACCCATTAGATGCTCACTTTAAATTACTGGAGCCATTCCCATTGTGTCTACATCAAGTATCCTTGCAAAACAACCAGATATGTAAGATAACCCAGAATATATGTTATTTAGATTTTTGAGTTTGAAAAAATCACTATAAAAACATCCCCTTGCTGGAAAAGCTAAGTGATGCAGTCAACAATTTGGCGAAAATTGAAAGAAATAATAGAGTATAACACTACGAGGCTGGAGTGAACAATAGGAAATGTGAAAAGCAGTCTGATATGTGTATAATATGAAAACATGATAAAATAAGTACCGTTAATAGTTCTAATATCTCTCACTTTATAAGCAAGCAGATGCAAAGCAGTCAGTAACTACTAAATATTTCATTCTAACTACTTGTTACACCCAAGCCAGCAGTGACTAAGCCATTATTATCCGGCCCAGCATTTGCACAAATAGCTATTATGAATTAACACCTTGTTACAAGAGTGGCCCTTTTTTCGCGATTATATTTATAAGAAAATATCACAAAAGGAGGTAAAAGGAGTACTGCAAAAGATAATTTATACTCCCTAGATATCAATCAATATCATAAGCATACTCTGCTGGATTGCTCTAGAACCGACATCGACACGAGGCGTAATATGCTGTTGGTGGAGTGTTCCCAAGCCTATCCACATTTGCTGTTTTTTCCACGGCTTCTTGGTTAATGTCCTCCCTCGGATACATTCGGGATTGGTGGTTTGCTTTTTCCCTACTCGCTTAAGTGAGCTGTCTTGGGTAATTGGGATCCTGTTGTTATGTTACATCCATTTGAAATTGTAGTAGTAGGTGAAATGAGTATTCTGATTATCAGTAGGTCTCACCCTCCACCCAATCATTTTCACCATTCAGCTTGTAGTAGGTATCAATAAAGTTTGTGCTCTTCCCCTATATATTATTCATTCTTTCCTGTTGAAAAATGTTGCAGGAAATTATTACTGCTTCTTCTCAAGTCCGAGTGTTCGACCTAGCGAAGGAACCGCACCGAGGTAGTGTGCATAAGAAGTCGCTGATATGCTGGGCCAAGTGTAATCCTATGGCTATCTCTTCTCTTAACTCCATTCAGGGGTAAGTAAGCATACTTGCTCTTTACCAACATTATACGGTAGCAGTCGTGTGAAAGGAAAAAAAAAAAAAAAAGAACACATCACAGCATACGCCGCGTGTTTCTGGTTTTGGAGAAACTCCCTAGGGATATTTTCATGGCACGGTTCCCCCAGTCGAACGTAACACTTGAGACAGGGAGTGGCTTGCTGGATTCATAACCCTGACCAGTTGTGGTGATTAGGGTTTAGGGATTTAGTTGTTCCTTTTCTTTGAATGTGGTTAAGAGGAGGTCATCAGGGGGTCTCCCGATGGGCCAAGCACAACTCTATTAAATGTTACTTGACGTGTACCCTGCATCATAACCATCCCCATGAACAGACAGGGTTGACCAGCTAGAGTACTTATGCAGCATGATATATAATCTGGAGTGATGGTTACTTAAAATAGAACTCCAGCTCCTTTAAAGTCGAAGTGGGAAATTCATTGGCAAAGGACGTTTAACGCTTCCGCAATCGGCCATCTAATCTCCAAAATTGAATGTGCACCGACTCAACTTGGTAAAAGAAAAATTGCTTCTATGGACCAAGTCAAGTATTGACGGGGATCAATCGTCTCCAACCTTCATAACATACACATTTAATCTATATTCCATTTGTTCCCACAGTTATAATTATACTTCCATTTGCCGAGCGACAAAAGCTAAAAGAAAAATAAAAAAAACAACTCGAGTCATGAAGAGTTTTTCTTGTCATTTTCCCGTTCGAAATACCAAGATGCACCACTCGCAACGCCACTGGTCTGCCTATACGAGTAGGTCTAGCTCTCTCAGGAATAATCAGCCTTATAGCAGACTACTTGCTGGTTAGACGGTCCATTCTATTTGTGTATTTGTGGAATCGGCAACTAGTGAACCACAGACCGGTAGCCCTTGGTGCGGGCAGGAGATTAAATTTGGCCGGACGTACTCGAGAAATGGGGAGAGGAACAGGCTTCCTGTTGTGACGCAATGGCCTGATGCGAATCTCCAGGACGTTCATTCGTGACATAAGCGAGCACCCACTTTGGCTAGGCTATCTGACAGGTATTATGATTCGTGGCTATTAATATAAGCACGCGATCGAGCATGACCAATTGCTGACGGATACGCCAAGATGCGGCGTTTAGTTCAATAATTCGACCTATTGAGCTTAGCTTAAGCCCGACTTGGTCAAAAATGGAACGTCTTGTCGTTCTCTCCTCCCGGCCCAAATTTGACCCTGAATACTCAAAGTGTCTGGACTTTAACCGGTGGATTTTGTAATGGCCGGCGACGACTAGGTTCGCTTGGGGAACGGAGGGTGGTGTCGGTTTGCAAACTGGCTGTGACTGGATGTCTCCAGCCACCAAAATTGCTTGGCTTGGTAATTAAGGGTGATTAAGGGAGACTTAAAATAAAAATTCACTAACCTCAACGCATGAACAAACTTCAATGTTGCCCTTATTTTAATTAGTGTGTACATACACCAACCAAGGAAATTAGAGCCAATCAACGCAGCCACGCAATCTTCTGCTTTATGAATTTGACTTTGCACGGGGGCCTACTTTTACTGGCCCTTTCCTTCTTTGTTTCCCCATTTTGTTGATCCCCATTATTTTTTCTATCCCTGCATGTTGGATTAATGACGATGTAGTCGACCCTCAACGTTAGAACTACAATGATTCCATTTAATATATGGTTGCTGTCAGCAGCCCTAATGGTTGGACTCCTGGCATCGCGTATGTGGCCTCTCAGGGGTTCTTGAATAATTTGTTCATGTTTCTGTGATTGACTGATTATCTTTTCCTCTCACCGTATTAGATGCCTGGGGCCAATGTAATGCCACGGACAACGGCGGCATCTTTACAATAAGCCGTCAAGAACAGTTGGATGCTCTTGCCCAGGAATGTACGACTCTTCACGGAGACATTGTGATCTCATGTATCTACTATGGGCCGTTTGTTCTGAACAACATCACCGACATTTTTGGGAACCTGCAAACGGATTTTTCGGGCTGGACCCGCCCCCAACTGACATCGGTCGATCTGCCAGCTTTGAGATCTGTAGACTCAATTTATATTCACTCGGATACTGTGGAGACAATCTCGATGCCGTCCTTGGTGGAAACCCCAAAATTACAACTAAGACAATCATCGACCAAGGCTGCTGCTCACTTTGAGTCCCTGGTGACTGCGGATTTGCTAGATTTTGAAGGAAACTACACCAGGTGGCTTGACCCCCACTCTCCTCGATTATCGTAAATGACTTGTTTCATTTAATTTCGGAAGCTAATCTTTGAACCGACTGCCGCAGTGTCACCTTGGACGCTTTGCAAAGTATAACCGGATTTATGACCTTCTGCAATTCTGGCTGTCGGTCCATGGTTGGCCCAGCAGCGCATTCGATGAATCTTTCCTTTCCATCCCTCGAGCATGCGAGTGGGTTTCAAGTGATAGGAAATCTATCGAGGTAATAGGTTCTCCGTTAACGAACACTCTGTACTCGCGTCCATCTGCTAATGACAGATACCCGACACAGTCTATCGGTTCCAGCACTGATAGAGATCGGACCGAACGATGACAGCAATGCTTCAATAATGCTAGACGTTGAATTTCCAGTCAGCATCAACTTTCCTAAACTGGGCTACGTGCAAAAGCAGATGACCGTGGCTGGCGCGGTCTCCTGGTGCGTTCAACATCACATACCAGCCAACTCATCTATTGGTGCTATGAACAGCTATTAATCACACTAACGCTACGTTTCTCTTTCCCTTAGTCTGTCCTTGCCCGCTATGCGATGTATGTCCAACCTGGAATTACGGCCAACAGAACGCTTCGATATCAATTTCCCCTTTGAAACACTGGGGACTTTACAGGCTCAAGGGAATATAGCAAGGTCAATACCCAGTGCATACAGATACACATGCATTCTCTATCTCAACGCACCCTGAGCGATCACTGACCAGTGTAAAATTGTCTACAGCGTCGAATTACCACGTCTCACATCCGTAAATTCTCTATCTATTAACTCCAACTTAACCCTCGACTGTCAAGCATTCTACGAGAGCTTAGGAGAGCAGCTTCAACACATGGCCGAAGACGACGACATTGTTTGCACTTCCGTCTCCGATCAACCGAAGAAGAGTCTAAGCATAAACGTCAAGGCCGGTATATCAGTTGGATGCTCGTTGTTTGCCATCTTTACTGCCGCAGCGCTTTTCATGCTTATAAAGCGACAAAAACGCAAGAAGCAAAAACAACACGATGTGGCCTTTGGAACCGAACTGTCGACTGCAGCAACAACTGTTCCAGCACGAGATAACGATGAACCACCTCCGCCGTATTCTCCGCGTGAGCAACCGAGGGAGAGGGTTTGATTCTTCTTCTTCTTTTTTTTTCTTTTTTCTTTTTTTTCTTTTTCCTTGCCTTGCTTCATTCTCATTTGCTTAAATAGCAGCATCGGGAATGCCTATAGCGGAGTTTTAGGTTCAAGTCAAGAGTAAAGACCCATGCGAGTGTAGCGTTGAAAATTTTGTTTTATGTTACGGCCATATGATACCAACGTTATGATATGATATGATTGTGCTGAATTGCCATGAGTGATGTTTTTATATGAGTGTTCAAAATGAGAGCAGTTGACCCCTTATATATTCTCTCTTTCTTTCTTTCTCTCTGCTAGATTCAATTCGACTTTGTTTATATTGTCCGATATCGTGACCGCAACCGCCCATACAGAAACTGGAACCCTTCAAGATTGGCCCGTGAGGCTGTTCAAATATTGCTTGACTTGGCTAGACTAGACTTGTTTACGGTTCGGAGGCAATTGCTATACCT
The DNA here is from genome assembly GCA_027569235.1 of Aspergillus sparsus. NCBI lineage: Eukaryota > Fungi > Ascomycota > Eurotiomycetes > Eurotiales > Aspergillaceae > Aspergillus > Aspergillus sparsus. Next base: position 439,767 of record JAPDES010000009.1, on the reverse strand, counting down.
CTATGTAAGAACTTATTCTTGATATCCGCCACCAGGATTTATTGAGTCACGAGTATTGTCTAAGGTAACGTGTGGTAGACGTATTCATAGTATTATTTAATTCGTCTGGTGGATTGGTTGTAACCTCACTACTTGTTCAATTTTCTTTTTTATTATCTCCTCTAAACGAGCCATGGAACAATCTATAACGGGGCAAATATCCAAAATATTCGTGATATTCCCAAACATGGCCAATCACTAACCAACCATTCTTTACTTGCGCAAACCTGAGGAATCCGGAATCCTCACTACAATAACCAGAAAATCTTGTACTCTAAAGCCTCTGGCATCTCTCGCTCCCGGCATATTAGCCATGTAGCATCAATGTTGCATTTTAGAGTTCGCCTGCCATATTACCCACTGCTATTGATAAAGCTACGTTTCTTCTTGTATGGTGGCAGTAACAACAAAGTAATAATAGGTGGACAGCTCTGTCCGCCTAAACTTCCGATGAGGTAGTAGAGTAATCGCAATCCCGTATCATAATACCTTAGGTCTCTCACAAAAGCGTTGCCCCCATTCATAAAATTAACTCAAACTTGATAGACTATAGAAGAGGTACAGGAGAGGAACTAGAAGCCAAGCAGCGGCTATCACACCATTATTTCTGGCCGTACGGATATTCGAGCCAATGTCCTCGACCACACCTGTCTCCGGAGGATTGTCTATTCGTTCAGGTTCCTGGCATTCTGGATCGTCAAATCGTGTTAGTATATTATTGAGCCATTCTTGTAGACCAGTAGTGTTAACAGCTCTGCCCTCATTGTCTTGAGAGCATGGAAGTACTTCAAGGAACTTGTGATTGTAGCAAATTTTCAACCCGTCTCTATGGGGATAGGTTCTCATGCATCTGAAACAAAGTTCAACTTGCGCGCATTCCTTGCAAATAAAGTGGGGTCCTTCCCTGAGAGGCAAGCTACAAATTTCGCAGCATATACTGTTGATGCGAGCGCCTGTAGGACCACCGAAAGCAGTTCGTTGGGAAAAAATGTATTCGGCGTCAGTTGAGCATCCCAGGAACATCAAACAGCGACCTAGTTCAAATAAGCCTAGAGCCGTTTGATTCAACGTAGTGGCGAGTAAGCTCTGCGCTATTTGATGAACTGACTTCTTGAGGGCTCGAATTTGAATCTGCTCTTGTGTCGGTGTTAGTAAAGGGAGATGCTTCTGCAGTTCATTTAACATAGCTGGGTTGTTAGCAGCCCAATCCAAGGGATTACGCCCGTAAATATCAAGCGGAAGTGGCTTGTTTTGATTTTTGCATAGGAACACAAGCAGATCAACGTGACCATAATATACAGCAAGGTGGAGCGGGGTCCTCCGAAATTTGTCGGTAGTACTGAAGAGAGCAGGGTATTGATCGAGTATTTGAATGACTTCAAGGTTACCCTTACCCGCCGCAGTGTGGGCAACGGTTTGACCGGCAGAGTTTGGTGCTGATGGGTCAGCATCAGAGTCAAGAAGGATCTGCACAACCTCTTTAGATCCCTTATAAGATGCTGCCTGGAGAGCATTGCCATACAATCCCCCTTGGGCATTTACATCAGCCTTAGCATCAAGAAGGATCTGCACAACCTCTTTAGAACCCATAAAGGATGCTGCTGCTTGGAGAGCATTGCCATACAATCCCCCTTGGGCATTCACATCTGCCTTGGCATCAAGAAGGATCTGCACAATCTCTTTAGATCCCTTCCGTGACCGTATTGATGGTGCTGATGCTGCCTGGAGAGCACTGCCATACTGTCCCCCCTGGGCATTCACATCAGCCTTGGCATCAAGAAGGATCTGCACAATCTCTTTAGATCCATTCCATGATGCTGCTTGAAGAGCATTGCCATACTCCCCCGACTGGGCATTTACATCTGCCCCAGCATCAAGAAGGATCTGCACAATCTCTTTAGATCTATTCCATGATGCTGCTTGGAGAGCATTGCCATACAATCCCCCTTGGGCATTCACATCTGCCCCAGCATCAAGAAGGATCTGAACAACCTCTTTAGACCCCTGATAAGATGCTGATGCTGCCTGAAGAGCATTGCCATACTCTCCCCCTTGGGCATTTACATCAGCCTTAGCATCAAGAAGGATCTGCACAATCTCTTTAGATCCCTTCCATGATGCTGCTTGGAGAGCATTGCCATACAATCCCCCTTGGGCATTCACATCAGCCTTAGCATCAAGAAGGATCTGCACAACCTCTTTAGACCCCTGATAAGATGCTGATGCTGCCTGGAGAGCATTGCCATACTCTCCCCCTTGGGCATTTACATCAGCCTTAGCATCAAGAAGGATCTGCACAACCTCTTTAGATCCCTTATAAGATGCTGCTGCTTGGAGAGCATTGCCATACTGTCCCCCTTGGGCATTTACATCAGCCTTAGCATCAAGAAGGATCTGCACAATCTCTTTAGATCCATCCCATGATGCTGCCTGGAGAGCATTGCCATACTGTCCCCCCTGGGCATTCACCTCTGCCTTAGCATCAAGAAGGATCTGCACAACCTCTTTAGACCCCTGAGAAGATGCTGCCTGAAGAGCATTGTCATACTGTCCCCCCTGGGCATTCACCTCTGCCTTGGCATCAAGAAGGATCTGCACAACCTCTTTAGATCCCTTATAAGATGCTGCCTGAAGAGCATTGCCATACTGTCCCCCTTGGGCATTTACATCTGCCTTAGCATCAAGAAGGATCTGCACAATCTCTTTAGATCCCTTATAAGATGCTGCCTGAAGAGCATTGCCATACTGTCCCCCTTGGGCATTTACATCTGCCTTAGCATCAAGAAGGATCTGCACAATCTCTTTAGATCCATCCCATGATGCTGCCTGGAGAGCATTGCCATACTGTCCCCCCTGGGCATTCACCTCTGCCTTGGCATCAAGAAGAATCTGCACAACCTCTTTAGATCCCTTATAAGATGCTGCCTGAAGAGCATTGCCATACTGTCCCCCTTGGGCATTTACATCTGCCTTAGCATCAAGAAGGATCTGCACAATCTCTTTAGATCCATTCCATGATGCTGCCTGGAGAGCGTTGCCGTACCATCCCCCCTGGGCATTCACCTCTGCTTTGGCATCTAGGAGAATCTTTACCATTTCTACCTTTCTGCTTGTTACCGCTTGGTACAATGCATTTCCAGAAGTGCCTGTTGACAAATTTATGCTCGCCCCCTTCTTGACAAGGAGGGCAACAAACTCCAAATGCCCATGACCAGCCGCAAGTACCAATGGTGTAGCCATGACTCCATTTTGTACATTTAAGACTGCTCCATTTTCAAAGAGCACTTCAGCTATCCCGGTGTGTCCGTATCGAGCTGCATGGTGCAGGCCAGTGTTCCTTGCCCCATCCGTCTCATCGATAATGGTACTTTCCGATATCAGACCGTTGACAATGTCTATCAAATTGAAGGCGCAAGCAACATGTAATACTGTGGTTCCATTCTCTAGACGCCTATTAGAATGATAATCTAAAGATTCGTAGCTCATAATCCATCTAGGTATTGTGTCTCGGAGCTGCAATATCTCTCTTCGAACGTCTCCACTCCTACAATCTTTTGCTTTTTCTGCATGGAGAAATACGTTCACGGTTGCATATTGAAGAAATGGAAAAGATTTGTAAATATGTTTTGGCTGATGGGCTTCTACACTCGTGATGTTTTCCGTACTCATATAGTTCAAGCATGAGCGGTAGAGAACCCCGTGGCAGGTCTCTATGATATAGCCACTGTCCAAGTCTGTTGCCATTCTGTCACATGAGGTATCCTCGCTTTTCCGCTCTAGCTGTGCAAGGATAGTCAGGCCTCTTGGAATGAAAAAATCGTTCACGGATTGGTGGATGACTTGTACTCTCTCCGTTGGCTCCTCGGCGAAGCCGTTAAATGCTGCCCGATCTTGTTCTACCACTTCAACCATGCCCCCAGAGAGAGACTTGATTTTCTTTTCCGTATACTCGTTAGTTTCAGAAATCTTAGAGGTTCCGTGGTAACAAATACGCTGTGGTGCGTTAGCTGAAGCTCCTATAGACATTGCATATCGCATCTCTATCACAGACAGAGGTCTTTCCGCCAGGCATACCCATTGGAACAGGAGAAATGCCTCACTGCGATACTCTTTCTTTATAACATTTTGCAGGATATACTCATAGACATTCTCAAGCTCATCAGGGGTCCGGTGTAAGAAATGCCGAATATGTTCAATCGATTCTCCATCGTAAAATTTCTGTTCAACAAGTGGAGTCACGAGCCGAGCCCACTGGAAAATCCCCTTTGCCGATGCAATCAGATCTTTTTTTAGTGATTCTAATTCCTGATGATCTGTTGGATTTGTTGTAAGATCACAAGTGAAAAGAGAGCCGCGTACAAAAGTGGCAATGTCATCATAGTTATGATTTTCAACGCAAACCTCAAAGCCCGACGTGGTGGGGAGAACAGGGTAATGTCGACACGAGATACATATTTTTCCAGATGCTCCACTTGCTGCAAGAGCCTCATGAATCTGGTGGAAATATCTGACAAGCTCCTGCGCTGACTGCGAGCCAGCTTCGTCTAACGCATCCACAAATATTGTAAGTGGTACGCGCTTAGACGACGCAATAATCTCTTCATGGAGGATAGCCTCCAGTTCTCGCTGCTGCCATTCCCAACTGTGTTGATAGCTCCCAAACGCGTCGCATTTTTTCTGATAGATCTTTTGTAATCTTAAACGTGTTTGGTCATCCTGTTGACACAGCTGGATTAATAATGACCGGAGCATCCCCAGCGGCGTCCGCTGTAGTTCTGAACCTCGAGCGCTAAAGAAATATTCTAAGGTATTGGCGGGCTCTAAGTCATTTCTTCCCTCGAGGCGCTTGTGCATGAATGCCATCAATGTTGATTTCCCCGAGCCTGGTTTTCCTTTAATCCACAAGAAACCACGTGGCGCTTCCATCCAGCTGGTGTACTCATCTAACTTTAGTATCCAACCGCAGGTGTTGTTATGGGCCTTTTCGATATTATTTCGTCTTTCGAACATCTCAGGAAAAGATAGTGACCTGTGGACTTTTTTTCACTCAGGATTTAATAGTTATAGAGCCGGTATCGCCCATGAAGAGAAAGCACTTACCCCTTTGCTCAAGGGGAGAAAGATCTGGTTCAATAAACCTAATTAGCTAAATTATCCGCTGCTCCCAGCTTGGGTGTTTCTTAACATACTTCGCTCAACAGATATCAGTCTATTTTGAGGCTTGTCAATCCCACATAGGCTAGGACTCGCGGCTATGGAGTGCTGGTCTCGTGTAATGGCTGCAACATGGGCCGGATCATAATCTAGAACCATTTATCCTTGAGTAAACCGTCGACTTAGTTAGAAGAAGCACAACTCACTCGTTGGGCAAGCTAGTGGCCAGTATTTGAGGAAGGCTTTAGTAGCAGCTGCAGCAGTTGCAGCCGCATAGCCTTGCCAGATCTTGTTCTTATGACTGTCGGCATAGTCACACACGCCTTTAATGATAACGCAGGGCATATTATCCCAAACCCCGGCACCTTCCATCTCGAATCCAATTACTGTATCCTTTGTAGCAATTTCATCACGGTGTTCCCCAGACTTCATCACAGTATCAGCGGAAGCAAATGTTCCAATATGTACAGATGGGTCGGTGGCGCCTTGAGCATGCCGATGCCGTTGTATCAGGCTTCCTGCACACCCCAGACTGTTACAGTCTCCTTTCAGCGCCTCCTCGCAGACCGAGTCAACACTAGACTTGCAATCATTACAAATGCACTCGTCTTGCTGATAGTGTTTATGCCGAAATGATGCCTCGAAAAGAACGTCGTACACGATTCCTGGATGCTGCCATGCTGGGTTTGACTGGCTCTGAATGGTCTGGAGGGCTTTAGAAATGTCGTCCCTCAAATCCCCCTTTATAATGCGACTTCCTAAGCCATTTAGAAAAGATCGGATTTCGGGATTGGGTCTCTGAAGTTCAGACTTTCGCCGGAACCCATCAGGATATTGCCGACCAAAATCATATTCAATCACACTGTCGCCAATAATCACATCCCCTAAGATGACTTCGGTGCCACTAGATGGGAATGGAACACCTCCACACACTCCAACCACAAGGGCTAGCCGAATGCTGGTATAACTAAGTCGTAGATTAGCCGCTGCTGCCGCGGCGCTCTTCTTTCCCATATCTGGTAGATAGCACAGTACAACATTATGCCGATCGATCCTGCCAGTAAGGTATGTGTTCGTGTCTCCAAGTTGTTTGCCATAAAAAGACCCAAAACTATCATACGTTTCGTCGAACAACGCTTCCACGGGATCCGCCTCAAGAGAAAGGGCACAAATAATGGCGACCTCAAATCCGTCCCGGCCTGCTGGGCGCATTTTAACTTCAGGTTGGCTTCTGGGTTGCTTTCTAAATCAGGCCTAACCGGGATATTAGGGTGTACAAGTTATTGCTTTTGTTTATTCCTCGATGATGGGAGGTAGTGAGTACAAATCGCTCCCGGTGGACACAACGCGGCTGACAACCCCTCTTCGAAAACAGGTCATCTCGCGAGGCTGAGCCAACTTACAGCAACAGCCTCTCTCATAAAGGGTAGGTGGGGCATGTCACTAGCCAACCAATCAAGCCAGGATACGTTGTCAAGGCTTAACAGGGAGATAAAATTTACAAGGGTGGCTGGGTAGGAAGCGGGTTCCCATGGGATTTCATTCACTGGAAGACTGAGCACAGCTTGCTACGTCCGTAGAAGGGAGCAGGATATATTTTGTATTGATAAGGAACCAATCTATCGCTGATGAGAGAAAACGAGGGAATGATACTATATTTGTCAACAAAACCTTTATAGTGCACCTTGTTTGCGCAGTTCGTCGATCTCCTGTGCCGACCAGCCCATTTCTTCCAAAACACCATTTGTGTGCTCACCAAGAGACGGGGGTTGGGTTCGAATGGACGGTTGGGTCTCGCTAAACTTGACTGGGATGCCTGTATGAAGTTAGTTAGTTTGAGTGAATTAACCGTTTGATTCCTAGTGAAAGAGAGCGAGGAGAAAGAAAGAAAGAAAAAAAAAGAAACGTACCGAGGACTTGAATATTGCCCTTCACTGACGCTGTATGAGGAATTTGCTGTACCATTTCCCTTGCCCTGGTCTGGGGATGCTGAAAAGCCCTTTCAATTGTATTGACAGGTCCATGAGGCATTCCACTCCCTTGGAAAACTTCCAACCATTCGTCCGTTGTTTTTGTACCAAACAGGCCAAGTAATATCTGCTTTAACTCTTCTCGATTCTGCACGCGGGCATCGTTATCCCTAAACCGTGGGTCCTCAGCAATACTTGCGTCACCAAGTCGCTCACACAAAATCTGGAATTGTCGGTTATTCACTGCCCCGAGAACGAGGACGGAGTCTTGCGTCTTGAATGCCTCGTAAGGGACAATGGTTGCATGTGCTGTGCCCCAACGTTGACCCTCATGTCCGAGGTTCAACCACGACATTCCGACGTTATTCAAGATGGAGATCGTCGTCTCGAATAATGAGGCGTCGATCTTTTGTCCCTCGCCAGTTCGTGCGCGGGAAACTAGAGCTGCACAGATGGCTCCGTGTAAGTATAATCCAGTGCACATATCCATCAATCCAACACCAGGCTTAGTGGGTGGCCCGTCGGCCTCCCCGGTGATGTGTAGTAGACCGGCTTCGGCAGCTGCTATCACATCATACCCTGGAGACTTTCCGTAAGGCCCTCCAGCTCCATATCCTATTAGCTATTGTTAGAGACGTCAAGCATATAGTTAGGGTAACTAAATTGTGAACCAAGGTAAGGTTTCATACCGGATATACTGGCGTGGATGATGGATGAGTTGGCCTTCCTGAAGACATCGTATCCCAGACCAAGTTCTTCGAGCTTCCCAGGGATGAAGTTGTCCACGCTTTCCATTTGCGAAACAATAAGACATATGTAGTGGACATCATTACGGAAAAATTGAAGAAAAAACTTACACCACATCTACCTGTTTGATCAAATCGAGAATAATGCGGCGGCCCTGGGGGTGCTTGATATTGATTCCGATGGACTTTTTGTTACGATTGATCCCGTTAAAATAGAGGGACATATTTTTTGTCCCAGGTTTCCAGAGCTTCTCTTCGCCCTTTTCCTTCCATAGTCGCGTGTCATCCTGCAGGGCTGAGCTCAGCATAATCTTTACAAATTCCGTCGATGTTGGGCCATCTTACCCCTCCCTTCGGATGCTCAACCTTGATTACATCCGCCCCATAATCGGCCAGGATTTGGGTGCAAAAAGGACCCTGAGGCAGTTAGTCTTAGGCATATTATCATTCATTTAAACTGATCGTACCGCTAGAACACGCGTTAGATCTAGTATCCGTACTCCCTCAAGCGGACCAGACGTTTTGGTGGGAGTTGTCGAGTACAGCTTCTGGGATCCGCATCGAATTGAGTTCATCCGCCAGACATGTTGCCAGTAATATCCTGACGGAACAAGCGGCTTTCTCAATGTGCATCGCATCATGAAGGACTTTCTGCGAAGAGTTGAAGTGGTATTCCGCTTGCGGCCCGCCACGGTTATATGTGATCGGAAGATCTACTTGAACCCCGCACTTGTTCCTGATTTTCTCCACGATCAGCCCGAATAGCGTCGTTCGTCTCGGCAGTCGGCTTGTAAGATGTCTATCCTGTTGTCATTTCATTTCAGGGGATATCTTCGGCATTATTAGAGTAACACGAATCTAACTTGGCCTTGCTCTCCATATCCAATAACCCTAAAAGAATGTCGTTCATTGCACGCAAGCTAGTAAATCTCTCTCGCACGTCTTAGCATGGCAGATATATATTGAGAGCGCTGTGCTAACTAAAAATACCAAGAACCCCATAATTCGGAATGCCCCACGGCTACTTCGTTATCAACATCCAACAATAAGAGGGGTTCACTCACGAGCCCAGGAATACCTCCAAAACCACAACCCAGACTACACCGAGTCGCAACATACCGTTCGTGATGCGATCGCTAAAATATGCACCGGTTTTCCAGATGAATACTGGGCCCAACTAGATGAGACCAAGCAATTTCCTCTCGACCTACACGCCACTCTTGCCCGAGATGGCTGGCTCGGAATTTGCATGCCGACCGAATTCGGCGGTTCAGCACTTGGTATCTCTGAAGCTGCTGTCATGATGCAGACAATCTCCGAGTCCGGTGGAGGCATGACAGCAGCATCATCCGTTCATATGAACATCTTCGGACTCGAGCCCGTTGTCAAATTTGCCACACCAGAACAAAAGAAGCGCTGGCTGGTACCACTGATTGCCGGGGAAGAGCGTGCCTGTTTTGGCGTTACAGAGCCCAACACCGGACTAGACACTTTAAAGTTACAATCCACTGCCCGTCGAAATGGCGACCACTATCTCCTCTCCGGACAGAAAATCTGGATCTCCACCGCACAAAACGCCCACAAGATCCTAATTCTTGTTCGGACTACCCCACTGGGCCAAGTCAAGAAACCCTCCCAGGGCCTCTCCCTTTTCTACACCGATCTCAACCGCGATGCGGTGCAAGTCACCGAGATCCCGAAGATGGGTCGCGCCGCCGTTGACACCAATACCCTCTTCTTTGATAATTGGCGCGTGCCCGCGGAAGACCTCGTGGGGAACGAGAACGAAGGATTCAAGATGATCATGCATGGTATGAATGCGGAGCGGATCCTAATCGGAGCAGAGGCTCTAGGGCTAGGATTTGCTGCCCTGCGTCGCGCGGCCCAGTATACAAGTGAGCGACAGGTATTCGGACGTCCGATTGGAATGAACCAGGGCCTGCAGCACCCACTAGCGGATAGCTGGATGAAGTTGGAATCTGCGCGTTTGATGATTTCGCAGGCCGCTCGGTTATATGATCAGGGCTATTCGGAGGGGGAGTATGCCAATGCTGGAAAATATCTCGCTGCTGAGGCGGCTTTTGAGGCGTGTGAACGTGCTATTCTGGCGCATGGGGGAATGGGTTATGCAAAAGAATATCATGTTGAGAGGTATTTGAGGGAGGTTTGGATTCCGAGATTGGCCCCCGTCAGTCGGGAGATGATTTGCAATTATATCGGGCAGAAGGTGCTCGGCTTGCCAAAGTCTTATTGATTTTTCTTCATTGCTTTTTTTTTGGTTTTTTTTTTTTTCTCCCACAAAGACACCTAGAATTTTATGATCGACCTGGGAGCTGAATAGCGCGAGTGGATGGAGCGTCTTAAATAGTTCCAAAATTAGTAAATGATTCTTAAAATACCTGTGAGCGACATCGGACGATCCCTCAGCTCAATAATATTTATTAGAATGTGGCTGTGTCAGTGCCAGGCACCAGAATACGAACTATTTCCCACTTCCTACCTTTCAGTGACGCTCCTAACTCTCTCTTTTGACCGACATCCTTAAAATTAGAAGGGAGACAGAAGAATAAGTAACGAATCCATTTCATGGAGACAGTTCTCAAGGTAACCCCAAGCTCAACCTAAACGCGTGTGTTGACTTGCTCAACAAAAAGTAGCCCTCAATATGGACAGATATCTTAAAGACGAAGGGCATTCCCCCGCCGTCCCTCGCGCGCGAATGGCATGATTTGTATTATCGGAATCCAATACATGCCTATGGGAAACACGCAACCGAGCGCTATCATCTACAGCTAATAACTTACGCCATGTTCTTGCAAAAACGGGGAGCTGGAGGTCTCTCTATTGCCCCGTCTCTACATCTCTTCGCCTTGTGCCACCCTGGTCATCCGGTGTTTAACATATTGGATGAATTCATAGCGCGGGAAAGCCCAGTGGGATATGCAAGCTTGGCTATCGCTCAGATGCAGACACACTTTTCCAACAAAACCGCTAGTCCAATGGACATTTCTTCTGAGGGACAGACACTCATCCACGTATGTAAAATGCATACTTATATAACTGTCCTGTGATAGTTCTCTATGCTATTCCAAAATACTCACAAACGATTCCAAGGCGGCCTGCAATGTAGCTCACATCTGTATCACTCTTCCGATTTATGATGCCCCTCAAATGTCGCATTTTCTTCCCGTGATCAAATTCCTTCTAGATTGCGCCTCCCCGGTCGATTTCGGTCCTGTAGCCCATTCCAACAACGCGCTATATCTCGTATGCGATATTTTAGAGACTATGGGTGATCCAAAGAGCAATGAAGATGCCATGTCATGCATTTCCTATCTAGTGCACCGTGGTGGTTATCTAACTCGTCTCCCAGCTGTGGACGGCAGGCGACGGGTTAAGAGAAAAGCGGAATCGATTCTCTGCTGGATCGCTCGCCGACATGAGGAAGGTGGGAATTGATTGATCTCAGCAAGTCGCAAAATGAAAACGAGAGCTAACACGTTCGCATAGCGCTGTTTATCTCGGACCTCCAGAAAGCCATCCTAAAGCAGTCTGAAGTGGAACTCCGGGCGGCTCTCCTTGAGTCGTCTGACACCTGTGGCCCTGCTTGGTTTCCGTTCGTACATCGATGCTTAGTATGGCCTGCGGGGTTGCAGATTCTTTTGGGCGCCGGCGTGCCAATAAGGGGATATCCCCAAGTGAGAGCCTATCTGTTTTTGTGTCATCGGCTTCACTATCCCGAGTCATGCCGCTTGCTTGTCCGGGCGGGCCTGGAAATAACAGCTTGGGCGGTGTTTTCCAATTACTCGCCAGAGCTGACGGCCTTTTATACTAAGGAACTCGCGGCGCGACGGCAAAAACTAAAAGAGCTCGTTCGATTGCATATTCCTCAGGTGGCTGAAACTCATCCCTCCCTATTATTGGATGATACCGTTCCCGATCGTATTGCTGGAGAATTATACCAGGCTCTCACTCAATACAATGTGCCCGTAGACCCTTCTCTCAAGATCACTAGCTCGGGCACAACGATGTATCATCCAATCCCATCCGTTTTTGGCGGTAGTCAAATCCTACATCAAATACCGGTCGAGCTCCTAGAGCCCCTGTATCAAGCGGGATTTCGAGACATAGATGCCCGTGATACACTCGGACTAACGCCTCTTATGGTGGATCGTTCCCTGACATTAGATCAGCTCTCCAGGAAGGTCGAATGGTTCGTCTCCAAGGGGGGTAGTCTGGACAATAAGCTTCCACAGTCAAGTGCAACTGTTCGACATATCCTCGGTCCACACATTGTAGATTGCGAGTGGCACTGGCACAACATTTCCGAAACACCCCCTTCTTCCAAGGCTGTTGCACGCCTGGCCACCGTGCCCCCGAAACCCAGGAAGCTAGAGTTTCCCAAACAAGTATTTCAATGTACAAAGCACGATAACTGTACATGTGGCTGTTCTGCCCACGGATGTACCCCTCTGTCCATGGCCCTCCACCACCTCTGGGCTTTTGGAGGTAACGACAACCCGATCGGCCGAGCCAAGGCGTTGATATCATTTGTTGAGCGTATCCCAGATGCAGCGACCATTGTCATTAGGTTTCTTACTTTTGATGCGCTAGCTCTTAGACATAGTTGTTGTGAAAAATTCCTTTACTCTCATAGTCGGTTAGTCGGGGTCCGGGATCGATCCATCGAAGATGCAAACCGCATTCGGGGAGAGCAGGCTGCATCACTTGAACAATTTGAGGGCCTTCTAGCTAAGCTTGAGAAGAGCATGAAGAAACGGCGGGTTTCGACTTTGGCCTTTTTGCAAAAGTACTGGTATAAACAGGTCGTGGAGTTTCGTGTTCGCCATTCCATCACTGCAACCAGTCGACTCTCGCTTCAGCTAGTGGAGGATATTAGAAAACAAGGGGGGTTGAACTCCTAGATCACCGATCTGCTCACATGAGGTTAATTAGACTCCAAATCGCCTTATCACTTTGAATTTCGTAAATATTCTAAGACGTCAATCTCAAGCTTTACGGCGCTCACCGTGGTGTTCGCCGTGATATGGGCTAGCCGTGAGTTGAGAAGCTTGATCAAATGGCACCACTATGGGGCAGTCAATCATGGTCGACACCACCGCTTGAAATTAAAATAATCGGTGATACGTTTCACGGTGCGATGGAGATTTTGACCACGAGGTCAGGCATCCATCATCCGGAACTCAAGACAGATAGTTTTGGCCTGATCCTTGTGCAGTGGAACTGGAGGTCACTCATTCGATCTTCATAATGGACTACAGTGAGCAATAAAATCACATATAATTAGTCCACGAAGCAATTCATCCCTGTAAAATATCTACCTATCTAGATACTAGAAATTCATGGATGGTGAGAAGCGGCTGTGCTGAGGAGATCGTCCGCACAACAGGGCTTAATTGGTCAGTTCCAGGCTCGAAGCTGCATGCTGTCGTCACTTGGAAATTTCAGCTCAAGCTGACAGAAAAAAAGGATAGAAAGAAAATAAAAAAAACTAAAACCCCCAAGAATCACCACCAGAGAATCTACAGAAAGAGAAAATATGCTAAGCTCCAGTGACTCAATCAGCCTAACGGCATTCATCTTCTCCCTCGTAGCCTTAACAGTCACACTCCTACAGTTACTCCAGCAATACTACGCCACAGCACAGGGATACAATCGCTGTTCCAGAAGATTCATAGGCGACTGGTCACGGTTCAGACATCGTCACTATCTTTGGCGTGAGTTCCGCTTTGAGGTGACCTTTGTGCGACCGTATATCTATCTTGGCTACGCAGATCCAAATCCACCAACTGAACCACGCAAGAAGCCGCCATTATGGAGCGCTTTGAATTTCATCCCATCCGTGCGTCGGGAAAACGCATGGAGGGCTAAGTATTTGGGAGGATCGGTTCTCATCGGTCACTTGGGGAATGATTTTGCAAATGCTCGTACCTACGCCTCGTGGACACTCTTTCTCCAACATATTCGAATGGTTAACGCACACTCCACTCGACAGACACGTTTTGATAGTCTCAGCAGTATCCAGCATGGCTCCCAGATTGCAGCTAGTGAGAAACAAGATTCCCTTCACCAAGTGAATGACCGAGTGCTAGAGGATGGGTCCTGCGCAGGAAAGGAAACACAAGCAAGACTCTTCACCCCCACAAAACAAAACTACGGGATTTGCATCCGATTCGAGCCTTGCACCTGGGATGACCTTCCTGGAACGACCAATAACCTGACTGGTCTCGTCAAAATTCGAGATCTTGCGGTCCTCACCCGCTTCCTCGGCTTGCACTGGTCACAGGCCCCCTTTCTCCAGACAGCAGACCAGCAGTCCCCGGAAAATGAGGGTCCCCTAGCCAGCCTGCTCAAAAGAGACGACTCGAACCTTCAGGCATCAGGAAATACTCTCAGTATAGCGAAGAGCGCTCTCCCCAATCTTCGATATGAACAGCAACAATCAATTCCTCCCCAATTGCAGGTTCCCCGTCGAGAAGCATTTGTCATCCACCCTGGTACAGTGGCCATGTTTTATGGCCATATTTGGCCCGACTCAATTCTACTCCCCGCACTTAATGCCTTTGCAATTGATGGAGAGCCAGCCTGGAATTTGAGAGTCCGCCAGCTCTGGTTACCAAACAAGCCGGAGCCACGCTCCAGCTTGGTCAATTGCTTACTTCCGTTATGCTCTGCCGTACTCACCAAACCCGATCTATATCCGGTCCGTGTCCCAAAACCACATAGATACATTCTCGGTCCATTCGCACGGCCAAAGATCGCGGAAATCTTCAAGAGGGGATTGAATACACTTCCCTCAACAGGACAAGAGCCGTCCTCTTCATCAGTGATATATCGCATTATAAAAGCAATCGACGAGCTAGAACAATACCCCCTTCCCCTTTCCTCTACATCTGCCCTCACTCAAGGCGAGAAAAGGCTTACTTACTGGATAGCTTCACAAGGTTCCGCACCAGCCTGGACAAATCTGTCTCTTGAGAATAGTAGCAATCCCAGTCCAGCGGATGAATTTTTCCGTTGTATCCACCACCACCTCGTCTGGATCCAAGCTGAGCTGGCTCGATTTCTCCATCGCTCTGATGGCGTAATTGGTCCTTACACCCATTTTTACCTCGACCTCGTCGCGTCTTTTCTCGAATTCGTTCTCATGAATGAAGCCGAGAAGACCAATGAGAAACAGGAACAAAAGGATCCTCCTAATCATCGTCGCCACATTCAAAAACGTCAACAACAAGCAGCACGGTCAAAGGGTCCCTTCCGACAATGGCGAGAAACAATGGCGGCTCTATTTGAACATTTCAATATCATCGAAGAAGGAGTAAGAAAAAGAGGTCGGAGACGAGCACTAATGCGAGCCAATGGAATATCAGATAGCCACGATCTTCAGGAGAGATTCGATACAATAGTGGAGTGTGAAGGTGTAGTCGGGTATGAGAGCATCACAGCAGAGGAGATTCGGGACGCGTGCCTGGTAATGATTTTCAGAGCCTTATGCTGGTACGTTTCCACGATCTTTTTTTTTTTTTCTCTCTGTTGTTGTTGTTTCGCCCTAAGCCATTATTGGGATAAGACGTATATGGCTGTGCTAGTGCTGATGAGATAGGTGTCGATGTCATTTCGTGGATCCGGCCGATGAGCCTTTTTTGCCTGAGTTTTATAACAATATACAACTAGCAGCGGTCGAGTAATAATTTCGGTCATGATCATGGTTGAGAAATGATGTTTTTGTTTCCGCTGGTAAGGTATTATCCTTCGGGTGGTTAAATAAATGAAAATTTGTAGTATCGTTCCAGCGATAGGTATTTAAGTATATATTACTTCACTTGCCCGCTGAGGGCGTCTACACACACTGTACCTAACATCCTCTAGATCCCACAAAAAATGTTCATTTAGCAAACGCTATATACCCCGATTACCCTGATCAATCTTTCACCGTTTAATGAAGAAAAAAGGGTTGAATTATAAGTACGGAAGGAAAAGGGGGGGAGGGATGATTCCCAAGCGTCACTATTAGCGGTCGCAAATCTGGGCAAATCTAATTTGAAACCATTAGTACTCGGCAATAGTATCTGCATATATTGACTGGCGAATCCGGCCTGGGTCATCGCTATTTTCTAGAATGCTAAGTGGCGCGATATGAACCGGCCTTAAAATAATGAGTACTGAGTACATTCATGTCTATTGTATTTATTTGGGGTATCTTGGGTTCAAGTTGGTCTACTAACGATTGTCTAATGAAAGAAATAGAGAATAGGCAAGGGAAAGACAGCTATAGATGTAAGAAATTGAGTCCATCCTGGGTATCCTAAGAGAGCGAATAATCGTGAAGAGTCAAAAAAAAAAAAAAAGGCTCACATGTCCTCATCGTAGAGTTCTTATTAGTGTTGCAAATCTCCCTTCAAGATTAGGCGGTGCCATAATGCTAGAAATTCTTCTATTTGCATCTTCATCTAGTCCTGCAAAAGTCGATTCAATTCGGTTTATATAGCCTGGAACCGACGTTCTAGATTTCTAGCCGACTGATATGTGGGCTGCACCTCATCCGACCCTCGAAAGATGCTATGTAGGTTGAGATCCTCGCTCAAGTCGTTTGATTCGGGATACTGGTATGGTGATTGAACTGTTGACGGGCTATAAGGTGAGTTATACCGTCTGAAATCTCCAGAGCTATATCTCCGATTATCATCTGATTCCCATGCTGACAGATATTCGCCTGCCGGCCGATCTGTTGCTGGGGTCAAAGGTGTATGATACGATGTTGTTTTCCTAGAGCTATCTCCAAAGCTAGATTGGCTCTGACCCTGATTCAACCCCGACGGTGTATGACTTTGGAATATCCATTGGTCGGCTGTCAAGTTACCCAGTGGATCATATAACGCTGGGTTCTCGGACCTATACCTCGGCCTGGATTGATTTTGTTCCTTATGCAGTTCCGAAGGTGTAGGATGCTGGTAAACTAATCTATCGACCGTCGAGCCATTAGGAGGATTGTATAAAGTTGTATTCTCAGAACGACAACTAAAACTTAATCGGTTATTTCCAACGTGCGATGGTTGTGGGGTAATTCGGGCGGCAAGGATGCGTTGTCCGAGTTCGTGGAGAGCATTGATAGTTCGAGTCCTAAAAAAGAGATGTTGGAAGTTAGCTCCTAATCCAACTACAGCGATCGCAAATTCATGCCATCTCACCTTGCCTGTAGTGTCTCCTCAATTAGTCGAGACGTATTGATTGCATGGGTCGGTGGTCGGACGCCATGGAAAATGGTATGGATAGCGTGGTTAAACTGTCTCAAAATATTCAACAATAAGGCGGAAGCGATGGCTATATTTTATCATGAACAATATTCTCGAGGCAAGGTTAGGGTACTACTAACGATCGCCCGAGGCAAATTGATGCCCAAATTTTCTGTAACCGCCATCGTATGCGTGTCGAATAAGGCGTGGGCTTGTCTCCAAGGATATTTTAGCTGTCACTTGTCCCTGTTGCTCAGCAGTTGCTATTATGAGATTCATCGCGTCTCGCTTTGCCCTCCATTTAGACAAAAGTTCGTGACTTGCGTGGAAAGCGGAAATGATCCTCATCACACCATCACCAGCCCCCAAGTTGATGGGTTCCATCCTTGGGCAATGAAAGGGGCAGGGAATGGAACGGTTTCAGCAACCGCCAAGGTGGGGTTTGTGGTGCTTTTAAACCGTGATTGATCCCAAATAACAAAGCATACTAGGATGCATCATTGTTCTGTGGACAGTTGAATGGCCAATAGAGAGATGCCAGTCAATGCTTTTTTGCATCACTGGATGGGTCCGTACGGAATAATGGATAGGTAAGTTTGGGTGACGACAGAAAGAGTGTGGAGGTCTTTTCACCACGCACATCCTTGGAAACGGCACTATCCAGACTCTATACTAGCGCTTACTGGAAACCTATTTTATTTAATAGGTCAATACCACGAGGAGCTTTGTCGCTTCATGGGTTTGGCGGGATTTGCTGGACTGAGGCTTAAGTTAAAAATAAATTGATTAACCTAGGTATCTAGAAATATGAATAAGGTAGTCCATTCCATTCATATTTTTCGCGTAATTTTGGAAGAGAGAGGAACTGTGTCCCACTTTATTCTAGGGATATTTTGGGCCTTGAAGAGTAAAAGGATGTAGGTGTATATGATATGAATGGTAGATGCTTCGGCTAACTTTGTTTAAGGAGAGGATAGTTGGAGTAGATAACATGGTGTAGCCTCTGTTGTGATGAGGCGAGAGAATGGTGGGTAAGCTGTAAATAAAATGGCGGGTCACATCTTTCCGAGATGGATCATGATTTACTTACACAAGACTTATTAAGCTATGGATAGCAAGTCCGCCTATCCCATGATAACCTGTTACAATTGTGTAGAAACCATAAGTCTTGATTTTGCTGAACTTATCAAGCGGATGCCATCGTGAGGTTTGCTTGGTGAGTTGATACCCAGTAGCTTTAGGTTATTATTGAAGTTCATGAATGACCCTGATTACGGAATGGATGGAAATGAAATTTAGTTGAAAAAAAAAAAAAAGAACCCTTCGCAGCTCTAGGAAGGACATGAATTTGTATAATTAGTTTGCAATTGGGTTTGGAAAATCAGGTATTAACCAGTAGCTACCTGGATGCTCAGGCCAACATTTAAATCAACAAAACTTACCAACTTAAAAAAACACCACTAGTAAATATCCTCCTTCCAACTGCTTCAACTTCCTCCTCTTCCACATCAGTCCCTTTCACATTCGCAATGAGGTTGCTTTCTTAGTGAGTCCACATTTACCCAGATCTTGGAATGAAAATGTGATAAAAGGTAATGATGACATATTTGAAGAGTTTCTGCCCCGCACTTTGAGCGTCTTAGTTTAACATGGAAGATTAGCCTTTCGCCCTGATAGCCTTTCGCCTGATCCTTTCAAATGACAATAAGAAACGTAACCGATAAGCGAAGGTATTCAGTCGGCAAACAAATTGTAGATAAGTATATCCGGCGTTCTCCTGGAAAGAAAAGGGGAGTGAAAACCAGAAGCCCTGTATGTACAGTACAATACAGTTGTTCAAAGCGGCTGCATCATTTTCCAGCGGCTAATTCTACCCTCGTGTTGGCGAGTAAATTTAGACAGGGCTCGTAAAATAAGCGCCTGCATGGTTCGACTATTTTCGATTCGAGTGTTGCTTGCGGGTCGTCATGTCGTTATTGGCCATCATGTGTTTGCTACCTAGCGAACCGCCAGCGAGGCTGAGCGTCGGGCGTTGCGACATGACGCCAGGTTTTTTTCTTTATTGGGTCATCCGCTGTGGAGGGCGCAAAGCTAAAACTGCAAAATGCCCACCACTGCGAAAAAAAAGCAAAGGTAGGGGAAGAAACAAAAGAATGCGAAAGCCATGTCTGTTTAATATCGACCAACTCGCACCTCTACTCTCCTCATATATCAAAACGAAAAGAAAAATAAGACAACAGGGAAATACCATTCCGATTAATATCATTTAAAGATGCCCCAAGGTGGCAGAGATGAAGCATGGCTCCGGGCCTTGTCAAGCAGGATGGGGATTATGACGATTAATTCCCAACCTCTCCTACCACTATCGTCTACCTACACCTCGACTGGCTGCCAAAGCGACGAAACTAAAGCAAACTTACTCCTCGCCGAAGCATCCGAGATCCGGAGAAAGGGGCAACTAAAAAAGCCAATCGACCCGGCGAAGGTCAAGAAGGACAAGTGGGCATATGACGATTTCGAGAAAGTTCTAACAGAAAACATAAGGGCCGGTACCGCCTCTGTTGAGGTAGTAGAGAGCATTTTAAGTACTTTTCGGAGCCACAAGCCAAAAAGAAAGAGGACGAGCCTTTTGTCAAGGCGCAAGCAAGCAACAGACGACGAAACCGATGAATTATTTCTAGACCTGATTAATACAACCTTGAATTACCAACAAACAAATATGTTACAACTGCTAGCGCATTTCGCTAGTCCGGAAGTTGTGAGCAAAATTCTTCCCAAGGCAATTCGTGCCCGTAACCTAGAATACGTGCAGATCCTTGTGGAAGAGAACGCAGACCCAAATACCTGCTCAGCGGACTTCATCTCATGCGTCGAAGTAGGGGAGCTGAATTTTGTCCGTCTTTTACTCCAAGCTCAAATACCGATCGAGTCCGCAACAACATCCGCCGCTTTGCCAGCTGCGGTTCAGCGTGGAAATATTGAGATAGTCCAGCTATTACTCAGTCACGGGGCAAACGCAGATGTCCAAGATGGTATTGCAATGGAAGAAGCCCTCCGCGCCGATCGACTCGATATCGCAGTGTCTTTACTGCTAAGTCAGAAACCTCCTCTGGCGGAGACATTAGCTTCTCTAGTCTCAGACGTGTTTTCAGAACCCAAGGTTTCAGACCACAAGAAATATCAATTTATTGAAGTTTTATTAAACGGGGGAGCCGCGGGGGAGCGCGTTTCTTCAGCCTTGTTGGGGGCCGTGCAACAACGCTGGGCAGAACTGGTGCAACTATTGGTGAAAAAGGGTGCCTCTATCAATGCGGACAATGGCGAAGCATACAGACATGCTATATATCAAGTTGATCTCGACTCTCTGCGCATTCTCAATGAAGCCAATTTGGATAGCGACATAGCGACCGATATTTTCGAGCAAATTGACCGGACACGACTTGGGCGCTCGATTTCTCCGGCCCACTGGCGCATCCTCGCCGAAATGTTACTGAAGCACGGTGCTGTTGGTCAAGTGGTTGATGAGGCATTGATTGGTCGTGTGGATGTGAAAGATCTTGAGGCTGTCCAAACTTTATTGGCATATGGGGCATCGGTGAACTATAAAAATGGGCGAGCACTAGATAGTGCCGTTCTCCTCGAAGAGCTAGATTTGATTGACATCCTCATAGATGCGCGTCCTGCTATCTCAACTCTGAATGCGGTTTTTCCTCGTGTTGGCAAGCTTTCCCACAGTGTTCAGCTGCAAATAGCGCGCAAGCTTTTAGACGCCGGGGCAAAGGGTCCTGCCGTGGATGCCGTCCTTAAATCGGCAATGAATGAGTCCACTGAGATACGCGATCGACTTCTGATTGAGACACTTGTCAGGTCGGGGGCAGACGTAGGCCAGAAACAGGGTGATTTACTGCGTTTGGCTGTCCAGACGGGCGATCTAGATGTCCTACAAACCTTGCTTCTAGGCTCTCCCTCTTCCTCACTTCTCTGCTCTTGCGTCCCCGTTGCGATGGAACTCCCTGATACACAACGGTATAGGATACTTGAGACGCTGCTTAGGAGTGGCGCCCGGGGCGATGAAGTTTCTCGGGCGCTCGTTGAGAGCATTGATGGGACGCATTCAGGATGCAACCTGGCCACACTCCTCCTAACATTAGGCGAAGCAAATACCAATTTTGACAAGGGACAGGCCTTCAAGAAGGCGATCGGCTCAAATATGCTCGAATTTTTAGAGATTTTGACTCGACACAATCATCTTAGCGAATCCGAGTTTAGTTCTTGTCTTCACTTTGCGATAGATCTACCACAACATGACAATGCACGGTTAGAAAAGATTCGACTCCTTCTAAAAACTGATATAGAAATATCCGGCGATGTTGGAGCGTCTGCTCTTCGTCATGAGATGGACAACCTAAAACAACGTGGGGAAGAAACATTCGGTGTTCTTGGCATTTTGATTGACGCGGGAGCTGACGTTAATCACAACAACGGGAGCATATTTGGCGACGCCATACAGCTAGGGCTTTTTGAATGCTTCCAGCTTTTCCTGGATTCCTACCCGTCTTTCCTTTCACTTGAAGCGTCATTTGAAAAGGCATTAATTCACGCTCTGCGCAAGTCGGACTTACGATACATTCGGGAACTCCTTCGAGGAAAGATCCCTCAGGCTACGCGTGACGAAGCCTTATCACGGACTGTAGGAGAAGATGGAAACGAGGAGCTCGCGCTTCTTTTGTTGGAACATGATGCCTCTATCAATTTTGAGCAAGGATCAGCGGTCCAAAAGGTTATCAAACGGGAGGATTTCAGTTTACTGGCGCAGCTCCTTCAGCATGATCCTAATGCTGGAACAATCGAAAACGCGTTCGCTAAGGCCATGAGTTTACCGACTATTGAAGCTAAAAATAAAGCATTCCGCCTTCTACTTGAAGCAGGGACAGTGCCTGGACGACTTCTCAATGAAGCCTTGCTTTCTGCAACCGGGTTCGGATGGAAAATGGCAGAGACCTGCAAACTCCTACTGGAGCACGGCGCATCCCCTAGTTATGGCAATGGCGCCCCACTTTGTCGTGCCATTAAATCCAGCGATTACCACGTCGGTTTGATGGACCTACTACTTAGTGCTGAGATGCCAGAGGACTCCATTGGGGCTGCATTGATATGCGCGTTTGATGCCTTACAAGGTGAAGCACGTCAGGCCACCGTTGATCTCCTTCTTACCGTTGCAAAACCACAAACAACTCTAAACCAGCTCCTATTCAAGGCGGTTAGTTGCAAACAGAAATTTAATACTAGCTCCAAACGCTAATTGTCTCAAAATATAGGTACAAGAACCATTTTGCGACCACAGCCTCATCAAATCCCTACTCCAATCACATGCGTCTGTCTTGCAACAAGAAGGAAAATGTATTTTGCATGTCGTTATGAAGAAGGATATCCAAACACTAAAGGTCCTAGAACCATACATCCCAGGTCATTCCAATATCCCCTCTCAGGTTTTTGAAAGGGCGTGGCGCAATGGGATACGAGCCCAGTCTCCTCAGGAAGCAGCGGTTCTCTCATCTTTGCTGAAAGTGGGTGCAACAGGTCAATCTATCGACAGAGCGCTTATAGAAACTATAAAAGCCTCGCCTTTTCTCTCAACTAGTTTCCTTTTCGTCACAGAGCTACTTGGTGCGGGTGCAGATGTGAACTACGATCATGGAGCTAGCTTGCTAGAGGCGTCCTCTCGGGGCAATCTCGCCGTGATTGAAGAGCTATTGGCCCACAATCCGCAACGCAATTGCATGACATTATCTTTTCCACATATATTCAATTCTAAGGCCGATAGTCAAACTATTCGCAAAATTGTCGAGGCTTTCTGTTCGCATCCGTCGGCTCCAGACCTGAGCTACGAATCTCAATTTGGGCCTATCATGTTTCTCGCGCTCAACAACTATCCCAATGACAAAGAGCTTGTAAAATATCTCATCAAAGCGGGATGTCCAGTTGACCCGATATTGAAGTCTTCTGCCAAACAAGAAGAAGACCTGTCACTTCTCTATTGGGCACTTTTCCATGAAAACAGTACTATTCCTGACGATCTAATTGACCTTCTAATTGACTTCGGAGGTGAGTAATGATGTGCCCGGTCTGGATTTATACCTTCTAACAAATTTTTATTCTAGCAAATGTCAACTTTCAAACATCTATTTTTCACTCTACTCCTCTTCATGTCGCGATTCTGAGATCGCGAAGCCATACTGTTGCTAGGCTACTCAAGTCTGGCGCCGACCATTCTGTTGAGACTAGTACAGGAATGTCGCCACTTTCACTTTGTGCTCGATACGGCGATGGAAATATCGCTCGCCACCTTTTGGACGCCGGTGCCGCCAGCAACGACGGCAGCCTTCACTACGCTGCCCAAAATGTCAATATCAATGTGATACGTATACTAGTGAAAGAGATGAACCAGAGTGATTACCAATGTAGTAAGTTTGCTGGTCGAACTGCACTAGCAGAACTGTGTCGTAGCGCCAAGAACGCAACCCCAAGCCAGGTAAAAGAGGCCATATCAATCCTAAAGGACCATGGGAATTTCAGGCAGAAGTCAAGCGGGAAATCAATCCTTCACTTTGCGCTTGACAATGAAAACGCGATGCTTGTCACACAAGCTTTACTCGACACTTTCACGGGTGCATTTGTGAACGAGGAATTCAACTTATACGAAGAGGGTCGGTTTCGATATTCGCCTCTCGCGTATGTAACTCGATGCCGTAACCAAGCACCGACATCACAGCGGAAGCATCTAGAAGACCTCCTCAGGCAATTCGAGTGTAAAGATCGATACTGGGCTACTGAAGGGGAGCAGCCACCCGACACAGTGAATCCTCCTGATGATATCGCCCTCGAGATGAAGCGGAAACGTCTAGAACAGGAGAGGATCGACAAACAGAGAGAAGATCACCGCCGTCTATTAGAATATGAGGAAGAAAAGCATCGACAGCGATTAGCACTGGAGGACGAGGAGAATGAAAGGCGAATAGCACGAACTCGTGCAGAGCAAGAGGAATTCATAGCATCCCATACGGCGCGCCATCAACTCATGATGAGAAATCAGTTATTAGAGGCAGAACAAACGGCGAAACTGGATGAGGGCACCGCACGTCGACGTGCATCGATCATGGCCCGCGAAAATAGTGCCCAGGTTGAACACCGAAAACGGATGGGCCTGCTAGAGCAAGCACAGCGAGACGAAAACTATAATCTCGAAAAGAAGAGATGGGATGAAGAAAAACTCCACATTCAAGGGCGGGAGAGAATGTTAACCTCCGGGATGGAGGAACGGGCAAGAATCGAGAGGGAGCTCTACAACAAGCGGTTGAGCACGCAGCAACAATTATTGAATTCCAATCAAAATTACCCGCAAATTGAGTATCGGCCGGATGACTTGGATTAACTACGTGTATGATAAAATTAATCGATGGGATCGAAATTTTGATATTTGCTTGGAAGAATTTCACTTCTTTTTCTTCTTCTTCTCCCTTGCTTGCTTCTGAAGATAGTAGTTGTACATCAACCCCATATAGCCATGCCCCGCATTAAGAGAAGAAACACAGCCACACTCGATTAATTCTAATGCTACATCACCAACAACAGTCATTAGCATACCTATGTAGGTTACTATCTGCATAGGATCACATGATATTCTGTTTCCCGGGATACAGATATCTCGTGTTTTACGTCGCGGTGGGGAATCACTCACCTACAAAGCAACCAGGTTTATACCAAGATAACCTCAGATAACCAGTAGATAACCTTTTCATCGAGAAACCGTCCAAAACAGCCCATGTACAGGCCCATCCATTACAAATAAAAAAAAAAAAAAAAAAACAATGACGACAACAACTACAGCCAAAGAAGCAAATGTCCAAGACATCGCCAACCTAATTAAATCCAAACAAGTACAACGAATCGTTCTCGTCACCGGCGCTGGCATCTCCACCACAGCCGGAATCCCCGACTTTCGCTCTCCAAACACAGGCCTCTACGCGAAACTGGCACCTCTGAAGCTCCTCCCCTACCCAGAAGCCATCTTCAGCATTAGCTACTTCCGCCATACACCAGAACCATTCTACGCTATCGCCTCAGCACGACATCCACGGAATCTCAAGCCAACGCTCACACACGCCTTCCTAGGTCTCCTAGAGAAGAAGAACCTCCTCCATTTCATCTTCACACAGAATATCGACGGACTAGAGCAGGATGCCGGGGTGCCGATAGATAAGATCTTGAATGTGCATGGGAGTTGGAAGAGTCAGCATTGTTATAAATGCCGGGCAGGGTATCCGGATGATCTTATGCGGAAGGCTATCAATCAGGGAACAGTGCCGCATTGTCTGGAAGAGGGGTGCGATGGTGTGGTGAAGCCGGATGTGGTATTTTTTGGGGAGTCATTACCGGAGTCGTTTGCACGGTTGGAGGAGGAGAAGGTGTCTGAAGCGGATCTGCTTATTGTTATGGGGACTAGTTTGAGGGTTGCGCCTGTGTCCGGGGTGCCGAGGAAGGTGCCAGATGGTGTGCCCCGGGTTCTGGTGAATAATGAGCGGGTTGGGGATATGGGGATGAGGGTAGGGGATGTTTGTATACTGGGTGGGTGTGATGAAGGCGTTGGTCGGTTGGCGGACGCATTGGGGTGGAGAGAGGAACTAGACGAGCTTTGGAGAGAGGTTGTACTGAGGAAGGAGGAATTGCAGGGGCAGGATTGTTACGACGATAATGGTGGACTGGGTATTGATGAGTCCATTGCGCGGTTGGCTGAGAAGATGAGCGCAGATCGATTGGTGTCGGGGGGACACAGGAACATGCTGGAACATCACTTGGAGGGGAAATTTGCAGGTATTTTGGGGAGAAAAGGGAATACTTAAGGGGTTATTTATGGCTTAGAGATATCCCTGCAACGACTAGGGAGAAGCCATTCCGTTCTATCCATAAGTGATATGAAACTTGCAACCGAGCAAAACAATTCTTTACGACCGCAGGGTTTTCTTCACAGAGACCTATACACCAATATGGCCAACTAGTCATTAAATCACTTTATCGGGGATTCCGCCAGCCTGCGTGAATTTGTCATGTCATATCAATCGCCAAGTTTCTACATTTAAGCCCTGAATATCAGTAGTCACTTCAATACCTTAAAATCACTTCTCCTACCGACGCAATCCGAACGACAGGAACCGAATATAAGTTTTCCGGCTACATGCGTATGATCATCGCCAACTGTCCCCTTCTAATGCTGTTAGCAATTAATCTGCCTGCAGGTAGAGAAGTAGGCCCAGTCTCCCTATCTTTCATAATATAGTCATCTAAAACATATGCAGAAATATTTTTGGGAGATCCTTGCAGATGCCCCGTCTGTCAAACATCTCTTATCATCGTATATAGGCTCTCACCCTGGGACCTCCAATGCCCGGCCGGCGACCTTCTTCGAAGTCTTTCTATTTATTTCCACGACAACCTATCTCCCTTCTTGGAGCGTCTACACCTTTTTAGCGGTTTCAGACACTCTGGGAGTTTGAACTCCCGGAGCTCATATTAGAAGAGGAAGAGGAAATGGATTATGGATCGACCTACGAGAACATCGGCGATGACGAACTGCGTGATTTAGGTATTGATATCCCGGAACCTCCACCTGTCATGGAGCAAAGCAATGTAATGCCATCACATGAATTTAAAAGCAAGGACGAGGAAATAGGATTCGGCCTTTTCCTCGACGGCTCTATCGTCGTGAGCTTCAAACCCGGACTTACGGCCGTATACAAGTCCAAAAACAGGCTTCCACCCATACTAACAGCGTTTTTCGGGATACTAAAGGTAGAATATAAGCAGAAATTATGCTCCTTAATGAACCCTACTGTTACACATGGGAGAGGTTTATATCTAGTCCACGTAGGATAGGACGATCATAGGTTGGTCGACAATAGGATAGCTAACGCCGTACACAACTTTATTACCCAGTTATAGTGGATGGGCTTGGGGACTTCAGTTGAGAACGAGTGGAGGAGAGAGCTATGACAGAGGAAATGAAAAAGCTTTGATAGCTGGTTCCGTCAACCGATGCATATACGCATATATCAATCACCTTGAGAGGAGATATGATTCTAAACTGTCGCGGAAAAATTCGCTTACACTGAAAGCAAGTACCTTAATGTGGTATTTATTTTAAAAAATTGGATAGTTAAATAGTAAAATAATCGCCCTGCGCTATCTATATCCTAGGATACCCTACCCATTCACTCAATCCTGTGAATCTTGTATTAGATATGCAAGGCACGTCATGTTACCCCAACGCTTTTTTTTTTTTTTTTTTAACAGACTAGCTTGATAGGTCGCTAGCGACACCATGATCAAGTTCGCCCCTATAATGGTACCTTGGTTTTACTTGAGCCCTGCCGAACTCTAGGGTTCACTGGTACGTCAGCCGTTCTAGCGAGTATTCTTCCGGTTCGTCGTCATATGTGGGAGCGGAAAGGTGGAGAGGCAGATCGATTACAAAAAGGAGTGGGGCTCCATGCCTTGCGCATCATCCCTACCTAGGTACACATTTCAACTCATTGAAAATGGAGCCAGGACAAGAGAAGACGTTTAAGTTAAATATGACCTAACCTTACTGTAATGTCATTTGACATACTGAGATAATACATTTTTAGTCAGAGGATCAAGAGCGCCTACGGGCCTATGGAAGGCTACCGCGAGGAGGAGGGTTACTGAGGCGACAGTCCATGGTACGTACCTACTTGCCAATGATAGATACAGAGGTCTATAAAAATTTTGGGCTGATGTGTTACAGGAACGGAAGTATTTTGACTCTGGCGATTATGCCCTTTTCGCAGCTGATCGAGAAACCGATGCTGGTGAAATCCACACCGGCAAAACCCATCCTCTGCGTGAAAATATTTCACACCCTTATGCCCCCGTACCTGACACTGGTAATGTCGATAAGAATGCAAACAAAGACTGCCATGGCCAAAATAACCCGGGCCCGCAATTGACGGAAAGCCCACTCCATCAGCAGACCAGTATTGATGATGGCATTGCGCAAAAGCTTGAGGGGAACAAGTGAGGTCGACGGGTATAAGAACGTTTTAACTTTATGATGCAAGCAATCCAAGTCAAGCGTGTACGGTATATTTAGCTTCAGATTGATAGGACAAAAGCACAGACTTTCAAGCGCTAGCGGTTACATTCAATCAAACTAGGGCATCTTAAGGGTACTTTGCGGTTTCCTTCCCCCCCGCCCCCAAACTCAAGATCCTCCATATTTTTGCTGGAAGCTCTAATAATTGCATTTTACTCATTGAAGTAAATGCAGAAATAGTGATTTCTCTAATTTAATGGTTCGCCGCCTTACTCACCTGGCTGCAAGGGAAACAGACTAGATGAAATAGATCAATCAGGACTAAAATACACGCCTGTGGATATTTCACATGATTGATCTTAACTTGGGAAAGGAAAAGGGATAAATACTGTGAAATGGAATCCTTGAAGCATAGTCTATACTTAAGACTTCAATATCAGAATAACTCAATACCGATCCATCCCCCGAATCCATTAAAATCCGTCTCTTACAGGAGGCTGGTAGCCCATCAGCAATTCGTTCTGTGGCCGTAACACGCTTTGGTTTAAACTTACCCGGTAGCTTGTACTACCATTAAATTCGATAAACGATTTTGTAACCAAGGGGCTTCTCAGGACGATTCTGGTCAAACCCATGCTGCACAGCTCTTAGTCTACCTACCGGAATTCGGGGGTTATCAGGCCTCATGATACCGTCTTGCAACCATCTTGGAAGGTTTTTAGAGAGTTGTGATGCTAATTCATGCTCGTTGGCTGAAGCCTAGATCCACTTATAGAGTAAGAACTAGCTCTGTTTAGCCTGAACGATGTAGAAGCACTAGCAATAAATGAGCGAGCGCACAGGAAAAATTCTCTTTTTTTTTTTTTTATGCTCCTGCAAAAAGGCTCTCCACACTTTCACCGCTGTAGCTTTGGAATTAAGCGCAAGCTTCAACCCCCATATAGAGTCCGGTCGGATGCTGCATGTATTTCCTCCATTGCCGGCGAGGGCTTGAGATACAGTTGCCATTGAGGAGGGTGATCCCACTGTGCCAAAAGCATATTTAAGTTCGGTACAAGGCCTCCAATATGGGTCATTACATCCTTGCTATAGTAGCCAAGAACATGGTGAGCCCCTAAGGGCCTAACAAGGCCAAAACTTCTTCTCCCACAAGTTGCTATGGGGTGAAACTTGCATATCGCGGCGATTTTGATGGCAAATTGACCAACACAAGCTAATGGCCGTCAAAGAAGAGCTCGTCGGGAGTGCTTCTTGTGACTTACAGCCGCCAACCCCAGATAAGCAGAGAAATGGGTCTGATTAATGCTCAAACAAGACTAGGAAAAAAGGGCTAAGTACGCTGTACACGGTGCCAGAGGTACTGTGACAGCTTCTTCATAAGTGGGAAGGTACTACAAACTCAACCGATCTTTCTTTACCACCTGCATGGAGTTAGGGGGATGGCTTCTGATTAGTAAGAATTTCCGCTCAATAAACAACAAAAAACCGACAGATACACTTAGTCTGGCAGAATTTGTGTTTTTAACTTTCATGGAACCCTGTAGTTGGTGATGTAATTATTACATCATACTCCACTAACACGGTCTATTTATCAAAATTAGGTGCTTGGCCGATAGAAGGATGTCTGGGGTATACTGTAAATGAGAAGATCCCGCCATAGGAGCACTCCTAGGACATTTCATTGTAGAGGGCTCTCCTTGGTGGTTACCTTATAGCAACCTGCTGCGAGGCTGGGTGGCTGGTATCACACCATTCGAGAGGCCTGATACCGAGACCACCACGGAGTTGTCTGACGCCACCATTGACTGTTTTAGTAGAACTTAATAAACCTTTCTTTGTTCTTCCCCATCCTGCCATTTATTCTAGAGCGATCCGTTAACTAATCTCTCTTCAATTTAGGAGCCCCCGATACCTCCTCTTGTCCTACCCCACTATTTTTTTCTTTCTTTCGTGTAATTGAGGAATTAAGGGAGAACAATAAGCTACCTAGAATCTTTGTCTTACAAGATGTTTCTCCTACGAGGTCTATAATTATATGGATCTCTCCTATGATTTCTATAATAATCTTCAGAAACGTTGAATAGAACATTTACAGGTGGCTCTGAGTGTGCTCAAGAGGGGAGAATACGACAAACTATGGCACTTCTATCTCCCGTCGTCCTCTGATACTTAGGTTTATACTTCCCTTCCACTATCCTAGGCGCGAATTAAAAAAAAAAAAAAAAATAGGTCTGTTTCTAAATAAACTCAAGAATGCCGTATGTGTCCCCAGCTCTAGTTAGGGGGTTGATTTAACAACCAGCTGCTTTACCATGTCGCACAGATCCTGCATTTTGTATGGCTTGTGAATAATGCTGTCCATCCCAGCTTCCAGCATCTCTGCCTGCTGCTCTTGCCGAACATTGGCTGTTACCCCCAATATCGGCACACGGGTGGCAGTGCCCTTCTCCCAGGCTCTAATTGCCCTCGCCGCGGTACTCCCATCCATGACAGGCATTTGCTGATCCATAAGAATGCAGTCGAAAGTCTCCCGTTGGTATGCGTCCAACGCCTCCTGTCCATTACTGGTCTCCGTCACTTCGAATCCCGAACCTTTGAGTTTTCGGGACATGATTTTCTGATTGATAATATTGTCTTCTACCAAGAGAACGCGGGGATTTGACGTTTTGTCTGACGTTCCATCTGTGCTTGGGTTCTTGGCCTCAGAGTTATCCTTGGCGTCAACTTTGTGCGCTAAAGCTTGGGTATGGTCCTTCCTCTCATCGCTGGGGGCATTATGCGCCACTTCTGGGACGTGTGAAACGGGAGGGTATTCAGGAACCTCTGGAGTATCGGTTCGTTCGTTAACCCCCGTGATCTCATTGCCTATATCATGGATTTCATGGCGGAGGGTATCAATTGGAGTCCCAGTGCGTGCTGGTGAGACGCAAGCTTCGCCCGGGCATTTCCGAATAGTGAAGAAAAAGCCAAAGGTGCTGCCGCAACCTTCCTTGGAA
Source organism: Aspergillus sparsus (assembly GCA_027569235.1). Lineage (NCBI taxonomy): Eukaryota > Fungi > Ascomycota > Eurotiomycetes > Eurotiales > Aspergillaceae > Aspergillus > Aspergillus sparsus. Next base: position 408,498 of record JAPDES010000009.1, on the reverse strand, counting down.
CTGACCCCGATTTCGCCCCCGTGAAGATGGCAAAGAGTCCGGCTGACATTGAGTCCGAGACCAAACCCGCCATAAATCCGGTCAGTGCGCGGTGTGGCCTGCTTGAAGCGCTCGAATAATCGTGTCTGATGTTGATCATCGATCCCAATCCCTGAATCTTTCACTGCGACCATGACGTATGACACAGGTCCCGATCCCCATTCCGGCCGTGAGGTCTCATCCATACGCAAGGCTTTCTCATCGGGCTTGAAGAATACTATGTTGGGAGGATACGATGGCGGACGCCGAATTGAGGCGGCCATGGAAACGCGGATGCTTCTCTCATGGGGGGCTTCCGCCGTGTACTTGATCGCGTTCGACATGAGGTTGATAAGAACCTGCGCCATGCGATCGATGTCGGCCATGACGCAATCAATGCCACATTCGATATACGAATGGTCCATCTTCATTTCAAACTTGATATTGTGTTTCCGAAGTTCCGGTTGAAACATCCTCAGGGAACGCCCCAGGTGCCGTGAAGGTTGTACAGGCTGCGGTGTCAGCATCAACATACATGCATCCAGCTTTGAAAGCATCATTACATCGTCAATGATCTTTTTCTGATGCCCGACACACAAACTGATGGTCTCCGCTGCCTCCACAATCTGTCGTTTTGCCGTCTCCGGGTCTGCCTCGTGGTGCACCGCCTCGAGGATATCCTCAGTGCAATGTAGGACAGCGGACAAGGGGTTCCGAACTTCATGACTGATCATATCGATGAATTTTTCTTGTTGTTTCTTGTGTTCACGGGCCCGCTGTGCGCTTTTCTTCTGTGCCAACTCCGCTGCCTTTTCCACCGTGATGTCTAGAATTGTACACATGAACCCAAGACCGTTGCCTAGACCGCATTGCTCAAGAGAGTCTCTACTCAAGGGCGTCAGCAACAACACCCGCCATGGATCCCCTTCACCAACAATCCGATACTCCGATCGTAGGCGGTGCTTTGACTTCAAAGCTTCGCGATAACCCGATACTACCCGGTCATAGTCTTCCGCATGAATGGACGGCGCCCAGGAGTCCAGCGTAGTTTCCGTGTTCGTAGTTTGCATCTCCTTGAATTGTCGATTTGCGAACAAGGCCCGATCGCAATGATCAACAATTGCGAAGGCGCTTGGCAATATGTCGACGAGCTGCTGGGCGGAGATTTGCCCGTAGCCATTGGTAGCCATATATTATTTATTCATTCACTATTTCCGAAGGATTGGAATTCGAAGAAAATGAAACAGGGTCAGTTGTAAGCATCAATTAGTCAACCGCCTCATCTCCTCACACCGTAGTGCGGACATTCATGTTGAAATACCGTTGTAAAAACTTCGTGACGTATGGAGTGACGTCGTTGTTGTTGTATGAACCATGGATTGGGAGTACGGAAGAAGCCACCGCTCACCATCTTCCAGAACCCGCCTAGAAGCGATACTCCCGAGAGTTTTTATAAAAGGATAAGGAAAGCCCGGGCGGGTTTCCCATCTAATTCCCATGTTGCTGTGGGGGTCATCGCTAAGTTTCTAGAAGGAAAGCACCTTCATCGTATAAGAAACCATGTTGACTACTCAATCACTTGTGCATTATTTCGCCCAATCATCTCACCCTCTTTCTGGAAGCGTAGTGGTTGTTCGCTATTCGCACGACATTAATTGCACTCGCCGTGTTCTTCTTCAGTCCTGTCCTGAGTGAAGCCATTGCTTCGACCTCTTGGGAAAGTAAGACAGTTGACGTGCATGATTTCATGCGACTGAGTCTCTGATGCCACAAGACCTCAAACCTCAAGTAAAATATGCTAGCCTAGGCAGTTCTTTGGTTTATAAAATGAAGCAAGCCATGGAGAGCGAAATCCCCACCAAAATCGCATTTGTGGCACATCTCATGAGACAACATCGCTGGGGTAAAGATGAAGTTAACTTGTTATAATCATTGTGGAATACAAAAATAAAATTAGATTCAAAGAAGCAACGTAAAAATAACCCACAGTAAAGAATAAAGTTGGAGAGACTTTGGTTAGTAGTTTATGTGGCGATAAGATGAACCAAAGATTCGGTTTCACTACCTTACTCCTTGCCTGAGGTATCTGCCCCGACCCTTGTTATCTCGCGTTAATCAGTTATTTCTACCAAAGTAAAAGTATTATTATACGGTACGTATATTTTCTCTTGTCCTAACTACACGACTGAATAGAAAATAACAACCCCAATCCCGCAATACTCAAACTCTTGAAATGTCTCCCTAGAAATATATTCCAGAAGATAGAATTCATTGCCTTGCTCTATAATGACACACACACACACACACACACACACACAAAAAAAAAAAGGAAGAAAAAGCAAAGAAAAAGAAAACAAAAAAATTGGGGGGAGGGGGCGCGGGGGTCACAACGAAAGATACGATAACGTTTGGTTATTATGTACGGGGCCTGATTAGGATCCTAACTGGAAGAAAGGAGATGTGCAGGAAATCAAATAACCCCAGTAGGGACAACAATCCGGCAGACGAGCAAACTGCAAACATGTCTCTTATGAAAATTAATTTAAGCATAGGGCAAATCCATTCAATATACAACCTGGTGCCTGTAGACATTCATCGAAATATATTACTCATTAGTCATCACCTACAAACGAGCCAGTTGCCTGAACCTGGAGTACACTGAACCTGAACCCGGCGACCTTATTACGCGGGACATACGTAAAGGTTGCATAATCGATTCAAGGTTGGAAGTTCAAGGTTACTTGCCTTGCATCCTCGAATAAGGAACAGGTACCTTCCACCTAGGTACCTAGCTTACCTAGGGAGTACCCAGTATTAGAATGTGATGTGTGTAGAGCATTTGATTGGACAGAAGGAAGTCGTGTAACTACCTTAGGTACTAGATTGTGGGGCATCCAATCCCGTGCCTAAACTGGGCGAAAATATACAGCATTTAGAAGACATGTGAGGCGGAAAGCAAGCACGGGGTGAGGGAACGAGGCAAGGAAGTAGAGCGCACGCGCAGAAGGAGAAGGATCAAGGGGAAAAGCGGGAACTAGGGAAGACAAAAGAAAGAAAAAGAAAAAAAAAAGCGAGCGAGAGGTGGAAGAACTAAAAAAAAAAACAGCAATAACAGAGTCGTCAATTTACCCATCATACAAGGTGGGGGTGTGGGATTGCAATCTGATCATATGAGCTGCATAGAATCCAGCCACAAACTTTAACTATCAGTGCTCAATGACACCAGTAACAACAGCCTTTATCTGATAGACCATCGACTCAGGTAGTCCAATCATGAGATCGCGAGTGATTTTGATAGATTCTGGGGTGGTATCGCGAATTTCTAAATCGTATCGTCGAATCAATGCAGCGAACATGAGGTATAGCTCGCAATAAGCCAAACTAGATACATACATACATTACAATCTGGTATGGAAAATAAAACTGTGGGCAGGGAACTCACTTCATGCCAAGACATATTCTGGGCCCCTTGGTGAAAGGGACGAGAAATCGGGTCAATCTTTCGCCTCTTTCTGTAGCCTCAATCCACCGCTCGACATTGAACGTATGGGGATTTGGGAAGACTTCGGGATCTGTATGCATGAAATAAATGCCTTGGCTTACTGATGTCTAATAGAGTTGAGTCAGCAAAAGGAAGGGTGATAATCTTTTTTTCCTATAGCAAAGAGCAAGGAGGGGCTTACTCCTGGAGGAATGGTGTAGTCTTTGTACACCAGAGGTTCAACAGGGGATACTCTTGGTAATCGAATCGTCACACTATGCGACAGTCGGAAAGATTCATTGATAAGAGCAGTCTAATCTTTAATTAGTCTGTTGACGTCTCAACCCAGGAGATAGAGGAGGATATCCTTACTAAATATGGTAATTGCTCAAGCTGAGACCAAGTTGGGGTGCTTGTAGATTCAGGCATAACCGACCTGAGTTCCTCTCGAAGCTTCTTCAATAAAACTTTATCACTGTAGAGATGGAAGCACCCAAAAGAAAGCACCCTGGCAGTAGTTTCGGTGCCACCACCAAGCATGATCATCGCCTCATCACGGATGCGTGCCGGTGTTATTTCCTCAGGAGGAAGCGATGGGTTACAAATTGAGTCAAAGACTGTTTTCTTGGACTTGACAACGGGTTCGCCGGCGCGGACTGCCTTCAGTGCAGCAATACTTTTCTTTTCAACCATGCGCTTGGTGTTCAGGAGACCCTTCGTAGTCGGTTGCAGCCACACAATTAACTCAGGCCAAATATCTGCAATTTGCCCAAATATTGGGAAAAAACGGTTAAAAGGGGCGGTCGCCGCTAGACCGGTAACCGTTTCATGAAGATCATTCTGGAGGTCATCCTTATCCAGGATACCCATGCTCTCGCCAAATGTATAGTCAGAAATGACATCCGCAGTCAGGGCGGCAAATAAATCATCTAGACAAAACACGACCCCAGATTCTTCATTCCTCTCAAGACGACGAGACACTTTGGTGATTTGGTCTTGGACCACGTGCTCTAATCCCATCACGGCCTTCTTTGAGAAGAAAGGATTCACTAAGGCCCGGCGTCGCCGGTGGTGCTCATGGTCAACTGTTGAGAACCCCGAACGCGGCGACGTAGAGAAGTTGACCAGGTATGGGTCTTTTTCTTGCTTCTTAGTGAGATAGATTGTGTCATAATAGTACGGATCCCTAATGTGGAGCTCGCGGGGATTAATGCGCACTATCGGGCCTTTGGATGGTAAGATGAGGTATTTGACACCACGACGTGAAAACTATCCAGTGCATAAGCGTACCATACACGTTGTGCATCCTTTCTATTTCCCATAGCAGTCTCCCTCCTTTAATGGCATCATAGTAGAATTCGTACAGATGCGTTATCGCGGCTAGCTTTGGACCTGGGAATTTGCTAAGGGGGTGAAAATAAAGACGGTAGATGCTCCTCAAGAAAAGGTAGCTAACGATAACCCCAAAGGCTATTAGCCCGATTCCGTAATCCATGGCTACAAGTTTCAAGGAGCGGTCCATTTTGGGCCGGCTGAGGTAGCGATGTAATGGGGGCTTTACTGCTACATAAAATATCTTGACCCGAGCCAGCTCTATGCTAGGAATCCGTTGGGGGCGGGGTGCAGTGCAGGGGTGTTTAATATGATACTTTGCTTCGTGTGACTACAACATTTTCGAGATCGGCGACGCCAAAGGTCGCTATTGGATAGAATATTGCATGAGATATCCTCGACTAATTAAATGCTAGATCACGTCGAAAGATGGTGGGCTCGCACGGTTCGGTGTTGATGTGAAGCCGTTGGAGAATGCACAACTCGGGTTTGGTGGAATCGTGCGTCGTGATGACGGGGTTTGATGTTGGGGAACAGAGCGTAAAATTGTTTTGACTGGAGAGCAGCCACAGTCCCATGGAATATCCCAGTAGATCCTATGTGGACTTGGAAGGAGACTATCTCGATATTCGTATTTGTAGTGGACCCGAAGTGCCTTGGCTGCCAACCTAATTCGCTAGATCTTGCTATTCTGTGTGTGATATCTGCATGTTCCTGCGATATATTGCCGGGACCCCTGTTTGATAATATCCTCCATCTACTGACGTGGACAGAGAAATGAACATGAGTGAGACTTCGAGTAGTGGGTGTGCCTCCAGGTTGCCTTTAAAGAGATACTGTTAGCAGAGGTAGGCTTATTTATCCCTGCTGCGATCGCCCCTGCTGCCTTCAAAAATTCCATAACGCTGGTTCGCCCCCTTCACATTTTCTCTCAAGCTACCCCTCTCTTGGTCATTCTATTTCGCTCAAATGATCAGCCCTTTTGGGGGAGTGTCACATATATCTTTGTGGACAATATCGTTCGCAGGATCCAAGAAGCAATCCTGAGCTCACCCATAAAAAATGCCATTGTAAATTTGGTGTCCGTTCCGCTGGGACCTCGCTTTGAAAGGTGAGCTAAAGCCACGATGGGCTAACTTTGCCCAAGGCTTGGGAATCTAGTGTCCACCAACTTTGGGCTTATGTGCGTAATTGGCTAAGTATTGGTGTGTTGGTTACGCTAAGGACAAGGATCCTTGCACACGTTCGTGCCCAACAAGTTATATCCGTCGATGGCGGAGCAACCATGTCGGGAATAGCTTTGGTGGTCAGAAAGCATAAAGTTCACAACTAAGAAATTCCCCCAAAAAAAAATCTAACTCCGGAGTCAATCTATCCCGCACGATGTCCACTGGAGTAAATTGAAAAAATAGTGGCTCCACAATTATCCATGGCTTGAGGATCCTTCCTTTTAAGCTCGTGTATTTTGTCACTGGTTAATCTTAAAGGTTAATTCCACCAAAGAAAGTAATTAAAATCAAAATAAAATATTTTTGGGAGCAAGGCCACAACCGGATGATGATGTTCCGAATTTAGGGATTAGGTTTACTAGATGATGATCTGATGAACTGTTAGTGGAGTGATGAACGATGCCAAGTATGGGGACCAAGCAGCCCGATAATTGAAAAATTGGCCTTCAGGGGTATCCATCTTATATTTATTGCACTATCACGCTCTCAATTAAATCCCGAATACATAAACACGTTTCTTGCCTGCCTTGGAGGTCAGCTGCCTATTAAAAACTCAAAAAAAGAAAGAGGCATCACATTTAGGACGCATGCAGCTACGGTCACTATCGAACAATTACTATGGACATCGACGCGGATTTCAAATTGATTGAATGGGTATACGATCCGTTATTCCCCGATTCACAGCCTCAGAGAAAGGATTGTATATGCTCATTACATACCAATGAATATGACCGGAAGACCCAAAATTCAATTAATATCGACCCGGTCTTACTTGGCCTTCCCTGGCCGAGTTCTTTCTGCTCTGCATGGCAATGCCGACACTGGCGTATTGCAGAGAATGCAGCGAAGGACTTCCTAGCAAAATTACTTAGTCCCCAGATGCGAAAAAGAAGGAGATTCTCCAGGGAATCTCAGGAATCAACACTTTGTATCGATGATCTTCCCCAGAAACAAAGAGTCGTAGTATCGACCGCTGTCGATTTGTCGGTGTATTTGAATTCAGAGGCAAGCCCTAGGCGACTCGAACTTATAACTAAAGTTGTTTTGATTGCCCTATTACAGCAAGACGGTGGTGTGTGTTGCCCGACAGGATAATTTTCTATACCAAGATGATTCTTCGAATGCTAACCCTCTTGCTGTAGCGAACACGCTAGAGTTTGCCACCGAATACCAGGTACATCCTTCGTCTTGTTGTTACATCCTTTAGCTAATTTTACCTGCCTAGGGAACTTCTATCTTTGATGCCATCATAGATTTTTGGCCACTCATAGTAGCCAATCCCCACGATCAAGCCCTAAATAACGATCATGTCACTGTCACAATCGCCAGGGAACTCATTAGCGAGGATCAAGTTTTGGGAAGGGGGGTCATGAACGGTCTTCTACGGTACCTTCAAGTAAAGCCCAGGGAAAGATTTGTGGACATTAGAGATTTTCTTAATTATCGCGCTACGGATCTTGGCTCTGAGTATGCCCCCTTCCAAGTATCTTTCCTATCTTCAGGAATGGCGACTAACGGCGATGAAAACGTACAGGCTCTTGTTAGCTTGTGTTCGGTTTGCAAGTGATATCCAACTATCCACCCCCGAAATGGCGGAATTGAGTACCTTCGTTCGCTTCGTTCCCGACCATCTTATCCTGGTGAACGACTTATATTCATATGAAAAGAAAAGGAGAGACCTGCAGAACCGAAGCGCCAGAATTACCAACACTGTATACTATCTAGAGCAGCTTCTTTCCGTTCAGTCTGATAGTGGGAAAAAAATTTGTCGACAACTTCTGGATGAAACAGAGATAAGAATGCGCAAGGAAATGGGGAGGCTTCAGGACTCGACAGAGCTGACTGCTCGTCAACTGCAATACTTGTTTGCGATGCTGGATTGTGTAGCAGGGAATTTGTTCTTTTGCCTGACATCGAAAGAGTATGGAGGTGATTCGGCACGCCGTTACAAAATGATTGACCATCCTAGGAACAGAGGACACACACAGTTTAATGTCAGCTCAGACCTACGAAAGATGATGGTGACTGCTCAGCAAAAGTCGAGTACCATGTTCAAGACTACTTACCAAAGGGTTTCCACACGAGTCGGCATATTCAATGGAATGCCTTCATTATTAATGCGGCATGGTGATGAAAAGTAGCCACGATCGCACTCGACATTTTTATTTTATGTTGAAATATATCACATATGAAAGTATCGATAGTAATAGAGCGATCTCTAAAAAGGTACCCACCTCGACGCCCCGTCCCTGAGACTAAAGCCCATCCGAAGAGACTCCCTCTAAGAAGCGAGTATTACCTCGTTCAGAAACACAAAAGGGCCACTCGGGGTATTCAATAGCTAGGGTCAAGAATCTATCCTTTGCGGTCATATGTCTAGCATTGCTGGCGGGTATACATCCGTTGATTCTCATTTCTGGGGGTAATTTCACGACGTTGGATCTGTACTTGTCCCCGAAATTGATAACGAATCCAAGCTTGGAGAAGCTTTTGCCTAAATGGAGAAAGAGTTCCACTCGCAGCCACAGACTACAGCCTCTCAAATCAAATGTTTGTTTGCTTTTGTTTGGTCGCGCATTTGGTGACATGGCCTTCTCTCGTGACCACAAGGCTGTCCATTTTCTCCCAACCCCGCTCTTCACACCCCTTACACTGCGTGGCTGAGAATCTGATTCAATTCATCTTTCATCGTATTTCATCGTCTTTCATCCATAATAAACAACCATGGCGCAGGATATGAGCAGTGAAAAGCAAGGCTTACCTCAACTGTGGAGTAAATACGTCTCCCAGGAGTCCATCTATCAAGACTTGCAAGAGCTCAGGAAACGGGTAAGCACCTCTCATAAACACAAATCAGGAACGATAACTCAACGAAAGGACAGGGCTGGGAAGACCCCAAGGCAGACGATTTTTTTAAACAGAGAAAAGCAGCGTCGTCCAACCAAAGTCAACAAAGCCGGGAGAGTTTCTATAAGATGGCGCAGTTGATCGGAAGATCCATGAAAGAAAATACAAAGGCGTTCGACTTGGAAACCCCTACCCCAAAGGTTTTGGACTTGTGCATGGCACCTGGCGGCTTCAGCAAAACCGTCGTGGAATCCTATCCGAGGTCTCATGTAGACGCGCTAACATTACCTCTTCAACTTGGCGGCCACAGGGTTATGCGACCAAGTACCTTTCGAAAGATAGTATATGCCGATATCACAATGTATGTGTCTGAGATGGACGTTGGTGATATGGAAGTGATGGGACACCCAGACGTGAAACATTTTGTCACAAACCGTCCGTTTCTGGACCAGCAGTATGATTTGATATTTTGTGGCGGCGCTGTTATCCAAGACCAGCCAAGGCATGACTATCGCAAACAATACGAGAGAGATCGGTTAACATTTTCTCAGCTTGTATTCGCATTAAATCGCCTAAAGCAGGGAGGGATTTTAATCCTGCTTATGCATCGTGTGGAGGGTTGGGATAATGTTTGCATTCTTGACGCTTTTGCACAGTTCTCCAAAATTGAATTGTTCAAGAGTACAAGGCAGCATAGCACAAAATCTACCTTCTATATGGTAGCACGGGAGATAAATCTGCAGCACGAAATTGGAGTTCAATCGTTAGACTACTGGAGGGATCTATGGAAGTACTTGACTTTTAAGGATTTTAGCTCGACTTCCCGCCCTCCTGCGCGCCTCTCTGAAAGCCAAGATGATCCATATATTCACGAACTCATAACTCGCTTCGGCCCAACGTTCTTAGAAATGGCAAGGCCCTTGTGGGAAATCCAGGCAATACGACTGCGCGAATTGTTCTCCCCCAAAGAACAGGAATCTTTCAAGAAATGTTCAAGGCAACGAACCCGGACAAAGAAAGCATCGGCTGAGATATCGCTTGTGAGTAGCAAGCAAGGGGAAAAGAAGAAAGAATCTTGAATGTGAGCCAGAGAGGAGGAATGTTCGAATCTCTTTTCAATAGCTAGCTTGGACATGAAGCTATGTATTGTTAAACAATGTAGGTGAAATTAAAACGATTTTCACAGCGCTCAATTCAATGTAATCGAGTGGGGAAGAAATTTAATCCCTTGTGGTCTGGTGGCATCCATGTTGTGTCTTCCGGTTCCATTCCCCATTCTGTCAGGTCTACTTGGGTAGCCTCCACCTTCCATTTGGTATTTGTTTCTGCTGATATTTCTTCCCACAACACATGGAAGCTTTCAAGATTATGGTAAAACATCATCCCCCATGGACGAATGTACGCTCAAGCTCGAAGACGCGCTTGCTGATACCCAATCAAGATTGTTCCTGGCTTCGATAACTTAACGATGCGTTTACCGGCCTCCTTTTGTCCTTCCAGGAGAATAGATGCAGAAATTGACCAGCAATTATAATATCGGCTGTGCCATTCAATCTGTCCAACGGAGCGGGATGTTCACAAAGAAAGTTTCCAGGGATGAAGGAAGCGGTAAGTAGATCAACATCCTGGTAGAGCTCGTACCCTAATTGCCACAATTCTGGTGAAATGTCAAACGCCCACATGTTGATTGAGGGAACCCCATTAGCCGCCAAAAGCCGAAGGTTCTGGCCAAGGCCGCATCCGAGGTCCAGAACACGGTCTCCCCTGCATGCACGATCAAGTACTTTCCTAAACTGGGGAAATGAAGCAATTCCAGGAAGTAGGAACATACATTGGCCAATGCAAGGATACTCACCATACTGCCAAGCTTTATGTCGCTAAGGTGGTACAAATTATATGTTAGATAGTATGCCAAATTTAGCAGAGTTCGGAGAGACCGACAACCTACCACATTGTGCAGGTGATTCTTCAGCTCGCTACTAGGAATGCCACTCCACGTCTTGAATACCATCGACATTGCCCTACTGAGGCGGGGCCCAATGTCCTTTTTGTACCACACCGACGTGTCGATAGATATTTTGCATAATGTGGTATCCATTTTTGGTAAGCGACTCAGAAGAAAATAGCAAATAAACGAAAGACAGGAGGAGGACTCTTCCGTTTAATACTGAGGCTAACGCGTTAACTGCACTCTTATGATCCCGCTCCACCTCTTCTACTTGTCTTTAACTGTACTGTTAGAGCTATCGTTTATTGGCTACAAACATCAGCCATCAGCTCTTCTTGCAAGCCATGCAGACAACCCTTGGCATGGACAACCCAACTCCCTTCCTTGCTTCTTCTGCCAGCCCCTTGATCATGCAGTCAATATTCAGTGCCTCGTTGAACTTCCCAGCGCTCTTCAGGCGAGCTGAAAACTCCTCCATTACCAATACGCAGATATCATCCAGCCTGTATTCTTAAAATGGTTCAGCAATTCCACACCAGAAACAATGTATGCGGAAAATATCTATCTTCATCCTGATCTCAGGCAGTTGAGAGAATACCAAACTGTCCATGGGTCGGCCGATGCGATAGCTGGTCAAGGTCGCGTCAACCCGTTTGCCACCATCCGCGCAGCTGCTGCTATTCTCGAACGACACGCTGGAGGTAGTCTTCAAGGAGTCCAAAAGTTGACTGAGAGGGCTATACAAAATCTGCTGCAGCAGAACATCACTACACCTGACCAAGGAGGCGCGTCCAGTACGGACGAGGTTGCCGCAGGTTTTCTACAAGAAATTGAAAACCTGACCCGAAGGGAAAATCCTCAGCCTCTCCCTACTGAGACCCCCATCAATCTCCCGCTTCACAATGCATGGATGGATAGAGCCTCCGCACTAGTTGTTGTAGACTACCAGAATGATTTTATCACCTCCAAACCTAGTCCAGCCATGGCAGAGCTATCAAACACCATTCCAAGACTTATACAATTCTTTCGCAAACACCAAAAGGAAGTCATATTTGTGAGATTTCTAGGTGATGCCATCTATCACACTCACAGCTGGCAGCATCGGAATAATATGTCGAACAAGGCCCCGAAGTGTTTGGAGGGGACCTGGGGTGCGGCTCTAGGTGCTGGGGCTAGCCCCAGAGCGGATGAGCGTGTCTTTGATAAAAAGGCATTATTTGATCCATTCCTAGTGCCTGAATTTGCTGAATACCTGAGTAAACAAAATCTTGAGCATTTGGTGCTAGCAGGCCTTTACACAGATGTTTGCATTGACGCAACCGCTCGGACGGCGTTCCAAAAGGGCTTGTTAGTGACCGTTTTAGAAGACTGCACCGTGCCTTTGCATTCAGATCAGCATCATCATATGAAATATATGAAAAATGTTTATGGGGCAAGGGTGGTCAAGTCGGAACCTTTCATGAAGATGGATACTTGATTGACTCAATACTTGCTTTTGTGAAAATTATCCGACTTTTTAGGAATAAATTTCAACTTGTTTTTCGGGATGCTTCGTTTTTTTGACCGCCGTATTATGGCACAATTATTGAAACTGCTAAGAATCCCAACTCTCGTTTAACTCTCTCCTACCTTGTAGATATCTACATGTGGCATAAAGCCACAGAGACTAACCTAGGACGATATGCATTTTGGGACGGTTCCCTCCACAGCATAAATTTAGAAGAATAAGATTATGTCGCGTCCCAAGTGGTGATGACAAAAGTTATATATCTCGAGTGAAAACAGGCGCGTGGCGCGAGTGAAAAACTCGATACAAGAGCTGGCACGTGCCAGAAACTCGTGTTGCCAGATTATCATTAATGACTCTCTCCCCTCGCGTAAAGCAAGACGAGGACACATTGTTTCTAATAGCATGACTCAAAAGGAACATATTAGCTTTCTTTTTTCCGTTGAGGCCACATAATGAATTTAGATTGTTGTCAAATTGTATTGCCTGTCGTAGGCATCAGCAATTTTTCCCGTGAATAAAATAGCACCAAGGCGTCCCGATGGGAGGAAGGGAGAAAGGCCAAAAAACACCTTAACTTTCGGATAAGCAGTTTTACAATCAAGCAATCATGGTTGGTACGAGCCTCCATTATTTGGAAGGGCCGCAGGGGCTAGATTAATCCTTTAAAATGAATGTTTAGCTAATTAGAAATTCCTCACAGCTTTATTGAAACGGGCTTGGCGGCCACCTACAGAGCACAAAGTCTTGTTAATTGGCAATCAAGGCTCCGGGAAGACGACATTTCTCAACGATTTGAAACTGAACGGAGAGCATATCACCGCTCCAAGTCATGACTCAAATCTCGAGGTAGAAGTCGTGGAGTATCCCAAGGGCTGCACATGGATGATTTCCGAGGCTGAAGGTGTGCGATACATATCAATTTATTATTCAATTAAACAGTGCATTAACATTTTTTTCCAGGGCTTGATGATGCTCCAGACCTTGCACACAAATGCCTCTCGGCAGATACCTTGGTTATTCACCTTCACGACTGCCACGACCCCGCCACAAAAGTGCCTAGCTTTTTCTCCTCATTCATACAGGGTATGGTAGACAGACATTGCAGGAATATCTGGATTGCTTTCAACAAACAGGATAAAGATGGCATTCACGGTCTACCAGACAGTAAAATTGAAAATCTAAGGCAAGTTTATGAAAGGGAGCTTTTCAAATACGAGGACAGCATCTCCTGGAGATTTCTCACGCATATCCTAATCCCGAAATCCGCGATTGGAACATTCTCCGTTCTCGAGGACATGTTTCTCACAATGAAATCCCAACCGGTGAATGCCCTATCATCCATATTTGGTCTTGGTGGAGAAAAGCCAGGCCCTCCCATGCCAGACGTAGCCAATCAGCTTCTCGTTGAGTATGAAATCGCCCAGGACCTTTTGGACGGAGAAACCTTCTGGTCCGTTATTGCACAACGAAAAATAATTCAATTAAGCCATTATAACTTCCTAAAAGCTGTTTTCACCCTAGCTGTCACTTTTCGCCCTCGTTTCAATTCAGTGTTTGATGGTACCTTTGATATCGCTGATGAACTTGAGAAGTATATTAAGAGTTATCCATCACACCTGGGTATAGAATATGGGTAGGTTTTCTCACCCATGACGAACTACATAGTCCAGTTTCAACTGATATCACCGTATAGTGGGACTATGAGGGTCTTTTGGACGGTACATGTCCGAGACGCTATTCGAAACTATCGTCTACATATGAAACTAAATGGCACCCCCAGTCTAGATGATTTTCATCTATTTCTACGAAATCATCATTATCTTATGAACCAAGAACTATGGCAAATATATTACACCAAAAAAATTTACTTTTCACCAGACGCCAAGACTATTTGGTTGCCTCCAGATCTCCGCCCGTTGCCATGGGTATTTCTTAAGACCAGCAACGAAGCCCTTATCCACGCGTGTACAGAAGATGGTGATGATCGAATGTTTCGATACGCATTTTCAGTTGCCCAATTTGTTCATAGGATCGGGAGACCGCAGCATGGAGCCATCATAGAGGCCCTCGAATCCCTCCAGAAGAGCACCATTTGCTTACGAAAGATAAATCCTTCTATATTCCCTTATTCTGAAACTCAGGCATACTTTTGGTTTCAGGTTGTTCTCACTGCGCTTCGCACCCTCTACACATATCCGATAGCACGCGGAGATACGAAATCCAACGCGTCAATACCAACATCCACCCGTCTAACTTTCGCCGGATTCAAGGAGTTATTCAATGTTGATTCTTCTTCTTGGTCTGAATTTTATTCTGAGAAAGTCTGGCACGGTATTTTAAACCGAACGGAATTTAAGTTTCCAGATCTCCGGCCACTTTCCCATCTCGCGACAAGGTTTCGGATTTCCCCAGAGAAGATTGCAGCTCTTGGCTCAACTATGCAATTTATTCATGATGATCCCCCCTTACCTTATTTTGATGAACTTTCGTTCAGAGCAACTCTTGTCCTCGAAGAAACAGCCAGGTCGCCCGAAGCCGGACCCTTTGTAAAAAACCATGCTCATCTCCTCCATTACCTATACAGACATCTGGTTGCTCCGGACATCAGAAATGCGACAAATGAGGAAACTCCCGATTATGCATCCATCAGAGGAGACCGAGCGAGATCCATTTGGTTGGAAATATCAGGTCCTCCTGTAAATTCCCTTACGCATAGAAACTTCTGGATCCAGCAGTTCTTGCTTGCTATTGAGGAGGAGCAGCGGGAAGGGAAGCTAAAGTGGATGGCTTTACCCCAGGGTCTTCAGACGTTTAAGGATTTAATCGCTGCTCAAATGCACCTAGTGAATGAAGATCTTCACAGCCTATACTATAGCCCTGAGGTTTGGAACAGCCAATTGGCCTCCGAAAAGGTCATTTCTCCGGATAGGAAACCGATTGGAGGTAGCCTAGACCTTAGCGAACCAAGACATGATGGAGTGAGGGGAGTAGGGGAAGTAGGAAAGTCACAAGCCTCAGAGATGTCCGTCGATACAGCCGAATGTGACGAATGGGTCCACATCTGAGACCTTTTTCTTTTTTTGCCTTGGACATAATATTATCGTTAATTGTTTCAACTTATAAATTTTCTTTCATTATATGACCAGCTGACATCCAAAGAACCTTGAAAATGAAACATCGGTTATCTTCGCTTCCAAAATATTCTACCCCGAAATGAAGGGAATGAATGATATCCACTGGCTACAGGGTTCAAAATCAAGAATCTATTTGACGGGCATAAGGGGGTATCTTATTGTTGTGGATTTTACAATTCATAACCTGCAACGCAACCTGAGTGGGTTAGTGTAAATTGCTTTCTTGTATATCTCGCAACACAATTGGCCACCAACGATGCCGACGAGAGCTAGTTGATTACCAGGACTGCAGATTCTGGACAATCCTTACCTTCTCAAGAAGGAGAGTTCTTGGCAGGTGTAACCTTCATTCAGATCCTTGCGAAAGTCCCCGTTTATCGTCGGGCTGCCCGGATTCCCCTCATCAATTCTTATCAAGGCCAAGTTGTGCCCATTGTCTTGGCTTGGCTTGCCAAGAGGCCTTGGGCCAGGCAAGCGATGTAACGAAAGGCGGGATAGTATGCCCCTGGGGTCTGATACTTGACCATTGACCAGCATTCAGCAATCTAGATTGCTGTGTGGCGTGGTTAGC
This sequence comes from Aspergillus sparsus, assembly GCA_027569235.1. Taxonomy (NCBI): domain Eukaryota; kingdom Fungi; phylum Ascomycota; class Eurotiomycetes; order Eurotiales; family Aspergillaceae; genus Aspergillus; species Aspergillus sparsus. The sequence continues at coordinate 392,428 of JAPDES010000009.1, read as the reverse complement.
TATCTGGACCATTATTGCGCAGATACCGATGGTCGATGCGACATCGATCATTATGCAATTTGATGTTATGGGTATAAAGACCGGAGGGGGTACCGCATAGCGGATCGCTGTTTACAGTTACTACTTCTCAGTCGATGTGGGATTGCTAAACTTTTGTTTTCTTTTGTCTTGGTCGTCATGAAGGTATTCGCGTTCTTACCGCTTGCTTCTCTGGTGTGGGCTCGTGGACATGGCCAGAACAAGCCACCAGCTTCTCCCGTAAGCTCGAGACCTCCTAGCTACTTTCCTACCTAGGGACGTTTCATTAACGAGAACATTCAGGAGAAATTCCCCGAGACAATTCATCTGCATGAGCTCCTCGCTGGTGCACAAAAGCTCGAGGATTTTGCTTATTCCTACCCTGAACGTAATCGTGTTTTCGGTGGGCCAGCCCATCTAGACACCGTCAATTACCTCTACAAAGAGCTGAAGAGAACCGGATACTACCATGTCTACAAGCAACCCCAGGTGCATCTCTGGAGTAATGCGGAAGAAACCCTCACAGTGGCTGGAGAAGAATATGAAGCCATTACCATGACATACAGCCCCAGTGTCAATGCCTCTGCAGAACTAGTTATCATTGACAGCCTGGGCTGCGATCCATCCGACTTCCCAGCTGATGTCGCAGGCAAGGTTGTCCTCATTCAGCGGGGTGAATGTACTTTCGGGGAAAAGTCGGTGTATGCAGCTGCTGCTGACGCCGCAGCCTCGATCGTGTATAACAATGTTCCCGGGGCTCTAACAGGTACGTTAGGCGCCGCGACCAGTGAATTGGGCCCTTACTCCGCAACTGTGGGCATCACACAAGACGAGGGCGCGGCTTTAATCAGTCTCGCGGCGGCTGGTCCTCTGACCGTCGACCTATATGTCAACAGCCAAATGGAAAACAGGACGACATACAATGTCATCGCGCAGACCAAGGGTGGAGACCCTAACAATGTTGTCGCTCTTGGAGGGCATACTGATTCTGTTGAGGCTGGTCCCGGGATTAATGACGATGGCTCTGGTATCATTAGCAATCTTGTCATTGCAAAGGCCCTGACCCGCTTCTCTGTGAAGAACGCTGTGCGGTTCTGTTTCTGGACTGCTGAAGAGTTCGGTCTCCTGGGAAGCGACTTCTATGTCAACAGTCTCAGCTCCGAGGAGCTCGAAAAAATTAAGCTCTACCTAAACTTTGATATGATCGCATCCCCTAATTACGCTTTGATGCTCTACGATGGCGACGGTTCTGCCTTCAATATGAGCGGCCCCACTGGCTCCGCTGAAATCGAGCACCTTTTCGAGGATTATTTCACCTCAATCGGTCTACCTACCATCCCAACCGAATTCGACGGTCGCTCGGACTATGAAGCCTTCATTCTGAACGGCATCCCATCCGGTGGTATCTTCACCGGTGCTGAGGAGATCAAATCCGCACAAGAGGCAGCGCTATTTGGTGGAGAGGCCGGTGTTGCCTTTGACGCGAATTATCACGCTGCTGGTGATAACATGACCAATCTCAACCATGAGGCATTCATTATCAATTCCAAGGCCACCGCATTCGCAGTTGCAACATACGCCAACAGCCTGGAGAGTATTCCACCCAGAGACCCGACGACATCTGTTCGACGACGATTGACTTCCAAGAGATCGTCTCTTCGGCGTGTGTCGAGCCGGGCGCATGTCCACACGCATTACACTGCAGGATGCATGCACTCCCGGGTGGAAATTTAAAATATATCTGCCTGCATTCAATGTTTAAAACAAGATTTATTCTCTGGATAAAGTGTACATATAAGTCCCATGTTTGCATATATGCATACAATACCAGGATAACATGCACCTTGCACTTAGTGACCATTATTTGTTGAAGTGAAGAAATTCCTTCTATTACATTACTTGCACTCTAAGCCTTAACCTAACTCCACTTCTCCCATTCACATCTATCATAAACCAGAGAAATCTCTCTATCCTCTTCTCCTTTCCAAATATAAATAAATTCCATAATAATGAACCTTCATATAACTAAAAAAAAACACTAACACCTAAAAAACAACCTTAAGAGTATCACAATTGACTCCCCCCTTCCCCCAAAAAACCTTTCCCCTTAGCGCGCGCCCTTTCTTAAGGTATATATATTCATTGCCCAGTCCCACCAGATCCCAACAATCAAATCACATGTATATATTGCAGGTATATAATAAATTCATGCATGATCACACCACAACACAACCATTTAGTCATTTCTCGCCCTTAGGCGGGTATTCCTTTCCCTCTTTCTCAACTGTCGGCGTGCAGGTGCACCATTCGTCCTTGGGGATAGAATCCATAACATTTGGAATGTGGCTGCCGCATCCCCACCAGGTAGCCTTGTCTGTTGAATGAGTCAAATATTTTTTACTCGTTAGTTATGCGGTTCATTATAATGGCATTAATTATTATATATCAATGCGTCAATGCGCGCGCGCACATAGCGCACAATATATTGGGGTGGAGGAGGAGGAGGAGCAGGCAAGAAAGAGGGGAGGGGGAGGAGGGGAAGGGAAGGGAAAGAAAGGGAGGGGTAAAAAAATACGCACGGCAGTTGGGACAGCTAGCTTTCATGCACATTTTGTCTTCTTTTTTTTTTTTGTCTGCGTAGAAAATTCTAGATTTAAATAATGGTGAGGCACGAGTCGAGTCGGATCGAGTCAAGTTGTTACGGAGACGATAAAAATGATATCAAGAGATAGATATTTAGCAAGGTAGCTGGTGGGAGGGGGACAGTATCGTGGGTTTTTGCTGTCTTCTTAAATAAATGATAATTAAATATGATAGGGAACCAGCAGCGGCAATTAGGATTAGTCATGGGTCGCCGATGTTGAATTCCCCGAAATCCCGAATGAGATTTTTGTTTTTTTTAATGGTCTTTCTGACTATATGGGTTTTTTTTTTTTATATATAAAAGCTCTACTTCAAAAGTGAATATTATTCTAAAATGCTTCTGCCAAGTCAAATCATTATCAGTCTCTCAAGGTACTCCGGGTCGATCTGATCTTCTACTATAATTAATGTAAGGTCGGGTGGAATGGGAGAGTGATGACGTATGCGGGGAATTGGTGGGAATTGGTGATCGGCGTTTACACGGTATATTTTCTTTTTTATAAAAAAAAATTAAATAAAATAAAAATATAATCAGGCGTTTTGTCTACTTCAAAGCACTATTATAGCGATGTTATTATTAAGGGACTTCTTCAGAAAAATAGGAGTATTCATGAACCTTCTTATTTTCTAATACGAGTAACTAAGCGAAGGTAGGCTTGCTCTCGCTAATATCATTAATATATACAGGAAGGAAAGAGAGAGAGGGAGAGCAAAAAAAAAAAAAAAGGGAAAAACATGCTACCGCCAAAAAGAAACAACATTATCTAGAGCTTCACACCACCAGAGCAGCAAGAAGAGGGCTCAGGATGCAATGTAGACTTGTTGAACAGTTGCGAAGACTGAGGAACATCCAGAGCAGGGTTCTTGGTGAAGAATCCGTCAGGCTTGAGCATGACGCTGACCCGTTCAATCGGCATGACAGGGAAATCTTCAACACGGGGGTTGTGGGTGAGGCCGAAAGTGTGCCACAGGACGAGATCGTCGTTCTCAACGTTATCCTTGCGGGCAACCCACTTCTCAACACCGTCACTCTGCTTGCTCTGGTTGGTAAATTCACCAGCAGCGAAGAGCTCATCATCCCGATACTTGGTGACCCAAATAGGCTTGGTAGCGAAAACTGCGCGCTTGTAGCCGAAGGACTTGGGGCTAGCGAGCAACATCTGGGCGGGAGAGGCCATGAGCTTGTAGGAAATAGGCTTGTATGTGATGGGGTTGATAATATTGTCATTTCGGATCTTGAAGACACGGTGACGCTCAACAGAGGTATCAGCCGTACCGCTAGTCTTGATGACAGTTTCTTCGGTAGTGTATCCAACGAGGTAAGGGTTCTTGTCGTCCTCTGGCATAGGAACACTATCCTGGTAGAAGACAGTGTTTTGGTGACCCTCAAGAGCGGGATCCATGCGGAAGGAGAACATGTGCTGGTGGTAAGGTGCCATAACACCGGGGCCGACATTGGTACCCCAGGGCACGGTAGTACCGAACTCGTGGTTGTCAAATGGAACAGTAGAGAGGATACCTGTGGCGCGGACCTCAAGTTCAATATTGGCAGCCTGGTCGAAGATGAAAGCAAAGATGTACTCGTAGTTAGAGACAGTGCAAATCATCTGGGCAACCAGCTGGCGATTACGGACGACAGTAGCGGCACCAGTGCGGTAGTTGGTATGCTTGTGCTGAAGACCGTTGTCCTGTTCGTGGAGACAGATAACATTCTGGAGATGAACTGGGTTACCCTTGGAGTCACAGCGGTAGCCATCAAAGTACTTAATATGACCCAGACAGTCGCATCCCAAAGATAGCTGGTTGGCAGTGATACCAAAACCAACGTCACCAACATCGAAGGCCTGCTTGCGATGGAAGGGGGCGCGTGGGTCACCATACGGGACAGTCATCTCAGAGACAGAGAGTCTGTAGAAAGTGCTCCGCCCGTCGTAGGTCACATTGTGGATGACTAGGCCCTCACGGCTGTTGAATCCAACACGGAATCTCCACTTTTGCCATGAAACTTCATTTCCATTGATAGAAAATGATGGGCCTTGGGGCTGCTGCACGACGTAGGGCTTCAGGTCGGTGCGCAAGGGCTCACCCAAAAGATCGTGTGCGTATTGGATGGTTTCTACAGGCCTCCAGGGCTGAGTTGATGTGGTGCTGGCATCGGTCGTACCAGGGAGGTAGTCCATGCGAACCAGTTCGTGGGTAAGACCATCAAAAACTGGTGAGAATTTGCAAGGGACGGAGTAATGGTTGTTCTGGGGGTGATCCACAGAGACCACGTACATGTAGCACTGGAACAAGCGGCGGGTCTCCTTAGGGTCATCGGTTCCGTAAATCCAAGGGTCATTGCAAACCGTCACACCAGCGGGGAGGTTCATCTTAGCGATCTCCGCCTGGACTGCGGGGTGTTCGAGACATAGCTTCTCAATATCAATGAGCTCGTCGGTATCAACAGGGCCCTAAAAAACGGTCAGTTACAAGCGCAGTTTCCCGTCTATATGAACAGACATACCTGGACCTCCTTGGGAAGTTCCTTCGCATAAACAACGGCGCGTGTGTTGGCATTGAGAAGGCCTTTGTAGAAGGCACCAGTGTCCATGCGGTGGAACAGCACTTGGAGCAAACGGGTGGGAGCTGGAGGAAGGGGCTTTCCCAGTCGCTCGGCCTCGATATAAGGGATAACCTCTGCCTTGATAGGCTCCTGCATATCAATCTTCTTGTAACGCAAGGTCACTCCAGGGAAGGCAGCCTGGAGGATCTTAGTTGCCAAGGTGATCTCCCCGGGAGTGACCGGGTCAAAGGGGTGTAGTTGGGCTGCCATTTTGCTTTCTTTGTGTAGGATGAAGCTTTAAGATTCCCTATGACCAGAATAACAGCCTCTTGAGTAAATGAATGGGATGAAGAATGGAGAATAAAGAATGAGGGCGATAGGCGGAGAAGAGTCCTTGTTATATAGCCAACTCTAACACAGCGACCCCGGAGAAGGATCTCCTCAGAGTCCCAGCCGTTTTACGTGATATACTCGTAGTGATAAACGTGAAGAGAACCTGATTGGCTTTCCAAGCCGGACCAAGCGTATCTGTTTCTGAATTGGGTTAGCGCCACAAATATATCCCACAAACCCTTTTTACCGTTATCAGCGAGGAAGATTTAAGACTTCTCCAGTCACTAGTGGGTTTGTTGGGGCGGTAATCATCATGAATCTTTGTTATCTAAGCTATGTTCTCAAAGAAGATAAAAGAAAAAATATATGGGCTCAATTTGTCCACCCCAGAGTGTCAGCGATATGAAGATGCCTCTCGACACTGATAAGACCAACCATTCCAGACGGTCCGGCCTCTTGAGCGGGCACTACTAGTGGCGAATAGGACTCCTTTCCGACCCACCCTACTCCGTATCCATGGATAAAAGTTCATAGCTCTCTACCACGAGCAAGTAATAATATGACTAAAAATTCTCTTGAGTATCACTGGGCTGATAGCTGTGGTGCTACCGGCGGGAGTTATTCTTTCTTGGCCTTAGGCCCCTTCTTTTGCCTTGGCCGGGTCCACTTCTCCCACTATTCCACTATAGGAATATCAAACGCCCAGCCATTTCAAGACTACCTACCTGCCTACATTCTCAACGTCGATGTTCAGAATGATATAAAATACGAGGTTTTGTTATAACTCTTTGCTAATGGAAATTGGAAATTGAGGAGATTGCCCTTTGACAAATTTTGTCTCACTTCAAAATTTAAGGCACTTTATTTCCCCCCCCCCAATCCCTATCAACTTTTTAGTAAGATGGCTCATTTTGTCAAGGTAAAGTGATTGTTGTCGTAGAGGGGGGGGTTTATCCAGTGAAATCCAGGGTATAATGAATCAATAGATACCTTGTCTTTAGCATAGTATAAGTGAGTATCAAGTCCACCGTTTAGCTCTACGATCATTGATATGTCAAAGCCGAATCTGGCCCTGCTCCTACTCAGAAATATATCAGACATTTTAAGGCCCCAATGCCACTCTTCTCAGGGCTTCCAGAAGGTGGTCTAAGACTTCCCCAGATTTGAAAAGATATATCGCAATGGTCTGGGCTTAATTCTTCGCAGATAGGCTCAGTCTGGATCTTGAGAATAGTGAATAGTAGATCTTTGTCGCGTCTCCCATTGGGCAAGTCGCGTTACGGACTCTCGTAAGGCGGGTCGTGGCAATTTGGCGATTCGTTTTAGATGTAGGATCCAGTAGGCTCTCTCATTGGTGGTCGCAAATGGATGGTAAGTTTGACTGCGTTTGGTTTTGAAATGGTCCAGTGACCTGTACAGGGAAACCAGAAATGTCCCTTAGGTTTTTTTAGCACCTAAGCATCTTTTCAAACCAACCCCTGAGTCCTAACATATTCTTTAGATTTTAGCTTGTATTGAGAGTTTGCAGTCTTCTTGAAACGTACAACATAGAACGGAAAGTTATTCAAGTAGACTGCATTAACTATTCATGACATTTCCATTTATGGCTCTAAAAATAGACGCTGTTGCCTGTTTTGTCCTCTCTTTCACCCATGCTTTTACACAAACGCTATAGATTTTGTGAACAAGGCAATATGTGGATTGGGTTAGATAATTTTATTATTGCCATGAGAACTTGGTCAAGTTTTGAGAAAAAAGCTAGAAACCTAGATAAAATCGCGAATCTACAGAACCCCTAGGCCTAGCTCACAGTGTCACCGCCACTGGACAATAATGAGAGATGGGGCATTGCTATCTATGGCAGGCTGCTGTATGCTGCAGTTACATGTTCCAGCAGGTTGATTAACTCCTTATCACAGCCTTTATTGACAGCCCAAGATAGTGGTGTTATCCCATTCTCATCCTGGGTATTTGGATCAACGCGCGGATCAGCAAGGAGGATTTTGACAATATCTATGCGATAGCTGGAGCTGTTTTCAACAGCCCAAAATAGTGGTGTCCTCCCATTCTGATCCTGAGTGTTTGGATCAACACGCGGATCAGCAAGAAGGACTTTGACAGCATCCTTATTATTCCAAGCAGCCCAAGATAGTGGTGTCTCTCCATTCTTATCCTGGGTATTTGGGTCAACACGCGGATCAGCAAGGAGGACTTTGATAGAATCCTTATTATTCCAAGCAGCCCAAGATAGTGGTGTCTCTCCATTTTTGTCCCGGGTATTTGGATCAACACGCGGATCAGCAAGGAGGACCCCGACAGCATCCTTGTTATTCTGAGCAGCCCAAGATAGTGGTGTCCTCCCATCCTGATCCTGGATGCTTGGATCAACATGTGGATCAGTAAGGAGGACTTTGACAGCATCCTTGTTCCTCTGAGCAGCCCAAGATAGTGGTGTCCTCCCGTTCTTATCCTGAGTGTTTCGATCAACACGCGGATCAGCAAGGAGGACTTTGACAGCATCCTTATTATTCTGAGCAGCCCAAGATAGTGGTGTCTCTCCATTCTTATCCTGAGTGTTTGGATCAACACGAGGATCAGCAAGAAGGACTTTGACAGCATCCTTATTATTCTGAGCAGCCCAAGATAATGGTGTCCTCCCATTCTGATCCTGAGTGCTTGGATCAACACGCGGATCAGCAAGTAGCAGCATGGTAACATCCTTAGCGCCTTTCACCGCTGCCAATAGTAGAGGTGTTTCTTTGTTTTTATTTTCAATATCTGGGCTAACACGCGTGTCGGTAAGTAGAAGTTTAACAATTTTTTCCCAGTTATTCTCTGCTGCCCAATGTAGCGGTGTTCGGCCATCTTTGTCTGTATCATTTGGTAAACATCCATTTTCTAAAAGAAATGCAAACAACATCTCGTCACCAAGCTCTGCAAAATATGAAATAGCAGGTCTTTTATTTGAAAACTTGAATTCCCGGCGGAGGAATTTCCGACCATTCACATTGCTAACATATTGGGTGTATATATCAAGCATTTTGCTTTTCTGTGGCTTTTGGATCGCACAGGATTTCAAAATGGCCTGCACAGCTTCCTTGTTTCCCATCGCAAGAGCTGCGAAAAGTGAGAGTCCGTATCTCTCATCTTCTTGGCTGAGCCAGGATGTATCGCACGGCAAAGCTTCAATAAGATTCGGAAAGTTATACTCCGCTAGGATATACTGAAGGCTCACGTTGGAGGTGTGCCGGCGTACCTCATGCTTCTCGAATAGGTTGTGCAGGCGATTCCAATTCGTGAATGGGAATTCAAGGAGAAAGGTTTTTTGAGGAAGTTGGGTTGCTGCTGCCATGTCTACGTGATAGAGTATATTGCGGACAGCATATTCTAGAAATGGGAATCTATCATTAACAGTAGTGCGAATGGCAGCCATTTCTGGCGAGGAAGCTTTTGGAAACGGCTCCTTGACATTCAGCCCAGTGGATATACCCAAATCCATGTATCTTGAGCAACACTGTTTTAACTGCTCCTGGCTTAGCCCACGAAAGTTGCTTCCGAGTTTGGGCCAAATTTGGCTGAACCCGTTCTCTCCGAGGAGAAAATCTCTCACGGACTCATGAATAAACTGGACAGTTGGTGTTTTAGCAATAGTAATCTCAGCGAGTCCTTTAGAGCAATCCACAATAAACCTCTCAACATCCTTGTCCGTGATGACTTTAGCAGCCCAGTATTCTAGCGCCTCAGGCTCAATCTCAATCTGAACGGCGCAGAATAATTGTATTGGTGTTAAAGGTTGTCTTGCCAATAAAATCCACTGAATACATAAAAGAAGCTGATCTCTGTCATGCCGATCTCGCGCCAAGATATCACGAAATAAACTATGTAGGTCATTAGGGATATCACGCAGCTTTTGTCGAAGCCTATGAATGCGGCCTTGATCATGTTCTTTATTCAAGATCCCTACTACTAGGACCACCCACATGAAGACTCCGGAGGCCTTTTCTTGAAGCTCACTTCGAATTTGGCTGGCGAGATCGCTGTGCCCAATCTTCAGCTCCTTGTCCACATAGTTCTCAATATCTTGGTTGTGCCCTTCCTGCCCCTCAAGGATTAGCTCTAACCCTCTCCTGATGGTGATATGCGGATAGTGTCTGCTCGACAACAGGACTTGAAATGGGACCCCAGCTGCAATAGCAGGCTCAGCAATGTCTTCAAAGAACCGCAGCATGTCTCGAATCTGTGTTTCGTCACATTCATCCAGTGCGTCTATGAAAGAGACAACCGGGGTCTGTTCAAGGCTCTGTATTGCGCGTTGAAAGAGCTCTTTCAAGGTTTCAATACTCCACTGGTATTCGCCAACTTCCGAATTTGTCAAGTCCAGAGAGTCAAAGACAGTCAGGAGTCCTGGTATTTGACTGAGCAATTGCCACAACAGAGATCTATACATTCCTATTGTAGACTTCTCCAAGCCCTCTCCTCGTGCATTGAAAAAGAAGTATAAAACCAACTTTCCTTTCATTGCCTTGGGAGCATTGGAGAGAGCGTATTTCATCAGAGTTGACTTGCCGGCTCCAGGCTTTCCCTTTATCCATAGGACACCATGATGCTCACTAATCTTGGTTTCGTCAAGCCATTCAAGATACTCCGGGGCTTTCAGGAGCCATTCACATGTACGTACATGGGCCCTTTTCACGGTGTTTCGTCGAGTATCAATCTGTGAGAAATTCAATGATGCGAGCAGTCTCTGCTTTTGGTCCTGGCTGATCAATGGCGTATTTCGCCCGATAGAAGCGCCACGGGTGGTGCGCGTTGTCCTGTTGCATGCCATGTCATCAGCCATACTAGGGGCTAGATATGATAGAAGCTCCTTGCTGTACGCTGCAGCAGATGCAGCAGCATAGTGCTGCCAGACATCATTCTTGTGAGAGTCGGCGTAGTCGGAAATGCCGCGAATGACAAGACAGGGAAACTCAGTAAGAACTCCAGCAGCTTCCATCTCAAAACATAAAACATCGCCTAGGTCATGAGTTGCCAATAAAGCCTTGTTGGCACTTCGCATCACGCGATCCCCGGAAGCAATCAGCCCATAATGAATCTGCGGGTATTCGGCCTCCCGTGGGCGTCGATAAATTACTTTTTCCATATCACAACTATCACATGTTTTATAGCCTGCAATATGTAAGGAGTCTTGCCGGAAAAGGATGTCTTCTGTCTGCGGTTTCTGGTATGATGAAAGTCCGTTTCCCTTTTGTATCATCCCCATTAAAAAGCCATTAATTTTGCTAGGGCTTATTCGGTGATCGGATTGCATCATCACCACAGCCGATCTCAAGATAGAAGGAGCTGCCGATAAATGACCTTTCAGAACTAAGCGTTCTTCAGTATCTTTCCCCAGGTCGTATTGGACTACGCCACCATGAGCCCCATCAGGCACGCTTATAACAACATCACCCAGACGAATATCATGTTTGTCACTTGGGAACCCACCACCAATTCCAACCAATAGACGCAAGCTAATGTCAGGGAACGTGCGTGTCATATTTGCGGCCACTATTGCTGCGGCTCCTTTCCCTTGATTATATGGAAGGCAGGCAAGCGCAACTTTATGGCCACTGAGCTCGCCGAGAACATAAAGATTGGAATCTCCTCGAGCGGAGGGCAAGCTGGAGTGCTCATCATCCAGCATATATCGGACAGCGCTCAACTCAAACTCAAGAGCACAAATAATACCAACGCTGTAGTCTTCGTATTTCAGTTGCTTTTGGTTCTGGGTTCGAATCACCATGCTCCGATTCTCGTCGTAGTCATACAATCTCTTTCGCTGGCTCTCCACCTCCGCATCCAGTGGCTCATCGTCAAGCGGGCGTTTCAGAGGACTATCAGTCATAGCTAGATGGGGACACACACCACCAGCAACCCAGCAATATTTGACTGTGAGTAATTTAATCCAAGAACGCGAGCTAAATTAGTGGTAGGCTACTTAAAGATTATGATCGGGAGGCTGAGGTGCGGGGTAACCAGGAAATGAAAAAAATGAGGCTGAAGTGTAAGACGAACCTCCTTGTGGGCTAAGCAGGTATGGATGTTCTTAGTTTCCGACTATGAACAAGAATATAGGATATTTGAAGCTATCTGAAGTTCGTATGCTTGACTTTAAAGTGTTATTTAATTATAATACTATCGAACATTGCGGCCTACGCCAGCATCAACGGTTGAGTTTCATGCATCTCCTGTATACAGGTACTGCGTGCCCAACCCTCACACCGCAAATCCACACTCTGGGTTCCAAAATAAGTCAAATAATGTAAGGCGGTGAAGCTGGTTTTGCACTTCCCTGCAATAAAAATATTATGATGGCTCTTTTGTCGTATTCGACATCTACTTCCTGTTCGGCCATTGGAAGGAATCCGAGTCAATCTCGCGGCCAGTGATATAAGACTAAGGAGGAGAGGTCGTTCACAGGACGAGTAAGTACCAGAGTATCCTTTGATCCTGGCTGCTTCTAGATAGCCTGATGTACGCTATCACTCCCATCAAGGGCCGCCCTCTCCAACGTGAGGAAAAAGCAAAAGCAAAGCATGTTTGTTGACAGATTGACCTACGAATTTGCTTGGTTTGCATCGAATCTTGGATACAAGATTGTAACATCATATATTTACAAAATTACAGTTTCACGTTCTTTCCATATAATAATCTCCTACCAAGATATACTAACTCCTTGCGAGTTATATAGGGATTGGGGCTAGGGATTGAAAATATACCTCCATTTCAGGTTTTTCTGTAGCCTCAAGAGGCTTATAGGAGTATAATAGATAGCCTAAGGCAGCAATTTATCGTCAGGTAGTAATTCACATATTCTTCTTAGTCATTATGTATATTCATACCTAATTTCACTATTGAATTGTGTCTAAACACGACTCCATGCTGGCCGGCAATTACCCCAAGTTATAAAAACAGCAACGTAGATGTATTATATATATCTTATCTTTTGGAATTTTTATTTTAGAGAATAGATTTTTGTTCACTATTTACCATATGTTATATCTCGATTTTCTTAAAGTATTGAAAGTCCAAGTAAATATGTGTTCTTCTTGTGTCGCTTTATATATTTACTGTATCAACATGGATAGAACCACCCCAGTATAATACATTTTCTATCAGTCCTGAAATTTCTTTAAATTCACCACGAACCTAATACTCCTTATCCAATAGTTTAATAATTATAATTCGATGTTGATTCAATATAACCATTTACCAAGGCTTAGAACCACTCATTGCTTGACAACCTTCTGCCAGGCCAGGGTCTTTTTAGATCTTGCGAGGTGGTTGGTGGAATGCTATGCCAATTTTTACAATGATAAAATATTAGTTCCACCTTAGCTTGCATCAAGTTCGACATTATTAGCAGGCGAGCAGGTCACCTACATCCTCGATATTTTTCATATGTAATAGCCTCCTGGTGCTTGGTGAATTAATGAGGTCATAAATATTCATTGATAAGTGCACACAAATAAACCATGTCCCCCCATCTATATATGATCACTCGTGCCAGTGTATCTGCTTCTAGCCGCCAGACCTCTTCAATATTCCATTTTCTCGTATCATGTTGGAGATGGTCATGTAGGAGGAAGATTCCTTGGGGATTAGTTTGACTTTATTGGAGCATTATCTCCACAGCTGTTGGCCATTGATATTGGCACTGTCCTTGGCGACTGGAACCGGTAACTTTTTTGCCTCTACGCTTTGCGACAGCTTTGTATTTAGGTACATGGAGGACATGTTGTTATTACCGAAAGACTACCCTTTTCTGGACAAGATATTACTGAGTATGTATTTAAGGAGAAACGTCTGGATGGCTTGTTTGGCGGGGCGACAAGGAAAAGGAGAATCTGGCAGGAAAAAGAATGTGGATTCTGTGACGTCATATCGGGACAACTCCGTTTGCTTTAGATCCAATAACGCGTTACTTTAAGAGAATGATCCCTAGGGGCATGGGATAACCATATTCGAATATTTGTCATTTAAACTCCAGATTTCTCCAACCCCAGTTTACCCCTCCAAAACCCATCCACCATCCTCTGTAACACAAACAAACAACAATTAAGGACATTAAACTTAGTATCATGGCCTTCTCTCGCAGACTCGCCATCCTCCCAGGCGGTCTAGGTATGCTCTAATCCTCATATTGCCTTTTTTTCTCCCTTCCCCTGTCCTGAACCCGGACTAAGTACCTCCCCAAAAGAATGAAAAGTAATATAAATCTAAATAATTAAAATAATGTGTTTTTCTCTCTTTGTTTCATCTTGAGATAATCAGGTGGCCTCGGTACCGCAATTGGACAAAAGCTCCTCTCTCAAGGTGCACATCTTGCAATCCTCTATGCCCCCTTCGAAGCTGCCCGACGCGACCAACTCCTCTCCTCAAACTACCACTACCACGGCCAGAATGATAAAATCCGCACATACGAATGCGACATCACATCCCCCTCTTCTGTACAGACGGCCTTTACCGCCCTCCAAAAGGAAATAATAACCCCGTCCGACCCCTCACTATTCCCAAGTATCCTGATCAATACGGCCGGATATGTTTCTCTGAGCGATATGGAAAACACCCCCCCAGAGGAAACCATGAAACATCTCACGACTAATGTAATGGGTCCAATGCTTTGTTCTCAGGCGTTCGCAAGACTTTACTTCTCTCTCACCTCGGCCTCTGGTGAGAAGCCGGAGACGGGCACACCACAATCACAACAAGTTCCACCAGGTAGAATTGTGAATATAGCCTCCCAAGCTGCTCATGTTGCTCTCCATCGACATGGTGCTTATTGTGCCTCCAAGGCTGCCCTACTAGGGCTAACTCGGAGTATGGCGTCCGAGTGGGCGGACCGTGGTATCACTAGTAACTCTGTGTCTCCGACTGTGACGTGGACAGCATTGGGGCAGAAAGCCTGGGGAGAAGATAAAGTTCGAGAAGCGTTTTTGAAGATGGTTCCGACTGGGAGATTTGCGTTGCCAGAGGAGGTGGCAGATGCAGTCTTGTTTCTTTGTCAGGTTGGTTTTTCTCCCTCCCCATTATCTCTATAAGGTTTTTTTTTTCTAGTTACACACAATGCTAGAAGGGACTAGGTGGAGCTTGTGTTATTTAGGGCACCCCCTTTTTTTTTTTCCTTTTGTTCTTTGTTCTAACGGGGAAAATGTTACTTCTAGGATTCGAGTGGTATGATTAATGGTGCGGATATCAGGGTTGATGGCGGGTTTACTATTCGCTAACATTAAGCTTTCTTCTCTTTTTCACTTTCTCATTTGTTTCGAAAGAAGCGAAGATGGTACATATAATTTTACTTGAACAGTTCCTAGATTTGAGTTCAAATTCTACCCGAATGTTTAGATATTTCCAAGAAATTTGGGTAGAATAACGAAAAAGGGTCTGTCTTTGACCACGTTTGATCGTATTGTCAACACAGAGTTAGGTAAGAATAAAACGTAATTATACATTGACTATTCAGGAAAGGACCCGATTATAATCATATTTACACAAAAGGAAAGTAGATACGTATATACAGCTCACGCCTCTCACAAAACTAGCCGCTATAGTCCACGTGGCAAGCGATACGCGCGGGGCCGGGGACAATCTTACCGCCGATACCATCGATGGCAGCATCCTCTAGAAGGTAGGCGTTGGTTACTGTGGCAGCACCGGTAGTGATAATTGAGCAGTCCTCGCCGTTGTGCGTACAGATTTTCATTCCCTGAACAGCCTGGCTGGCAGCCTGGGCTTGAATTGCGGAGACGTCCCAGCCCGACCAGCCACCATTCTCGCTATTGCCAAAATCAAACTCTCCCCATGTGCAGGAGTAGCCACCGTTTACATCCGTGGGGAGGCTATCGCCAACGGCAGCACCCCAGCTTCCTTGTGAGTTTTCATCGAAAGCAACATATCGGGTCTCGCCAGGAGCGAGTGTGAACTTGACAGCTTCGTTTCCGTACCATCCGTCCATTAAACCAGTTGGGCCGATCTTGTTCCAGACCACGACAGTCCATGTATCAGTATTGCTGCCCATGAATTGGACGACGTATTTGTACAGTGACGCTTCCGTTGCGGCAACCTCGATGATGTTGCTACCCCATGGGCTACCGGTATTTCCGGCGTACATAACCTTGGTGTTGCTAGAAGAGGTGCGTCCGCCAAAGCCGGTGGTACAAAATTCTCCATTTGTTGGCGCAGAAGTCCAGTCAGCAGCAGGAGCTGCAGAAGTTGTGGTGGTGGCTATAGTAGTAGTGGTGGTGGTAGTGG
This sequence comes from Aspergillus sparsus, assembly GCA_027569235.1. Taxonomy (NCBI): domain Eukaryota; kingdom Fungi; phylum Ascomycota; class Eurotiomycetes; order Eurotiales; family Aspergillaceae; genus Aspergillus; species Aspergillus sparsus. Next base: position 376,596 of record JAPDES010000009.1, on the reverse strand, counting down.
TCGTAGTCGGTGCCACTGATGTGGTAGTGGGCTCGGGAGGAATTATGGAAGTGGTTGTTGTAGTGGTGGAAGTGGAAGGAGTGGTGACAGATACGGCGGCGACAGCGGCGGCGGGTGTACTCGTAATTTCTTCAGCGGGGGTATTGCTGGGGATATCGACAGGAGCTTCCACGGGAGTCTCAACAGCTTCGGGGAGTGCAGTCGTGAGGGAAGTAGCAGAGCAGCAATCCCATACAGTGGTAGTGATAATGATAGGGTCCTGGTCAAAGAAGAAATTCGTATCTACGGCACGTTTCAATTCTTGTTCCATGAGCTGCTCCGCATGATGGTGTTCATGTCGGCGATGCAGATGGCCATGGGAGCGAGCCAGGGCAGACTCGGCCACAGCGAAGAAGAAAAGAAGCGACTTCCACTGCATTGTGAATGTATTCAATAGATCAATTCATCCACACCAGCCTTTCCGGCTTAATTTTTATTTTTATTTTTTTTTGTTTTTCCTTTTTTCTTTCTTGGTGATCAAGGTAAACGAGCGACTGGGGTCAAGAATGATGACAGGAAAAAGAATGGATAGTTTTGAATAAAAGGAGAGTTGGGTTAAAGACCGAGTCAAGTGGGGGGGAAGGGTGCGAAAAATAGTTGCCAGGAGGGGGGCTAAATCTTCATGTTAATTAATTAAACACAAAAAGTGAGACCAATAGGTACCATTAGACTCAACCCGTTAACGAATAAGAAGGAGTTGAGGACCTAGACTTGGGCATTAAAATGGCTGCCATGTGAAACGCCACGCGGTCCGTCATTATATTGTCTCACTGGAGGCGAAGATTCTTCTTTCTTGCCCTATTGTTTTTGTTTTTTACGTGGCTCCCTTGGAAAGTCACTACGTATATTCTCGTATTTTTATTGTTGTTCATTTGTGTCGATGATTTTAGTTGAATCCTACTTCTCATATACTCTGTACGAGCCAGCAAAATGCTCCCTCCCTTACCCAACGGTCCCTTGCGTTGGGGGAAAACCGCCCTGCTTTTGCCTTCAGCAGGAACAGTTTACAGGGGATTGGCTAGATGTTCTAGACGCATGCAGAACGTGCAGGTTGCTTGGGTGAATCCTTGATTTGGGTCTACCCCCCTTTTTTTGCGACACTACTGCTGGACGGGGTGCGATTCAAGTGGAATTCGAATGGGATCATCGGTAGTTTGGACTCTCGTAGTGCAGAATATTGCGGGATTAGCAGTGAGACTAGGCAGAAAATTTTTATTGGCATCGGAGATTAAGCCTTGGAAGCTTAGCTTAGCAATTCTTTTCCCTCCTAAGCGAGAGATCATTCTTCCCGTTTCTGTACAGGCTGATGGAGGAGGGAAGGATGAAAGCAGAAGGGAGGAAACTCCTTGATAGGGTCCAAACTTCAAAGGACCCTTTTAAAAGCATTTGATGGATTCAGGGTTCAGGGATGAGAGAACTCCTCGAATCGAACCCCATTCTGATGGGGACAAGTGGATAGAAAATAGAGTGTTTACACTTGCGACCGTGAGACGCGGCTTGTTGGGTCAGGAACAGAAACAGCCGATTGGGGCTAGTGGGTCATCCACCCTCAGTCTTACGTATGCTACCCTTACGATTCACCAATTACAATGGAGGTCTTCTCGGGACAGTCGTGGAAGTTTTGAACCATTCCTCCTGGCAGTAATAATACTAAGGATCTATGATGATACCTAATGGTGTTGTTATTGTTTCTTTGTCACTAGCATGACGGTTACCTAAGGATGCGCCTGGTCCCACCATGCCCTCCCTCCATCAATAGAACCGCAGACTAGAAAAAAAGATAAAAATTGAAATATGATTTGGGGGGGGACAGGAATTCTAGAACTATTTTAAATCAGTTCTCCTCATCCGAGCTATCGTCCCACACAAGCTCCATCGGAACAATGGTCTCCTGGCTATCCTTCTCCTCTCCCTCCTCCTCTCCCTCCTCCTCTCCCTCCTCCCGTTGACCCTCGCGAAACAAGCTCCCAATAAGCATTTTTTTGAAAGTCTCCTCCTGGCAATCGCACCACCATGCATAGCGTCCATTTTGTTCGTAGTGGGTATAAAGGATTGGCCGATAGGGCTGGTTGTGCAAACGGCGAAATTCCGTGTTGCGATGTCTCCTCAGGACCTGCTGCAATCTGACGCCCACTCTAACGTCCTTGGCGTATATATCATCGATAACAGGGTCTTCGGCAGCGTTGCGATGGAAATTGCACAAAATATCAGAAAGCACGCACAATTTCTTCAAATTCATGCTCTCGATCCTCTGCTTCTGTTCCGCTGCGTTCAGCCGTAGAAGACCCCAGATCCGGTAATGGGAGCGAATGAAACGGCCACGTTCAGTCGAAGATAGCACCTTGGGAACCTGAGGATCATGGTATGGGTGATATGTCATGGACTTTTCGAATTCTTCAACTAGTTTATTTGCTTTTTGGGAGGTCTTGGTCATATGAATCACATCATCGATCGCCAGTGATTGTGCCTCGACTGGGAGGAGCTTTTGGTCAGCGAGTAACTGCCGAAGGGTACTGTAGTAAGGGATGGCGGTGATGGCAACTTGATTGCAGATGGTTGTGAGGTTTTCTTGCCAGACCTGCTGCAGATGCTTACAGGTTGCTGCTAGATTTACTACGCCAGAAAATGAAGGAATTGAGGTGAAGATGTTGATGAGGAGCTCCGCAGGAAGCTCAAGTATGGGGAAGTCCTTTTCTGGGGGTGAGATAGCCTCCATGGTTGGTGATTTGATGATTAGCAAACCAACCTTGGAATGAAGAGTGGGGAGAAGAGAGCAAAAAAGCCGCCAATATATAGACTACCAGAAGAGGGGGAGGATCTGTGAAATCACATGGAATATTCAAGGGGGGTGTCTCAAGAACCTTCTCTCAGATCATAGATAATGGCGGAATACTCCAGATAAAGCAAGAAATTTTGGGTGAAGAGTTGTAAAGAGGGGCTTTTTTCTTTTCTTTTTCTTCCGAAAGTGAAAATGATTGAATCATTGGATTACCCCTCAGGCACTACTAACTGCTCAGGGTAATAATTGACTAGGGGCCTTAAAATAACCTACTTACTCATCTTTAGGCACCAGGAAGCTTCAGACTGTTTTAATTGGGTGCCTAGTGCAAGAGTACCTACCAAGGTGTTATGGTTTTTATTCTCGCTCAATTTAAATCACCTTGATTGAATATATAAAGGGCACATATAAAATAATACTAAATAACAGAATACTAGGTAGTTACAACATCGGCAACTTAAAAAGCCAAGTCTTTCTAGGTACCTATTTTGTTGGACCTGCTTTCCGCAGATGACTTCCTGCTACCTAGCAGGTAACCATATAACCTTGCCCGGAGATAATTGGTTTTAGATAAAAATTGAACATAAGTATTAATTAGAAAAATTCAATATGGGAAACCATGAATATCATTTTCTTCATTGAATACACTTAAAATGGGAGAAGCTGGGTAGACCACTCTGCATAGAAATTGCCGCCGGATAATATGTTTACCCGCTACGCAGTACTGTACCTAATGTAATCAAGCACGAGCCAGACACAATTTAAAACACCGCTGCTCTCTAACCTCATCATCCACCAAACCCGTCCTATACGTCACACTATCCTCTCAAGCATTTGTCTGGCTGGCAATACCTCTGCTATGATTAGATTCCTAGACGTATTTTGTTAAAGTGCAGCAAGAAGTCTACCAATTCAATGGCTATTATCCGCAACCACAGAACATAGATGCGCTATGGTTGATCTCCCTCCCTGCACGATCTGGATGAAATAAGGACCAGCCATTTTACAAGGAAATCTCTTCAGCGCAAAAAAAAAGGTCTTGACATTTATGAGCGAACTGCTGTGGAAAAATCACGTTTGCAGCATTCTATTAACGCTATACAAAATACTCTGCGCCTGAAGGGCGCTCTAGCCCGAGAGACTCACTCTTGTTTGATAGCTATACAAATAACCTTAAAGTAAATAAGGTATATATAGAATGGCATCTCATTTAATACCTAATTAGTACTCTAGACGCACAGCCAGATCCTTTTTTTTTTTTTTGCATCCATCGTATCGATGGGGAATCACGGACCTTAATAGCCTCAACTGAATAGAAGTTGACGATCGTGGATAGAATCTATTAAGAAGGATAAGGTAGAATTATTTTGACTGAAACAACGTTAGGTTTTAACTGTTTTTCTGGACACGGATTTCTACTAATCGATACTGCCAAGTTTCTTTTTGTTAATATTTTGGGTTGCTTGGGCTTTTAATTTGGATTAGACAGGGAAATAAGATAATTGATTACTTTATTGTTAATTATTAAGGTAGACTTGATCTAAATTAGAACATTAAGGAGGTTTACCAAAAAACACTGCCTTTGATGCCGTGCCAATAATTAACAACGTAATAAAGAAGAAAAAAAATATTGATTCAAAAATTTACCGGTCACTCCACAGCCAGAGATCAGCCTGTATGGCTTCGGGGTCTGTATTTAGGATCGAGTTATTTTCATTCAGTTGGTCTGCTGCAGAGAGCATATGGTCCAGGGACACGCCAAACCCTCGCCAGTCATAGAGTAAGTCCTCCTCAGATACAGATATAAGATTTGTAGTCAATGGTGAAGACCCAGTTGCTTCTACCCCCAACACAGGGACAGCTTGGATTTCAGCCTCAATTGGCGGCTCCTGGTTTAAATAAGTTGCTAGCTGTGGGCCTTGGTTGTCCTTTGGTGGTGCATTTTGGGGCGGAGGCTGCATTAACGGTTGGACTAGCTCTTCTAGCAACTCGATCTCAGACTTTCGAAGCTGGGCAACGCGGTTGCCCCTGGAAATCATCTCATCAAGTAGACTGAATCCTAAGTCCCTGTAATTGCCATCGGGTCGAGTATCTGGGATAATAACGGATATGAGCGACAAAATAAAGAACGATGAAAATAGGTTTTCTAGATCAAAAGGGAGAAACGTTTCTATTTCGTGGTGTTAGTTGACAAGTCATACCTTTCAGGCGACGACGAACCTAGTAAGTTTTGATCTCGTAGTGCTGCCAGTATCCTTAATGACTTAACAGCAGAATCTGTGCAAGCCTGAAGGAGCGTCTTGACGGGCGAAGAGAGGGAACGAAAAACACCTTCTTTCTCGAAACAGCGAAGTCTTTCCCAGAGCAAACTTAACACAAGTGGTCTTGTAGTTACAATAATGCACTGAAGCCATGTCAATAATGTGGGAAACTGAAAAAGGGGCAAAGAGTGCTTACTAGGTGGCAGGACAGTGTCAAGCGGGTGGTAACGTTTGAGAGAGCATCGACGGATTTTGAGAAACGACGGGAGAAGACATCTTCTAGTTCCCTGGATAGGTCCGTCATTTCGCGCAAAATGGATTGCACTCTTCTAAGAAAAACTCCACCTAGTTTCCCATCGGCGTTGTACACGGCTAAACGAACGCTGTAAGTTGGTGTCGGGTAGAATTTCCATGTCTCCATGAAACTTACTGTTGAGAACGCGTGTGATAACCTGAGATATTTTGACATGGAGGCTCAAAGATGCCTCAGCCTGGGAGCACGTTTTCGGATCCCAAAGGACTGAAGTTATCTCTTCGTCATTAACCGAGTTTGGTGACCCTATCAGGGCCGAGAATTTACGATCTAAAATGTATACTGTCCACCATATATTGCTGCGGCGGTTGACCCACTTCTGGCCAAGTAGTTCAACTGGCTGTGTTCGATGAAGACCCTCCACTAACGCCATACGCATGGAATGTCCAACCTGTTCAGGTTAATTGTCTGTTAAGTAGAACCGCGATGCTTGACAACTCACATAACAATATGCAGTATCTCTCATGTCAACCGAGTGAAAATATAGTGAAATAAGTGCAAGCACCTCAATCGCTAATGTAGGCTCCTGCCATAACCCGGTGATGTCTGGTAATAGGGACATAGCTCGTAAGAAGTACCTTGTCCAACTCGCAGTATTGGACGCCTTGCGCACCGGAGAAAGGAACGCCTCTCCAAATGCCAGAACAACTAAAAATTGCACGTACCAGAGGCGAGATTCCCTCAGCTTCCCGGCTGCATCCTCATAAAACTCGTGCAAATGCCGAAGGAAATCATCCTCATCAAATAATCTATATAAGTGGCCAAGATGAAACTGCACTGTTTTCACAATATAAAGTGCATGTTCCAACGATGGTAGCCCACTCATATCTGGAGTCTCCTCGGAACTAGCACGACGCCATTGTAGCTGGTGCGCGTCACCGTCAACCGCCAGGGGAATAGGCCGTGAGCTTTGCGGATTCAGCCGCGATTGGATGATATTTAGTATTCGACGGCTAAATGACCAAGTTGACGTGGGCCCTAGAAATACTAAGCACCCTGTTAATATGCGTATCCTTAGAATATTCTGTGTTCTGTGGAGTAATAAATGGACACGGACACCATGCTCTTTGACTACGAGTATGCTTCACGTAAATTGATGGAGATACAAGTTCATTAGAGGCGAATCGCTCGTCGTACCGGTCGCCTTCCTGCATCTCCGGTGTTGAGTCTCTCGGGATATCAGATGCTACTTATTTGAGAGTCATTTAGCGAACATACGAACTCGCTTTCCCAAGTGCCACGTTTATCTTACCATAGCTGGAATCATTAACACTGTCAGCACCAAGAGTGCGACGCCTTTTGGTTTCTGGCGCTTGGGGAATGCCTTCATATGCTTCAACTTTCCGCTTGAGCGATAAAAACAGCCTGCGCCAGCCGATTCTTAATTGGCTGTACGATGAGTTGAAGGTTTATTCGCAAGGGGCATACTACTCTTCAGAAACAACAATTTTGCGATCCTCCTCAAAGACACAGTCCTGACGACGCTGACGGCATTTATCGCATGGCTGACTACCAGAGCATTTAACTTTGCGGGAACGACATCTCTGACAGCTGAAGGAGCATTAGCATCACGCCTGGTGGTGGGACTGGGGTAGCGGGGTTAGTAATTCCTCACGCATTGGTAGTTCTTTTAGAGCGCTGGGTATGATCCATCTCTGATATTCGTCACGGTGGAGGGAGGGACGGTCTCTAAATACAAGCCATAATCCTCTAGAGAAAAATTAGGTGTTCTTCTCGGCCGGGACCTTAGATGGATGTTGATAAGACGGTTGGCTGGGCTGTACTAAACAGCTGGGTGGTGAGCCCCTCCTTGATAGCGGGTATGAGAGGGGCAAGCCCGTTATGAGAACAGGCTATTCCTATTTAAGACGTCATGTGCGTTAAAGACAGGTAATTATGTCGACACAATCTTGTCTCAGCTAAATATCTGCATTAAGTGGGTAGAGGAAAAAAGAAAAAAAAAAAAGAAACCACCAGTATCCGGTAAGAAAGTTATTTCCTGGTATCTGCTATATATACATTTTCTTGGACTGTACTAGGAACTGAATTAAAATTAGGAGTAATCATAGGTCATAGGTTTAGTAAAAGGCCAGTCATTTCAGCCCATCCATGTTAAATAAGTTTATTCCAACTGGCTGAGAATAACATCGGCAGCCTTCTCTGCAACCATGTAGGTTGAGACAGCAGTGAATGTACCCGGGATCCGAGGATACACCGAAGCATCAACGACACGGAGTCCAGAGACGCCACGGACGCGGAAGCTAGAGTCAAGAACAGCCATAGGGTCACCATCTGGACCAATTGGGCAGGTGCAAGAAGCGTGGTGACCCCATGCAGTGTCCTTGATGTAGGTCTTGATATCATCCTCTGAGGTGACATCTGAGCCGGGGAGAACCTCGTCAACATCGACGAGTTGGCGAGAGAAGGCGTCCCGTGCAAGTTCAACAGCTTCGTATATAGCCTGAAGGTCTGCGTCATAATCACCAACACCGGTGTCAAAGTAATTAAACACAATGTCGGGCATATCAAGAGGATCTGCAGAGCGAAGGGTGACACTACCAGCAGTATTGCGAGGATGTGCCTTGAGGATAGCCCAAGTGAACCAGTCGTGTCGTTCCGTGATGTTGACGCTATATTGGGGGTAGTATCCACGGAAATTGATCGGGCCACCGAATACAAAGACATCATAGGAGTCATCGCTAGTTACAGTGCTCTTGTAGAGCATAGTAGCAGCAAAACCAGCAGAGGACAGAATACCGCGGTCGCCCAATACTGGAGTCTCCCAGCGGTCAACACAAGGATCATCCTGGCCGTAAAAGCCGAAGGTACATCCGTCTAATACAGTGAAATTATTCGGGGTGTGACCCTGGACTGCAATCTCATAGTGGTCTTGTAGGTTCGTTCCGACGCCAGGAAGATCGGAGATGACCCTGATTCCAAACTTCTTCAACTCATCGGCGGGCCCAATGCCGCTCAATTTGAGTATCTGTGGCGAATTGTATACTCCACCAGCAACTATAACTTCACGTGAGGCTGTGGCACGGCCTGGAGTACCAGGACCAGCATACTTAGACAACGGACTGGCCCTGTAAAGGAACTGTCCATCGAGGAACTCCACACCAGTGGCGCGAGGGGTGGTGGAGTTGTCAAAGGTAACCTTGGTGACATAACAGTTGGTTCGGACATCTAGAGGATACTTCTTGCTGCCATCGGCATTTTTGGCATCGCGAACAGCTACGACGAACTCCCGTGCACCGTTACGGTGGGCGTCGTCGCTAGCCAAGGGAATTTGATAGTAACCAGGTACGGTATCACGGGACTCGCTATCCTTATTTGCATCTCCCACGAGGAGAGTGCCGAAGTTCATGATGAGGTTGGTCTGGTTACCGAGGGCGAAAGCGCCGCCCGTAAGCAAGCTCAAAAGCTGGGGGTCTTGGACGACGAGGCTGATGGGGGCGGTCTCTGTGTGAAGCCAGCCGTCGTACCCATGTCCAGGCAATCCAGGAAGCAGATATCCATTGTTTTCCATGCGGGCAAAGTACTTGCGCATATTATCTGGAGACCACGAACCATCCCCAGTCAGGCTAGCAATATATTCAAAGTCGGATTGGTGGGGATAGACGGTGATAAGGGCATTGTGAGCAGTGCATCCGCCCAGTGTTCCGGTACGAGGGTATAGGGTTCCCTTGATTGTTGAACCCTCGGGAGGATCAATTCCAGTATACTCCTCACCTTCAGGTGTGATATAGGTGGTCTTGTAATCACGCATCTGTCTCTCATCATCGGCGTAGTGACGAACAAAGAAGTTCCAAGCCATCATCTCGTCCTCAGATGCCAAGGCTGAATAGGCCGGCACGGTGTAGTTCAAGTTTTTACCTTCGTCGTCGCCTGCTTCAATAAGCAGCGTCTTGTGGCCAGCGAGAGCAAGTCGAGCGGCCAGGGGACCACCACCAGCGCCAGATCCAACGACTACATACTCATATCCGGTAAGCTCCACGGCTTTCGCCAAGCCGACAATGCCTGCGAAGAGGCCCAGGAGTCGAGGGGCCAGCATGGCGAATAAATGTATGTACAGTACTATTGACTTCGATATTAACGAAAGTCAAGGAACAAATCCGGTGCGAGGCCCTCTCTTCTTTATAGCTCGAGAATGGAGACCAAATTTAGATTAAACCGGTCATTCCGTCAGGACAGCTGCAGGGGTAAATCATGGCCCGCACTTTGTGGAGTTGAGCGCTGAAATTTGAGAATTGACCCTCCTATAGACATGTCACTTCCGTCCCCACAAGCACTATATTCAGAGTCTCTTCTCCCTCTGGATCATTTCTCGCTTCTAGCAAATTATGAAATTCTTGCAATAGCGTGTTTTTTCGGAACACTATTGGGAATTGGCTCGCTTGGAGCAGCTCCCTTCATATTTAGGGCGCGTAGGCTAATACTCTTTTGGAGTGAGGACCCATAGATCGTCCACTACTGGAATTTCTTATCCCAGTCTGGACAAGTTAAATTCGCTTGTTCTCCTCAACATCCGAAGAATGGTCGGAGATATTTCTATATAAAGCAGGTGGGGGGAATATCATCCACGAGGAAATGGGGAGACATTAACAGGTTAACTTGTAATGTTTTGTTGGCCCTGTCTTTTTGTTGAGAATCCGAGGTTCACGGGTGCAGATCTTCTGATCAACAGGGGAAATTATTGCGAGGACGCCGATGTGTGCGGGAGACCCCGAAGATATGACGATATTAAAATCCCGGATTTGGGTGTGCTAGCATTATCCCCTTCATTATTATGAACACAGCATTTTGCAAATCCGAATATATAAATACGTGATAGGGGGATTCATGTTGACGCGCCTACTTATGCAATCCAAACTATCTAATACAGTCCAACAAATGACGAATACTTTCGTTAAGGACGAGAAATATTCCTCCCGCCATAGATACCCGTACGAGTAATTTTTTTCGCATTTAGCATAATCGCTTCTTTAGCAACCTTTAGCTAGAAACTTAGCGATCCACAAGTATATAGAGAAAGGAGAAATATGGTTTAGTAAATACAGCTTCAAATGTTCTAGCGGGAGTAGGAGCAGAATTATATCCGATATATGTAGATCATAGCTAGCAAAAATACCCATTTTAGTCCTAAGGGGTGCATGATTGGATACTAGTATGGATGGCGGAAGTAAATGATTGAAGTTACTGAGCTTGACCAAGCTTAGCCACGCCATGCTACGGTCGGCTCGGACTTGCCATCCGGACTAGTATCAGTATTACTCAGGAGTAGCTGATAGTGACTGCATCCTGACATAGGAATATACCTTGTAATGTGTCTATCACTATTGGTCTATTTTTTCCGGAGTATCTCAGCACCTACAAGGTAGGACCTACTGGGGACGGGAGGAGCTATCCAGAGGTGTGGATCGAATGCACTGCGCTTACCTACCCCGCATGGGTGTACAAATGACAAAAACAGTTCTCTACAACTCCACCACTACGTTAGCGCTCATTTTCAAAAAAAAACTAAATGGAGATGCAGAAAATGTTAGCACGGAATCAACTTGACAAAGCTTGCACGCAGACCTACTGGTACTATAGTCGTGCGAGTGACCCCCCAGACTGGAAGCCCGTTCCTGACGAAAGTACTAACACCGAGGAACAACAACACCATGTCAACTACCAGCCACTCACATGTAGAGACACCAATACTCTTCGCCTTCTCACCTGGAACATCGATTTCCAGGTCCCCTACGCGAAAGAGCGCATGTCAACTGCCCTCCAGTACCTCGAGCAACTCCTCACAGAAAAGACGACAGACCACAACGACGATGACGATGCTGCTACTGTAATTCTCTTCCAAGAGATGGTCGCTTCGGATCTAGATCTGATTCAAGCACAACCTTGGATCCGGGATCGATTTTACATCACGGATAAGACGGACAAGTCATGGGGCGGATCTCATTATGGGACTACTACCCTGGTAGATCGGCGTCTCTCCATCCGAAGCGTTTTTAGGGTTCCCTATGCATGCTCACGGATGGACCGCGATGGATTATTCGTCGACATCGACGTTCGTGATCGTAGCGGTGACAATAAGAACTTGACACTTAGTAATATTACCGGTGATGGCGCAGGGAACCCGCGGACGGGTGTCATCCGTCTTTGCAATACGCATCTTGAGAGTCTTCTTTCACGGCCTCCACGCCGACCAGTACAGATGAAAATTGCATCAGGGTTTATGCATGGCGACAGCACTGACATTGGGACTGCTACTAAGGGCGGAGAGACGGTGGAGGGAGTTCTTCCAATCCCGCGCGGAGCGATAATGGCTGGTGACCTGAATGCGTTTGCGCCTGAGGATGCTACCACGCCGCAGGAATGTCAGCTACAGGACGCATTCTTGGTTCTTGGTGGGAAGGATGGAACGGAAGAAGGCTTTACATGGGGACAGCAGGCGTCGGAGCGGGCGAGAAAATTATATGGGTGTAGTCGGATGGATAAGGTATTGTTTTGTGGAGGGCTCGAAGTGGTGAACTTGCACCGGATTGGGGCGGGGGTGAAGGCTCGGGTTCAAGTGGTTCATAGCCAGTGGTCTAGTGAGGAGTCTGAAGGTGAAGGAGAAGATGGTGATGCCGAAGAACACCAGGAAGTGTGGGTCACGGATCATCTTGGACTGTGTGCAGAGTTTCGAGTTCTTAAGCAGAGATAAGGGGGAAAAAATCAGTAACTAACTTTGCAAGTAGTTTATAGAAATCACTTGTTAGCCTTGATGACATGATAGGAAATGAGCAATCAGTATGGTTGGAAATAGGAGTACGAGAAACGAGCAGACTTGGGATATGTAGTCTTCCCCTCTAATTAAGGAGTGATAATTTGAGTTGAATTAATTTCTCTTCAGCCACTCCCTACAATGCAAACACATCAACTAAAACCCACTCAAAAGGGATGTAACAAGACACTAATGAACAGCGAACCCAGTCTAGTTGTGGGAAAGACGGGGTAAATCCATCTTTAACTAACTCTTCACTTCATCCAACCTAGTGAATGCCAACCCCGTTTCTCCCACGTAATCCACCTCAAGCGTTGGTTCAGCTTTCATATTCATAGCCGCCTCCTTCATCATCCTCATCGGCATCATAATCGTCGAAACACCTTCTTTCTTTTCTCCCCGTATACAGTATGCAAAACCCAAGCGAAGGTTCGTACAGCCATCCGTCAAACTCGGGTTCCAACCGATGAGCTCCTTCTTTGTGATTCCGTATATATGTTCGATTCTGTTACACGTGTCGCCAGATTGTACGGTGTACCACTGTATGGGTAGAGAGGAGGTTAGCGAGTTTGCCATTTGGGAGTAGGTAGGTGTGTATAAGTAAGGATATCAATTAAAGGTTGGGGGTGGGGGTTGGTCAAAGGGGGGAAGAAATACCTCGAAGCATCGTCCTGTACTTCCACTTGGTGTTGGTGCTGGTGCGGCCATGTAAGTCGCCGATGTGCTTGTTGTCGTAGTGATAAAGGTAGTTAAGGTGGTAGTGGTAGTGGTGGCTGTAGCTGTGATTGAAGTGGTGGGATCCTGGTTCCAATCTTCGGTAGGCTGGACGCAATAATAGAGACCGGGAACAAGGTTTGCGCAGTCCTTGTCGATGTCAGGGTTTATAGCTTTGAAAAGTTCAATGCTAATGCTGAAGACGTTAGAGATGAGGTCACAGTAGTCACCGGGACGGACTTCGTAAAACCTGTTGATTCGGGTTTTGTCTTTTACATTAGCATGATACGATAGTTGATGGTAATCATGGGGCCTAGGAACTTAAAGATCTGTTAATACGACGTACCTGCCACATTTACGAGTTGTTCCATGGGGGATTGTGCCCGGCGGAACAACAGTTTCGGTTGCATAACCACCGGGATTCTGCATACCCGTCGTTTCGGTGGTGACAGACGTAGTAGCAGTTGGGATGGGAAAAAGAGAACCAGGTTTGCCAATGCAGATCTGGTTGCTGACGACGAGGTTTGTGCATTCTTGATTTATGTACGGATTCCAGGAGAGGAGGTCCGAAATCGTGGTGCCAACTGTACTGGCAATGCGGTAGCATGAATCGCCTATAGCAACACTGTATAGTTGACAGGATTTGGGGAGACACACAGTTTGTCCGACTATTATCCAAGGGGTTAAACATATGTGTATGAGTGAAGTGGTCAATTGTTGGGGAACTAGAGTGAGTGAGTGAGAGAGAGAGAAAGATGTGCACGCACCTCGAAGGTTTGAGCAGTCAGGGAAAATGTTATTAATTGCGATCAAAGATTGACACGGGACACTGTATGTGCTGGCGATTGTATCGCAGGTGTCCCCTGTTCGGACGATGTAGGTCTGGTTAGAGAGACATGGAGCTGCGATGGTGTGTTCGTTGAGGGTGGAAAACGACGTGCTCGGGGCAACTAAAAGAAAGCCTGCGATGAGACAGAAAAAAGATAACGGATTTAGAGTCATCTTCGCTTTCAACAGTGGGATGGGGGTCTAGTTTGAGCTTCGTTAAAAAAAATCTATCGCCAGATATGTGATGTCTACTTTATAGCAGCTTTAAGTGTCATATAAAAGACGCAAGTCAGACCCGTTTAGTAAGACTTTGATGAGTTATGGGACTTGTAACAGCGTACCACCCGCTCTAACACAGACGAAGTGATACAGCTGAGGTACCCTCTCCCCACGCGGAAGAGATTGTAGCAGGGTTGCTGGGTGTAAAACCATGATGGCGACGGAAGTAACACGGGCAAATAGCTTCCTATACTAGTTGGTCGTACACACTCAATGGGTGTTCATGCAGACGGGAACCCACTGCTAGATGACCGGCTTTGGGGTAAGACGCCCTCTAAATAGTATAAAGAATTCCGTGAAATTTGAATGTACTGTGAGATGCCTTACCTGCCCATTACCCCACCCTATATATGGAGTCTAATTAGGTCGGACAGCACGGATGTTGGAATACTTAGTTCCCTTCAGCTTTTAGGTAAAGTCGCTTCGAGAGTTCCACGAAGTGAAATATATAACCTGGAAGTCCCCCCTCTCTGGGGCATTCTGGTTAGACAAGGGTATCATCAACTCCGGATATCGACACATAGTTCCAATTATTCAGACCGAAATGAATGAGTTAATACAGGTTTCAAGCCGCATTCATCTTTCACTATGTAACAGACAACACGATGCACTGTCGATCTTTGGACTAAAGGCGCAACAAGCCTTCTTGGAGCTAATATTCTGGGTTCTGGGAGTGTATTGATAGCAATAAATTTTTTTTTAGAGATTTGAACTAATTTTATATGTAATATAATTCTATTTGATTTGATGTATTTAGTCTGCCATAGTTATTTACCGGTCAAGTTCAACTTCTACTCATATATTGTCTATCCTAATACAACCATAACTTCTGTTCTCCAGTTCGGATTTGCAAATCATGGGGATGTACGATTACTAGTTATGATGAACCTGGGATAATGGAGTACATAGGCGAAGTGAATTGCAAAAAAGCCAAAATGAGTCGCAAAGTGATCCAAATCAAACAAGAAGAAAAAAGAAGACTAAAACCAAAAGGGAGATGAAGAAAACAAGGAGAGAGAGAAAAAGAGCATAAACAATTGGCCAGTGCTTTCCACCCATATAGCTCTATTGAGAACAGAAAAAATAGCTCAAAAGACCGCCATAGCCACATTCCGTCTATCCAGTTAGTGCAATTCTACGCCTGTCGCCGAATATAAATCTTGACATCAGAGAAATTTTTGGTAAAAAATTTGTCGTCCGGAAACGAATACTCGTCATAATAATCCTCGATCATTGATACCACCCGAGAAGTATCGGGATCGGTCCTGCAGTCATGAGTTACTAGATGGAATAATAAAAGAAGGAAAGAAAAGAAGAGAAAAAAAAAACTTCCAAGGTGGACGTACATCAACATCCCCTCAGTTTCCTCCTCTACCTTATCCCATATAAGCACCGCCGGTCGGGCTAGATCCGCAATGATTTGTTTCACAGGAACATTAGGTGCACACGAAAATACAATTGACGAATCATCCACTTGGAGAAACCCCTCCGGATCGTCTACGATATGAATGCCATACTCTCCCAGGACGGTCCGATCGATCTTGGTATAGACCGGGTCCTGCGAGAAACACGGAATCGTGTATGTCAACGCTTTCTCCTTCTTCCCATCGAGGGTCTGACTGTTTGGCCCCTGACACAAGTCTAGTAGGCTAACTAAAAGCGCATGCTGATGCCCTGATCTCGTCGAAAAGTTAACCGAGGAGATATCGCCGCAGGCAAAAGCGACAATTTTGCGGATCTCATGGGTGGTTGTGATTGTTCCCAACACTGCACGAAGTCTCTTGCATGCTTCACTCTCGCGCCAGGAGAGGAGGACCTGTCGAAATGCGTGCTGGGTTTGTTTCACACTTCGCAGTGGGCGTGGCACAGGTTCCTTGGTAATCTTGTCGCGCAAAGTCATCAAATGGGTGATTTGTAGATTGCAAAATGCCAAATGGAGACTAGCCCAGTCGAGTTGTTGCTTCAAATGCTCAACGCAGAGATACTTGATCTGCGGGGTTTCCCTTGATTTGTATTGCTTGATTAATTGGCGATTATATATATATAGGTAGATACAATGACGTGTTATTGCTGAAACAAAAGAATTGGAATCAAGAAAGCTGCCTTGGGCTATCGAAATAAAGAAAGAAAGAAGTCGTTCATTGGTAGACAGAAGTGACGAGATGAAAAAAAAAAGAAAAAAAATAAATAGATAGAGGCTCACATAACGTATTCCTGACTGGATTTGGTAGTGGGGAAGGTATCCCCAATCACCACATCCCATTCGATGGTCGCTCCATCCAATCCTCGAACGCTGATTTTCTCGCCCTTTTTCGGTCGCTTCTTGATCTGATCGGAGATCTCCTGGATGGATGCTCGGCTAAATAGAAGAGCACCCCCATTATACAATGTGTCGATTCTCGTAATTGCCTCTGCCTTGGTGGTGGGGATGTGGTGGACGGATGGTTTCCCCGCCCAGTGTGAAGCTCCACACCAGACGTGCATATTGAGGGAAGAACCAAAAAAGATAAAGAATAAAAAAAAATGTATATTTATAAGAAAACAAAATATGAGTATGTGAGAGGAGAGCGACGATAAAGTAATAGGTACTTAGGCAGTGGAATAGTGGGTGAATCCTCCCAACATCCAAGCATTAATCAATCAACCAACAATGTTTATGTACGGAAAATAAATGAGGGGCGCTCTGCAAAGCGGGGTTTTTTGTTTGCTGTCGATCGCGTCCTTCCAGGATTCTGCACGCGCCTTGGCAGCAGAGTAAACAAAAACAGTCCCAGCTCATCATTCCATTTAGCGCCCTTAGGTAGTGATAGGTCTTGCGTGGTATAGAGTAGGGTCGATATCCATGTCTCGATCTAGTTTATGATATAATGAGCGCGCAAGAAAAGATCCTCAGCAGAATAGTCAGTGGCATTGATAATCGAGTGGCGCTTTATCAGCGGCTAAGCGGCAGAAGAAAAGGGACTGCACGATAAGACTCTGTTGGCCCTGACTATAAATTCATCTATCTGTACATATATATAGGCGTCTTCATCTTCAAGACTTCTTGAAAAATTTTAGAAAGGTATATTGTCCCCTTTAGTCCACCTTTTAGCTATACATATTTATCATCTCCATAATGTCTTCCCCTCCACACATCCTCCTTGTCACCCCAATTGCAACAACTGGCATCACAGAAAGTGTAGCTAGCCTGTACCCTTCGACTGAAGCCCTATCCATCACCCATATTGACTGCGCTGGGGTGTCTGGCTGTCCTCCTGCCATTGAAAACCATGCAGAAGCCATCCAATCGACCACAGCAAGCAAAGATTTCTTGACCGAATATGCTGCAACACATCGGCCAGACGGGATCCTGATTAGCTGCTATTGTGACCATCCCCTCGTGCGCGTCTTGCATGAGACGACCGGTCTCCCTGTTGTGGGGATCTTCGGGGCGTCCATCCACGCCTCGCTACAGAAAGAGGGCTCGTTCGGGATCGTGACTACTACCATGGACTGGGAAGTGTCGCTACAGGAAGAAGTCGGGCAAATCGACGTGGGCGATAGATTCGTCGGGGTGGTTGCAACAAAATTGGGTGTATTAGAGCTAGAAAGTCGGTCGGAGGAAGATGTGATCGCTCGAATTCGAGACTGCATTCTGCAATTGGTGGAGAAGGGCGCCAAGAATGTGATCTTGGGTTGTAGTGGAATGGCGGTCTTGAAAAAGAAGATCCAGGCTGTGATTCCGAGTAATATTATCCTTTTTGATGGTATTGATGCGGGATTGGACCAGCTGTGCGAGTTGATCTCATCAAGATCAGGAGCGCCTTGCTGACGAGAAGAGAGGAATAAATGGACGAAGTCACCTCCGGGTTGAGCGCTTGATTCATGAAGGGATCTTATTGCGAAACGCATTCGGGCGCATTTAAGGAGATGTTTTCATCAAGAGCCATCAGACTGTCGGATGGGAGCGAAAATAGTGGGGAAAAGAAACGGGGATTTTCCATCCAGGACGCAGGGATGTAACTCTTGCTACCGCCTGGATGATTCACAAGAAGAGGCTGCTGTTCTACCCGCACTACGGGCACTTGAAGGGTGGGCATGGTCCTCCTTAGGTGTGCGTCGATTCGCTCAACATGTTGATAAAGTCTCTTGCTGGCGTCTGATGCGGCTTTCAGACAGACTCCTAGACTTTCGAGAAGCTCCGCCATCGTGTTCCTAAATAGAGATCCATAATTTAGTCGAATAGCTCTAGCATGTGCAAACGGCCATTATCGGGATTGATGAACGTACAGTGTATCTCCGAGTTGATAGTATTCCTGCGTCGAGAGTGGCCGGCCAATAAAACTACTTAACATATGGCCAACACCGGAAAGTTCCTGGATCTGTAAGGGCACGAGGAGGAAAATAGTAAGTAATTCATGTTCAATGGGCGAGATGCTCCGGAAACACACACCATGGGCGATCCGATGGCACGTAGATATTCAACCGGCACCGTGGATATCTCATCGATAAGCTCCAAGGCTGTCTTACATGCGTCATCTAATGTAATATCCTCTGTTGTAAATGCGACCATTCTGACAAGCTAGCGAATAGGGAGTCGGGCCGAACCATACCAGAGGGATTAGATTAGATTAATGACTCAAATTGTATCATACATGTCCGTTGAGGCAAGCTTGCATACCTGGATAGTGCAAATGATATTGGCGACTTGGAAACCTTGTCTATTCTTCAAAATATCCTCTGAAGGACGTGAAGCCCGATTGAACGCCTCGGGTAGCTCTGATCGTAGTTTGAGAACCTGGTCGACTAACCGACGGATTCCAGCAGAGTCAATGGTGTACTTGATCTCCATTTGACCAGAACTCTCTATATTAGTCGCGCGCCCGGTGCGATACTGAACTACAATATGCTCGAGTACGCGATAAAGATTCGTGATATAATTCCACCCCTCGAGCCATTCCTGAGGTCTTGCCCCGTCTTGGCCAGGGGACGGCGGCCGGGAGATGGGATATAGGACTCGACACTGTTTCTCCGGGCATCGCACTACATGTCCCATCACAAGCGCAGAATGGACCTCCAGTCGGTACATTGACCAAAAAAACTGCCGACGGATCTGGCGTTCCGCGGGTGTGATCGTTTGCGGCCATCGGGACTCGTCGTGAAACCCTTCCTGGGCCATTAGAGTGTGGTAAAGTCCCATGTACCGTTGTAGCATCGCGGGATCAGCCTTTTGGATAGCGACGAGCGATAGAATGCCGCACAAACGCATGTAGTCGAAGGCATCGTCACTCTCGAACTGGAGGGGCATATTACTGATAGCCTCTGCCAATAGTGCGTCAGGATCTATTTCTTGACGCTGCACTATCGGTTCTGTGAAGATGGCCCCATCTTGGATATGGCATGCACTCAGTGAGCAAACCGACATGAGCAACTGAAATTGGCTTTGTTTCTTGGGACCTTCACCCGTCTGCCATTCCTCCCGAAATGTCTCTTCGTCGAAGAAAGGGAATCTATTTCATCCCATCACCCGCAAAAGAGGAGAAGCGATGAGCTGAGTTCCAAACGAGAATTAGCAGGTGAGAAGACCAACTTACATGGGATATATTGTGTCAAAGTATATGTCAATGAGCAAAAATAAAAGCTCCTGCGATCCAACCCTTTCTTCACACGAGGCGCGGCTGTGTATACTGGAACGAGCGAGGGCGAGGCCCCCCTGCACGCTTTGATCCTGCTGGGTTTGTCGGTGGCGCGCCACAGCCGACCTGGCTTTAATCCCTCTTTTCCGTGGGACTCGGTTCCAAGTACATTTGACCCCATGCTCGATACAGGTTACACAGGTGGGCAGCTCATGCTCTAAACCAGCACGAGTGTGACGATCTGACGTCCGACATTTACGGGCACGTCGATGGCAAAAGTCGCAGGCTTTCGTCACGCGCTTCCGCTTCACGACCGACTCACCATTCCCTGGCCCTACATCCATGCCGAGCATGGGTTGTGGAGGCGTGCTGGAGAGTTGGAGAGACGGGAGATACGCCCCTGGAAGTCACTCCTGATAAGCCCTCGCGCCAAGCCTCGGTAACAAACCCGGCGACTACGTGGGCTTGGGAGTGAGTAGAGAATCTCTTTTCAACGTGGGTATCTTAATTATTGTCCGTGTATACGTACGTAGGTAGGTGTAGTATATACTTATATATGTGTGCTAACATTTCATCTTCATTTGCTCTCTTCTACAGTCAAAGCGTTATCCAGAGTTCTACCTGTTCTGCTCAGATCTGATGCGGGGAAAACAGGAAGTTGAAGCAAAGTGGGTCTAGTCTGTTTTGCTCGGCGACGTGTTATCCGACAACAAAGAGATTATTCATTCACCATCAGAACAATCTCATAGTTTCATTTCTCATAGTCTCATGAGTTAATTACCATCAACGTATATTATTAGTCTGTATGAGGATGGAGTCAAATGATCAGTCCCCCCCCCCATCGTCGAGCGGGATCTCCCATTCCTCGGAAAGATCTTGTCTACGATATTCGGTGAAAAGTCCGAGATCGCCCTCGATTGCTTGGAGCATCTCAAGCAGCGCCCGTCGCTCTGTCTCATCTGCCAAGCACCGTCCACAGACATAAAGGGGTTGAAGCATGAACTTTCGCACCACGGTACTCGGCATCCCATTCATGATAGGGATAATCTTGCTTGTCTGGTGGCGTAATTCGAGCCGAAGTGTGTGATAAGTCGCGAGCAGATCAGGTTTATCGTAGGACTGCTGCAGAAATATCTCCATAGGTCGGTGGATAAGGAGAATTATTTGTGCCATGTGATAAAAAGCGACGGTAATTGCACTCAGATCGCTAGGAAACCAAGTTTCAGTCCAAAATATCTTCGAATCTGGGATGCTGGGTGGTGCGGCTACAGGGGGCAAGGTGATGGGGGTAAAGGAACAAGGTGGCGTTATAGCTTTCTTCCATTGCTCGAAATCTTCGTTTAAACGGTTCCATTGCGTGGTGTCATGAAGGTCAGCGTTAACCAGCCGGCACATAATCCAAAGGAGAACCTTGAATGAAGCCACGCCGCTATGGTCGTCACGAGCGTGTTCGTGTTCTAGTATCGGAAGGCATGCCTCGTCAAGAGGAAGGCCCATCTCACACCACAGCAAGCGATCGGCAGGGTCTATTCGAGTCTTTTGGTGGGAGACAACTACAGTTTCAATACCTATTAGTCACAACCATGGCCACTCGCGAAGGGGAGGACTAAAGAGAAGCTCGCACAAGCATTCAGCATATCATGAAGGACAAAAAACCAAAAGACCGCATCCAATGCCCTCATAGGCTCTGGGATGTTAGTGGATGCCCTGAACGATATGGAGTCTGTAATATGTGGTCGCAATAACCGATAGATGCCATCCAGATGCCCAGACCATGCCCGCATAGTCGCGCTAATATCCTCATATTGACAAAGAATCGAGGCGGCTATGATTTGGAATGGAGCCGAATAGTCATCATCCTGCAAATTATAATCGCGACTTTGGGGGGTCAAGCTAGACCCGTAGATGTAGTGAGGGGACAATGAACAGGTCGTTCTATCCCGGTTAGAAATTTGTTTAGCCAGTATCTGAATTGCCTTCTCATAGTACTTCGCCCCATACCAGGTAAAGCCGAGGTCAGAGTCAATTAATTCCTTCATCACGGACCTTTGGCCATTTGTTTGACGGATTTGTGATTCCGGATCTTTTACCTGCCCCAGCTGTTTTGCAGCCAAAGCACAAGCAGCATAGCGAACAAGTGGGCTCCGCTGAGCGAGCAATACTATGTTCTCACTAAAATAGGAGTTCTGCCCACCACAGATATCCATCCATCTACCTGGTCCCTCACAAAAGTGGCGTAGGAAAAATGCGATCTCGCAGCGATCCTGGTAGCTATCCTCTCCGGAACTGTTTGGTGATGAGACGAGGCCGTCGCGAACTCTCAGCTTTGGTAGAAGGTCGACTTCTTCACAGTTCTCACTAGAGTGATAGCTTTGAGGACCAGGACCCAGGTCCACTTGGGTCTGTATTTCAGTATGTTCTGATGTAGCTCTTTCATCTGAGCCCTTTGGTGTCTCATGAATGTCATTGGTCGAAGAAAGCCCGACTTCAACCCTTGTGTGTAGGGTCTGTTTATCATACTGCCTCGGCGAAATGGCGAGCACGTTCTGTTCAAGTTGGTTATTGTCTCCACTTTCTACTAGCTGATTGACAGAACCTATTGAAGTATCAGTATTAGAGTATTAGGGTGAAACCAAAGAAAAACAAAAAAAAGGCGGGGGGGGGTGGGAGGGAGAACGATTGAGCCGATCACGACAAAGCTGTACGTTGGTGGCATTATTTGTCGAACAAGGCCGTGTAAACATACCTTCTCGTGGGGGCTCAGTCCAGCCGGTTGAGTCTTGATCGCTCGGAGATACGACAGTCTCATCTGCCCGAGATGAGGGTGATGATTGCGTTAGAAAAGAAAGGGAATGGGGCTTGAACAAGCTGTCGATTATGCGACACACACGGCCAGCCCGAAGACATTGTCCACACTCTGGCTTTTGCTCATCACACTTGATCTTCCGACTACGACACTCTGGGCTATTGTCGATACAGTTAGCAAATCACATCTTTTTTGCTAAACTCAAAGTCTAACCCCGGCTTACCAGCCCTTACGTGATCGCTGGGATTCACGCTTAGCTCGCGTGGGTGGAAGTGGCTGCCGTCGTGCCATCCGGGATTCCACTCGCAGCTAACAGACAGGTAAGCAATAACTGGTGATATAATAATCATCGCAAGCCAAGTGTAAAATGGAGGAGAGATTCAAGTTCGGCCAAGTGGGCCTTTTCCCCATGTCTCCAGCGCCTCCGAATGCGGGTGAGACCTTCGGGGAATTGTCCGGCCTTCGCATTAATTCCGCTTTTCAGGATGGATCTTCTTATTTAATACTATAACTGGCATTCCCATTTGCTATACGCTATGGACCTAATAGACCATTTTAGGTAATTTATCCATCATCGCTCAATCAACTTCTCTAGCCTCCTCTGTCTCCAGGTTAGTTGGGGCTAGTATCGGCAATAACAGGATTTGCCGTGGCTGGCGGGAAAAATGCAGCAATACTCACTGTGGCTTTTAACCGAAGAGACTCAGTCAAACAGCATAGGATCAAACCGAGCTGTTCATATCCCATTATCATGAAGTAAATGGCTCTCACCAAAAGGTGTAGAGAGATAAAATTCCGTATCCTAATATTTATTCCATAGAGGCCATTGAATAGTAAGAAACCCAGCAGGCTATGATCGACCGATACAAAGTTGGGAATTTCCCACGCTCCTTCGCGCCCTCTCCGACTAACACCCTCCACTTACATCACTGGGCTGGATGCATCTATAGATATCCCCGTGGATTGGTCCCTTGTTGCCGCATTTCCCCATATTCTAGCCCAGTTTATCCCCGCCACCCCGCGAAAGTCACCTCTTGTTTTTTTTTTTGAGCTGGCGTGGGGAAGTCAATTCTAGTCTCTCTAACCGCATTTGCTCTGTATGCGGTGGTATATAAGCCAACCATTCCTCAGTCTGAGAGTGGGTAATGACTTGAATTACGAAATTAATCAATAGTCAAGATATAATTGCCAGCTATAAATTCTTCTCTTATCTTCACGCTCTTACTAGGCTATGACTAGTTATCACTTGTTTGAGCAGTTCACAATGGCTCCTTCACAGGTACCACTGAAGAAAAAGCCTTACTTTGGGTTTACTGGGGGATGGCTTACCTTTTGGATTACAGTTAGTTTTCCATCAGACATCATTCAATTACCTTGTGGCATTCCCTAACAAGTGGTTTAGGTTGCCTGTGCAACTGATATGACTCTCTTTGGCTATGACCAAGGAGTTTTCAGTACGCTGACCCCCTTCAGATTGTCTCGCTATATGTCATTCTAACGGGTTATGACACCCAGGCGGCGTGATTGTTACACAAGATTTCCTTGAACTCCATGATCTGGTTGGACCATCTCGCACCAAGGTTCTCTCAACTGTGACAGCGATCTATGATGTTGGCTGTTTTCTTGGGGCTTTGGCAGCTTTTACAATAGGAGAGCGACTAGGTCGAAAGAGATCCATTCTCCTAGGTACCTCTATCATGTCCATTGGTGCTCTTCTCCAGACATCCTCCTTTAGCCTAGCACAAATGTTTGTCGGTCGAATTATTCTTGGGTGAGTTTCCACCAAAAAAAGAATTCCAGTGATTCTTCTAGCTTCCTAACAGGTTCACGGCTTGGCCCTAATAGAATTGGCAATGGAATCAACACTACTGCTGCCCCCATCTGGCAGACCGAGACTGCGCACCACAAATGGAGGGGCAAGCTAGTTATCCTAGAGATGGTGATGAACATTGTAGGATTTTCCATGGTAAACTGGATCAACTACGGTTTGTCTTTCGTGGGAGGTGCAGTTGCTTGGCGATTTCCTATTGGCTTTCAGTTCTTTTTTATTGTAATCCTCTATGCGACTGTACCTTGGTTACCGGAGTCACCACGGTGAGTCTCTCTCCCCCTTTATTTTGTGTATATCTAGCTTCATGGCACCCAGTGGCAGCAAGTCATCGCGTATGCATGCTAACCTAGCTCACCCCGGTTCTCAATCAGATGGCTCATGCAACATGGCCGTGAAGAAGAGGCCGTACAAGTTCTCGCTGCTATTGAAGCGAAGTCAATTGACGACCCATACATTGCCACCCAGCGCCATGAAATCCAGTTCAGCATTCAATATGAGCGAGACAACGCCGCCAGCTGGACAGACATCTTCCTCCGGAGAACCGCCAACGACACAAAGACTCTACGACGACTTCTTCTCGGCGCCGGCACGCAATTCATGCAGCAATTTGAGGGGATCAACATCATGTCCTATTACCTACCCACGGTCTTGATCCAATCTGTCGGACTTTCCAACTCCATGGCCCGATTGCTATCGGCGTGTAACTCTCTGTCCTACCTTATCTTCACTTGTCTCGCAGTCCCGCTTGTCGAACGCTGGGGACGACGAGGTCTAATGCTATTTTCGACGGCTGGACAATTCCTCTCCTTCCTGGTCATCACGATCCTCCTGCGATTCGCAGAATCAGGGACCGATGGGAACAACAAAGTTGCCTCTGCTTCTATTGCCTTCTTCTTCCTATACTATATCGCCTTCGGGATGGGCATGTTGGGCGTACCATGGCTATACCCAACGGAGATTTGTTCACTACCGATGCGAACAAAAGGCGCAGCGGTTGCAACCGCTACAAATTGGTAACTATCTTCCCCTCTATCACTCACCCCTACCACACTCTCACCCAGCAATATACACTCCTCTTACTAATCACCATCATTATCATTATCATATATATAGGATTACAAACTTCGTGATTGTTGAAATTACTCCAATTGGCATCCAAAATCTAGGATGGAGGTTTTGGATCGTATGGACGGTCTTTAATGCGGCATTTCTACCAGTGATTTACTTCTTCTATCCTGAAACAGGTGGGTATACCATTCAAATTACATACGCCCTACGCAACGGGAATCCCCCCAAAATTACATTATACTGATGAGTGAATTATAATAGCAAACCGCACACTGGAAGATCTAGATGCTTACTACCGGTCCAATCCATCCCTAATCGTGGTAGGAGACCCGGATGCAATCAGCGTCAAGCGACCAGCGAAATATATTCAACACGAAGACGAAGAAATGGAAAAGAACTCCAAGGCTACGGCTGTTTTGGTGGAGAATGTAGCAGAAAAATGAGACTAATTCTCTTAGGTTATCAGGGAATATAGTTCTTCGAGATCTGGAGCAGGCGCGGAATTGTCGTTGCGTTGTGACTAGGAGGAC
This sequence comes from Aspergillus sparsus, assembly GCA_027569235.1. NCBI lineage: Eukaryota > Fungi > Ascomycota > Eurotiomycetes > Eurotiales > Aspergillaceae > Aspergillus > Aspergillus sparsus. The sequence goes on along the minus strand of JAPDES010000009.1, from coordinate 350,767 downwards.
TTGATCATGAAATAAACTGTGAAATCAAATACAGCAAGAATAAAATAATACGAAAAAAATAAATAAACCAACAAAAGAATTTGTTCGAGATAATTATATGGTGGCAGGCAACATAGCAGTTGCACAATGGCAGGTTTCTCGGTCAATTTGCCGTGAAGTATGCTAATGTACCTATAGGTTTTCTAACATGCATAAAATATCCGTTTAATAACTAAAGAACGTCCCAAAGCTCAGAAGAATCGGAATTCGGCCTTTGCACTGGGAATCGATGTCATATCGATAACTACCAAGTGAACGAGCTGTGTGCTCTTCATATCATTTTCTAGAGACTATAGTTGCGCTGTCGCTATCATCATCCTAGATCAATCTGGAGGCGCAGTGGCATTGCCTGTCCCGATCGGGAAAACTCCAACCCCCGCGATAAGAAGAGGGGCACACAGACAAAGGAATAGAATCCCTGCATAAACGTTTGATATTATTATAATAATACTCTTGACGATATGAAATGGGGGATATAGAGTAGTTGTTTCTCTGTGTCTCTCTGTTCTCGTTTTATTATCACAATATATTACCATAACAAATTTATCAGAGCCTGGGGGTGGAAAAGGAAAGCAAAAGTGTTGCCCCAACGCACATCTTTATCAGTCGGGGTATTACCGCAATAGGAAGACAAAAATCATTACTCAAACCATCTAGGCCAAGGATAAAGTACTTGTGCGGGCTGATCCAAGATCCTCGTCGTTGAGAGAACGAAGTCGAAGTGCTGTGGTTACTGTTATCTTGATTACGCGGGAAAACATGATTCGCTGCTATGGTTATCTCCAACAGTAGCAACATCCACCTCTACCAGATCTTCTTCTTCCTCTTCTTCTTTGGCTCTTTGTATTTGCTCCAACTCCTTTTCATCTCCAATCATGATAACTTAACTCCGCTACCGCTTATCTTCATCTCCAAACCTCCTCCCATATCAGGATCTATCTGAGCTGCTACCCACCTACATATATATAGTCTTTTTCGGTCTCGAGTTGACATTCCTTGCAACAGGGATCTCTCCTCTTACTCTATTTACATATTTCCCATTTCTCATACCTCATTTAACATTCCATCCCACATTATTTCCATGACACAATTCTTCACGTGAGTGACCTGGGTAGCTTTTACCGTTCTCCCCCCAAACCCTACGGATAGTCTATTTAAAACGGAAAGAGAAAAAAAAAAAAAATTGACAAAGCTGCAACTAACTGATGTTGTTAATTCTTCTATAGTTCCTAAAATGCCTCACAGCGAAACTGAACAAGGATACCAACTAGGTGTGGACGTGGGTGGCACCTTCACCGATGTTTGCGTCTTCACGCCCCATGGTCAGACGGTCCGGGCCAAAGTGCCCACCAATGTTCAAGACCAGAGCATCGGCATTCAAGAAGGCATTGCTAAAGTGCGCGAGATCTTGAAGGAGAAGTATAATTGGGAAGGAAAATTCCAATTTATCCACCATGGCACAACGACAGCGACCAATGCCGTGCTGGAAGGAAAAGGAGCGCGTACCGCATTAGTAGTTACTGCGGGCCACAAAGACATTTTAGCCCTACGGAGGTCTCAGATCCCTGGTGGTTTGGGCGCTTGGCTCCACTACACCCCCCCGGAACCCCCAGTCCCCCTTGAGCGCGTGGTACAATGCAAGGAGCGAATGTCTGTACATGGAGAAACCGTTACACCAGTCGATGTTGAGTCGTTAAGAGAAAGCCTGCGAAAGCTAGCCCGACAAAAGCCCGAAGCGGTCGCTATCTCATTACTTAACTCCCATAGCAATGGTGCTCACGAGACTATCGTGGCAGGTGTAGTTCGTGAGGAGCTTGGCCCTGAAGTCGCAGTGATTTGTTCAAGCGAAGTATTGCGCGAGGTTGGGGAGTACGAGAGGACGGTCACGACATGTACAAACGCCCTGGTGAAGCCCGTTGTCCAGAATTATCTCACCAGGTTATCCGATCGATTGGCGCCCGAAAGCGAAACCATCCGAGTGTTGAAGAGTGACGGAGGACTTACAAGTCTCGACCTTGCAGGAGACCTTCCGGTCAACATCTTGATGTCTGGCCCGGCAGGAGGGGCGAAGGGCGTTGCAGATGCCGTAGCTCGCAGTACCCCCTATAAGAATCTTATTACGCTGGATATGGGGGGTACATCTACCGATTGTGCACTGATCTACAATGGAAAGCCACGTGTGAGACGTGAAACGGTAGTCGACCAGCTCTCAGTTCGGTCGCCAGCGGTGGATATCAAGACTGTTGGAGCGGGTGGCGGTTCGATTGCAACTTACATGGACCTCACAGAAACCCTTCGTGTTGGACCTGAAAGTGCGGGAGCAACTCCTGGCCCAGCTTGTTATGGCAAAGGAGGAAAGCAAGCAACTGTGACAGATGCTAATCTGGTCTTGGGATATCTACCTCAGTCGTTGCTTGGGGGGAGCTTCACTCTTGACATGGCGGCCTCCAAGGCGGCTGTCCAGACTATCGCCACAACTATGAACCTCTCCCCCACAAAGACTGCCGAGAATATCATCGATATTGTGAATGAGACTATCTACGGTGCCCTTCGTTTAGTATCTGTTGAGCAAGGCTATGATCCTCGAGAATTCGCACTGGTCGCGTTTGGAGGTGCTGGTCCACTTCACGCGAATGCAGTAGGCAAGCTACTTGGGGCCTGGCCTGTTATTGTACCTCCATCGCCTGGAATTCTGTGCGCTCAAGGTGACTTGACAACAAAGGTCAGCCATGAGCAATCTGCTACTTTCATTCGAATGGTATCTAGTACGTCATCCACAGAAGTCCGCGAACAGTTCGGCAAGCTCGAAACATCCTGCAAGGAGGTGCTCGAAAAGTCATGCCATGATGGTTGGGCCATGTTCTGGAACGCAACATATCAGGCAGATCTGAGGTACAAGGGCCAGGCCCTGACTATTACCGTTGATTTAGCTCTAGAAGACCTACAGTTGGATACCGAAGGTTGGCAAGCCGTTCTGCGGGAGAAATTCAACGCGCAACATCAGCAACAGTTTAGCTACTGTCTGCCTGACTTTGAATTGGAGCTCATGCGCCTTGGTGTGATCCTCGAAGACGCCTCCCCAGATATTTCAATTCCCCAGGTTTCGAAGGCGGATTCTAGTACTCCTCCAGAGGATGCTATTATAGGCAAACAAACAGTCATCATGGAGGGGCAAGAGCGAGAGGCAACCCTGTGGGATCGTTCGAAGATCAGCAAACAGGGCATTATTGTTCAAGGACCATGCATTGTTAGTGAGATGGATAGTAACACTCTGATCCTACCTGGCTATTACGGAGAGATTGATAAGATCGGAAACATCCTGATTCGACCTGTGACCGAGCAGCCTCGTGCAACCACGCAGCACACCCCAGAGTCTGCGAAAGAATTTGTCAAGACCAACCCTCTTATTCCAACACTGATTTCTTCCACCCTAGCATCAATTCGAGGTGAAATGGACAAGCTCATGCTGCGGTGCAGTATGTCTCCAGCCATCCGTGAACAGCAGGATGAGTTCAATGTCATCACCACTGGTGAAGGAAAGATGCTTGTCGGTCAATTTGGAAGTTTCATCACACAGTTCTTGCAAGCATGGACCGGCCCAATTGAGGAAGGAGACGTGTTTATTACTAACGATACCTACATGGTCCAAGGTGCTGTTAGTCATCTTAACGATGTCATCGTGGTTCTCCCCATTTTCCACGAGCACCGTCTGGTTGGATGGGCCTCGCAGTTTGGACATCTGACAGACGTCGGCGGCATGGTTCCTGGTAGCATGTCTATTAACGCAACATCAATTTTTGAAGACGGCGTGCAGATTCCCTGCATCAAGCTCTTTTCTAAGGGTGTGATGAACGATTCTCTTGTTGACCTCCTGTGTCGCAATTCCCGTCAACCCGCTTGGTATCGCTCTGACTTGACAGCACTTGTAGCCGCTTGTCGTATGGCTGCTACACGCATCTGCGAGCTGGCCACTCGTTTTGGTACAGAAGTGTATGTGGCATCATGCGCGGAGCTCCTGCACCGTAACCGTACTGGTCTGTCCAAGATTATCGAGAGCCAGTTTGACGACAAAAAGGCCACTTTCACGGACTTCGTAGACGATGATGGTCATGGTGTTGGTCCCTGGGCGCTGACCTGCTCGATGCAGAAAACACCAGACAATCGTTTGAAATTCGATTGGAGCGGCACATCTCCACAAAGCGAGCACAGCATTAACTACTACCTGTCCGAGACGATGTTCCGGATGTTTATCGGATACTATCTTATTGCAGCTGCGGCACCTGGCACGATCATCAACGACGGCTTCCATGACCTGATCGATGTGTACATCCCTGAGGGTTGTGTCATCAAGCCGGTTCGACCCGCCGCTCTTTCCTGCCGGACACATTTCCTAGGACGCACCATGGATATTATTCAAGCGCTGATTGGACAGAAGAATGATGCCTACACTGCAGCTGCGGGATTTAGCGATTCGCCCCACTTCTTCTACTCTGGATTTAAACCCAATGGTGAGTGGTACCAGCTATATCAGATCGGATTTGGTGGTGTCCCTGCCCGAATGGCTGGCGATGGACCCGACTGTCACTGCTTGTTCCCAGCCATCAAGTCCATCCCGGCGGAAAGCATTGAACTTAACTTCCCAATGCGGATTGAAGCCAATGAGAGTGTCCCTGACAGTGGTGGTCCGGGATTTTTCCGCGGTGGCAATGCGCAGCGGACACTCTATCGATTCCTTGCGCGCGGAGAGTTTAGTATCCACGATGATCGGTGGTTCACGAAGCCCTGGGGTCTTAAGGGGGGCAAGCCTGGACAACGGTCACGTAAAGTGCTATACCGATACTCGCAGTCGGCTGAGAACCCGCCAGTAGAAGTTCTACCGTCCAAATGCGACCATATTAAGGTTGAGCCCGAGGATCTTCTGGAGTGGGTGACCTGGGGTGGTGGTGGTCTTGGTGATCCTCTGACTCGTCCAGCCGAAAAGGTGGCCCTTGAGGTGCGACGTAACCTCGTGACGATCGAGGGCGCTCGAAAGGGGTACGGTGTGGTGGTGGATCCCACAGAGCTCACGGTGTGCGTTGAGGAGACGAATAAGTTGCGAGAGAGTATGCAGGTGGAGGCTGGAGAAAAAGCTCAAGGTAGCAGTGTTTATGACCGTGGTGGTAGCTTGGATGAGCTTAGCCAGTCATGCCTGGCAGAGACAGGACTTACACCACCGACACCACAGTGGGAGCAGGAGATCTATGGGCCACATGCTGGGCTAAAATACGTCCAAGACTGGTTTGCGACGAAACGGGAGGAGAAAGGATGGACGCTGGAGTAAGATATGTCTATTGCTATTATTATTTTAGCTTTCTTCTTTCATGTATATCTCTTTTGCCATGTAGATTTGAGTGTTTTATTGTGTCAAGGGAATAAATGTTTCTTTTAATTGCCAATTTTCATGCGTACATTATGCGCTGTCATAGTTTTTCATATAAGAATTAGATGAGGTGAACAAGAATAATAATAACACCTATGATGCCAACATGAATACGAATAATAATTGTAATGACTACCTATTAAAAAAAAAAAAGGCATCGTCAAGCCTTCAAATACGTCGCCTGAATACGCTGCATCAAATGCTCATGGCTCGTAATGGGCTTCGCACTCCGATAGCCCTTTCTCCGCAAGACATCGCGGAACCGATCATCGATCAAATCTTCTTCGTCTTCCTTAACCCCCTCCTCTCTCTCTTTGCCTCGAACTGTCTCACCCTGCCCCCTTACACCCCCCAGTGGTTCTAACAAGACATGTCGATCCGGCTGGACGAAGAACGGAATACTCAGACGGGAGACATTCTCCCCCACAGAGCGGGGCCAGGCCACCCGATGGACAGTGGAGCGCAGACGACCGGCAGTCCAAAACTCCAATGCATCACCAATATTGACAACGATTGCGTTAGGGAGTGCGGGGACATCGATCCACCTGGTTGATTGGTGATCGAGGACCTGCAGGCCACCCTGGTCGTCGGGTTGGCGGAAAAGGAGAGTAATGGAGCCGTAGTCTGTGTGGGCGCCAGCGCGGATGTCGGTTTCGTCCTCCGTCTCGGGCCTTCCCTCGCCACTGTTATTATCTTGACTATTGTTGTTTTTATTATTTTCATCAGTATTAGTGTCGGTGGTGGTGGTGGTGGTGGTAAGGCTAGGAACGGCAGGGTAGTGGATGAATCGCATTCGACAGCTTTCGCCGGTGTGGGCGGAGGAGAGATAGGAGGGTTCCAGCTGCGGCGGGGGTGTTAATAATGATTCCGATTGAGGGAGTAGTGGATGGACCGGGTGTATGAGAGAGAGAGAGAGAAAGGGGAAGGAGTTTATACATTTAGACCCACGGCAAAAGCCTCCAGGAGGTGGTTAGCGAGACGTTGACACTGGTGGAAGAACCGTGCGATCTGGGAACGATGATTTTGGAAGAGAGTGGGGATGGGCTGGGCGAGGGCATCGTCGGAGATGTCTGCGAGGTAAAATGACTCTTTTATATCGCCAGTTCCTTTGCCCGAGAGTCTGTGGGATTGATCCGTATCATATCAGTTGGTTGGATGTCCAGAAAAGAAGAGGGAAGAAGGGGGAGGTGAATTAATACGTCTCATCGCGGAGGCCTGTGTAACCCTGGTGAGGGGCAGGTCAGCGCAGGTGTGGGAGAAAGAGGACGATAGAAAATAGAACATACTAAATCCCCACTACCGTCCCAGAACTGACGCTTCTCTTCCATGGGGACTTTCTCGAAGAACTCTCGGGCCAGGTGGAATATGGACTGTAATGCGACATCGTCTAGTTCATGGCCAGTTAGATAGAAGAAGCCTGGGTCGCTGCCCACACGCAGGAGCTCTGCAGCGAGATCAGCCGTGGTCGGGATGGACTGAAGGTCGATAATGGGGAGGGCCATGACTGAGATAATTTAAATCCTCGATATTGTTATCTGTATTATCGTGTTGCTGTGTTAATTGACAGATGTATACTCGTAGTAGGCGATAACAAAGATGTTGGAGATGACAAAATTATTTATGGAGAAAAAGCGGCGGTTAAGCGGCTAAAGTTAACTGATAAGCATCGATTGATTTGGAGTCCAGATTGGCCGTCTCTCTCTGAACCTTTTCGTCTTTGACATCGTCTCCTTCTTAGCAGCTCTTGGTACTTTTTAGTCTCTGCTTAGTGCCTCCATCAGAACGACTATTTAGGGTCATCTCATCTCTCTCTCTCCACCCATGTTTTTTACTCCCAACTGAGATCTACATCTCCGTCTTGTCTCTTTACCGCCCACTAAAAGAGCAAGATCCATCACCACCATGGCGCTCACCAAATCCCTTGCGCATTATCTGCGTCGTCTCGAGATCCCCCGCGAACCTGATGCCCTGGGATCCGGTTATATGAATCGCGATACGCGACCGCTGCCACCATCGCGACGGACGTACGGACCCTGGCACTTCGTCGGCTTGTGGATCGTCACTGGCTCCTTTAACATTGGTGGCTGGACCACAGGGTCAGCGCTGATCGCTCTCGGCCTCAATGTGTGGCAGGCGATGTTGACTGTCATCGTGGGCCACACGCTCGTTGGCCTCATTTGTGTCCTGGCTGGTGGACCGGGCGCGAAATGGCACATTGGCTTCTCTATCCTTCAGCGGTCATCCTGGGGCCTGCGTGGAGCTCTCTTCCCTCTCATACAGCGCATTGTGCTCTCCTTCGTCTGGTACTCGACCCAGGTTTACTGGGGCGGCCAGTGTGTGCGCACCTTTATTACTGCCCTCTGGCCGTCCTTCAGTCGCATTTCCACGCCCATTGCCAACGGCACCATGACCACCGGCGACTTCACCGGCTTCATCATCTTCTCTTTGCTCTGTCTGCCACTGATCTGGGTGCCCCCCGAGCATTTCCGTATTCCCTTCACCATCGCTGCTGTCACCGTGATCCCTACCGTCATCGCCCTCCTAATCTGGTGTACTGTCACTGCTGGCGGCGGTGGTGCTCTCCTGCACGATCCTCGCGTCGCTGGCGTCGAGCCCGCCCAGGGTTCCCATCTAGCCTGGATGCTCGTGCTAGGCATCTGCACCAATATTGGCGGTATTGCCACCCATCTTTTCAGCCAGAGTGATTTCACCCGTTTCGCACGGCGGCCGCGCGACCAGCTCTTCTCTCAGCTCGCCATCGTGCCTCTCAACACCATGTTTGTTGCCCTGATCGGCATCATCTGCACCTCCTGTGCGAACAACATCTTTCCTGAGTCCCAAGGCACCCTCCTCTGGGAACCCTATCGCCTCCTCGACACCCTCCAGGCGCACTACGATAATTCCTCGCGCGCCCGTGCCGCTGTCGCATTTGCCAGCCTCGCCTTCATCATCTCGCAGCTTGGTATCGCAGTAGCCGAAAATGCCCTCTCCAACGGCATTGACCTAGCGGCGCTCCTCCCTCGTTACTTTAACCTCCGTCGCGGGGGATATCTTACCGCAGCGATCGCGTTCGTCATGCAGCCGTGGCAGCTAATGAACGGGGCCAGCAAGTTCCTCACCGTCATGGGCGGATATGGCGTCTTCCTGGGCGCCATGACCGGTGTCATGTTTGCTGATTACTACATTGTGCGAGCGCGAAAGCTCCGACTGACACATCTCTACGATCGTACCCCGCAAAGCATCTACTGGTTCTGGCAAGGGGTCAACTGGCGCGCAGCCGTCGCGTGGCTCATGGGCGTGTGGATCCTGCTTCCGGGCTTCGTGCGTCGCGTACAGGATGCGGACGCTGTGTGGGCGGGGTGGTCCCAAATGTATTATCTCAGTTGGCCATTGGGCTGTGCGTTAGCGGGCGTCTTGTATGTGGGATTCCATTGGGTGTCGCCCATGCCGGAACCGCGGACGGTCGACGCGACGGATTATTTTGGGACGTTTGGGGAAGCGGATTGGCCAAGTTGGATGGAGAGGAGAAGTGCCGGAGTTCGGGACGGAATTGGGAGTGAAATGGAGAGTGGTGATGCTACTGGTAGTGACGCAGAGAAGGTGGTGTACACGCTATCAAGGAAGGTATAATATATACTATTTTATTATTATTATTATTATTAACTATATACATACCCCACTTCATGATAGAATACATGTAAGACCTCCATGACATACATCCCAGCAACTAACCAACTGTTATCCCTACCCCGCCGTCAAGAATGTCGTGCTGGCTACGAAAAGTGGAGTTATTATTAAATAATATCTCTGTATCCACAAAGCTTCGCCCGGCAATCCGGTGGCTTAGCGTAGTCTAGAATCCTGGATTCATCCAATTCCATCCACTGAGTCATAACACAAAGGCACTCGGAGTTTACGAAGGCCGGTAAAAACTGAACCCAACTTGGGTATAAATAAATAAAGAGAGTGAATTTGCCACGTCTCGTATCTATCTCTCATCTGTACCCACCTAAGTAGCTGACATCCATCCCCAACCAACACCACAATAAAACATAAACAAATATATCCATCCCAGATAAATTAAAAAATAAAATACAAATAAAATAAATACCAAAAATGGAAAAAACATTCACCTCCTACACAGCCGCCCAAGGCAAAATCTACGCCAAATTGCGACTCAACTACTCCCCATCCGTCTACAACGCAATCCTAACCCACCACACCACCACCAACGGCACCCTCAACACCCTCCTCGATGTCGGTTGCGGCCCCGGCACAGTCGCCTACTCCCTCTACCCCCATTTCACAACCACGACTGGACTCGATCCCGGACAGGGCATGATAACCGCTGCCCGATCCCTCCTCACCTCTCTCGACGACGACAATGGAGGAAGAAGCGACGATGAAAAAGAAAAGAAGACCATCACGTTCGAAATCTCCCCAGCCGAACAACTCGGCTCAAACCTCACCCCGCCAATCGCCCCCAACAGCATCGACCTCATCACAGTCGGCAACGCCGCACACTGGTTCAACATGCCTCCGTTCTGGCGGTCCGCGGCCCGGGTCCTGAAACCGGGTGGCACAGTCGCTATTTGGACCACGGGGGGTTCACGGATTCACCCGTCCATGCCGAATGCGGTTGCGATCCAGGCGGATATGGATCGGATCGAGAAGGAGTATCTGCAGCCTTATTTTGAGCCTGGGAATTGGTTGACGAGGGATGGGTATCGGGATTTGGTGATGCCGTGGGATGGTGATGATGGTGATGATGATGATGATGTCCCTGGGGAAGAGGATGTGAATGTGTTTGATCGGGAGACGTTTGTGCGTCGAGAGTGGGAGGAGGGAGGGGAGGAGTTTGTCGTAGGACAGAATCAGGAGTTTAGTTTGGATGCGTTCGAGATGATTTTGGCGACTGGGAGTCCCGTTACGAGGTGGAGGGAGGCGCATCCGGAGTGTGTTGGGACGGAGAAGGACGTTTTGAGGGTTATGAGGAGGGCGATTGAGAAGGGCTTGAGGGAGGCGGGTGTTAAGGAGGGAGAGGAGAGAGTTAGAGGGTCTGTTAAGGGGGTTTTGTTGATGGTTAAGAAGAAGGTTTCTTCTTAGTTATCAACGTGCCTATCTGGGTATCTACTTACCTACTAGGAGGCTGGGAATGGGTGGCTTTTTGTTGGGAGTCTTGAATGTGATGGCGGTTAAAGTTTGTTGTTTGTTATATGTTCAATTTCAATCTCTTTCTTATATCCATGGATCTATATGTACTGTACATTCATTCAGGTGTGATATCTGTCCAGTATACGTATATAGTCCTTGGGAGTACCCATTAGTAACTAGGCACAACCACATCATAGTCGATCTTCTGGCCCTGTCCCTCATACCGCCAATTACTGAAATATGCTAGATCGCTACTACTCAAGTCTTGATGTCCATGAGATCCTCGCTCCGCCTTATCTGCTGTCTCTACGTGTCCATTACGGGTCGCGTAGACCCCAACAAGTGTACCTATCTCATTGTCAGCAAACACTAAAGACTGCCATATGTAGAAGAAGCAAAGTGAGAGAAAGGGAGAAACAAACCAGTAAATGGACCAGTTCCCCCGGACAAAACCCTCGCATCAACCCTGCCAATTTCCATCCTCTCCCTCGAGCGACCGCCCACCGCAGCCGAAAAGACATAAGTCTGATCGTTCACAGCCTGCACCCCAAGATTCACGCGTTTGTTTTTCCACCCACGGGGCAATTCCAGCTCAGTGACGGGAAAAGTGCCATTCCAGTTACCGGACCCGGTGACATTGAGCTTAAGCGTTCGATGGACAGCAGACTTCGAATCCAGCAAGTCGACAATAGACAAATCCGCATGCTGCTCCTGAGTGAGGAAGAGTGTAATCCCCGCTTCAACGTAGGGGTTTTGCGGGTTAAACTCCAAATCCACACTAAACGAGAATAAGGTATCTGTCTGGCGACGCGCGACAAAGGTGATCGGATCCGTCGGATAAGAAGCGTTCGGCGTAAGACCGTACCGGGATGGTGTGAGACGGAGGGTATTCGGATTTTCCTTCGGGGAGACGAGATATTTCGATTCATCCGGGAGACGCCAGTACATGAGATGTTTGGGGATGGTAGATCCACTCGCGAAGGTAAGATGTTCAGGGGACCGGATGTTATTCCGGATGGGATGACGACGGGGCAAAGGGCCCTCCATGAGTCCGCGAACGGGCTGGATAATGGGCCATTCGCCGGCGGGCCAGGTTACAGGGGTGAGCACGCCCTCGCGACCCATGGGGTAGTTTTGCCATTCGGGACCAGAACGGGTGGACAGCGCTGAAGCCCACCAGTTTTCTTGGCCGTCCTGGAAGAGGTCTGCGTGGCCGACCGTCTGGAAATACCGTGGGGTGTTGCGATTGGTTAGGATGGGGTTGGAAGGGCAAGGCTCCCAGGGCCCAGTGCGATGGCGGGAGCGCGCCATGGTCGCGGCGTGGTTGGTCTCGGTGCCTCCTTCGGCGATCATGAGGTAGTAGTATCCGTCCTTTTTGTAGATATGAGGGCCTTCGGGCCATACACCGCCAGTTCCGTTCCAGAGTTGGGTAACGGGACCGATTTCGCCGGTTTCGAGATCGAGGGAGTAGTGCTGGATTTGCTGGTCTAGAGAAGAGGAGACGTATAGCTGTCCGTCGACGTCATCGTCCCAGAACAGGTCCGGATCGATTCCAAGGACGGGAAACTCGAGGGGCTCACTCCAGGCATCATCGCTGTAGGGATCGACAGAGGTGAAGACAAGGCCTCTATTGGTAGGCCCTAGGAAGGCCACGATGAGGTAGAAGACGCCGTTGCGGTAGCGAATGGTCGGGGCATAGATTCCCCCTTGTTGGCCTTCTGTTGTGGCTAGATCGGGGATCTGGCTGGGTCGGCTGAGGATATTGCTGGCAAGCTCCCAGTTCTGAAGGTCTCGACTGGCGTACAGTGGGAGGCCAGGGAAGGCAATAAAGGTCGAAGTCACACAGAAGAAGGTGTCTTGCTCGGCAACATAAGTACATGAAGGGTCAGAATGCCATCCTCGGAAGATAGGGTTTGTGTAGGTTGAATTGGACAAGGCCAGGCTTGACGATGCCATTGCGATTGTCAAACAAATAGTATGAGCTATTCCAAACCGCATCGCGTCGGGAGAGGGTGAAATAGACTAAGAATAAAAGCCGAATTGTAGAGCACCAAGGAATTGGCGAGCCAGGACAACAGGATCGTGAGAGGGGCATCTTTTATACCCCAGTAACCCAACACGGCACATCTGCGGGGGATTTTCCCCCTCATGGTGGATCAACAGGGTAATAAGCAACCTGCAGGGATTACTCAAGCACACTTCTTAAGACAACTCAAGTTGAGCACCACAGGAATTCTGTCTCCCAGGATGTTGTGAGCGAAAAACATTATAGATTGTAGACGGTATTGGTATAGTTAACAGAAGCCATTCGGCTCAGCATCCTCTTCAATTCTCTCTCAGGTAGACATAACACGATAAAATTTAGATCTATCAGGGTCCGTCTCCAAATCAGCGTCATAACGCCAAGTGGGGAGGATCCCTGGCTGGAAAATTCTGTCCCTCCAGTCAATGGCTCACGCTTGTGTGCGGATTCATCCAGATCGACAATTTCAGGCTAAATGCATTCATGGCCCGTGTAGCCGTTGCCAAGATTAGTGGCATTCTCAGTGTCTTCTAGTTCATTTGTATGATTGGTCTATGAGGATCATACGTTGAAATTCTTGGATTTAGGTGACATCGTTGTGTATTAAAACAGTTGAGACAACCATATTCAGCCCAGCTGGTCAGAGCAGAACCTCGGAAGCTACATGACATAAAAAGAACAGAAACTCCCACATAAAACTCTCTTACATCTACCATCGTCTTGAACTAAATCATCGTCCCAAATATAAAATAATTCCATGATAAACGGCCAAACAAAAGTGGGATAAAAGTGAAGGCACAGTGCTCTATCCAGACAAACTATTCATCATCAGAAGATTCCATTTCTTCGCTCTCCGATTCCATCTCTTTTATCTTCGCACCCAGCAACAGCGATACGCGCTGGGGAATAGGACTCTCATCTATTTGGAGACGAACTCCAAGACTGCGTGCCCCTTCCATATGCTCCTTGTCGTAGGCGTCGCGATGTAAAAGAAAGTCCATCACCCGTGTGTGCCAGTATCCTTCCAAAAATTCAAGAATCGGGAGCCCCATTTCTTCAAACTTTATATTCAACTCTGTGACAAGATCCTCCAAATCAGCTAAAAGCAATTGCTCTTCTTCCCTAATCTCTGTCACCTCTTCTTTGTTTCTGTCCTTGAGCATGCACATCCCCTTGTCATCACCCACACGACGACAACATGTATGCGTGAGGCCTAGAGCGTCGAAAGTCAAAAATCTTACGATCGTCTGCCCAGCTTCGATTGTTGGCTTTGAACACAAGATGGCTTTCACAAGAAAGTGGTGTTTGATATCGTCACTGGAAATTATTTTTTCACGTACAACAGTACGAAGCGCAATTGATAGAGGGGTGCAACCGTGGAGAGAGCAGGCACACAGACACAGATCCTCAACAGGGGCGTTTATGATGAAATCTTGAAATCTGACTTCCTTCTTCGGCCTATCATGATTGATAACCCACGAAAGGAGATGTATAACTGTCGCACTAGATTGTGGCAAGGTTCGAAACAAGTTAGCACCTTTTGACACCAATTTTCGAGCCCTTCCAATGATACCATCTGAATCTAAATACCACGCCTGGATCATCAAAGGGGTTCTTCTTGACGGATCAGGTAGGTCCACGTCATGAAACCCAGCTCTGTACATCTTCTCAATGGTATCAGAGTACATAAAACCAAAATACCCACCGTGGTAGACAGAACTACCAGCGGTTTCCACCATGAGAGTGGGGTTAATTTCCAACCCCATGTTGACTAAATCCTCATACAGCTTCCCAGCCACTATATCAGGGAGGGCGTCGCTACATTCATCTTTATGAAGGACCACACGGTGCATAATATGGGAATGTGCTAGTTCTTTTAACCTTCTTCTCCTTGAAGCGAATTCTTCGATAAGTATTTGCAGTATCCTGGGGCTACCCTGGGCGACGATGATATTATCGACCGGAATTGGCCAACCTCCTTCAATAAGAAGCCGGATAGAGTCAAAACAGTCAACCTTAATTCCTCGCCAAATATAAAAATTCCCCCCAGGTGCATCATGCCCGCTCTTGGCCCCCGCTTCTAGCAGGATCTGTATACCTTTAGGCCAGCCGATGCTTAACTCAGACAAGGAGAATTGTTGAATAGTATCGTTGGCATAGGCCTTGCCGGATTGAAGAGCCTCTCTCAATTCTGTCTCCAGTTCTCCCAGGATTATCTTACCAATTCTCGGGATCATCACACCTTTTATTCACTGTCAATGACTATTTTCGATTGTACATGGATCGGATCGTGACTCACAGTCTTCATTGGTTCGGATCATCGATTTCAGTGAGTTCTTTATTTTCCGGTTTATGTGGTGAGGTATCCGCGAAAGATAACAACCATGATCCACCAAATATCGAATGTGCTCATAATCTACACCCTCATGCGACCAAGCAAATATTATATCCAAGAGCGTTCCGTGATGTGGATGGGAAAAATCTGTAGGGTGACCGTTCTCAACGAGATATTTTACTAGGACCCAAAAAGGTCCATGATCCAGCATATATCCTCTCTGGATAAGAACCTAAAAATATTAGGACTTGACGTAGCCATAATTAAGCTGAATACGTACATGTAAAATGGGTCCATCAGATGAAATATCTGATGGTGTTGCCTTGCCCGCTGAGAAAATTTGTTGTATTTTCATGATGAGCTTATCAGGTTGCGTAGATCGGCCCCGAGGTGAATTTAACAATTCAAATAAAGGGTGCTCGGGACCACTTAGTGCATAATAGCGCAGCTGTGGAGCAATTGAAATACCTCCAGCTCCACGATTCAAGGAAATGGAGGTGGAAATAAGAAGACCTAACCTGCGGTTATAGTAGTTATACCTCTTCACAAGACTTTTAGTTTGGTATTTATGGGAAAGCCTTGGCCAGGACTCCACTTGACACGCGGATGACACTTTGTCGGGTTCATTTGATGAAATGGCCCTACATCTATTACAGTGTGGGCTATTTGCCAAATATTGATCACCGGGGGTCACCGAACTTAATAATGTACCTCGTGGTCGTGAAAATGTTTCCGATAATTGCTGGCCCACAATAGATGTCTTTGCCAACGCAAGAGACTAGAACATTATGTTAGAGCTAGCTCAGATGAATGTTTTAGTAAGCTATTACTATATCTTGAATTGCTTGCCGCGTTGACTTGTGCATATCAATCAGTAAAGGAATCTTTCTTGTATTCTTCATCGAGTATCTATCCCCCAGTAAGTTACCAGTCGCAAAGCTTATTAGAATGATAATACTTACACATGAAGGGATGTATGAAGATTTGCCTGGATTTCGTCGAGATCTCGAATCATTTCGCGCAAGGTGTCCCTCCGTAACGGGTATAAAATTCTGTTATACTGGGCTCGAACCTTCCCCTCAGCGCGAGTTGTCGAAGAAACTGGGCTATATTTGTCGATGGTTGACTTGAGCCGTTGAATTGCCAACACTATGGCTTGAACCTTTTCTTTCATATCATTTTTCAGCTCTTGGTCTGTTGTCTCCTCCTCCTCAATAATATCACAGAAGGTTTTAAGTGGGACGCGCAAACCGTCCGCTTTGCTTGCAATAGTCTGGACATCCTGGTTGGCGTCGCGCAGTGATCGACAATAGGAGACCAGCTGACCACAGACTTGCAGGCCTAGGGATATTACACCGACTGTACTGCCCGCAACAGAGAAGGGGTCAGACATGGCGTGCACTTGAACGTTACAAAGAGAGCGGGATATCGAGGGTTAAAGAGGGGTAGTTGCAGGAGGAAAATGGGACAACTTGAGAAGGACTCGCCATTTTATTTTTATTACACCCAGGCAAAACTGCCCGTGCGTTTGCTTTGCTGGAAGTTGATGATTGGCTTGTGTTTGACAAGGCTGAGCTCTTGGAAATCACTCATTTGGGTTCTTCTCCGGAATTTCAGCCTTGTCTGTCATTCAAGTCCCATTTTCTTTGAGCTTGCGAAACCCCGAAAGAAGAAACAATATATTCATCAACTATCTTTCTATGCTCTCCGGTCAGTGAATATTTCTTCCTTACTCGCCCTAAGCACCATGTTAAGCATCCAGTTGAAAGCAAGGTTCAGCTTAGCCTTTCGAATATAAGCGCAACTTGAAGGAAGCGTGTATCAAAATTTCCAGGAAATCCCAGATGCTCAGATTGAATAACCCGTGAACGCCCATAATTTAAATATTGCGCCTCTCCTTAGCCAACACACCCACGCGGAGCCGCTTTCTTGAACCCCAAAACATTCAAGTATAGCTCATAACATAAAATATACCCACTGTACAAGAGCTAGGAACAAGTCCGGGCCTAGCTATTGTCATACAGACGAGAAGAGCGAAAAGGGCGAATAAATCTTTGCCACCGACACAACTCGCCAACAGCCTCGTCCGACAATATCTCACACATGGTGGCAGGGCTCTTTGTTCGGTCTCCAAGCCAATCCGCTCCATCCGTTTTTACCTTCGCAAGGCCTTTCTTCATGCCAAGCTGGACTAAGAATGTTCCTTGTATCCTTGTGTCGTAGTAGAGGTCAACAGTACACCGATCACGAAGGGAATTCATCTAGGTAGTATACGGGTCAGTCTAAATAGGTCCCACTCTTATCTCACTCACATCCATCGGGTTTGGGCTCATACAATCACGGTCTTCAAAACCCCTAGACCATTATTATGCGCTCTGAAAACGGAGTAAAAGTATTTCTTGCAGCGTGCGAAGTTCCATACATCCTCAATATTGTCTAAATTGGCGTATATCATGAGGACTACCTCCGGTGGGAAATCTGTGATATGGGTCATTCTAACAAAATTTGCCAGCTATGGTGGAAGGAGTATTCGCGCCAGGTATCGGTATCTGGGACACGACTTCTAGAATGTGATCTCATTGCGTTTACCGACCGACAGAAATTGAGGGGCTGTTCCCTCTTTCATTGTCGATCAGCGCGCCCGACCGCCTGCAGATCAGTTTCAAAATTATCATAGAATAAGAATGTGAGAATATATCTCGCATATTGGGTAGATTTTCTAGCTATTATCATAAATTTAGTTACAGTTACTAAGAAATGTGGTTTTGCAATGTTAATAGTATTATTATATATTTATCCTAGTGTCAGTTACGAGTATTAATTGGTACGTCCTATATTATTTTCTAAATCTATAAAGCTTACTAAAGGAGCTGCATTATAAAATAGAAAGCTCTTCCTAGATGCATGTTTAATTAACACAGAGAAACTATATAAATTTTCAAGGCTCTCCAGATTTATTCAACCGAGTCTGCAGCAGGTGGCCATAATGCAGCCCAAAGAGAGAGATAACAGGGACCTATTCATTTAACGAGAGATAGCTTAGTGTGTATATCAGAGGTTTAAAATCATCACCGATAATATGTAGCTTTACCAAGGAGAGGAATGTTTTTGTGAATTGCTGGTGAATAAGGGGTGTAGATTGCCTGAGTAATAGATTATAGCTCGAAAATAATAGCTCCTCATTGTCAGGATTAGCTGTTATATAGTACAAATACTGTGTAAAAGAAGAATTTCTGTCTACTCATCCTGCAATTTGCACCTAGATAAAGTTATCTAATGAAGTACCCATAATAGAGGCTAAGCGAGAGTCTGTAAGTTCTGTGACAGAATTCCATTCTCCAATCCAGTTAGTGCGCTCTAAATTTTACAGAATAAGAGCTATATTCACTTGCTAGATATCACACCAGCCAGAGACTTTATTAAATAACGTTGCCGTGACAACTCTTCTTCTAGGAGTGGTTGTAGAGAATATCTAGGTGATTAAACGTCTGATCTACCCTTTCTACTAAGTATCATATAGGAAGAGGAACAATCTTTTGCAATTGTCAAGTCGTCATAAATTTGATCAAAGTTAAATCAGTAACGCTGAGCACTTAGTCCCTGAAGATCTGATTCAAGAATGGAGTATTTTTTTTTGGACCCACAAAAAGAAAGCTCTGGAGGGGCATTCTCAGGTGAATCTTTATTTAGTCAGATGACCGCCCTTTCAATTCAACTGGATAGTTCACCTCACTTGTGTGCTTCTCATCTTATTGAGCAACTCATCAAGCAGCTAGTTGAATATCGGGAGCGTGGTTGCTCCTCTAGTTGCTCATCCGGTCAAGCATCTCATCAAGCATCTCATCAAGCATCTCATCAAGCATCTCATCAAGCATCTCACCATGCACTGGAAAAAATCTTGTTCTGAACAGGAAGCTCTCTCGTAAAACTATACCTTATATAAAGAACATGGCATCCGGCCCAAGAGTTAGACAGCAACAATTTAGTATGTTACGCGCCCTTTGGCCCATAATGGAAGATCGCGAGACACTTGAGCTGGAGATGAATATCTATGGCGTTGGCCAGTATTTCACCTAGCCAGGTACACTGAAATGTGCAATATTATGCGTGTGTAACACTTTTGTTGTGGTGGTGTTTTGAAACTTGGTACCATTACTGATTTTGCTTGTTTATAGATAAAGACTGCTGTACATGAAGAGAAATCCTATTACTTCGGACCATTTAATCGCCCAAAGTCAAGAAAAGTTTTGCTGTGATGGACTTGGGACGACAAACCTCCCTAATTTTATCCTAAATCCTAGGTAATCGTTTATTAACTTCTCTCTAAATTTACGTTTTTTTGTCACAAACAACATTCCTTTTAAACCAACAACACCGCCAGATTGGCCTTTATTCGACATGCATGAGGCAGATGAGCGGAGCTGAATGGAATTGATGATGACCCCATTTTTCGCATTCTCGTCTCTTTTCTAACCGC
The DNA here is from genome assembly GCA_027569235.1 of Aspergillus sparsus. NCBI lineage: Eukaryota > Fungi > Ascomycota > Eurotiomycetes > Eurotiales > Aspergillaceae > Aspergillus > Aspergillus sparsus. The sequence goes on along the minus strand of JAPDES010000009.1, from coordinate 331,320 downwards.
AGTGTGTATCTGAACTGGCCTAGTGTCTGTCTAGACGAATTCCTCGATGGGCGTTTCTTACACCCGCATCCACAAAAGCGAGGCCCAAGAAGGAGATGAGTCTAAGCTGTTAGGTTGACGGCCTGACGGGTCTCACAGACTGGCTTTTTTTCAGACAGTAGTCGCTATCGAAACAACAGCAAAAGATGGCGCAACGCATGGGCCTAATACGAGTATGCAAGAAATCTACGAGGAGCTGGTTGCCTTGAGGACAAAATGCCCTAACAGCCTCCCTGAGGGGTAAGTCAATTTCATTACTCTTGAGGAACATCGTAGAAGAATCTTGTGCCTAATATAGTCATTTTTAGAGATGCACTTATCGCCGAAGATGATCGAAAGTTGTAACATGTCCTATATGAAACACACCGAAAGGCCGCGTTGGAAAGGTTTGACAAGTGGATTAAGAATAAATTGAAGGTAACAGAATCAAAACATGCTGGACATGTAGCCTGCCGCCTACCTTTATATATATGAACCACATTTCCCCGTGCCTCCATAGCGACGTGTTATATATCTATATCCATTACATATCCCACATCGCCATGTTCCTTCCATCCTCCATCATGTAACGCCTAAGAGTACAAATACCACGCGTTGGGAATAAATAAGGGATTAGGGGAAGGGATGCATGACCACAGATAGATTTAATCCATGGATAAATGACAATTTATCTGGTATGAATTGGTTTCGAAAGCTGGGCCTAGCAGTTATCGCCTACGTAACTGCAAAGCGACTGAGCAATTGGTACGTTTCAATGGTGGGGCCCTTCAATGCTAGTTATAATACTAAATATTAACAGATTTATATCCTAAAAGGGCAAGGTGGCCGAGTGGTCTAAGGCGCACGGTTCAGGTTTACTGATCCCAAACACAGCTTAACAGCTTCCGTGTCATTAATTTGGCGTGGGTTCGAATCCCACCCTTGTCATCCTTTTTTTTTCTTCCCTCCCTCATTTACCTTTTTCCGTTCACGAGTAGGCTTCGGCTGGTCTTTTCTTTTTTTTCTTTCTTCGTGAAATCCAGCAACTTCAAACTATGTACTTGAGATGTTTTTCTCCCTTGTAGTAAAAAGGACGTTTTTAGCAATTACAATATATGTGGAACTTTTCTAGTGGGGGTGGCAGTGCTAGGCAACCTTTAGTTTTTCCCCCTTGCTTTGAGTGGCTCGTTCTTCTTGATCTAGGGCTTTTCAGCCATCCAGGGTACCTGAATGTAAAAGGTATGTCACGCAATAAGTAACTATCATTTTATCTCGTTGTAGGTAACTACCTAACATATCGATACTGTGTCGGAAATAATTGAGGTAGTGTACGGGTTACGAGGTCGCGCGTTGCGTTGATTGGCTTTGATTCCAACACTCGCTGCACATTTCTAATCAAAATCTATCTGCCTAACTACAGGGCGCGGTGGTTGTTTTTGATACCTGAAATACTCGTCTCCGCTTTGGTGAGTCATGTATCTGAAAGTAATGGACGCACTTATTCATTTGACTTTGCTAGAGCCCCTTCCACCATCTAAGCAATTTGTGGATTTTGTATGGCGGGCGCACGAGGAAAATCTCGTGGTTGTGGGACCTGTCGTGCGCGCAAGATTGCAGTTAGTCTTAACCTCCACCCGCTTACAAACTCCGAGATCAGGACTGATCAATCGTCAGTGTGGACAAGAAAGACCTATTTGTGCCCAATGTACCAAGTCCAAACGTGAATGCACTGGGTACCAGCGCGACAAAGTCTTCGTTCTGGTTCAGCCTGGCGCAAAACATGCTTCAACCGTTGACGAGAAGAGAAATACTACCCCTGCACAGCATCCTGGGCCCGAAAAAAGCTGGGGGTATGACATAGTTATGAATTGCCACCGACGTCAGCAACTACTCGAGTGTTTTATCGATCAATGTTTTTCTCATCAGCGATTCCGACCGGAAATGGACCGGCGCCCGTGGATCTTTCTTCTTCCCCACCAGTCTACGAAATCAAGAGCTTTAGAGACTTCGATGTTAGCTACGGCATCAGCGGCACTAGCATGGAGGTTCCAGGACCGTTCTCTGGCGCACCAGAGTCTAATCATCTATACAAGGGGGCTTCGTGAGCTGCAGGCGGCACTCTGGAGCAACCGGTCCATGCGGGATGATCAGACGCTGGCTGCTTGTCTGTTTCTGAGTCTGTACGAGCTAATGGAATGTCCAGGTAACGGACATGATGCATATATCGGTCACTGTAGGGGGATTCTGGCCCTTATTAAAGCTCGTGGGGTTGATGCACACACTATAGGAATCGCGCACGAACTTTTCCTGGGGGTTCGATTTCCTGGAGTACGTTTCTTGTCATTTTTCCCAATATCATGGAAAACTAATAATGATATAGATTATAGATGCTTTAGCCCATCGTGTCCCAAACCTCTTGTGTGAGGATGATTGGTGTCAAGACCCGTGGACCTCCACACCCAAGCGGATACCTGATCGCATCGCCGATTGTCTCGTAAAGACGCCCTTCATTCTACAGCGCTATGATCGGTTGGAGTGTTTGTCACCAAGGGAAAAGACCAGTTTGGCCCAGGCACTGGCACAAGAGTGCTTGGCCCTTGATCGGGATTTACAAGACATTTACGAAGAACTCCAACTCCAAACGCCTGGGCCCTTATTTTGGCCTGTTCTATCGCCAAAATTTCCGGACCATTCCCCAGAAGAAATGCTGTTCCCTGTCAACTACCATTTCCCCGATCTCCGGATCGCCAGCATTTTGATGCTCTACTGGGCTTCGAGAGCTCTTGTGTGGTCATTTATCAGCAATCTATGCGATATCTTAGAGACTGATAATTGTAACAATATTACATATGGTCCTCATATCCCCATCGCCGACGAAGGCATTGTCCAGCAAGACTATCGAGAAACGTATATATTTATGTCACGCAATGTTTGCCAGTCGCTGGAGTATTGTTGCCAGGATGAATTGTCCCTGGCCGGGATGTTTGCGGCTTCTACACCGGTTATCCTAGCAATGTATGCGATGCGAAATCGAAACCAAGATAATGATCCGGAATTCATGTGGTTAGTTCGGGTGCGACAGAGAATGCAGCGAAGCTTCCGCCTGTGGCAGTACATATGACCAGTTGAGTCGACTGGAGAGTGGAGAGCGTGCACAGCCCCAACTCGTGGAGTCGACGGATTTCGGACATACCTCCTCCTGCTACTTCGGGCATTTCAGCTGCGGCCCTAACAGTCCAATCAAACATGGCAGAATCGCCCCACTATAAGCGACAAGCTTTTATTTTATTTTCTTTTTTCCCTACCCTCATGCACTAACCCGTTTTGGGTCAAAACCTGCGAGGTCATGTGTTTGTGGCTCTACTCTTGAGGATTGGGGATTGCTGATTGGCTAAATTACATTTAAATCTTAGAAAATACCTGGGTATAGGAGAAGCCAATTTTGTCATGGCGGCTGATTGCGATTCAAGTAGCTCAACTAGGCAGAGATGGTTTGCGCTATAAAGACTGACACGAGGTGTCCTCCGTGATTCTTCAATTCATCTCCCGTTTTCTCTTCCATACGTTTATATTTCATTGCTCTATATATAAAAGAAAAAATCATGCTTTCAGATCACTCAAAAGTTGCAATTGCCCAGATTGTTTTCTATTTACCTGCCATTATCCTTGCAGCAATCCTATTATTCTACCGTCATGGGCGTCCTCGAATGGCATGGTATATCCTCCAGGTATTCTGCTTTGGTAGGCGCCCCTTGCTCTGTTCTCCAACAAAAAGAGATTACGAACTAACTTGCTTCCCTCCTAGTCCGATTGGCCTGCGCCATAGTCGTGATTCTGTACGAAAAGGACACCACCAGTATTGGGCTCTATATTGCTGCGCTCATCCTTCTAAACGCTGGACTATTACCATTAATCGCCGCCACCCTCGGCCTCCTCCGTATCATGTATGGAACCCTCCCTCCGTTCGGCCACAAATAACCCTTTGCTCACAAGTCCTAGCATTAAAAATGATTTCAGAGTCAACAAGAAAGTTCGCGCGCTCATGATTTCTAGCCGGATTCTCTTCGTCGCTGGCATCACTTTAATCGTTGCCGGCGGCTCCTTGACTGGAAACTATAATAACGCCCACTCGGTGAAGACGGGGAACGATCTGGTCAAAGCTGGATACATCATTGTTGCTGTCTTCGTGGTGACATTAATTGCTTTCCAAGCTTACTTGTACAGCGAATACTCCCGTCTATCCAAGCCAAGCACAAAGGTTCGTCCGCAGCTTACTCGCCGCTTACTCTCTCCCCTTTTCACTTTCTTAATCCTGAGATGGACCGATACTAACTACTTTGTTACAGGTGTTAAAGGGCATGGCTCTAGCCATCCCGTTCATCATCGTACGAATCTCCTGGCTTTTCCTCTCTATCTACAATCCGGGAGATTTGCGCTGGAGTAACCTCGGAGGACCGATCGGTCCGTTTGTGGTCATGACTGCTGTCATGGAATATATCGTGGTATGCATTTACATTGGTATCGGGTTTGTGATCCCTGCCACAAAAGGGGTGGGGAAATCAACCCGTGATTTAGAGCTGGATACCGATACGGAACCGACTCTCCTTAATGGCACGAAGTGATGAAATAAATGATGTTGGTGGCTGTGCCCTGTGTATTCAGAGAAAAAGAGATGCTAAGAAAATACCGCATACCTACCTTACCTACCTGGGATACAGTTCCTATTGAGATTATCCAAAAGCAATGAGCTGAAGGGGTTCTAAGGTAGTTTTAGATAGCTTTTCTTGTTTATTTTTCTAATCCCTTTTCTTTTCACGATTTTTTTTCCCCTTGATTGTCAATTGTCGATCGATTTCTTAGATTTTTCATTTGACTCAACTTTATATACCTAGGGAGTAGCATTTTTTTACCTTCGTTTATAGGTCCCTGTTGTATAGTACTTGCCTATTACCTATTGATAATCTCTCTGCTTGGGAGCTACTCCCTGTGGTGGTGATGCTCTCTGTAGCAGGTGCTTCCTATTATACCTTGTGTACTCTTTACGCCTAAATACCAGAGAAAGAAATCTTGAACGCGGGCATTTGCAAAGGAGCAATAGTCAACCTTCTCCTTTGTAAGAAGAAAACAAAAGGATAATTTATAAAACAGGAGAGAAACAAAAACAGTTCATGATGAATAAATATATGAGACAATATTTGAAGCTACAGTGCATGCAGTCCAGGTCGAAGTCACTAGAATTATCATCCTCTTCCATACCAGATGAAATCTACTGAATGATTTTTTTGATCAGGCACGTCTCAACCAACAAAGCAACATTCCCGCTGAGTTGGAGTTTTTTGGGAGAAACAAAAACACGGAATCTATAGGAGTTTATACGGTAGATAGCTAGTTTTCCTAGGGAGAACCTGCTAGCGTAGAGTCAGTCTACCTCGGAGGTGTAATGGATAGGTTGCTCAAGGTCATAAACCTAGGGGATATTATAGAGAATTTTTGCATCATTGTACGAAACGCGAAAGAATCTTCTCAATAAATACACAATTCAATCATTAATCCGTAAAACAAAATAGTGTCTATCCAAATTTCCAACTCGACCGAGCAGCCAACGAAGGGACTACGCAACAAGCTCAAAATACTTCAAGAACTCTGCATCTATGCTTAACAACTCGTGCTCGTCGACGGGTAGCTGCACAAGAACCTCAAAGATCCTCGTTGCTCCTGGCGAGAAATTCGGTAAAATCGCCGCGCAAGCACCTGGCACAGCTACAGGTACTCGAAACGCTACCGGAACTGCGGCAGCTCCGAATCCAATGTCATATTTTTCTGCGCTCCCCGAATACCAGGTATTCATGAACATGTCCATGCCGGTGAAGTCCGCGTGAGTAGCCAGTGTCTCTGTCGGGGAGAGAGACGCCATGAGGGCGGTCATGTGGCTGATTGTGGACAAGTCGGTGGAGTTAATGGATTGGCGGATCAGGCTGGCTGCAGTAGCGAGACCTTGATCTCTGCCCGAGACTAGAGCTTCGGCGGTTATAGTGCCTGTCTGGGTCCCAATAACACCGTTACCAAAATATTTATCAGAAGATTTGTTTTCTGTGTCTCGGGTGCGAACATTGATGGGGTGGACGAAGCGGGAAGGCGAGTTGGCTTTCTCGGGGTGAAGACGAAGCCGGGAACGTGTGATAGACGTCCAGACGAGGGCTGAGATGCAGTCGTACGAGGTTATGTAGTCGACTCCATTCAGGTGAGGGGCACAATCGTCTTTGAGTTGTTGAATACATGGCTCAGATATCTTGTAAATGCTTGATCTGAACGGCCCCGCATATGACAGACTTTGCTTATATTTCCTCTTCTCCGTAACATAAAAAACTGGTAGCTTGTCGAGTCTGTCTTGCCTAGATATACTCGGGTTAGGGGCTGGAGTGTTGTATGGAGTTCGGTCCAGGTCCGGAGTGTAGCTGGGCATCTCCAAGCCTTGCTGAGATGCCTTACTGCCTTTACAGACAAGGGACAGGAAGGTATCAATGGATGACCAGTCTCCGGCTGCATGATTCATTCTGAGTCCAAGGATCAGGCCACCCTCAATGATGCTCAACTGCAGTGTGCAGACTGGATTTGGAGTTACCGGATCCTCGGGAAGAAACTGACTAAGGTTTAAATTGAGAGAGAATGACTCTAGAGCCAAAGCAGAGAAAGACTTGTGCTCTGTGGGCTCGAATCGTTGGATGTTGACTTCAACCTCGCTTCCTTGGGGAACTGTAATGCACAGCTTTTCAGAAGCATCAAATGCCAGATTCCCTGCCATAAATGGTAGCTGGCCGGTTGCATTTCTCACCCCTGCGATTATGGAGGAAACTAGCTCGTCCTGATCAATGGTAGACTGAAGTTCGTAGAATATGCAGACTTTGACCTGCTTGAAGAACCCCATTTTGTCCATGTCGGACAGTTCATATTTTGCAACTTGCATTGTTTTTGCGGATGATGTGAAGCCAATACGAAATAAGAAAACTTAGCAGGCAAACATAGACTCCAGGCGGGATGAGGGGGTTCTACCTGGGTAATATATTGGGTCGCCCGACATCTCTACCTTTAGGTAAATATATACGCCCAGATTACCTAAGTGCACTAGTGTCGCAAATGTTGACCTTACTAAATTGGGTGCCCGACATGTTGCGTATTAAAAATACGGCTTTCTCTTCTTTTGTTTCTTATACTCTGGGTTTGCTGTTTGAGAGCCGCTTCAAATGACTGTTTACTGCCCCTATGAGATTCTACCGTTCTGCTTATCCACTTAGTCTTGCATGTCTGGTGCATTACATTGATCCCCGGCCCGCTCACATTGTGGCTGATCAGATGTGAGGTTATTTTCATTGCCCTATGAAAATAATTTAAGCCCTCTCGCCTATAAGTTGCCTAAGGGATCTCACAAGGGGTCCTTGGCCGCCTCAACACCGGAGCAAGTGGTTGGTACAAATACTTGCTTGTTATGAGTTTCAAGTCCACAGAGTATAATAAATCAACTTCCTAGGAAGGACTTTCTATATTGCTTCCATCTATAAATAGACGCGAGAAAGGGAACGAGGCTTATCTGAGGAAAAAAAAAAAAAAAAAAAAGAAAAAAAGAAGATACAGAAATTTGCAAATGCGGAAGCATATTCTTTCCATGTACACAACATCCATTTTTGTACTGGGACTAGTATGTATCACTGCTACTATAGAAAAAAATATTTCTGCTGATCCTACTTACTTAACTAGATGCTTGACTAGATGCTTGACTAGATAAGTGACTAGGCGTTGAGGAAGATGCTCAACCCAATACTTCAATAATGACTGTAATAGAAAGAAAGAGATATATAATGACCACAAGAGAAAGAAACTGCAAATAGGACCAAGCTGGGCCTCTGTAAGGTGAATAAAAAAAAACCTCCAGGAGTCCCTTGGATCCACCTTCTCACCATGCCCCTGTAGTATGTCGCGCATCCCTTCCTCCAAAGCTTGGTGCCTCGCCTCCTGAGCAACTCGGTTACTCTGATTCAGAGCTGCCTGGAACTGTCTCAGCAAGTTGCGAAATAGTTGTTCGACTTGCGCAACCCCCCACCTGGGCGAGATGGGCAGGGCCTGAATTATCCCCTCCTGAACTGGGTGGTCATTTATTGCCGTCGACACTGGCCGTCGGCGTTCGATGGGCGCGGCTGGGAGGGGCTGCATGATATTGGTTATATAATACTTCCCATTTCAAGTGATTAAAATGCTTCCAGTTCTGAATATTAGTTGTATTTTGCCTTGCATTTCATTGCTCTCATATTTCATATTTGTATAAGTATTGAATTCCTTAAGAGACTCCACTATATCCATTATCAGTCATCAGTCTAATGCAAAAAAAACTTTAAATTTGGCATATAATACATACCAAGGCGTGTGGGGGGTTTCATCTCGAAGTTCCCCAGGTGCACAATATTAAGCTGCAGACAGAAGTTATAGATTTCTGCCTTCAGAAAGGAGTTGATAAGTTGTATCATAGGATATACAAGATTGTCTTGCACTTGAGTTAGTCCATCCTTATTTTTCTCTTTTGAAGGAGGATGGAAGGAACCAGGGGAGGTGGGAGGCATGATGGATGTGGGTAAATAGCTTGTAAAGGGAGGGGGATTGAGTGTGGCTTATATAAAAGCGATGAGGTCACGCGTATATCTTTCTATTCTGTTACTTGCCCTTACGTTTCCAGGGAGATATAATATTCCTGGTCCACTTGTTAAACCTTTCCAACGCGGCCTTGGTGGCGCTGATTCTCTACAGACATGGTGGGAGCGTATTGTATAGGTACCTAGGTAATAAGAGGTTATTAGCAAATCAGGAATAGGTGAATAGACACACTCAATGGCATAATACTAGAGCATGCTAAGAAAGGACCACAACCAGACAAGCAGAAGGCGGGACTGGAAACTAGTTAAAATAGAGAGGTATTTGTGGATAAGTCCAACACTATTTTATGAGGTGTGCTAGAAGATTAAAACTTCTAATATATTAGGCCAAGTGTCTGGCCGTAGATTTCTAGGTATATTCTCAAGTTTGCTGTTTTTTAGAGGCCTACTCTAGAACTGAAAACAAAAAGTTAAAGCATCCCTAGAAACCTCAAGCGGATAAATTTCTACAACTAGACTAAGAATTTGCGACTCAATTGTCCCTGCAGTCTTTTAACAAATCATTGCCAAGAAATCAATAATCATTATAAGACTTAATTGCAGTGAAGGGAAGTTTTATGGTATAAAAAAAAAATTCATTCGCAGTAAATGAGCTACAACTGTAACCACATTGAAATAAAAGGATCATAAGATGACCACGATAGAAAGAAAGAGTCATATAATGACCACGATAGAAAGAAAGAGTCATATAATGACCTCAATAGAATATGGGACCAGTCTGGACCTCGGTAAGATGAATGAAAAAAAAAAAAAGAAAAGACCCCTAAGAGTCCTTTGGACCCTCCTTCTTTCCCATCGCCTCTAGCGCCTCGTGAAACCTCTCCTCCAATGCCCGCATCCTCGCCTCGCTGGCTCGGTCCCTCTCCTCAATCGCCCGGTCTCTCGCCCGGTCCCTCGCCTCGTTGGCTCGATCCCTCTCACCCAGAGCTTCCTGGAGCTGCCTCTGCATATTGTGAAGCAGCTGCTCCATTTGCGCATACCCCACCTGGGCGGGCTGCGCCTGGACAATCTCTTCCTGGGCGGGATGGGCGTCTATTGCCATCGCCACTGGCTGTTGGGGGTCGATGGCGGCAGCGGGGGGTGGCTGTCTAGGCTGCCTTGGCCGCCGTCCTCGGGAGCGGTCCACCTGATCAAGTGTTATGGTTAGTTGGAACTAAAGAGCAGTATACCAAAGACTTCACTTACACTGTGCTGGTAGCTTGCCTATATAATTTATACTCAATTAGTTATATTCAACACGTGTAATAGAACATGGATTTCTTGATATTTTACCTGATATCTTTCGGCTAGTCCTTTAGTGTGGAAGCAGTCCTTCGCCAAATGGCCCTTTTTGCCGCATGCTCCACATCTCGGACGCTAGAATTGAATGTCACCAACGCCCATGCCCAAGATAAGATGTTTATAAGCTTACCTTGTTGTTGCGGTAGGGTTGGTAGCGGCCGAAGCCACCACGGCCGGGGTTACCTCCACGACGATCGTCTCCTCCGCCTGCTGCACCCGCAGCGGCAAAGCCAACCTCGGATTGATTCTGTGCCTGCATTCCTGACATTAGGTTATGTCTTTCTTAAAAAGAGATTTACCGTGGTAATGATGTGATAGTGTTGTGGTTTGGTTTTAAGTGATGAGGCGATGATCAGGCAATGATGGTTGAAGAAGAAAAGATGGGGAGGGGGGTGGGCCAAGGACAAAATCCCTGATCAATTGCAGAGAATCTGCTCATGTTGTGTTCTTCATCAGACACGCATGACGCGTGTATTCAACGCGTACCTATTCACCTACCTAAGTAGTAACATAGAGAGTTGCATTCACTGTTTCCCTCTTCTGATACGTGTATTTGGGTATTAGCTGCTCTCTAAGGTGATGGTGATAGTCCTAGCTCCTAGCTATTTTTACACAGCCTTTTTTTTTTTTTGGATAATTTAGTAAGATAGTCATTACAGCTGCCACAAGAGGTCCTTCTCTAAAAGAGGCAGTCCCTAAAGTCATTATTTCCCTACAATAAGAGTGGGTTTACTTTTACATATTTGCAAGGAGTTGCATATCAAATAGAGTATTACCAAGGTAGAAAGAGGTTTTTAAAGTATTTTGAATCTCGAGCTTAAAAGAAGGTGTCTCATAACAGAACATATTATCTGGAGCCTTTTTAGTACAAACAAATTTAATGCTACTTCTTAGATCCGGTAACCAAGTAATTCTAGTGACGCCTGGTAGATCATTTAAGCAGCATCCACTGCGACATTTTAAGAAAGGTTATAAAATAGTATTCCAGTTAGGTAACTACAGTATCTCCAGGAACTACTGAAAGAATATTAAAGTGTAGAAAAAAAATTCATTCATTATCAAAGGGCTACGGGAGTAACCTCAATAGAAAGACCACAGAAGTCATCAACAAAAAACCTACAACTGTAAGCAATAAAAAGTGAACCCACAGGCGTGAGCAGGAAAATATTCATCCCACAATAGGGAGCATTAAAAAAGAGTCAGTATCTGACCTCTGGTAAATGATGAATTAAAAAAAAGGCAATAAAAGGAGAAAAAATCAGTTATTCGTCGGCTCTCTTGTATGGGGCGTGGATATGGCGCGTGCACGACGAAGTATGGGTCGAAGGCCAGCGTAAATCTCCTGGGAGTTGTGTCTCCATTTCAGGACCTTGGCGGTATGCACCTGTTTGTGAAGTTAGTTTTATTCTGTAATGGATTTTCTAGCATATTCTATGATTATAACTTACCAAGGAACGGTTATCAATGTACATGAAGTAGTACTCCATGCCATCTGTTGAGAACCCATACACCGCCGAATTGATCTTCTTTGCATCTTTCCGGTTCCGATGGACAATACCTAATAACTATCAGCGGAGCCGACTACCCAGATTATTCATCTACTTACCCATATATCCCAAACACTGGGCGATCCCATTCTTGGCGTCTCCCCGCCGCTTGGCTTCTGCCACAACCAGGTTGGTAGCAAAGTCATTTGGGTCGGACTCATACCAGAAAGAATAGTCCGCACGACCAGTGAAGATATATCTCCTCTCGCCGCGAGTTATACCCCACCTAAGGGTTACTTCGAAGCGTAGCCAGAGGGCTTGAAGTTCTTCTTGGGGTTGGCATCCGACTCCAGTCATTTGACTGTCCCAATACCAAGAGTCGGTCGTGCTTTCCATATGTTCCCCGTACCGAATGTTTCTTGCAATCCGGTCGAAATGCGATCTGTCCTGTGCTTCGTTACTGTCCAGTTTCTTACTTACACAAGCATCGAACTCCTTAAGAGACCCCACTAAACCCATTATCAGTCAAGACTCTAGCATTTGGAATTTCCAAATTCAGGTATCATGCATACCAAGGCTGTTAGGGATTTCCATATCCAGATCATAGCCGGTCATGTGCGTAATATCAAGTACTGGCCCCCTTCTCAGACCAAAGAAGTTGTAGACTTCTGACTCCTCCATGGAGCTAACGTCTCGCGTATAGGTAGATACTATATCATCCTTCACCTTAGTCAGCTATTCTTCATATAAGTTTTTAATTCTTTTAGTTACCCTTTTTAAAAGATTATACTTAATCCACTTGTCAAACCTCTCTAGCGCGGCCTTGTGGCGTTCGATCTCTGTAGACATGGTGGGCGTGTATTCTACAATAATAGACTATTAGCAAACCGGGAGTAGACACACTCAATGGAATAATACCAGAATATACTAAGAAATAACTGTAGCTAGACAAAGCTGCCATACGGTAAAGTCAAAACTAATCAACGGGTACAAGATATTGGATTTAACCAAAACTTACCTCTTTATGAAGCTGGTAGATTTCTTTTTGAGATTAAAAAGCTAGAGCTGATAGGTGAGAAGTGGTGGTTGCTGGTGGAGGAGGAATAGAGAAATGGAGTAAATTTTTTTGTGGGGGGGTGGACGAGTAGTAACACGTGGGAAGCGAGCACATAAGGAAAGAGCACCTGAGGAAAGAGAACCTAAGGAAAGAGCGCCTAAGGTAAGAGCACCCGGTGAAACGCTAGGAAAACGGAGATTGGGGTTGGATTGGAAATTAGAGAAAGAAATAGGCAATCATGGATAAGTCTGATACTGTCCTGTTAGGTGTTCTAGAAGACTAAAACATCTAAAGTATTGGGCCAGGTATCTTCATGAGTTAAGTTATCGGGTCTACTTTCCATTAGAGCAACCTACTGTAGAACTAAATGAAAAATTTAAAGCATCCCTGGGAACCTCAAGCCAACAACTGTCTATAATCGAACTGGGGGTTCACGACTGGAATGTCTCTTGGGTTTCAATCCAGTTTTCCCTCTTTAAGAAGATGCATAAATGGGTTTATGAAACTAGAGCTGATAGGTGAGAAGTGTTTAGTTGCTGGTGAAGGACGAATAGAAATGGGATAAAAAACCTTTTTGTTGGGGGGGGGGGAACAAGTATTAGCACGGAAGAAAGGAGCACATAATGAACCAGGACACAAGGTAAGAGCGCTTGGGGAAGGAGCAACTTGGGAAGGACTGGGGGAGTGTAAACGGGATAGCATTGGGAATTAGCTAAAATTCGCGACCTCAAGTGTCCCTGGGGTGTATTAACAAATCATCGCCGAGAAACTCATAATCATCATAAGACTCAAGTTCGTCGTTCTCATCACTGGATTCAGTTTCGCAGTTCTCATCATCCTGAGAGCTACTATCATAGTAGTCTTCTGAATCGCTAGAGGCGTTCTCCTCATAATGAGGCAACCTTTTTTCATCCAGAGCGATTTCGTCGTAGAAATCAGTTTTATTCATTAGCGTTGAGTGGTCTTTCTCCCTCTGACCCGTAGTACCCGCTGGGTGACAAGCCCACTGTTCAACCATTATCTCCCTCTCTTCCTCCCAGAACCAGGCTGGGGGAATCCATCGGGGATTTATGGGCTTGGGCGGGGGTGGTGCATTGAGTTGTATCATATGAATGATGTAACGCAGGTAGGCCCAAACTCTTGGAACATCACCATCTCCGGTCAATAGGAAGAGTGGTGAAGAATGAACCTACTTATTTTTAGTAACTGATTAACAAAACATCCTAGCCAATTCTTAGAATGACCTACCTCCTTTCCAGCTGTAAGTTTATGAAACTGGATAATATCTCCACTTGTCACAATGCCGTAGATATCAATGAGCTCCTTGCCATCTTCTTCACGTATCAGCTGTACGGCTTCTTTCCATTCAAAATGTGGTATGTTAGTATGCAATCCTTGCCTCTGGAAACAAGCATAAAATCCACGTACTCATCTGAATGAGACACTGCCTTTGGTTTTCTAGGATGTATCTTCCATGGTTGGAGTAGTAGATTGTCAGGCCAATATTCAATCTAGTTTTCCCAGAGTAAATGGCATCGTGCATTCGAGTGAACATATAGTATTTAGTGAGTAGACCAACGTCCAACTCGCAAGTAATATCCGAAAATCTTCCATGCTCGAGTAGCATCGGAAGCTCTAGTAGCTTGTCAAAGGATAAGGGAGGACTTTCCAGGCTCCTGCCCTCGATGCCACACCGCTCGGCAATTAGACACGACCTGATGATGGCGTTGAGCTTATAGAACCGTATGGAGTTCGCGGATGCCCTTTCCATGTTGGTTACCGGCATAGATCCACGAAACATATCATGTTCCTTGACTAGGGTGACTAGATAGAGGATTGTCAGTGAGCTCTTTAATGAGGGATCTCAAATTACCACCTACCAATATGAGCTGGTACCTTGCACTCCTCGGGGCTCACGTTAAAATCATGATGCCAGGTTACACCAAATATATCTAGTAGCCTTTTCCATGGAAGTCCCTGGCGAGTCAAATTTTCTCCCTCCGGACTTTTGATGTGACAGAATGATATTTTTATCTTGACTGGCATTTTGTTAGCTTCAATAATATGGGTTATTGTTCTCTGTGGAAATGTATGGAATAATAGCCAGTGAATCTTCCCAGAAGAAAGAGAAAATGTGTAAAAATAAAGTCTTAGGCCAGGCGGAGATAGCATAATCTATGCTCAAAAGTATCTCATTGTGTAGTCATCATTATCCTGTTTCACTCGGAAGCGGGACCATGGTTTGGCAATCGGCCATCATTAGAACGTAGGAGTATGTTACGAGCGTAGTTCAAACATAGTCAATCCATAGAGCAAGTTCCAACTCTAGACCATGCTCGGTCTCTTTCATGTCAGATCTGGCTGATGCAAAACTACTTTGATGAGTGTTGAGGACTGACTGCCTCGCTTGCGGCGGTCGCATATCCCCTCGTGCATCCAAGATGTCTTCTCGCGGGATTACGCCCTTAACGAACTAAAAATGCTGGTGCATTTATTCTACTAGGAGAAGAGCGAAAAGTCACACGGACGTTCGCAGGGTCGATGCGTCCCCACTAGCTAAAGCCACCAGGGCTAAGGGTTGTAAGGAGTTTGGAAACGGCGGCCGTCGTGCTCTTCGTTGAGATTAGGGAGATATAAACTATTAGCGTAGCCTTTGTACCTAGGTACCTCAGTGTACTCGGCCCCAGTCTCGCATCAGTAAAATGGTTTCCCGCTTGAGGATAGACCCACATGCTGGATTCAACTCGATCTATGGAAACAGAGCACTTAATGGCGACGGTTTTTGATTCTACCATCAGTAACTCCATCCTAATCGGAACTGGTGTGTAGAAATTTGGAGAATTTAGAGGCAATTTGTAGATAGACCTCCTGTCGAGGCTTTTTCGTTTCAATTCTGTCGAAAATGACCTCTTGAGATACATAAAATGTACAATACAATAAACCAAAAGAGGGAGAGTCTCTGCTCACCTGTCCACCAGGCATTTTAATATAACTACTGTATTTCACCAGGTAACATGATTTACCGTTGTATTTTTCAGGATTTTGGATATAAAAAGATAAGAAATATATATATTTTTAAAAGTAAACATATTTTACTCGTCTATTTGGCATATCTAGGGGCTTTTTATTTATTTTCAGAATACTCATCGGAGCTATCACAAATCTCCTGGTTGTTAAGGCATTAAGTGTTGAAAATATGAAATATCGATTTGGTCGCGATGGCTGGGGGCAAAAATGTTAATTAACTAGTTAGGTACTCCATAAGTTTTGCTCTGTTGTCTGTAGCCCCTAAATTGGGTGATCTATTTATATGAAGTCTAATAGGAATTAAATATACGGGGCGAGATACCTGTTTGTTTGGTGATTGATTAGAGGTAAATTTTATGGCTTGGATGTAAAATTGACAGTGTATTTGTATACTTTATTTGAATGGAAAAAAAGAAAGGAAAAGAAAGAAAGAGAAGGTTGAGCAGACGTCATGAAGGAAAGGAGGTGATTATAAACTTCTTATAAATATGTGATAGGGCATATGTTAAAAATAGAATGTGCGAGATGAAGTTTATTTCATAGTTAAATACATACTTTTTGTATTTAACAGGCGACAGTAGTTTTTAATTATTAGCATGGGTGGAGCAGGAAGCCCCAGTTCTACTTCTTATAATATAGCTATGGCTGACTGAAGTTTCAAAGCATGGTAATTGTGAGCATTGCACCTAGATACTTTGTGAACCTGTAGAATCATTTGCTAATCCGCGGACATTTTGTTATATATGCAATGGAGGCTGGCTGGTTCCATTCAGGTGCTGGCCTAGAAACTCAGAATGGGTGAATGGCTCTCATTTACAGCTTCTATGGATAATTACTAAACCCGCCTGAGGAAAGTGCAAAAAAAGAAGGGAAATGAAGATTTTGGTTAGCTATCTAGGGTAGATGTTAAGACTAAGGCGACCTACGCGAATGCCGCTCCATCACCAGGGCTGGCGAAATGGAATGTTTGTATACATAAGCTACAGGAACAAGCAAAAGAAGAAAAAAGTGGAACGAAAAAAGGTGAAAACCGGGGGGATAAAGGGAAAGCGTCAAGGAACATTCACTCTAGAAGGAAGTCTGTTAACTTCAAAGACGGTTTTGCTTTACCGAATATTCTGCGTATCGGGGTTTACCACTCGGAACTCAAGGGTCTCCCTGCTTGTTTCCTCCTGTAGCTGCTTGCCTTGCTGGCTTGTGGGACCTATCTGCTGTAGGGGTATATCCTCGCCAGTGGCGCGAATAGCAGGGGTGACAAAGGCTTCTTCATCCAGAGCCCCTGCCCATCTAAGTAGTTCTTCAGTATCTTGCTCAGGATCAGTGTCATCTTCCGCAGCTCCCGCTGCGCCGCTTATTGCAAGTACTCGTTGGAGTAACCACTGCATATGTAATAGTTCAAAGGAGGGGAGAGGGCGGAGGATTAGATCGTCTGTGGTCAACTCAATAATGTCACCAGGAATGATATTTCTTTCGGTCAGACAGTTCCACAACTTGGTTTCGCGTGGACCTGATGACAGCCCTTGGGGGAGGTCAGGTCGTGCAGTGGTTGGGGTAAATCACTGAATTCGAATTTTGGGAACCAGCAAAACTGTACCCGTAAAGTCCTCCCTTAATTGGCTTCTTCCAAGGGCTTCAGTGCAAAGCACGCCTTTGCCCACAGTTTATGGGTGCTACCCCCGAGGCATATGAGATTTGAGCATGTTTCGGTCCCCTCCGGTCCCAGGACCACAGACTTCTATTTAGCTACCTGTTATATACCCCAGAACTTTATCTGGTCCATTGTTGCCTCCTATTGGCCGTGAAAAATACCGTGATTTGACCACTGAGCTAAAGAGATATCTAGACATCAACTCCCGCTGTAGGTCGATATTTGGTCCAATTTCTCAGGTTGACACCTCCCTATTGTTCAGAGTAAACGGATAGATGTGTGCAATTTCAGTCGCTATCCCCGCCTTAGTGACCACACATCTCATCATCTCGTTCGGCACACTGTTTATTTAATCAATCATTAGATGGGCAAGACAATATTCTCACTGTGGATTCACTTACAGCTTTCTTGACATCGGCTGATCGACCCATTGCCGATGATTCTGCCTTGCGTTTCCTATCTTCAGCCGATAACCTGGTTCGTGCAGCCCCCAATTATAAGCTATCAGTTGTGACTTAAAATCGAAATGCCATCAAATATCTTCCATTCTTACATCCTTTCATAGCTTTTGTGGTATGGCCATCTAGTTGGGGTAGAACGTTAGACGGGTGCTTCTCCGCTGCTTTCATGTGGTCTTCTAGGCACTCTGGATTGGCCGGCCACAAGCAAGCCCAGAGGGCCGAGTCAACATTATTGAAACCAGGAACTGCCTGTGCAAGCTTTTCGATCAGTTCCCGGTTTTGAGACATCGCAGGTTTACCGACAAGTGTTTGGCCTCTAAAGGAATTGCCAGGCTGAGAAATTGGACCAAATATCGACCAACGGCCCAAGTTGATGTCTAGGTATCTCTTTCAGCTCGGTGGTCAGGGTTCGGTATTTCCACGGCCAATAGGAATTAATAGGGACAAAAGTGCGGGGTTTTGCCGTAGTTAATTTACCCAATAAAGATTGACAGCTGCTTAGTAGGAGTTGGCGAGGGATGGTTGATAGGTAGGTGAGTTGTTGAGAAATAAACTGGTGAAGCACAGGAACAGTAACACGCAATCCGATCATAATAAATCCATCATATTCTGTTGTAGTGCCTCAGGCTGTCAGGCTACTTTCCTGGTTCGAGCTCATAGAACAAGCCCCCACTGTCGCTCCCAATCTCACTTTTCTTCTCGATTTTCGACAGGCTTGGGTTACAGCAATTTTTTAATTGCATGGAAGAGATATTAAAAAAGCCTGGTTGCAATGTGTGCAACTAGCCTGCTACCAGTATCTAGCATACATAGCCTTACAAAAAATTTTAATAATTTTTCCACGTCTTACAAGCTATTTTTTTTTAACTTACAAGATGGCTACAGCTAGAAATTATATCCATGACGTCTGACTTCTGGCAGCGGCCACATCAGGTGGTATATGTATTTTGATCTATGTTTGAAGAGTCAGGTAACTCATAAACTCTGCTCAAATTTACTTATCTACCCCTCTCCTTCTAGTTACTATAGATTCTAAAAATCATTGGCTGAAACTGTGCGTCCTCCAGCTCCTCCCCCTCCAAAAGTTCGATCACTTTGTCGAATTCCAAGGTCTCAATTTGACGTTTCATCAAATAGGACGCGCTGTTGACGGCCTTTGGGAGATTGGAAAGAGCTAACGGGTTTTTGGGATATCGCTGAATTGACCAAGTGATCGGTTGGGAGAACATGGGATCATTAGTGAGAACACGAAACCCATGGTCGGAAATCGTGACCCTTTGATGAGTATTGAGGACTGACTGATTCACTTGTAGCGGTCGCATATCCCCTCGTGCACTCCAAGATGTCTCCTCGCGGGATCACACCCCTAACGAACTAGAAATTCTGATGCATTTATTTTGCTAGGAGAGAAGCAGAAGTCACACCCACATTCGCAGGGTCGATATGTCCCCATTTCTAGCCAAAGCTACTAGGCTAAGGGTCGTAAGGGGTTGGGAGACGGCGTCGTTGAGATTAGGGATATAAAAACCAGTAGCGTAGTGTTGGTAACTCCATTAGTACCTAACCCAAGTCTCTCGCATCGGGTTGTTGGGTTAGTTCCACCTACACTTAGGAGTAAAATGGCTTCCCACCGAATGATGATCTTACCGGGTCTAACGCTTGTAGGAGTGAGTCATCAGCAGCTATTTCCATTTGAACATGCTACTCTAGATCCCTGTACTAGATACATGATAAGGTATGGATATGTACCTAGGCCCTTTGTAATACTCTCGTATTCAATTTCCTTGTTGCTACAGTTTACAGCTTCCATCCACTAAGCTGCCTGTTATGCTAGGCCTACCAGACCCTTCAAGTGATACGTTGACACGGAGTTATGAAAATACAACGTCAATGAAATAGTAGTTCTTCGGTTATTCGTTATCATACAAGAGTGCAAAAGACGATATTTAATAATCGTTCCAGAAAATATGCTTGAAGAATGCATCTTACCGCGCCACAACGGATGACCCTGGACAATTGTTCAACGTGATATATTATCTTTTTCAGTATGAGATAATGTCTTGCATGTCCTCTGGAAGAACATATAAGCTGAGAGATAAACTGGCACCATCCTCCCACACATCTTCCAGATAGGATTCGCCCGTTGGGTCTCCGGCTAGGGCGAGTTTCCCAAGTCCACAGAAAGGCTGGCTAGACCAAAGAGGACGACCTTCTGCATCGGTTGAATAGAGCACTCTACCAAATCGCATGCTCCCTCCATTGGCTTCGTGATAGACCGACATGTTAAACCCATTGCAGATAGCGCCTGGTATATGGAGAACGTTGTTCAGCACAAGCGTCCGGGTGGGGGACCCTTTCTTTGGGCTTGAGCGCACGTTTAGCTCTACCGTTCCCACTCCAGCGACATAGGTTTCGGAGCCGATGAACGACAGGTTGAAGGTACGTCCAACCCGCCGGTAATCTTTGAATGAGGAGCGATTCTTTGCATAGTGTGCGGTGCCTGATACAACCATCCAGTCCCAGCAGCGGCGCCTTTGCGGGATTTTCAGCTTTATTTCCTTCTGAGCTGCGTTCCGAGCTTCCTTCCGGGCTTCCTTCACGGCCCTCCAGAAATCTCCCATTTCACCCATAATGAACTGTATAGACCCTAATGACGCGGGTAAATGGTAAAATGAGAGGCGTCGGCGGGATTTTTGTTAATTGGTAGGTGGAATAGGACTTGAAAGACGACAAGAATGGATAATTCACAAGTTTTGTTACAGAACCGATAAGATATATATTCAAGTGGGAATTGGCATTGCTATGCCTTTGGAGTGATTGGAAGCTAGATAAAGGATGGACCTGGCTCGTCGTTGCTTGGAAGCCGGAACGGAGGAACCCTCGGCGTTTAGTCCAAGCAACGATGAGCTTTTGATGTGGCAACCTCTGTATTGAAACTGTTTTAATTGCTTTTTTATTACATTTATCTTTACTATTAGCTCAGCATATTCCAACTCTCTTATTAGCAGTTGGTTTATGTCTAACGGAGTTGTCGCTTTCTCTGAAAGATGCCTATACGGTTCCGAATCCGCTTCGAATGATAATCTTAAAGGCCTTGTTCTTCTCATTCTATCCTATACTACTCGCTTTAAATACACGAATTTCCATGTAGTTTCCACTGCTTTAGGAGATTGCTGTTTTGCTATATCGACTCACCGAATATTCCAATATTTCCTTCATGGCGTTGAGGCGTGAGATATTTCTGATAGATCGAATCTCGTCTACAATCTCGTTCCGCCGACAACTAGTTAGTCTGTATTTATTAGTAGTGATACAGAATAAAACCAGAGTGTATGCTTGGCATATGCCTTCAATAAGCGAAACCTGATCGTTGCTTGGAAATTTTTATTTTAGACCTCATCATTATTGCTTGGAAATGGGAAATTAATTCCCAAGCAACGATGGCCAAGAAGTCCCAAGCAACGACAGGCCCCAATTTGCATGGTGGCGTGGCGATCAAGTAAAGTGTGTCCCAAGGCCTCCGACGATGGCCCACATCCCGGATTCAACAGCTAATCACACGAGCTCGATCTATGGAAACAGAGAATTTAATAGCGAAATTTTTTTCATTCAACTACCTATCAGCATCTCCTTCCTGATCGAAATTATCGTGTAGAAGTTTCAAGTATTTAGAGACAAATTGTAGATATTACCACAAATACCAGCGGCCTTCGCATCTCTATTCTAGAAGTAATCTTTCGTGTTGACTTTAACCATCATCTATTCAACGTCCCATATGGAGGCCCTTTGTCGGCCCTGATTCCAGCAATAGGAAGGACATAAAATCTAGTATAAGACAAGACTAACGTGTTGATTACTTCTCCAAGATCTTTGGTTTTGGACTTTTGAGTCCTATATTATTTTTGGCATAAACCGGCGGCCTCCTTGATTAACCTAACGCCATACCGTTGATTTTCGCAAACCCCATCCAACGCAGGTGTGCGTAACCTGGCAGATTATCTATAGAGAGGAATAGGCCTTTCCTATGTGCTCTCCGTATATCTGCTGTTTGAGGAAATTGTTAATTGGGCTCTCATATTCCCCTTTCCCTTCGTGATTTGGATGATTCCTGTGGTGTGAGCCTTTTAGAATCCTAAGGAATATAGGAAGGTATCACAATCACACCCATCTATTTGAAGAGGACCTCTAATTTCCTGTTCCCGGGTCCTCCATACTTGCCTGAGACAGCTTTTAACTTATTGCCGATTTTGTTGAAACGATGTCCAGTCACGTTTCTCCAGGTCCCTATAGCTCAAAGGGTTCCAGATTGAATCGGCGAATTTGATGTCCGCTAGGGGGTTTGACTTGGGCTCTTGGTCAAAAAAGCAACAATAGGACATGTAGCCTCCCTGAAACACTGTTAGTGCTGTCACCTGCCATCCGCAGGCTGGACTGTGAGAGAGCTATCGGGATATCATACGTTACAAGTATACTCCCTGAACGCTTCATCCCCGTCCTCCAAAATATCCCTAAAGTTTGTGTTACGCGCCATTTCATACGATCCACTAGGAACATGAGGTTGGCACGCTAGTCCCTCGCCTCTGTAACCCCACCAGTCACAGTTTGAGGTAGCCATGTTATTAGGACAGCATAGGCGCTGGTAGTTAAGGCCACGGTCATCATCACTTTGGACCGGGCAGCTGGTATCAAATTGCACGCCATCCACTTGTCCGTTCATATAGGATTGGGTGCTGAAGCCTGGCACGCAAGGCTGACCGCAAAAAGAGGTATAACATTGGTTGTATATGTCATATGCCTTTCGCACGATCTCTTTAGATGTAAATTCCTTGTTAGTTAAGTAGACTTCACCATCTTGGGCGAACATTTGCTACCTAGGATTCGACTTACCATATTCCTCAATGCTCATAGACAGACCAAAGAGGTTTGACTCAGGAGTCAATCCTAAGAATGGGAATGTGCTGGTTCCTTCTATGTTGTCTTGATTCATGGCCCATATTACAGTGCCTCCAAGGCAGTTCCGGTTTGCAAATCTAATCTTCATCTGAAGAGTGACCGCATTATCATAGCCTGTAGGGAATGATCAGCGCCATATACGGGATGGGCGAAGGAAGAAAGAGAGGCAACACACTAGCCCACTGATTATTATCCCAAGTAATCCAAGCCACCGCACTTTCCAAGTCCAACGTCGGGGTGATATTATACTGCGCGATCTTGCGACCAATCTCTGCATTGGTGAGAATACCACTAGTCTTGGAGCAGTCCCCAGGATTCCCTCCCGACGAGAAAAGACACCCCGGCTTCGTGCACAGGGGGTCCTTTAGAGTAAGGCTACGCCCGTAATACGCGAGGCCCATGTTAACTTTGCCCGGAGAGATGTTGACGCGCCAGAGGAGGTCCAAGGCCCACTCTATTTCTGTTAAGTTAGCGTGAGGGCGGACCTGCATGGAGACATGAGCTAATCTAGACAGAGAGTTTCCCCCGAAGGATGTTAGAGTCTCCTCTTACATAGGGCCCCAAAGATTTCTTTGATCCATCCCATACACCGTGGATATCATATGTCATCATATTAAACCAGTCCACATAAGGCTCCATGCCTTTGAGATCGAACCACCGGAGATACCAGTAGGATGCCGGTATGGTCACGCTCAATCCTAGATCAACGGCATTAGTAAATAATTTTAATACGACTTTTGGGTAGGCAAGTCAAAGATTAACTCACCAAATTCACCTCCAAAGGCATCATTCATTTCTCGCACAAGGGCTACATAATTGGCCGTATCAGCCGCGATACCACCGCGGTCATCTGCTCCGGGATATTCCCAATCCAGGTCAACACCATCAAAACAATTGGTTCTCATGAACTTAATCAAGCTATTAATAAAGACTGCCCGGGTGGTAACATTTGTGACCATGTCAGAGAACGCAGTGCGGGTGTTAGGAGAATTGCCAGGGTTACTACCATACATTTCATCAATATCGTGTCATGGGGAAAACGGACCAGGAAACTTACTTGAAGGGCCAACCGCCAACTGAGATCCAAACCTTCAAGCCGGGTTGCTTAGCTTTAAGATCTGTGGTTCTCTTATACAGCTGGGCAGCATTAGAGTCCATCGGGGAAATTCTGAAGGTAACTGGGTCGAAAAGGGCAAAGGCGAAGTTCAAATGCGTCAAACCCCTCAAGAACAGATCTTCTGGTTGAGAGGCATCACAGCTCCGGACAGCGGACCAGGACTCATAGTAGCCGATCCTCCTCGTGGCACTGATGCTCAAACAATGTGGCCTGTTGACTTCTTCACAAATGCCATACTCACCCTGGCAGCCAGTGCCGCAAAAGTCACTCGTGGCGCCACAGAAGCCCCATCGCGAGCAACAGGCATTTAGTGGACATGAGACAGCACCTCCCTGGCTATATTTCCCGCACTCTGCTTCAGCGTTGCAATTTGAGATACAAGTATCTCTTCCGCAGAACTCCGGTCCATACCCACACCAGCCGGACGTAGAGCAGCAGGCACCATTGGTACATGGCGAACCAGGCGCACAGGTGCCATCGTCTTCCGCGGATGAAGACCCTTGTGCAAGCCTAGAGTACGATATTAGAGCGGTAGAGTCTGCTTCCGGCAGATTTTCCTTCAGCCCCGTGACTGTTGCTTTGCAAAACCCGAGAAAGGGTGGTGTGGTTTTCGAGTACGCCTGGTATAGTGCGGGATAGACTGTTTCATTCTCAGCAGCAGCAGCAGCCGCCACCGCCGTTACAGCCCACCACCAACACAACTGGATAGGCACATGATCCAACTTGATATACCTCATTTCCATATATTTCATTTCCCTTTCTTTCCGCTACGTGGTGATTTCTAGTTTCCCCAGAGAGCGTGGGGAAAGTACAACGGCGAGTTATCCAGTTGCACTATATATGAGGAAGAGGCCAAGAAACCCCCTAATTTTTCCCGCTCAGGTGCTTCACACCAGTCGAAAAAGACCAGAAGCAAAGGCGAGACTAGTGGAGGTATTAATTAAATGGTATAGGTACTGTGCATCTGATACGAGCCCCGGAAGGATCCCCTAAATAACTAGTTGTTACTAGTAAGTACTGTACCAACCTACCAAGAAAGCCTTCTTTGTCTTCTTACCTTATCTCGCTTACTAGCCCAGGGTCTACTGCAATTTTTTCTCCCGGATTGTAAATCAAAGAAGATTCTTATTACCTTTTCTTCTGCCAGAGAAAAAAAAAAAAATTAGTAGAAGCAGATAAAATATTATGAATCGGTATTTAATCATCACTTCGTATATACATCGAAGGAACATCAGGAAAACTCCCCTTGTCTTCCCACTCAGGCTTTTCAGTTCTAACTCTGGGTTTCTCAGTTTTGATGATTAAAAAGCGACGACCAGTGATTGCCAATGTGACACTGAATTTTTTTTACAGCTTGAATACGGAGGACCTGTGGAATCGAGTCTGGGAATGACCACTGCTGAGGCCATTTACGCGCTATTTCCACCCAACTTCATATAACGCGTCGTATTACGCGCATAACTATGGACTGCGTTGAGAATAAATGCTTTTTTCGTATATTTAACTGCACCGCTTATTGCAAGTACTTAGTACGGCAACCACAGTATATATAACAATTCAAGGGACTGGAGGGTTGGATCATATGCGATCGGCTCATGAATAATAGATATGATTTTCCTTTCGGTAAGGCAGTTATATATGGCAATCCCCTAGACACGAAGGTTGAGCACGTTTAGTTCCCCCCAGACTTCTATTTGGGTACCTGGTCCGTACTCCACAACCGTCCCAGGATGCCCCAAAACTTTATCCAGCCTAGCGTTCCCCTCCTCCCTGTTGCTCGAAGTGTCTATCACGGTCGGCATCCTCGCCTTAGTGACCACCCATCCTCCACCGACTTGTTCGACACACTAATCATTTGATTAATGTAAAGTTCTAGCAGAGGCTTCAATTTGAGATACAAAGCACCCCAGGCTTAGAGCATCAAATTCGCCTCGTCTACCAGTGTGGCCCTCGTCCTTTGTCAAAAATTAATTAGTAGATGAGCTAGAACCCGTACTCCTAGGAAATATTTCTCACTTTGGATTAACAAGAGCTTTCTTGGCGTCGACTGATCGACCCATTCCCGATGGCTCTGCCTTGCGCTTCCGATCTTCCGCCGATTACTTGGTTCCTGCAGTGCTTTGGTTGAAAGCTATCAGTAACTGATCGATATTGGAAAATGCCGTTAGATTATTTTCATTCTCACATCATTTTATGGCCCATGTTTCAGTCAAATTCCTGCGACGGGTCCATAGCAGGTGTACCAACGGAGTGGTTGACTTTCGAAGGAACCGATAGGTACAAAAGTAAGGGTTATGCCGTAAGTAATTAAAACTATAAAGGTTAATAGATATTTAGTAGGAGTTTGTGGGGTGGTTCATATGTAGGTAGGTGAGTGGCTGAGGCAAAACAAAGGAACATGAGACAAAACTCCAGCAGGTACACCATTTTCAGTTAGAGTGCCTCAGGCCTGTAGATTAGCCCCTCTGGTTTCCTCAGTGATGGACGTTTCAATTGCCTTGTTGAGTCTTATAAATGGTAAGGACTCCTATTGTGTGTAGGCAAGACACATTGCACCTAAAAGTAAGTAATTCATTAAGCTTCATGCACAGCGTAAATATTGAGATCACTTGCGATGTATGCCAATGCTGATATTACCACTTTTGCCTCTAAGGGCGCACTGGCAGTGTAGTGGGTGGTAATTTTGCACATTATATCAGCTCCTTAGTGAATATTAGACTCCATAACAACAAAAAGCAACCAGTAATGATCATAAATTCGGATGCGTGTTGGAGGCAAAATCACAATCCATTGTGATGTACCGTGTAATACCGAAGCCTTCTATAAAATAAACTGTTTCCAACGCGAACTCGTACCAATACGAGTTGACCTTAATCTTGATAGGATCAGAGATAAGTACGGTCAGAAGGTCGTAATTGAGCCGAGGGGCTAGTTCTATATACTAGGACATATCCAGGGTCTCATTTGCGGCTTGGCATGTAGTATTCTAACTAGAACCTGGACTAGTTTATTTACATGTCTCGAATAATTATCTACTATCCTCCAATTACAGGTCTAGGTCATCCAATGAGTGGTGGATATGTCTCGCACCATTATAAAATAGAGGCTAAAGTAGAAAAATTTGCCCAGTTAGTCCAGGGTCTCTCCTTGCCTCCGCTTTTCCCCAGCTGATAGAAGGTTTCGAATCGCTTCTTATTTTTTTATTTTTTATTTTTTTATTTTGAGGCTTTTGTTCAGAAAAGGATTGAAAAAAAAAAAACTGCATAAGATGCTCAACAAATCTATAGCTATTGTTATAGTATTGGCCAATGTGTCATGGGCAACCTTTTTTTTATTCCCCGAGTCTCTGAGCCAGACAGCCATGGCTGCAGAGTATAGGCTCAGTCTAGCGTGTTTTAATGCGTTAAACTCAACAATAAATTGCAACCAAGTGCTGATAGGGCAGGCAAGGGACTCAGACAATTACGGATGGACCTCTGATGCGATTACAACACTATGCACCACCGCCTGCCAGCAGGATATCAATGACTGGGTCACCAAAGTTGCCACCGCGTGCGAAGGGCAGACAATTCCTCTTAAAGGCATGATACTGAGTGCTAACTCGATCCCACTTGCCTTTGAACATGGATTCAACGTGGTCTGCCTGGCCTCAAGGTATGTGGTCCAGTCCGGCTTCCAGTTGGTGCTGCTCCGCTAAGCCCTTCTGGTTCCCTACCTAGTGATGGTTCCAATTGCCGTCTTGAATCCTACGAGTGGCAAGGTTCCTACCCTGCAAGTTACCCAGAAGGATATTGTGAATTTATGGAAGAATATCCACCCGAGTGTGACGATCCGACGTTCGACCCCTACCTAATCACCGACGCTGATAGAAGCGTGGTCAATCTCTACTCCAAAGACATGGTGTGTAGCGACTGCTTTATTAAACTCTGGCGCCTTCGGTTGCAGAACCCCTTTCTGGGTCGGGATAAGCCCTATGCTGCCTATTTGGAGGCACAGTATAATGATATTCTCTCTACTTGTGCCACTAGTCTACCTGCCAGCATTCCCCAGGAGACCCTGGTTAAGGGAACCATGACCATCCCAAGTAGTGTCCCGAGTCCAACGCAGGTGGCATGCAAGGGACAAGAAATACAGCCTCCCTCAACGCTTGATTGCCATGCGCTAGCTGCAGCGTACAGCGTCCCATTGAGCGAGGCAATATCAACCACGGGAAGCATTGGTACTGATATTAACTGTGCCATAACTGATACCTCCGTTTGCCTGCCCAAACCATGCAAACTCGCCACTTTAGAGTCTCTCACTCTCTATCAAGATACATGGTAAGTAAGTGCAGAGGACAGAAAACACATATTTGCCATTGAGCCCGGGGCATGAAGACTAACACTAAAACCTTGAATAGTGAAACTATTGCCGCAGCATATAACATCACTGTAACTCAATTCTTGAAATGGAACCCCCATCTACTAAACCCTTGTGATCAATTCACGTTCCTCGAAACTGTGTGTGTCGGCCCACCAGGGGGTGAATACGATCTGCCACCCCCGGTCTTCCAACCCACAGCAACAACAGACTATCATACCACGGCGACGCCAGCGGTGCCTACCCAGCCCGGAACTATTCCAGACTGCGGGCTATATTATACTGTTGTGACGGGAGACACGTGTCAATCAATCTCTCTTCGATTTGGTCTCACTTTACCCCAGTTCCACTTGTATAACACAGAAATCTATACCACCTGCACTAACCTCTGGCGAGGTTATTCCGTTTGTGTGGCTCCCATAACTCCAATGCCTACATCAACGAACGGTGCCTGCGGGCCAGACCACAGTGGTGCTGTGTGTCCTGGCTCGGGATTTGGAGACTGCTGCTCTCGCGACGGCCTCTGTACGTCTAAGCCCTCTCATTCCCTCTCATAGATCGAGTTTTTTATCATTTATTTCCTAACCCTAACGAACAGGCGGCTCGGGGTCCGGTAAGTCCGTTTTCCAATTTATTTCTTTTCGGTTCGACTCACCGAAACCAATAGATTACTGTGCCTTTGGTAATTGCATCTCTGGTCTCTGTTGGGACCAGAATATCTCCCCTGATGGAACCTGCGGGGGTATTAGCGGTGGATATACATGTCCTGGGAGTAGCTTTGGAGATTGTTGCAGTACCAGCGGCTATGTGAGTGAACAGAAATCAGTATCAAGCGTAGTATACTAATGTAGCTTTAAATTAGTGCGGTAGCACATCCGGTAATATGCACTTACCCTCATCATTGATAGGCTACGAGCTAATGTGTTTGATTTATAGCATACTGTGGCGTAGGCAATTGTAGCGCTGGCTACTGCGACCCGAATATAGGAGGCAAGAGCCCGGATGGCACATGCGGCCCCAATTTCGCTGGAAACTACACCTGCACAGACACGCACTTTGGAAATTGCTGCTCAGTTTAGTAAGTCCTGTCACCAGTCTACAGCTTCGAATCAGTGAGATTGCAGCTAACTATTTGCTCAGTGGATATGTAAGTATGAACTGCATTTAATGTGGGAGAGGAGGAATTGCTAACCCATGCTAGTGTGGTAATGGAATAAGTCATTGCGGTTCAGGTAACTGCTACTCAGGCGCTTGTAACTGATAAGGAGGAAAATAATGAATCAATCCCCTATTTTGGTGATTTTGATCCAGGTGCTATTTAGAAACTCATGACGTTAATTCCTATGTCTCCTTACCAAGTGTCTGGAAATTAAAAGGTCTGTTGGGGATACATTGAATGATAATAATAAATTATAAATTAGGAGAGACAATAAAGACTGTTCTAGCTCCAATGAAAAGTCACAAGAGGAAATCAGAGAGCATCAACTCCGTCCAAGAACATCCCAGCTGGCAATGGCTCCATGTCCCCGTCGGCATTCACACGATGCTCTACCCCAAGAAACTGATTAAGAGTTCCCTCAATCCCCTCCGGCCCGACACTCCAGACACCTGTCTGAACCAATTCAATCCATTTACGTAAGACAGTGGCGAATCTCGCTGGGTGTATCCGCCAGAATGGAGATTCCTTAGGTTCACACTGCCAGACCCGTTCGAGATATGGGGGAGTCGTTACAATCATCTGGACCCAATTCTCATAGCCTTCCGATAAAGGTAGTACCAGGCCCACCCCATCTTGCCAGGCTACATCATCTGTATTGCAAAGTCCCGCGTGTATTTCTTCGCCCAACGGGAAGATCACCACAGGGACAATCCGGGGCACATCATCATCCATACCCGCATACTCGGCTCGCAAAATTTCCTGCTGGCGGTTGGCGAGAGCAACCATCTGGGATGGTGTTGGATACACAAGCTCCGGGGCCACATATTTGAAGGATGGTATACGAGCCCGACAGAAAAACTCGCGCGCAAATCCGTTAAACGATTCTCCCAGTCCGGGACGGGGGTTGGTGTCAAGCTTCACACAAGACGCTGGGAGGCGGCTCTCCACCAGCTCAACATATTCAGCCCATACCGCAAGAGCCTCCTCCAGATCCTTTGGAGGATTAAACACCAATTGCCATCCTCCAAAATCTCCCCCACGTGCATACAACGGTCCACTAACACGAGGAACACATCTTTTCCGATCTTCTATATAGAATAGCCATGCCTCCAGGATCTGCTCCAGCGGGGCCCAAATATGTTCAACATAATCAGGTGGCTCGGCGTACATGTAATCGATCCAGGTAGCTTTATTGGTCTCCATATCAAAAACAACACCTATTGAATCATCCTCCAGGTTGTTAGAGCGATACAGCCAGATGCACATGTTGTCGTCCCAACCCATCAGTAAGTCATCACTGAGCATTTCAAACAGCTCAGCTAATCCACATACAAAGGGGGTCATGTGTTGCCCGTCACTTGTGATAATACTGCATCGGGAAAGGAAGTCCAACATGGGCTCATGCATACGCTCATTGGCCTTCTCAATCCATTGGCTGCCTCCATCTACTGTTTCCCAGTGCTCGAGGTATTTTGCCAGAGGTAGTGGCTCATGGCCAGGTGCATGGCTTGAGATGCGGATAATAGCGTTGTGTAGTTCAACACAGCGATCCACATTAAATGCAATTGGAGTCACTTGTCCGGTGCTTTCCATGATAAAAAAAAAAAAAAAAAAAAAAGAGACGATAAGGAAGATAACGAAGATCACAAAGGAAAGTGTTTAAAAGGTAAGTACCTAGTGGTAGGATGTCTGCTTGAAGGAATTACCACCCTTTTATAAGTCCCACCTTGGCCAAGACTAACTAAAGATAGGATAATACAAAGGATCTAAGTACCTACATAAATCCACATAATTTTAGTTTACTAGTTTTACTATATATTTTTTTTATTCTACACTTAGTACACTTAGTCCCCCTTCTATTTCTCAACTAGAATTGATACAACGTTGATGTTGATTAGGTGCGTAATTTATAGTAAAACATATATTTATGTAACTGGCTGACTGTGGTTCCTCACCTAGGTATCGAAGGGATCAAAATCATTCTATTTCATTATACCTATCCCCTACTCCGTTCCTGGGTAGGTAGAGTTGGTTAGTCGATATGGTGGAGGTGACGCTAATAACTACTCTCTGGCGCAAAGACTGGCGCCTACCTCCTTATAACTGTTTAACTGTGGCAGCCTTGCGAGGATAGATAGGCTCTTGCAAGGCAGCTACCTATGAATGGTAAATATAGTTAGCACCTCCTCGGCTACGTTGTGCAAATGAGTCTTCGTGATATGAAATTAATATTCCAGTGAAGCTTCCCCCGATTTATCTAGAAAGCCGTGACTTGGATAACCGAGAAGAAGGAAACGCAAGAATCGGCGTTGATAGGACCATTTTTGAATTTTGTTGTACTACCTACCAGGTTGACACCTATCAGTCTAGGCAACCAGTAGGATACCTAGTTAATCATGCAAGGAATAAACAAACAACGGGAGGTCCGTGGGTTGAGTGAGCCTTGCCAAGGAATTCCAACCCCCCCGAGCCCCCTTAATGATCTCCTCGCTTTGTTTGTCCTAATTTCCTTCAAACCCCGCTCGTGCTTGAGACACCCCCTACCTGCACTCAATAATCCACCTATATTTACATATATCAAATTTTGTTGACCAGACGAGCCCATGAATCGGTTAAAAAGTTCCACAGTTTCAGTCGTCCAAGCGGGCAAAAAAATAGCTAAAGAGCACCCACCCTACGGTTGCGTTTTCTGGACCTTTGTAGGCATTCACTAGATACTGTACCCCAAGAAACTCATTGAGAGTTCCCTCAATCCTCTCTGGCCCGACACCCCAGACAACTGTCTGAACCAACTCAGTCCATTTACATAAGACTGTGGTGAAATTTTGCTGGGTGTATCTACTAGAATGGAGATTCCTTGGGTTTATTTATATTTTTGGGCCTGTTCAAGATATGGGGGACTTGTGGTTTCAGATAAAGGTAATACAAGGCCCACCTCATCTTGCCATGCTATGTTATCTGTACTCCAAAGTCCCGCCTGTATTTTTTCGCCCAACAGGAAGATCATCATAGGGACAATCCGGGGTTCCTGTAGTCGGTCTGTCGGTTAACCCACGCAGTGGTAGAGCCGGAGCTACGGTTAAATATGAGATGAGCCCGTACGGAAGAATGGCACGTATATTGTGCAATATACTGGCTAGGTACGTTTGCTTTAATAGATAGGTACACACTTATTACAGCTGAGTGGCGCATCTTCGCACCACCGCTACGCATCGTTGTAAGGCAGTCGAGAACTCTACAGGGAGGACCTGCAGCCCTCAGAGGCGGAAGAATGGAGACTAGGTTGGGGTCGTTCAAGGACCACGGATAGGACCTGTTTGACAGGCACCGGACTATCTTCAGAGAAGGACCACTGCATAGACCTTCTGTAGAAGGAAATAATGAAGCCTTCCATGCCTACCCATCTTTGTAACTTAGATTACTAATCATATCATTAATAATTAATAATGATTTTTAGTCAACAGTTTTGACAATATCATATCGGCCGTGATTGTTTTCACTAATACGATACAATAATATCAGCGAACCTTAAATTATGGCAATGCTGATTAACAAATTGCCTAAACAATGTTGATGTTGTATCCTCAACAGCCCTAACGCCGAATTACACATAGGGACACGAAGTCCTAAGAACATCATTTTGCGTGTCTTCCACCACTAATTCTGCCTGTGCCGTTTTCTAGGTCCAGTTGTGTCTTGCTTTGGCGGTTGTTTCTGAGGAGTGGGGGCAGTAGAGGAGAAAGCTTGGCACCAGTCTGACGAGACTCTCCTATATTTAACCTGCCCTCAGTAGCTGGCGTCTTTTTTGTATCAGATCCTGGGTTGGAGGCTGAGAGAGAAATGTGTTTCCAGATTTTCTTAACGTATTCCGGTAGGCCAAACCACATCCAGAAGAGGCTGACTATGACAGTAAGAGTAACCATCATCGTGATTACTAGATCAGTAAACGTCAGTGTATGTGCTTGATGTTTTCGGCGGCGTGGTACCTTCTACTTCAAGAACCCACGCGGGTGTATAGCTCTCGCCCAACCCAAACCCTCGAATCGGGAGAGCCAATAGCTGTCCAATAAAAGATAGAGGCACCTAATGCCATTAGAATTGCTAGGTAAAAGCGAAGGAGACCCAGGAAAGCCGAGAATCATAGAACATACAAAACAGACAGTGATGGCCGTGAAGACGAATAGAACTCGAGATTGCCTTGATTCCTCTTGGGCCTCATCGATAATTGATTCCCTTTGCCAGATGTCAAGAAGTGTAATAAGCTAGCCGCATTGTTATTTAGCACACGACTATATCAGCCCAAGTCACGCACCGAATTTCGAACGCTGCTCGCGTTCTTTTCCAGCCTTGTGAATCGTTCCAATGGATAGTGGGTGTAATTGCTCTCGCGGATAACATTGTCACACCCATCCATTGTAGATCTCCATCGTAAAATATTATTCATGGCAATGTACTGGTCATCCAACACTCTCCTAATAATACTAATTTCATCTATAACGTCACTAATCTTCTTGAGTAGGCCTGCACCGTTCTGGACCTCACGATGAATGTTCTTGTTTGATGAACCCACCAACCTCTCAAACCTTTCGTAGCATTTGGTGACCTCGTTGGACTAATACTACTTTAGCAAGGGTTGGGGTTAGAGTGCAATAGCCATAACCTACCACACCTGCAATAACATGATCAAATGCGTCAAAGGTTGTGTATCCCCGGTCTTTGGACACATACCATGGGTCTGCTATGTAGTTAATGCAAGTGTCCGCTATTTTGACAATAACATCGTCTACCGTTGCAGGGAACTGCAGTTCGTTTCGGACCTTATCAAACAAGCACTGACCATGGCACGTATCCCATCTTTCTGGGAATGCCGAAATGATGGTACCTGGAAAAGATGTTAGCAGGTACTGTGAGGAGATAGCCCCGGCTTAGCGCAACTGACGCTCGTCAATCTTCCATAGCCAGAGCTGTGGAACCATCAGCATTTGCGAGCGAATTGAATTGTTATCTCGATCAGTACTGGCTGAAGGCGCCGCTGGTTTTGAGTTTTTCATTGTATTCCGTGATGGGTCTGTCATCGGGCCCTCCTTATCCTTGGGTAACACAGGTACTGGAACCATTGAGCCACATCTGATCCTGAACTGTTTCAGTCCCGGCGTCGGTGATTGTAATGTAACACACGTCTTCTGCCCGTCCAAAAACCCAGTGAGAACCTGACCCTGGTCTCGCTTTTTTAAATCATCGTCCTCCAGAAAGTCATAACTCGACTCGTCCAGTGTACGGGGGGAGTGTAGCTTGCACCACGGGTCTATGTAGCTATTCTTCAATGCCTTCATGGCTTGGATGTGGTTTTGGTAATTCTCACGGTTCTCTTCCCTGCCTGCCTCGTCTTGGAATCGTGTCCTCTCGTTAATGCTATAGTCCACATCAATCAAAGGCAGCTATGTTATTAGATATTTAGAGGTTCCTTGGGCAATTGAAGCGTTGACTTACAACTATCGATACTCTGTGGGGTATCTGTTTTTTGGGGCTATGTTCGATCTTTTGTCCGAAAGTGACGCATCCCTTAGGTTATGACTGTACAACATGTCATCACATTGAGAGGGCCTTACCACAAATCCAGGCTGCCTATAACCTCTCACTAAGCCGGTTTCATTGAATGTTTCGAGAATAAAGCGCTTGATGTCGGCGCTATCGGATACGGAATTTATCCCACATGCTGCATTACCGTTATCCATATTAGTAACACGCGAATTACCTTGCGCGCTAAATCTACAGATAGCCTCGATCAAGTGCTACATCAATGTTAGACTTCCACTGCAAATTCATACTAGCTCAGGGCTCTTACATCCACCCATAGTTTCTAATCACATGTTAGCCTTCAGGGGTAGTGTGAAGTCGGGGGTTGACATACAATTGTGAATGGCAAGTGAATCCACCGAAAACCAATAGACATGTCTGGAATTTCTTTCAATAGGGCGTCACCGTATAGCATCTCATACACAGACTCTTCAGATGATTTTCTGCAGTCTTCCGGTGTTCTAAAATACCAGATTGAACCTCGAAATCTTCTACAAGCTTCCCTACGTTCAGCGTCCGGCTCAAAAGGCCGAGCCTGTTGGTACAGAAACCGAGGGTTTGGCTTATGTAAGGTCCTCGACTCTTTAAAAAGATAATAAAAGTCCAGCCACGCATTATCGGCTGCAATTGTTTCTGGTGTTGACCCAGAGTGATCAACAACGTTTGAATCTCCTCCAGCGCTATATAGACGTTCGGCTAAGCTATAGTCGCGGTTTTGAACCGCTATATGGAGCGGGGTCTTCCCCTGGTGGTCTTGGGCATTAGGATTTGCTCCGGCTGCAACTAGGCGATCGACTATGTGCGACTCGACTCGGTAAAGCTTGTGAAGGGGAGTGTTATCATGATTGTCTCTAGAGTTGGGATCTGCTCCCGCAGTTAAGAGCCTGGAAATCACGCTCCCTGCCGCTCTGGGGGAGTCTTGAAATATGTCTAGCGCCAGGTGCATTGGGGTTCCTACGTCGGGAACTATTGCATTGACTTCCGCGCCGGCGTCAATCAGCCTAAGGGCATTCTCTGCTGCTCTCTCTGCCACTGCCCGATGGAGAGGTAGCCAGTGGCCTGCATCTCTGATATTGACATCAGCGCCATGGCGAATCATGGCTGTGACTATTGCTGGTGCGTTCTCAGACTTCGAAGCAGCTGCGAGATGAAGAGCCGTCTTGCCGCGGGAGTCTCTGGCATTCGCATCGGGCTTGGAGCAGAAAAGGAGGTTGATTATAAGTAAGGAGTTTTTTTCTGCTGCTCGATGGAGAAGACAGCGCTGCTCGATCAGCTCACGCTGACGGTGTTCGCCGATGCGTGCCAGCTTGGCAAGACCTGTTCGAACACACTCTTCGTCCTCCCGGTCGATATCGGCCTCCATTTGAAGGAGAACCTTTTGAGCTGGATCTGAAATTAGCACACTTCCAGGTGCTCAGGGGACCAAATATTCCCTTACGACTGTCAATAATCTTCGTGTCCATACCTACCTGCTACGCCTAAATCGAGCTGGGGTGAAAATCAAAGAAGAGGGAGCGCGGACGACAGATTGCCCAAGATTAGCGCTGATTATAGCCAGTGGGAGACGGTTTTTATAACGTGGAAGGCCAAGATCAGCCCATGACTAGGAATCATGGAACCTTGCGACTCTAAAATAATCTGCTAGGTCTTATTCGTCCCGCACGTCGGGACGGTACGGTATCCATGGATCCCGACAGCACGCCGAATGTACGGCTGAGGAAGCAGCAGCCGCCACGAATTTCGCCTGGCGTCATAAAACTCGGGTCGAGACCATCTAATACTGCGTAATTGTGATGAAATGGCGAAATCAAGAGATTGGATTAATGAGGGGCCATGGTGGTGAGATCCCCGCCCACAAGCATATTTTAGTCGACAATCCAAATCAGCTCCAGATTCTTTTATGACACACTGGCTCCGATGAACATTCTCTCTAGCTGTTGAACCATTTGTTTCATCTTGCTAGCTCCAGGGAACTTTGTGAGGCTCAAAATACTCACGCAGCCACTATGTCTTCCCGATCTGGAATCCGGCTGGACCCCACTGTTGCGGACTGTGGCCTGGTGGCTGAGCTTGCACTAAACATCTACCGGTCCTGTAAGACGTCGGCGGATGATTTCCAGCGCATGTCTGACGACATGTCTAGTCTTTATATGACCCTTCGAGATATCCGGGAGGATCTCACGCAGGACGAATCAGGCTTGAGTCACACCAGTGCCGACTCTCTAAAGGAGAAGCTGAACAGTGTATACGATGCTCTCAAGTGCGTCGAGGGGGAACTGCAGAAATACGACAGATTGACATTCAAATCACGGGAGAGGTGGGCATTTCTCAAAGATGCGTTGCCAAATACCGGCGAGGCCCATACCCAGATCGTTAGCACAACAACTGCATTGCGTCACCTCGAAAAGAAGATGGCTCTGTAGGTTGAAAGCTGTTAAAATCGTACTTGACAATGGCTTCATGATATTGATATGCCTTACCATAGGACCTCCAACACGGCTCTAGAGAAGCGGATACTGAAATATCTACGAGAAGTCCGGGATGGCCTCCACGAAGATTCTGTCATGGACCTGGTGCCGACGGACATGCCAATGAAGAAGCAGCAATGGGAAGATTTCAAGAAGGAGCTCCAACAGGTGGGCATCACACCCGCTGTCTTTGAAGAACACTGGAACTTTATCAGCGCGGTTGTCCGTCGCGCGAAGGAAAGTGGTATTCTTGATATCGAGATACCCGAGGCATCTGAGGCCGAGATTCCATCGATGGAAAACATTGAAAGAGACTTGGAGAACAGGGCTATAGACATGGAGAAACTGCGTGAGAAAGGCCACCATGTCGACAGCAAGAAGACCTCACCTATCGTCTCACTCGGCCTTCGTGCCTTGCGTATTGTCTCAGACGAACGACTAATTGTGGCTGCGGATGAAGGAGACTTGGAACGTGTCAAAACGCTAATCCATCGACGCGCGAACGTCAACGCCTCCGACAGATGGCGGTGGACGGCGCTTCATATGGCAGCTTATGGTGGATACAACGAGATCGCCAGGGAATTGATTGCAGCTGGGGCTGACCTCACGGCCATGACTGTGGATGGAGAGACTCCACTCAAGCTAGCCGAAACAAACAGACACGTAGACGTGGTTTGTACCATCTCGGACAGAGTTGATGAGCTACGTGAAGAGGCAGCACGCCAGAAGCCTCGTTGAACTTTATCAGGGATAACCAGTTTCTACGTAGCAACGAGAACGCAAAAACCTGTCTTAGTTTTTGATGGCGATTTCAAGGATATAGCTGGGCGAGGAGCAGTTTCCGGAAACATGGGAACCGAAGAATCGAGAGGCACCCGGGTACTGTTCTGGTATATTTTGTCCTGTGGAGATTTGCTACTGCAGGGAGTTGGTAGGGTGGCAATTACAAGCGACTGTTCTTGCAATCGAGTTCAGTAATTCTGAGGAGTAGAATTTTCGGCGCTGAGATGAAATCCCGTCCCAGGACAAAGCCAACAGATAGATGCAGTACGTACTTTAGATTTATGTGCCTTTTTTTTTTTCCCCTTAGCTATCACACGTTTGCTTAAAAGGAAAAGCTGATTTTAGTTTAATCAATTACAATACGCGAACACCTGGAATTGAATTTGGTCAGTTATTGTCTAGAGCTTGGATGAAACACTCTGCTTTTAATGTTATAAAACCTAGAACAAATGTAAAAAGTTTATAAAGCTAAAAGTTTGTGATGTAACCTTTATTTATTTACTTTCATTTTAAACCTTATCCTTATTATATACATAAGGATTAGCTACTTATAGGATATATTCCTCAGTCAAAAACTTAAACCATGTATTGCGACTTCGCCTTTCCTCAAATAGCAGGCTATGATATCAGAGTCTCACCACGAGGCTAGGCCACGGCTATAAGCATAAAGAATCAGGTTTTACTCTAGCTAGATCTTGGCCCGGATCTAGCTAGGTTGGTGCGGCACAAGTTGACTTATCTTGAAATACAGTAGGCAGCCAGCAGGATACCTAATCGTGCCAGGAATAAACAGCAGGAGGTCTGTGGGTTGAGCCTTGCCAAGGAATTCCAACGCCCCTTCTTAATGATCACCTCGCTCTGTTTGTCCTAATTTCCTCCAAACCCCGCTCGTGCTTGAGACGCCGCCCCCTACACTTAATAATTCACCTATATTTACATACATCAAACTTTGTTGACCAGGCGAACCCATGAATCGGTTAAAAAGTTCCATAGTTTTAGTCATCCAAGCGGGCAAAAAAATAGCTAAAGAGCACCCTACGGCTACTGCGGTTGCCGGTACTGGACTTTTGTTAGCCGCAGCGCCCGTTATTGGGCCCCCGCTATTAGGTGCGGCGGGATTTACAGCAACCGGGCCAGCAGCAACATCAATTGCGTCGATATGGCAGGCTTCTCTCGGCACAGTTAAAGCAGGGAGTTTATTTTCACTTTTTCAAGGTGCCGCGATGGGAGGGCCTGCTGCGGAAGCATTTGGGGTCGTTGGAGGCGTTGGAGCTGGATTCATGGGCTCTGCTGTGTTGGGTGCAAATTTGGGCAATATAAAAAAAAGAATACAGCAGGGCATGTCGCCAGACCGGGAGGGTAAGAGATAAGAACCCCCTATTTTGCCTGTATTTTTTTTTTTTTTTTTTTTTTTTCACTAAAACATAATTCTGAACTAATGGTTTTTGTAAAGACAAGAATGACGAAGATGATAGCCAACACGTAATGGACGATGAAAAGGGCGAAAATAGGGAGAAGGGTGGGAACATAGCCAGAAAGCGGGATAGGTCGTCGAAATTATAGAGGCTTTTTTTACTTTATAATTGAGGTTCCCATAGAGGTAAACACTCTCGTTATTCATATTGTTAATCTTGTGAGAAGATGTCACAAACATTATATATCTTCTATCATTATTGCCACTGTTAAGGAGTCCCTTTATGTTATTTTATTAACGATAAGCGATGGTAGACTAGCCTAAAATATCAATATAATATTCCAAAATCAGTGTTCAAAATACTATGTAGCTAAATTTAACTCCGTCGTAATTAAGGTTTGTTCCACGCTTCGAGAAGATCCGCTGGGATACCTTTATTGCCTGGATTTTGAAACGCATATACTTTCAAGACCCCGGTTCCCTCATGCACAAGTGCAACCCTCTTATGAGTTGAATTCTTCAGCCGTTGCAAAATCATTTCAATGACGCCGGTGAGTTTCCTGATCTTATCTTGATTTGCCTCTTCCCATTGCGCTAGTTTTCCGCATTCCTCCAGGTTTGTTTGTGTTGAAGGCAAAAACTTTCCTTCACCCTGGTAATGCCCCTCACAAAGGATCGGTGTCTGGGAAAACCACATCTGCGATATATGTTTCCCGATACAAAGCTGTTTCCCCACAGGCCCTGTTTTAATCTCCACGATTTGTGATGGGGCCACCAGTTTCCCCACTTCACACACTCTAATCCCTGTTGGTGCTATTGTCCGACTACGAACACGGAAGTCTGAAGCAGCCCTCGTTGGCTGTGTACATGCATCGACCTCGAATCGCATGACGATCTTCACTGGTCCAAGTGTATACTGAATAACACGATTATGTATGATGCAGTTCCGAATATGATTTGGCTTAACAGTCGCAGCTTTTTCGAACTCGTATCCGTATCCGTGGAAACCCTGAATGAAGTGGATTTTGTTAGGTGACCAAGTAGTAAGGAGCACTGTTGATTGTACGACCTCGGCTTCAATACGGAATGTTGTTGTTTGCCCCCCTGCGAACCCCAAGAGGAGCCGAAGGTTTCGCCTATCGGAGACGAGGTCGATATTGTTGAACTTGAAATCCGGGCGACTCGTAAGCAGAGCCCGGAAAAGCGGCTCAAGTGGAAATTTGGGGAAAACGTGGCTATTTGGGTCCATGATGTATCGTCCAGAGTCTTGACTGACGGTGATCGGCCTTCTTGGTGGAGTCAGGATTGGCGGAGTACCTGGGACGATCATCCTGCCCTCCTTTTTAGGTAAAAGGTTGTAGGAAGTAAGGACAGTCAAGTCTTCCTTTTTGACTGATGCATCTGGGTCGACTGGGATGGATTCCAAAGTAATCTCATCGAGAACAAGCCCGAGGCCTTTCTGAAGTGGAGTCTTTGGCATCTAGTTCGGAATGCAAAAGTTTTTGAATAATCAGTATAGTAGCGTTATCGATATTAAAGAAAGAGTTTAGGCGTTGGTTGATATCAAACCGATATTCTTTCAAAGTATGTAGGAAGTAGGTTGATGATTAGGAACGGCGGGGTTGCTCGATAAAGCGGGGATAGCTAATTTTGTCCAGGCAACGACAGCAGAGCCCAGCCTTCTGCACATATTCCGGCTTTGTTTACAGTTTCATTCATCAGAAATTGGCTGCCGTATGTAGTATATTACTCCAAGATAGAAATTTATTTACTAAATTTTTGATATAAGAGTCATATTATTTTAGACAATTTTATTCTGTTTTCCCCCTCAAAAACCAATATTTGCCATTAATTGCGATACTCAACTTTCAAGGTCTGATATCCATTACATTTTAAACCTACACAAAAAAGAGGAAGAACAAATTTATGTTTCCTTTTCTCCCCCCTTTTTTTTTTTTTTTTTTTCCCCAAACAAAAAAAATCCAGTGTAGCAAGGCGTGGATAAATAAATGAATAATAAATCTCAACAGAGCCATGCAAGGATTATAAATTGTATCCTTTCCTGAAGAGCCAACGTCTACCTCTACCTCCACTCCCACCCCGCCTGCAGCAACAGACTCTACCTCAGCCCCCCACTAGCTCAACAAACATCGTCAACACGTCTACCAGTAGCTCTGGCACTACAGATATGCCCTCAATCATAAGTCCTAGCGTTGCTTCTCCCTCTCCATCGACTACATTTGGTGGTGGAACGGGTGCTGTGAGACCAAACGTGGATATTGGTATTCTGGCTATGCTGGGAGCTTGGTTTTTCTTTTAGTGTCTTCTCTACGCTGTATATGCATGAAAACACACACGGTACTGCATGGACCAACTCCCTCTTTTTTTTAGTAGTAAATTTCTTGAGTGTGCAATTAGCAGTTACTGCAGATATGTTATGATAGGAATTATAGGAAGACAGAGCTTTTCATGTTTAGTCCCCCCCCTATCTAGTTCCGTTTCAATGCACTCATGTTTATTTTAAACAATTCATGCTTTATCCACAAAAATAAATGTATATCTAATCTATAAAAAGGAAAAGAAAAAAATATAAAATAAAATGATGACATCAAACAACAGACTAACCATCTAACTACTAGTACCGACCAACTCAGAAAAGACCCACTGGGCATGCGGCGCAGCGACCCTAACTAAAACTAGACATAACTTGGTAGTCTCCATACCAGTGGAGAGGGGAACCCTGAAAGAGGTAGGTAGACTTTCCCAAACCTAAGTAGCGCTGGTCAGCTTACCCCACACGCTAAGGCGACGAACTGGTTGCCAACGTGTATCGATCTCTTGTTCATACTTCTTCGTCATGATTAGGATAGAATTAAGTCAGAAGCTTAGTTAGCGCAGACTATACCTAGGTGAGAGAAGGCCCAACTAGCTAACTAAGCCTGCATGACCGTAATCTTGGGTCGGGGGGTAAGGTTACATACGAAATATAGAAGTCGGATATAGTTACGAAGTTTCAATTGATAGTTTAGATAATTTCGACTGACAGGTAGCTATATATTAAAGACTATTCGGTTTTTTGTTTGTCTACCATCGATATTTGTAAAATTCAGAACAGAATTAGGTTCAATAATCACAGCCAGAAGATCTGTCAGCTCCATTTCAACAGTACTTACCCTAGAGAAATATCCCGATCGGGAGGCAGACGACAGTTTAAATCGTAATTAATAGGCATGAGACGGCCACAATCTTCAAAAGACAGTGTTTTCTGTCGGCATCATAATACCACCCGCTACCTGGGTAGTCCTACTGAGTTAGTCATTCAGCATAGGCAGGTACCTAGGTAATACCTATGGATCATGCAATCCAACAATCGGCCAATCAAAAAAAGTCAACCTCTAAATATTTGAATTCCCTATTCAAGTTAGTGATTTTTCATTCGTGTATTTACATAACCCCCTTTTAAGCCTTGGTTTCAACCTCGGGCGTGTTTGGCGGCTCCGAGATCAATGTCTAGATGAAGAGTCCCGCTGCTCTCGCCCGTCTAATTCAAGTTCAGCTATACCTTTCCCGCCAGCATGTCGAGAGAAGGGGTTCGTTCGACTTGCGCTGTCTATGCTCCCACGTTCTTCTAATTTTTGCGTAACAGAATCATCTTTTTTTTTTTTTTTTTTTTTTTTTTTGCGTAAATGGGGCCAACTAAACTACCTACCTTCGCCGAAAGACGTCCAAGCGCGGGCCAAAATTCAGTATCTTGAGGGAGTCAACCCAGACCCCCAGGGAGGTCCATTCCATAGCCCCGCCCCATGTGATCCATTCCATAGCCCCGCCCCATGTGAGACCACCTCCCTTTGTATTTGAGGATATGGGTCTGTTTTGTCAAATGGGGAAGCGCCGTGACAATATCTAAGGGCCTAGCGCTGATGCTGTTCTCCAACTCCTCAGGGGCCAAATTCCAGCTCCAGGGGTGTATATGGCTGGGCGTGCAGGTGGGGATGAAAAATACCTTTATATGTAATACATCAGAGGTCAGATTGTGGAGCCCTCATAAGCTCTGAGCTGTGAACAATCTATGATCATTTACATTAGCTGCAGTAGGACCCAGTTGACCCCGTTCTTAGGTAATCATGCATCTTCCAATTTCATTTCATCTATTATGTAAGTCGCTTTCATTAAAAAATATCACGCGAGGTCCTCTCTATAATAGAGCATATCACATAAAATACATGCGAGAAACAGGGCCATTCACGAGTGTTTGTGAGTTTCACAGTTGGTTTACGTTCCTCCATTGAGGACCAATGGATAGTTACATAAAGGTCATATCTTCGTCATCATATCCTAATCATTACAAACCATCAATTTGACTGGTGTCTTCTTCGAAGTCCTCTCAACCACGAAAAGTACAGCCATGAACTCTGAAGTAATCCGTCTTCGCTTGACATGAGAGCCCGGTGACTTTGTTGGAAGTAAAACCACGCTCGCTGTTTCATTTCCTGCGCTGCTGCGGCCCCAGTGAGACAGACCCAGGTGTATAGAGCTGGTGCAATCACCAACCACGTGTGGATATCCACAGCCGCGATGGTCGATTTGAGATCTAGAAGTAAGTCCCCGAGACCAACTGAGGGGTCGTGTGGAGAGTTTCTCTCATCTAGAATTGTCCAGAAGATAATCGCCGCGAGATGGCATGTACGACTGATGTGATCTCTTGCTTCAAGGATAAGGTCTTGGTTGTTTTCGGCGGTGCGGAATTTGCGATCGGCCTGCAGGCGGCCCTTGTGAATGATCCACTCCACAGTTTCTTGCTTGATGGATCCACCCTGGACCATCATTAGAAGTGCCACTGCGTTGTACATGTCCTGGAACATGACGGTTGTGGTGGGACATGAGCCGTGTTGGTCCGTTGATATCAACCCATTTTGTTTAATCAGCGTGGAGAGTAGACAGTTAGGAAGTGAAAATGATGTCGACTCAAAG
Organism: Aspergillus sparsus; assembly: GCA_027569235.1. Lineage (NCBI taxonomy): Eukaryota > Fungi > Ascomycota > Eurotiomycetes > Eurotiales > Aspergillaceae > Aspergillus > Aspergillus sparsus. The sequence continues at coordinate 286,841 of JAPDES010000009.1, read as the reverse complement.
TCTAGAGGGAGTTCTGTGTCGAATATGACGGCAAACCCAACTGAAGACCTAGGTTCAGTTAGAGGGTGACAATACAAATAATTTAAATTTTCAAAAAAAAAAAAAAGGGGGGGGGCTTTCAGGGGCGGTCATACAACTGAGCAAATCCTGCTAACAGGCCATCCAGACCGAGGGTATCTAATCCACCCCTTGTCTTTATCATGCTTAGCAAAGCTCTCATGTGAGCTTCCGAAGACTGTCGGTTCAAACTGAAAGGCTTTGGAGTATTAGAAATACGGCTATAGTCAAAATGTAAGGGCCAAGACTCACTGCAGTCGCTGCCAGACAAACAATCGATGCTAGAATTTGGTCATCAAATACGGCCTGCGTTTGGTCAAGTCGTTGATTAATGAGACGAATCGTCTCGGTTTCGTGCCAAAGAGTTATGGTGTCGGATTTGTTTGTCATCACATCACGGTGTGTCGATGTAGCATACAAAGTAGCATGAAATATACAAGGATCACCAAGGGCATAATGTAGCCATGTTTGCTGCAGTTTATATGCGAGGCTATTCATGTCAACCGGCAAAGACACCAAGGCTATATTCTCGCTAACTATGAAGGCTAAATTTTAGCACAAAAGGAGGTGAATGCCAACACGGATATGCTAGCGACTTACAGTGATCTAATAGCATGGGCATATACCAGAGTGTGGGGATAGGGTAGCGGCTTGGATTGTTTGTTGCTTCAATGCTGGTCAAGGTGGCATCAGAGATGCAGTACGATTCAGAGATTAAACCTTCAGGGTTCGTATATGAGACACTCTCGCCATATCTTAGAAAATCTATTGGAAAGTCCGACGGTGTTTCTGGGAGCGGAGGAGTTTCTGACTCTGGTGATGATGATGGAGTGCATTTCGATTCTGGCCGGGCTAACCCATCGACAAGATCCGGTACTATGGCTTCATTGGTTGTATCAGACTTGGATGGGGAATTACTGTGAGGAAAAGTCTTGGATTTTTTCGCTGGGCACAATGAGTCTTTCAGGAGCCGATCCAGCTTGACCATCTGCTCTTGCTGGTGGAGAAGCTTTTTCTGCAGGCATCTTCGCCGGATCAACTCCGACCGGATCGCCTTGCGCTCAAAGCCCCCAACTGCATCGAGCGAAGGACCCAAAATGAAGTGAAATGAGGTCCCTAACTTTTCAATCGATTGATCCATGGGAAAGATTCTCTTCGGATACCGCTTGAAAAAGTAAAAAAAAGTTTAGAAATGAGGGTTCATTGTTCTGTTGCAATAGCCGGAGTTGCTGATACTATTATATACCCGTCACCCGACCCCTGTTCCAAAAACAGCAATCGGCTCATCCGCTTGTCAGTTGCACGCCATAAAGTAGAAGGGACTTCTATATTGAGCAAGACAAAGTAAGCTTGGGTATCAGGCCTGTGCCTTGAAGAAGTGTTCTCTTTTGGGGGGAGGGGAAAGGGGGTTTCCTTTTGGGAATGGTGCAGACTGCAAAACCCAAACGGTTACTAGGTAGGTGGAAGGATCAGATATCCTAGCTCTAGCTTTTACAGTTGAAAGATTTATTACTCAACCAGCTCCGAGCCTGGTACATATTCCTATTGGTTATTTGTGCAAAATGTGGACCTAAAAGGGTCTTTTGTTTAGGTATTTTTCTTTTTTTAGAAACCCTGCTAATTACCTACAAAACGCCCCATGTCGCACCACCCATGCTGCACGGGTTTTTCACAATCCCCATAGGAACTGCGATGTCTTTCTCTTTCCATTCATCAATTTTTGTTTGGCTTCTTGTTTTTGCTATCTTCAATGACTTTTATGTCTGTTTAAAGGCCCCGATGTTGAATAAATTGACCGACCGACCCTGAGAATGATGGTTTGATTGATCTATCATCTATCAAACACGTGGCTAACAACAGAACAAATCCTTGTTGTCTCCCTTAGAAATTGATCCATAAAATCTTCTTCCTAACGATCTAATTTCGGGAGGAATATAGTTTCTGGCTGCAGGCGTTGTAATTTTGGAAACACTCGATTCCAAGTGGTGTTGTCGGCAGAGATAACATGGTCGGTGTCCTAGGCTATCTGTTGTGAAATATCCCCCTCCTCTTAGCAACTTAACTCTGTTAACTAGCCTGTATTACCAAGGCTTACTAAACCTTGGCGAGTCGACTCTCCCCAGCATTTTCCTTCCCCGCGATGAAAAGCCGACGGCCGAATCCCCTAGAAAGAGAAAGGAAGAAAACATTCCACACGGTCTGATTCATCATTCTATTGCACCATGACTAGGCTATTATTCCCGCTGTCCTCTCCCTATCGGGCCCGCTCCAGTAAGCAGCTTGATATCAGTTACGAATCCTTGTTCTGGTATTGCCCATCTCTCTAGTCTAAACTGGTCTCTTCGTTTTCTCTATCCATACTATCGGGTCGAGACGAACCCTGAACGTTTTTTAAACGCTTTATTGCTCGATGGATATCCCATAATTACCGATGTTAGCATGAAGCGTTCCATCTCGACGTTTCAACTCTCGACCCTCTGCATGATTGACGATATCGCAATGACCACAGATCCTATTAATTAATTCCATAATTCTCAATTATTCTGCGCTAGTATCTGCATCATTAAAGCATAGGAGATTAATTCAGAATCTATTCTTAGATAGATTATTAATGGTGGGGGGAATTTAAGGAATAGGCTATCACTTTTGTCGCGTCTCGAACGGTTTGCACTCCATGGCGCCTTATCGTTCGGTTAGACAAAAAACCAAAGCCATAATCCTTGTTCCCTTTTGCCTTTTTCTTTCCCACATTCTTGCCTTTTTTAGGAAATTATTTTCGATCTGCATTTCCGATGGAAATTCAGACCCCATTCTCGGGATTTGCTCTTATCACAACCACATGGTCAAATAGTTCGAATTACTAAACGTCAGCCCTACGAAGGGTCTGTCCATGGATTTAACCAATATTGATGCACTAGTCAACTGTCGACAACTTGCCACGTTGGAGAGCCTACTAACTCCTTCCTTTCTACCTCGCTATAACCTCTGCGCACCTGGTTGATGGGTACCTTCCCTGATTTTGAGATAGCAAAATTCATCACCCAGAAATAATGTCCAAATTCCCACGCTTTCCCTGCTTTACTCTTTTCTCTCTGTCGTTTGTTTATTTATTTACTAGTTTTCCTGTTTGTCTCTCTTATTTTATTTTCTTCTGCCTTGGGACTAAGTGCTTCGCTTCTCGATCACAAACAGCTGTCTACCCAGATCCACAAACGTATCCTCAGCGGGCCGAAATGTCAAGCCCAGTACCTCCTTCGCAAGTGAAATATCAGCATCATACGCGTCCTCAGGAAGTGAAGATGTGTTTGGAAATCCAAGCGGACATCTCCCATCCAGAGCAGGGAAATGCTTTCGTAGAATATCACATATTGTTTGGGACCCGACCTTGCCTGCCGCAACGAGTATTCTTTTATTTCCGGCAGCGGGGATCTTTGCACTTAGGACGTGGGCGCGAGCCAAATCCTGGGGTGAGAGGTTAATGAATTGTGCAGAAAATCGTGCAGCAATAAGTAAAATAAATAGTTGCATGGTCATTTCTGATCGGCTCTTACCCTAACATCAACATAAAGATGGACTCCATCCGATGGTAGTTCTGCATCTTTCAAAGAGTCAAAGAAGAGTCTCCAGATCCGGGCGTTCGATTCATTTAAATCCGAGATACTATCAATCGTATGATAGAGAGGGCCATAAACCATTGGTGGACAAAGAACTACCAGGTCGAACTGAGGTTTGTCCCTCTCTATAAATTCCCACGCTGCATAAATGAGAACTTAGCGATACCATCATAGATTGATTATACATAGAGAGAAAGAGATATAAAACACACCCGCAATTTCTGCATATTTCTTACTCGCTTGATAGGCGACGTGTTGATTATGCGTGACAAGAGCTTCCGCCCATGTCACTGGATTCCAGTCTTGATTGGTATACAGCTGTCCGCCCGTGATCGGAGCATTAAAATTAATAACAGCCTCAAAACTACCAGTCAATACGACCCGCCTAACACTAGGAGCAACAAGTTTGATTGACTGGAGGAGCTCTGCGGTGCCGAAGACAGCCGGGTCGAGAAAATCGTGATTGCTAATCATCGGGCCATATTGGTGTGGAGATGCGGTATGAATGACGATATTTACTGGTGGACTGGATAACAAGACTTTCTCGAAAGCTCCCTGTAATGTAATATCTGGGATGATTGCGAAGTCTAAACGATTTCCAGCGTCGGGGTGATCTTGACGAACTCGATCTGCGATCTCCTGGGATCGAACCGCAGCACAGACGGTGGACCCCAGGGCAAGTAGTTGTTGCAGAATATGAGACCCTATGAATCCATTTGCACCAGTGAGGAGATATCTAGACATGGCTGGGCAGCGCGGTATGGCATAACTTTTTTTTTTATATCTAATTTTCATCGTCATCCTATCAGTTTCTCCCGAACAGTTGTAGGCTAAGGATTCTTTTTATATCCGTGGCATTCTATCTCACCACCGCAGCCAATACTACGGTATCCCTAGAATCGAAGCGGCCAGAAGAAGGTTCAAGCAATCTTCAGGTAGCTAGGCAAGTCTCGACCAACTTCTAGGTGATGTACCCACCCACATGTACGCCCGGCTCTTGCTAGCGATAAGGAAGACCTTCCTACAGGACATAATTCAGGGTTGGTCGAGCATCTTGGATACGACTACAGTGGCTAGGCCTAGACAGTGAGAAACAATTGGTAAGGAATTAAGCAAATGCTGGGTCGTTCCACCATTTTGAACGAGTAGCTTTTCTCAACAGAGTTTACGGAACCGTTCGATCAGGATCCAGACACCCCAGAGAAAGCTTAAATACAAACTCTCCTACTAACAAGCTAGACATCTAGAGACCACGTTCATCATGTCATGGTGCCTGAGAGTGCTCTAGTTAATTCTTCCTCGGAAAGTCTCTGCGCCACCACCTACCTATTGAAGCTGCACCACGGAGATAACAGCAATCTTTTACCCCGTCTACTCTCCCCAACCCCCCCCCCCCCCGGGAGGAGCCACTATAGCGCTGGATCCGGAACAAATACCAAGTCATGATCAACCTACCCAGTGCTACCTTGATCAGTGCACCCGTGGCGATTCCGGGTCCGCTGAAAGGGCTAGACAGACCATTACTACTGAGTCATTAGATACCGTAGTGAGCTCTCCTCTCCTCAACCACATGTCGTCTAGTGACAAATGCAAGAAATAGGGAGGGGCAAATACTTAGATTATCGTTGGTTTGCTTTCTTTTTTTTTTTTTTTTTTTTTTTTTTTTGAAAGTCGCTCCTCTTCTAAGTGTGACGCTTTTTTGTCTCCAAACATATCTTCCAAACAAAAGGTATAATGAAGGCTGCGTCCTATATAGGAAGAAAACCAGCCCTCCAAATGCTATTTTAAACAAATATATATAAACAGGGTCAATATTAAAAAAATCATCAAGCCATTTCAAAATTCCAATAAAGTACTCTCAACTATTTTGTATCAGCTCATTATGAACCAACCTTTGAAAGACTAAATCCAGGATAAGGGGGCTAGAAGGTCAGCTAAGCAGACAGATACATACTTTCTATAAAATTGAATTTGAAAAAGATATGACTGTACTTTTCTTGGGTTTAGAATATGTTTGAAAGAACCCAGAAGGTGGTGGGAAAGGGGGAAACGGATTGAAATTGCTGAGAGGTATTAAAACACGAAAGAAATATAAGCCTTTTTTTTTCTGTCGCAGACTTCCACTAGAGGTCTTCTTACTAGATATTTAAATTTTTAGTTAACGTGTGTATGTATTTAGAGTAGTGTCATTGGTCTATAGCAATTATCTCCATAATACCCATGACTCGGGATACACTTAATTTCTGAGGCTCCAAGGGATACGAAAAGCAACGCTAAGTATCAAATCACCCGCTTGTCATGCACATATACATTTATTCTAACAGATATACCTGATTTGTAACCTCACTAGGAGACGCCTTGTATCTGGTCGTGCGACGTGGGGTAGGTACAGCGACAGTTGGCTGTCTCTTGTGCTTTAGGGGGGAAAGGAAAGAATATAGGAGAGATTTAAATTTATGAGTAACTAAGATTAAGCAATTTAGTCAATTAAACCCCGAATTAGAATTTGAGGAGACAGGTACTACACTTCCTAGGTAGGTAAATATATATTCGACATCTACGTGTTTAAAGCAATAGAACCCAACAATTTATTTAAATATGGCTGGAATAGCAGAAAAAAATATAATGCATGAACATATGACAGTGCTCAACGATTGATCTTAATTTCAGAGTAGAAGTTCATCCGGTATGTCCTCATCAAATCCTGGAAGGAACGAATGATCTGATCGGGAATCCTTGCGTTCGGACTGATTGGCAGGGAAGACATCAGAGGGATCAATACCGTGTTCTGCAAAGTCGGCTAGAGTATTGTGTTAGGATCATGCGGTAAGCTCTTCCTAGGGAAACGGAAGAATAGTAGAGAACGAACGGAGGCGTTTTAAAGAATTAAGCAAAACAGGTAGAGAGAGGGAGAGAGAGAGAGAGAGAGCTTACAAATTTCTTGCTCCGAGACAGCAGGCTGGTTTGGATCCTGGTGAGACTCGGTCTCTTTATGGTGCCAGAGCCCCGGGTCCGACTCCTGGGACCTTTTTGCTTCACTTTTGTAGTGACTCCACATGATGCTAGACTTGTAGATAGTAGCTATTTGTTCGGGTGGTGGTGATTTTCGGTGAAATATGAATGAGTCTAGATTTGGAGGGATACCCTATATATTTGAAAAGATTCCATCAGCCGCGGGAACGATGGTCGTCTGACATCAGGCTAGCCACCGACACCCAACGACTCATTGGAACACCAATAGACTCCCCAAATGGAGTTGTCTCGACAGGTTGGTAGGTTTCGAGGTCGAACCTACCATAGCTTGTCGTGGTGGAAACAAGGTTCGCCCCACGAAGGGTCATTCATGGTTGAGCATCTTCATTGCCGATTGCGACCGCCAGCAGCGCCTAATACCAAGTGCATGCCGGTGTTCTAAGTTGCTGGTCATGTTTGCTCATTCTGTATTCCTCTGGCATGGAGGTATAGTGGTATGTCGGGTTATTCACAATAACTGATGCACGATCGGTTTTGTGATACTCTATGTATGCGATACATCTCCAAAGATGCCGATTGCGAGTCAAGGACACGAGGCAGGTATATACGTTATGCACTCCCATACTGAGCATAGTTTTGCTCCACTTTTAGCCGATTGATCTCCAACGCAAGGGTGCCCTCTGGTACATTAAGGTACTTATTTCCTGCGTGTTAATTTATTGAGATGAATGCCATGTCTGAGACAGACCCCACCCACCTTGACGATCTGCACACTAGGGGACAGTAAGAGAGATACCTACCAAGAGGGGAGAGGGACCCCGGTCGGCTTGGTTCATGTAACACAATCGTCGCACAAGGTGCGAGAAACCACCAGTGTCATTGGCTCGATCCACAAGAGCATTGTTTATTTTCGCCTGGAATTTACTCCGAAGAATTTCAAGGGATACATTTAAATTTCGAGGACCACCCTCCCTAGAAATCCTTTTCAGCGGTCGGAAGACGAGCAAATACACTCTTTGTTGCTATAGCGACGTCGGGCACTTTTTCTCTGGCCTCTGCGACTGGGGTCTAAAACCACCCTGCTGGCTCGGTCCCAATTGCGATTTCTGCCTATAATTAACGAGGGAGGTGGAAAGGATTATTATTGATGCCGATTATATTTAAGGGGGGATGGATAGCACCTTAGGTACCTCTAGTACTGCTGCGGGGTAAGCTCCAGTTATTCGGTAACTACCTAATCAAGACAACCGGTTCGAGATGCCAATTCAAGGTTCTATCGACTTCATACTCCGTGCATGCATACAATAGTGAGATTCGTTAATCTCTGGTCATTTTTGGGTTTCGGGGGGCATTGGCTAATGGGAGCTGCTACTAAGTATCTCGTGTTGTTTTTCTAGTCCAGATAGGGGAAAACTATCCCTGTGGCGCCGTCACCAGGCTCAGAACCTTCCCTATGCTTTCTGTTTTCCGACAGTACCGACAACCTCTTGATAATTTAAACTCGTAATGGTGGTCAGTGGTCAAATATGCTACAAATCATGCTGTTTTCTCACCTCTTACAAGGTAGTACAAGAGGAGGTGGGTGTCATGCATATATAAATGCAGGACTGCTGCCGGCTTTCAATAGTCAATAGCTGTGTCTCCAATTCGGCGATAAGGAGATTATCACTCCCAAACAATGTTTCCCCGCAAATAGTAAGCTTTGCTAGTCAAGGAAGAGAGGAGTAATCACCCACCCGCATGCTACAGCTATCTATCTTAGCTTCGATGACTGGGGTGATGAAGTCTTCCTAACCATATAGAGTAACTTTTCTGACCAAGTATCCATCCTAGGCCCTTTACAGCAAGGTTGATGTCAAAGATAAGCAGGATATTCTGCGCCACATGTACTAGTTAATTTGCAAAAGATAAGACAGATGCACCCGAGCTTCTTTATTATTCAAGGGAGCCCCTTGCATCGCAATTCATCTCTCCCATCGGAAGAGAATATGAACCTTCCGTCGACCCGTCCGTTATTCTCCAACATTTTCTATGCCCAAATTTCCAATTCCGTTCTCACATTTTTAACTTTACGAGCAGTCTGGGCTGTGTCTCCGTCAAGCAATGTCTAAGATAGAGAAAGCTCCGATGGGGCCGCCTGATGTAGCAGTCGGCACATCGCAGGATGTCAATGACCTTGAAGTGCTGGGATACAAGCCGGAGATGCAGCGGAATAGGACCATGTTTACTCTGTTGTTTCAATCTCTTGCCATTGCTGCGGTTAGTGCCGGTCTTGGTCATATATTCTGGGCCCAGCAGTAGCAACTTATTAAATGACAATCACAGATACCCTATGGCTTCGGATCACCTCTTATTACCGCAATCTACGGTGGAGGTTCGTGCATGCCACATAGCGATAAAAATTAACAATGTTCGTGCTAATTTAGTACCATTTAGGTCAACTCCCAATGTTCGTCGGGTGGGTGATGGTCTGCGTCCTGGCCGAATGTGTGGCTCTATCCCTGGCCGAGCTTGCCTCCAAATACCCTACCTCAGCCGGTCCCTATTACTGGGCTTATCAGCTCGCAAGCCCTGGGACGAGGACCGCTTTTTCGTTTCTCACAGGGTGGATGTGGCTCATTGGGAATTGGACAATTACCCTCTCAGTAAACTTTGGCATGGCATCTTTAATTGCAGCGACGGTGGCGCTCTACCACCCGGAGTTTGTCATGACCAATTGGCAGCTGCTCCTGGTGTTCTACGCCATGTGTGTTTTGACTTTTTTTATTGTTGCATATGGTAATAAACTGCTGCCTATGGTTGATACCATTTGTGCTGCGTTTACCCTCCTCGCCATTATTGCCACCATGATCAGCCTCTCTGTCAAGGCTGATGTGGGCCGACATTCTGCTAAAGACACACTGGTTAGTTTCTTCGTATTTGCGCTTGAGGAGGCCCCGACAACATTACTTTTTCAAAAGCTTATACATTCAGGGATTTTATGACAAAACACTATCGGGCTGGGGTAGCTTTTCATACTTTATCGGAATTCTGCCGGGAGCCTACACGTGCGTGTGCTCCATGCCCTTTTCGAATGAAAGCCCACTAACAAGTGAATAGATTCTCTGCCATTGGGATGATTACATCCATGGCTGAAGAGTGCGGTGATGCGACAGTGAAGCTCCCCCGAGCGCTATCCCTTTGTGTTCCAGTTGGAGGAATAGCAGGTCTCTTTTTCGTAAGTTTCAATTCCTCAAGTGTGCTCCATTCCACAGTCTCGGCCTCAACTTACCTTCCCACAACAGGTTATTCCCATATGCGCAACTCTCCCAGATCTAAGTGACATCATCGCAAACTCCCCAGCCAGCCAAGCTCTACCATACATCTACGGGAGAGTCATGGGCACTCCCGGCGGTGGATTTGGACTGACATTCCTCATAATTATCATTACCGTTTTCTGCTCCATTTCTATTACCGTCGCTAGCTCAAGATGTACATGGGCCTTTGCTCGTGACCGTGCTATGCCACTATCACGTATCTGGTCCAAGGTTGATGAGCGTCACGGCGTGCCCATCTGGGCTCTCGCCCTCACCACTCTGATCCAGATGCTTCTAGGACTGATCAACCTCGGATCCTCATCCGCCTTCATCGCGTTTGTATCGGTGGGCGTCATGGCACTCGCAGCCTCTTATGGTATCCCGATCGCCATCTCCGTGTACTATTCTCGTCGTGATGTCGCAGGATCAAGATGGAAAATGCCCGAAAGTATAGGTTGGGTTGTGAATATCATCGCACTCGTCTGGATTGTGTTTGAAGTTATTCTGTTCAGCATGCCGACCGCGCTGCCCGTCACGGGAATTAGCATGAACTATGCTAGTGTGGTCCTGGTGGGTTTACTCCTCATCAGTGGGGTATGGTATGTAGTGCATGCTCGTAAAGGTACGTTATCAGTCAGCTGTCCTGTTAATCGCGTGTTGAATGTGCTAATACGGCCACAGTGTACAAAGGTCCTCCCGAGTCTGATGGGTTACTGGTGGACAACAGATCATCATCCATCCCTTGAATTCTTTATTAAGTTTTTTATTTCGATATCCCGAAGCGTGTTTTTTCCGTATCCCTATGCTAAGTGGGAAGGAGGGAAGGATATTCTCGCGTTTTTATTTGCAGTATACATATCTTTCTCTCTCTTTAGTCTTATTTAATTTAACAATTCCTACCCATATAATATTAACCTTTTAGTCTATTCTTTTTTTGATATCCCCAGAGCGAGTCTTAGATGTAGGGAGGTCGGCTCGACCCAATTTTCAATCTAAAGGTTAATTCATCCTTGTAAAATTGATTGTGTTTAATCTCACATGAGACTATTTTCTTATTTAATGTGCACCACGTCTAATTATGAATATTTTTTAGTCACTATACATAAGGCAGCCTAATATATCCTTAAATATATTCATAAAATATCTTATTATACTGGCAGGTGTGACTTAGATATTTTTTATTAGCTATAAAGAATGTTCTAGCCACTAAATTATAACTGTATGTAACAGTTTACAAAAGAATATTAATCAATGCACATTATTCATTCAAGCTTTATTATTCACTACAAAATAGTATTCATTAAAAAGAATTACTCCAGTCACCAAGTAACTACACGTGATTCTCAGTGAAGTAGAAGTATATTGGGATAGAAAAAAACATACATCCCCCCCCCCCCTTCCCCTCTCCTCATCTCTCTCCCTCTATACCTTAATACCTTATCCAATACATTTCCTCCTCCTCACATTCTTTGCAATCTCTGATTTATCTGATTCCCACTTCACTCCAGTTAAGATATCCAAAATGCTTCTAAACCTTCCACCTGAACTATTGCTTCAGGTTCTCTCAGAGGTACGCTATCATGGCGACTCCCCTCAATATAAAACCGTCTTCGAGAACTAATTGTTTCTGTATAGTTGGATCCAAGTGATCTAGCCCAACTCGGTGCGACTTGCAAGACTCTAAGCCACTTTGTAAAACCTTTCTTGTACAAGTCCATCATCGTCACTAGAGACTGGAGTGATCCTTTTCATGTTGATATCAGATCCCTCTTGCTTGCCGCTAAAAGTGAGAGTGGCAATTTGCTACATCGTGCGCAGCATATGGCATGGCGTCTACCGTCTTACCCTTTCACTTTTGATATCTTTGCCTTTACGCACGAAGAAGAATTGCTCTCTCTGGGCCGTGATTATGATGCTGAATCGAGGATCCCGGAGCACATTATCCAAGACGATGACAATCTAACTCTGGTAGAACGCGAGGACAAAGACCACTGGATGGGTGGTGCTCATAGTCATGAGAACCATAGACGCAATAGATTTATGTCTGTTATGATCAAGTTGAAAGAGAATCATCTCAAATCCTTTAGGTGAGCTGCATTTTTCCTATTTGCCGATTTAACTCCAATTTCTGACGCTGTGGAAGTTGGGATTTTGGAGAAGATATCCCAAGAGAGATTCTAGGCCGAGATGGTTACCTTCAGCTTCGTCAAAAAAATCTTGAGACGATTCGCCTTCTTAGCTTTCCGGAGAGGAGAACGCATATTTACCATCTATCTACCTTTACGAAGGTCACCCGTTTGTTTTGGAAGGGCCTCATGATCCCACAAGATATCCTTGACTTCAAGGATTGGTTCGAAGTTATTGCTCCTCGCCTAAAGAGTCTAAGATTAGACTGGATTGAGTATGAATATCTAGTTGAAGGGCTCGAAGATGCTGGGTTAACCGGAATTTATAATGTTTTTGCGGGGTTGATTCTCCAAATTCCCCCCCACCGAAGGGCAATATTTTTCCCTCAGATCGAGGAGCTTGCTATGACGGAAATATCCTTCGAGGGTGCCGCAGAGGAACTAGCTTCAGCGTTTAACTGGAACCTAGTTCACTCATTGGAAATAAACCGCTGCCCTTCCTGGGAAATGTTCATGCGCAAGGTTTTACGCGGGAACCCAAAATTACATATCAAAGCCCTTACGTTGGGTTTAAACTCAGAGTTCCTCTCACGGGCAGAACACCACAAAATCCCTGATATCTGCGCCTGTATAAATGCGACTGAAGGTCTTGAGAGCTTTTCTCTCAAGTGCTTAGCTGTACCCAGTATGCAAGACCTCTGGACTGCCATCGGACGCCACTCCAACTCTCTGAGGACCTTGATCATCCATCTGCGCCACCGCAATACTACCACTTTGCATGTGCAGGACTTCAATAGACTGTTTCATCCTCGAAGCATCGCGAGGCTCAATGATTTGACCCGGAATCCCTTCCGGGACTTAAAGTTGAATTTCCTTGGATTAACTTGTGATCCTAGATTTTTGGTATGTCTCTCTCTACGCGCAATATAACCACCGCAACATGAAATGGGAACTAATCGGTATATGTACATTGTCATTGTAGCAACCTTTGGTGTCACCCTTCACTACGAAAAGCACTCTCCGGATCCTCCATATACGAGAATCATGGATAAACCATCGTGGCTCGCAGGACCCGCGCGCACTCAGCCTATGGGTCCAACCCAGTCCAATGGTACCTGCCGCTCAACCGACAGGGGATGACCCGATGTATCCTCACCAAACGAGTGCATTGCACCAATTTCTCCAGTGGGCATTTGGTGAGACTGGCATTGGTAGCCTTGAAATTATCGCATTTGGAGAATTTAACTATCAACCTTACCGCATGGGTGTTGCCTCGCTGTACTGTCGGGCCCGCGTCCCTATCACTGGAGCGGGCGAGGCTAGTTCTCAGGACGAATTGAACTATCAAATCCTCAATAAGGATAACGCTCTTCTCTGGCGCAAATTTCAGGATAATTTTGATCTGTTTACCAAGGTCCCAATTAGTGCTTGATCTCATTGGGGTCGTACCCTCAGGCTTGAAGACCATTTGATAGTTATGTCGACCATCTGATAAACAAAGACCTGTGTCTGTTTGCTTTTATTTTCGAAGTCTTTCTTCGTCCTCTTTGTGTTGTGCTGTCTATCTCATATTCATTTTTCTTATTTCTTTATTCAGATTGGCTTATTATTTCTTATTTTTTTTCATCCAGGATGTTTTATTTCTTCTTGTTTCTTTATTAAGATTGTCATGGTCCAGCAACATGGTCTCGAAAGAACAAAATATAAAAAAAAAAAAAAAAAAAAAAAAATTGAAAAACAAAAAAAAAAAAAAAGAGAAAGAAAGAAAGAAAACAAAAAGAAAAAAATAAAGAAAAAAAAAAGAAAAAAAGTGAGAAAAAAAAAGGAGAAAGGAAAAACCACTCCAGAATTTTTTTCAAATGGGTTTCGCTGTCAATGGCTTCAGCACTGTTTTTTCAGAATGTCAAACCACACTGAACCATGTACGGATTTGCAATAATTATGCAAACTCCTCCAAACTATTTGTATGGTAGTGGAAAAGGAAGGCCGTCTATCGCTGGTACAGAATAGAATATCTCAAAAGCATTTACACTAGCTCTTCAAATCTAGATATTCTAGTATTCTCAGGATTAAAATAGAAAGAATCTTACAGCTGAATAATAACTATGTGATGACACTGGGAAGAAATTAAAATGCTAAAAAAGCAGAGGTATCATGAACCCGCCAAAGTCCGCTAAAAGACCGCTAATATCCGGATAACACCGCAACAGAAACAACAGTAATCCGGATTATCCAGCAGGTACGTAGTATGAAATCAGCATGTCCACATTTGAGGGGAGTGGCTCTAGTATGGATTACGATTGATCCTTACTTCTATATTAGAAATGCATTTGATGATAAATACTTTGATTAGGAGCATCGGTGAAGTATATATAACTTCTCATTCTCCGACTTTTGAACCACAAAACATTGCAAAAGAGAATATTCTCAGCACGACAGCAAAACATTCAAGCATAAGTTTACACATATAATCGGTACAATGCGTTTTGTCGGTACGTTTTCACATCTCCACATGAGCTGCCTAGAATGCAGATGCTCATACTTTGAATCTAGATATTAGGGATGGCAAGGGTCCTATTTCCTCGCTGTTTATTAACGAAATGGCAAAGCCTTCGCCTGGCCAAGGTGAGGTGCTGGCTCGCATCAAAGCCTTTGGGCTTAATCGAATGGACCTTATCCAGCGGGAAGGGTTGTATCCTCTTCCACCACAAGCTGGAAATATACTGGGAGTCGAGTTTAGTGGAATCGTGGAGTCTCGCGATGAGGAAGCTGATGCTTTATTTCAGCCGGGAGATAAGGTGTTTGGATTAGCATATGGAGGTTGGTAGCGCTTCTGTCTTCTTAGCTGGCAGACTGTCTTGACATTTGTGTCAGTCCAGCACTGGGATTATCTAATACACTATTTGCTAACAGACGACGATCAACAGGCGCTTATGCCGAATATGTTTCGGTGTCCTCCCGGATGCTGATACATAAACCTGACTTCCTCAGCTGGGAGCAAGCAGCGGGGATTCCTGAAACATGGATGACAGCGCTCCAAGCAATGTACTTTGTTGGAAACTTTGCATCGGGAAATTCAATTCTCTAGCATGCTAGGGCGTCTGCCGTATCGATTGCAGGGATTCAATTGTCCAAGACGGGTGGTGCCAAGGCGATATTTGTTACTGCGGGCTCCCAAGAAAAGCTCGATTTCTGCAAGGAACTCGGAGCTACCCATAGCTTCAACTACCGTACAAGTCAATGGAGCCTCGAGTTGACAAAATATACAGATGGGAAGGGGGTAGATGTTATTGTCGACTTTGTGGGAGCACCGTACTTCCAGGGCAACCTTGACGCTGCAGCGAAGGGGGCTCATATCGTCGCTCTTGGAGCCCTTGGAGGAATGCATCTGCTCGATGCGGATCTGATGTCATTTTTGACAAAGCAATTGAAATATGAAGGGAGCACTCTTAGGTCTCAGAGTGTGGAATACCAGGGTCTGTTAAGAGATCTACTGGCTTTAAACCTCCCTAAAATTCAATCTGGAGAGCTCAAGGCCGTGTTCGACAGGGTCTTCAGTATGCATCTACGAGACAGCCTTCCTCAAATTCAAATGATCATCACCTCTTGGTTGAGAATATATAAAGATCGTCTGCCCTACCTTGCCCCGTTCTCTTTGCACATGGTCTACCAGGCCGCGGTCATAGAGATTGAGTCAAGAGACGAAAGTAATGAGGACCACCTCGACCTAATCAAACACGCCCTTCGTGCAGCTAATCTACGATGGAAGGTAGCTGGTAAGTTTACTATACAGAGTAACGTAGACCTCAAAGCTAACAACTTAATAAGCATCTTATCTCAAACTCCTTGATGCGAGAGAGGTCATTTCTCATTACCACCAGAGCGCTTTTGATGGCTCAGAGTCCAGAAAGCAGCTATGGCACTTGCCACCAGGATTTACACCTTCCTTGGGTCCCCGGCGGCAACAAAAAGAAGCAAGTTAACAGCATTAATTGAGGTGCGGTCCCTGGTAATTTGGCCATGAGCTACAACAGTACTTCAAGGTACTAACAATTCATAGCCTTAGTTACAGCTTATGTTCTCATTAAATTTGGTTTTGGCTATTCCCACAGCACCGAAGCAGCTTCTCAATAAAATCATTAAAGATAAAGGTGCAAGCAGTGGGACGGCCTTCGGAAAAAAACTGTATCAATAATGTCTTAAGTATATTCTGGAAGAATCTGAAAGTTAGGTATGATCACAAGGTAATTTTATCATATAATCAAATGTAACCGAATCAATTTATTAGCCTGGTCTATAAATTGCTCCCAGCCTGCTTCCCTAGGTAGTTAACTAAGGAAACCTATTTGTAAGATAAATCGAACTCCAAAAATAGCTTGACGGATAACCGAATAGCCTATTGGTTAGGCTGAACATAAGCCACATGGGCATCTTCTATTAAAAACTACCTAGGTAGCTCGTGGATAAAATTAAAACAAAGTAGAGTTAATAAAATATAAAATAGAAATACTCTAATACTAATTTAAGTGTATAATTAACACAAACTCTCCTATCAATTATATAATATTGCCAAAAGGACATTAATAGGAGACCTCCTTGTCCGCTTCAACACGACCCATAACCACCACATCCGCGCCATACTTTTTGTTTTGATTCGTTATGGGTATGCGCCGTGTTGCCGCTAAATACCCATCATCCCTGCACCCCCAGCGCTTCGCTTCATGGTTCAATGCATAAAACATAGCCACAATGGGGGCCGGATTTCGCTACAGAGCAACTTATAAGCTTTCATGCCGCTACTCCTGGAGATCTCTGTCAAGTCTACATACCGTGTTGTTCTGACATGCGAACTCAGAACTTCGCAAAATGTCCTACCCCCCTGGTGAGCGATGGCTATGGGGTTGGGAGCAACATGATTTCGTCGGTGCCAAGGAGGAGAAAGACTTTGAAGTCGCAACAATCGAGTGTTGGAAATACGAGAATGAGGAAGAAAAAAGCCATCCATTTGTACAAAAGAAATTCAAAATCTGTCAGTTCCAGGCGACTGATGACTGGCTGCGCAAGGATTACCCTTTGCGTGAAGACAAGCCACCCATAGCCGGGCTCAAGATGCTGGTGATTCCCTTTAACGATCGGAGTGCCCCTATGACTGAATTCGAGACAATAGCTCTTAATGCTACGTTGGGGTTGCCTCCTTATCAATATCATATGGGTTCTGTGGACATTGGCGCGAATGGAATGTTTCTACAGGACGACGGTAGCTGGGGTAGGAAGTTCTTCTTCGATCTGAAAATAGCACTTGACTTTGATGGGCTAATTGGCTTAACAATTATTATCACCTGGTGGTAGTGCTTGTCAACATCAGAACCCTTGATTGGGTAGTAATAGGAACAATTTTCCACTATAATCCGCGAACAAATGTTACGCGGGGCGTCTTTCAAATCTCAAAGGGTCGCATCGCTCTATCTGCCTTTGAAGGGGTCACTGGTCAATTTGCACAATGTAGCCATCCACTTCTTATACCCCTGCTTGCTGCTGAGCTATCCCTCGGCATGAAAATCAGGAATTTGCACTTTTCCACCCGGATATTGATGGATATAGAGGCGGAAATGGGATATGGCCTCAACATAGAGAATCGACCACAGAATCCGGACTATCGAGGGATGATCTACAAGCTTGGCAAGGGCCAAAGTAACCTCCTCCAGGCGATGGAAACATTACAGGTACTCGAATGGACGGTCCGGTTTGTCCAGCAGAAGATAAAATATATGGATGAGCATTTGGATTCGCGATACCGAGCTCGATTCACAACCCTGTTGAGGGTGTTGGACGAACGAGCTGAGTTTGTACTGAGTATAGTCACTCGCTGCACAGTACATAGGAATCTGAAAGATCGTTATAATGCCCAGCATTCCACGGTATGTACCGGTAGCTATCTATCTGTGAAGGGTAAATATGGCATCTAACTAGGTTAGTAATAGCTGCTTAATCTCGTTGCCCAAGCGGATAGTAACCTCAACATCACCATCGCCAAAGACTCGCGGGAGCTGGCCGCAGCCAGTAAACAAGATAGCTCCTCCATGAAGATTATTGCGTTTCTTACGACGTTTTTCTTACCAGGCACTTTTGTGGCGGTTCGTCTACCTAATTCAGTTCCTCCTTTGATACAAGAAAGACGCTAATAAGTGAATGAATAAATAAATAAATGAAGACCTTCTTCGCCATGCCTCTGTTTGACTGGGCAAAGCCATCGATTAGCGAAGCCACCAATACTCACTTCTGGATCTATTGGGCGGTCACTGCGCCCCTGACAATCACTACTATGACCGGGGTCGTTGCTTGGGCCATGTGGAATAACCATCGGGTTAAAATATCCAAGTTGCTGGCTAGAAAAAGTGTGGACAAAGAGACTGGAAACCTGTCGGACACGGAAATACTGTAGCGTTGCCTTTCTTTTGCGGTTCTTATACTATTTTCACTCCTGTATGTATTACACCCATTTAGGTCTTATTTCTAGGGTTAATCAGTAAATTACTATATCGCTAAATAAATACCTAGTATTATATTCTTAAGTAGCTTATAAGAGCTACTCTAATTGGATGACTACTGAACCCGAAACTATAGGAGTGTTTTAATGTTCTTGATATCAGAAAAACAGATTCAATTATTGATATTATTTATTTCGAAAATCCTCTAGCTAGTTACCTTTTTAGAGTAAAATACCACAATATAGGAAGGTTGACCATCCTAGGAGCGGGAGGAATGGAATCAGCGATTGTCTCCCACTAAACGACGTCCTGGACACTACCTTAGGTACCTATACGTATCTATTCTATCACCAGTGCACATAATATCACGACACTCGTTACTCTACGAGCGTCGCTAGCTTCCAATTCAACTCCTCCAAATCCCAGTAGGACCGTCCCTCCTTGTCTTGTCTTCCCATGTGAAGAGCCAGCAAAGCGCAGTCACCAGCGTAGCGAGAGGCAACAACAACCTTTACGGAACAGAGTATGAGAATGCAATGTATGTATGTAGCTCACTAGTTGGCTTGGCTGGTTATTATTGCAGCGTGAAAATACTCCGCAGGCACCAGGACGCTGCCTAGGTAGAAACTCATTTTAGGAACCAATAGCACCCTCCATGGCAACAGAGAGCCAAGAAAACGTGGCGCGGAAATACGAGATCAACAACATCTTCAGGTGAGTTAATTGAAGGAGGAAACTGGGGGAACAGAGTAGAGCTCGAGGACTAATTATATTACTCAGGCACCAATCGCTGCCTACTCTCTGAACTTTAAGTTGCTACCCTGGCTCTGAGTTTCTGGACGCTCTAACAGCTTCATCCCTCCCCACCAACATCCGCAAAAGGATAAATAGAAACGAAGGGCCCCGAAAATTCCAATTTTATTAATGTGCATAGCTAATTACTATCACTTGGAATCTGTATTCGTTGATATTTAACTATCTCGCATCTTCAATTGAATTTTTTATTTTTGTTTGTTTGTGTTGACTACCCTTTTTCCTTCTTAATCGCTTTGTTTGCATCGTTTACGCTTTTGTCGCTACTTTGAGTCTTCTCTCTTACCTACCTGTCTGCCTATACTTCGTTATCTACCTATACTTGATCGACCCTCTAATCGAGGAAAAGAAAAACAATGGCACCCCCACACGTCTCCGCCCTCAACCAAACCCTCCAATCCCTCACCCTAAGCAAAATCCGCGAACTAGAGAAACAACGCTCCAGCTACGAAGAACGCAAGAAGCGATTACTCGCTGACGCCGAAGCCCAACCATCACTCTACCAGCGCACGGATCGCATCCTGAAAGCCACAAAGTCCATCCACCCGACCGCAGCCAAGGAAGCCACGGTGAAGAACATCGAGCGCTGGTTAAATCAGCATTGCTATGATCCGTCCGTGACGGATGGGATGCTGAACCGGTTCGAAACGGAACTTCGGACACGGTTGGATGCGCATAGTCGGAGGCTGGCGCTTGCGGATCTTTATTCGCGGTTGTTGACTGAGTGGACAAATACACCGCATGGTGCTGGTGCTGGGGGTGTGGCGGGGTTGCAGAAGGAGGGAGAAGGCGAAGGGAGGGAGCACGAGGAAGAGGACGGAGATTTTATGGTTGTAGATGAGAGACAGAAGCAGAGGTTGGCGCAGTTGGTGGATCAGTTTGAGGCGACGGTTTTTACGCCGTTGGAGACCGACGCGACGGCTATCCATGAGTTTTTGATGCGACTTTTCCCCGAGGAGCAACATTTGGCTGCGTTGAAGCGTCTTCGGGATGGGGTGGAGAGGGAAAGTCAGGATATTTTCGATGAGGAGTCCCCGTTTAATGCGGAGAGTCTGTGTGCGACGATCAAGGGTCTGTTGACGGAGGATATCCTCAGCGAGGAGAAACAGGAGGTTCTGAAAGATTTCTCGAAGAATAAGGTTGCCTTGCGGGAAATTGCCGACGTTTTGAATATGCGATGGGCGGATCTAGAGAACTGGGATTGGCATTCTGGGGAGGAAGGAATTCCGGTGCTCCCCCGTCAACAGTTAAATGGGAAGTACAGAGTCTGGATGGATGAGGAGGTTCTGCAGCTCATCTTTGTGCAGTATATCGGGACCCGACTGTGTAATCTGCTGAAGGAGACCCTCAAGACGTTCATTGAAGATTCTACCGTCTGGAATTGGGAGTATGGTCCGACTATGACTGAAAAGGACAAGGACCGTCGTGGATTTTATCTCGGAGCAGCTGGGCCCCGGAGCCAGGCTGAGGCGGTACGCAAAGACGACTATCTTACCAAGTATTTCCTGTCGCAGTTGCCGCTATCCCTGACAACACTTGCGGATGGAGGTGCACCCTATGATGATGACGATAGTGATGATGAGGATGAGGATGAGGATGAGAGCTCGGCTAAGAATACCGACGTGCAGAAGAATATCAAGCAGCAGCTCCTCCGCAAAATTGCCACAGAGACTCTGCTCCAGCGATATCTGCACTCCGAGGCATCGGTCATCCAGTCCGACCTTAAATGGTATGCGACAGGCCTCCCACACAGCACCATTTTTGCCATCATGTCCTTTATCGGCTTCCCGGAGCGCTGGTTAGATTTTTTCCACAAATACCTAGCATCACCGCTAAACCTTGATCAGGCCTCAGAGGGCCGCACCCCCATGGGACCACGCATCCGCAGGCGGGGCGTTCCCATGGCACACTCCTCGGAGAAGTTCACTGGAGAGCTGATTCTCTTCTTCATGGATCTAGCGGTGAACCGCACAACAGGCCTCTTGCTGTATCGACTCCACGACGACCTATGGCTCTCAGGCGATCCAGCCAAGTGCGCCCAGGCCTGGGAAGTAATGAACGAATATACCAGGGTGACCGGACTAGAGTTCAACATGAGCAAGACGGGCTCCGTCTATCTAGCCGACTCCGTGGACCCCATGGTTGAAAGTCGACTACCTAAGGGCAAGGTTTCCTTCGGATTCCTCCTACTCGATCCCAGCTCTGGACAATGGGTCATCGACCAGGAGCAGGTGGAAGCACATATCCAGCAGCTCAAGAAGCAGCTGGACGAATGCACAAGCGTCATGGCATGGATTCGCACGTGGAACAGCTGCATCGGACGCTTTTTCAAAAACACCTTTGGCCAGCCAGCCATGTGCTTCGGGCAGGCTCATGTCGAGTTGATATTATCCACTTACAAGACGATGCAGGAGCGTCTGTTCGGAGGAACCGGTACCACCGTCACTCAGCACCTGCGACAAATGATCGAGTCACGATTCGGTGTCTCTGAGATCCCCGATGCCTTGTTCTATTACCCTGAGGAGCTAGGTGGTCTAGGCCTGCGCAACCCAGTCATCTCCCCTTTCCTAGTGCGCGACACACTAGACAGATATCCCCAGAAACTCCTCACCGACTATGAAGAGCAGGACCTACAGATGTACAATTTCGCGAAAAAACAGTTCGGGGAGTTGAACCCCGTCGGTCGTGCGACACGCTGGACCAACTTCGGTGCAGGAGGTTGGATCGCGGAGGGGGAACGGGATACCTTCTTCTCCTATGAGGAGTGGTCCAAGTACCGGTGCTCCCACAGTACGTCTTTACGTTATCTTTACGTGGCGCTCGAGAACACGCCCTCGCCGAGTGGAATCCAGTCCACCCCGGAGGTGTACAATGCGATTTCGCAGGCCTTGCCGCCGGGCCAGGCGGGAACTCTTGATGCCGAAGCGAAGTGGATCTTGCAGATGTATGCACCGGAGGTGTTGAAAGAATACGGGGGGGTGAGTCTGGTAGACAAGAAATATCTTCCGATGGGTATCATGACGATGGTAAAGGAAAAGCGAGTGAAATGGCAGATGGTTTTGTAGATTCTTTTCGTCTTTTCTTTTTTTTTTTTTTTTTTTGGTTATTTCTTCTATGTGCCGTTTGTTATATTCGCCTCCTTTCTTTCTACGAGTGATTCCCCAATAGTGTTCTCAAAGTACCAGAAATTGATATACGAACATACTTTTTCCTGTGAATTCCAATATATCCCATGTAATTGTACTATAGCCCACCACCTCTACCTATTGCCTTCTTCATGCAGAACGAAGAGAATATTATTTCTGGTATTGTAGTCCCGTAGCTATGAGCCTGGGATTGGAACGTGAAATTGAAATTGCATTTTATATCATAATGTAGGCGTTTGCGGCAACCAACCGAGGAAAGCGAATTTTATGGTGAGGAGCAATGCCTCGTATCACACTACACCATGATCCGTTTAATGTCGATACATAGATAGATCCATGAACTAAGACATCAAACCAGTTAATAGGTAAATCAATGGAAGTTAACAGCAATACAATAAACATGATTATATCATTATCCCACTAACAACTCAACGCTCTCCAACACTAAATATATCGATCAAAAGAAAACAAAATAAAAATAAAAATCGCCAACATTAACGTCACCATCACTATACCATCATTATCAATAACAAAAAAATAAATAAATAAAAGAAAACAAAAAATAAATAAGAATAGAAAGGAAGGAAAAAAACCCCCCATCCCTCTCATCCCCCCAGTAATCCATATACATTCATGCATAGGTAGGTAGGTACCTACCTAGATATAACATCTATGATCTATGTACTCACCCCCAATTCAAGCTCAAGCTCAAGCTTAAACCAGAATATTCAAAACCCCATTATAATTGCAGTTCGTAGCAACCCCATCGGGACTTGTACTGCAAACCCATCCAGACCCGCTACCACTGTTATCATCGTTCAACAACACCTGGCCCTTCTCCGCAATGGGACCCGAAACCCGCTCTAGTTCCATCGTGAAGGTTCCCAGATCCTCGGGGACTCCGTTCGGGAAGCGAATGTAGTATTCGCCATTGTTGCAGCGGGCATTCTGGTCTGGGACGGAGGTGGGAGACCTGCAGTTTGAGGGGTTTTCATATATTAGATTTGTGGCATATATATATATGTGTGTGTGTGTGTGTGTATCTTGTCTTGGGAGAAAGGAGGATTGGGAAAGATGTGAATTAAAGAGAGAAAGGGGGGAATTTGTCGACTCAGCTAAACTCACCAGATCAAATTGCAGTCGGTAGGAGTGTCATTGGGATAGTTGGCGTCCGTGAGGACAAAATGCATGTTACTCGAGTGGATGTGTCTGTTGGCTATGGCCCAGAACTCGGTGATGACGAGTTGACCGGTACGTTTGAAAGAGGAGGAGGAGGAGGATGCAGGGGCTGCAAAGGCAGAGGTGGCAGCGAGGAGGAGAGAAAGTGCTGTGAACTTCATTTTGGAGGGTGTTTTTTTTTTTTTTTCGTGTGACTGGATGTATGGTGGTTGATTGAGTGTATATACACTGGGCTGTCTGTGTGGACTGATGAGGGTGTGTAGATGTAGAGGATGCAAGCGAGGATGGAGATGAAAGATGAGAATAAGTAGGATACAGACTGGATTCAACGACGAATTTATATATTCCTTCAACTCCAATGTTAAGTAGTTGTCTTCCATCTCATTCGGAATATACCTACCTAGGTAGGTAGTTACGTAGTATTATGTCTCATGCTGCATATAAAATTTTATATATATAGATCCCACGGATGACAACGAGGTTTGTTTCACCCCATACAACCAATTGCCCATCAAGATAGATCATATTGTCGGGTTAGGAACCATCGATTCGAATCCTTCGACGATCGTCCTCCAGTTTATTCTTCTTTTTTTGCTTCCCAAAATAAGAATCCGGAGGCTGAGCACTACACACCTGATTGTCGATCTTCTAACTGTTTCTGCCCGGATTTCTAGGCGTATTACTTGACTTAGCTGGATTAGGTACTCTTTAGGCAACCTGTTTCTTCCTAACTAACTAACTAGGTGGTACTCCGCCAACTATTTCTCCAGAAAACTGATGCTAATATTATTATTTATTTTTTATTGCGCCTTGACGGAGAGAGATCGCCCACCAAAATCTTATTTCAGGTCTTACTTCAGCCACCAACGCCAAGTCTGCCAACGAACACAGCTTGTCAGCTCTTACCAGCAAGCATAATAAATAATATGTATAAATAAATAAGTACGTAAGTAGCTAATGAATCCGGCTTATTCAATATTCCATGCAATCTCTGCCATATATTATTAATATTAATGCATCTTAATCAAGTCTAGGCATATATCCTATAATATTTCTCAATAATAATAATGATGATGTCTTTGATCGGGTTGGCCGGGGGAACGCAGGAAAATACCGAATCAGGAATGGTTGGATACGTCACATGATTTTTTTTTTCTTTTTTTTTTTCCTTTTTTCTTTTGGTGAATCTACTCGTGAGTGGAAGCGGAAGTGGAAGAGAGTTCCGACTTCCGAGTATTTAATACATATTATTATTCTTACCGGGTATAGATAGCTAAGTACCGAATTTTACAAAGTACAAAGTTGAGACAAAGGTTAGGAGAGGAAGAAGGAAGAGAGAGGTTACATGAGATGAGATATGCGGAGGGATGTAACGCAAGGGGGGGAGAGAGAGAGAGTGAGTGAGCGAGAGAGAGAGTGCGGGGTGTATGTAAGACAACTGAGACATTATCTCGGTTCTTTGATTGGGTGACTCTTGACTACCTACAGTTTTGGGGGATTTACGTTTATGGATTATTACTAGACAGGATTAGGATGGAACTACAGGAGAGAGAGAAAAAAAAAAAAAAAAAAAAGGAAAAAAAAGGAGAAAGGGAAGTAAAATAAACTAGATATGATCTATTCATGTCTATTGCAGGGGAAATGAAGATAAAATACACCTGAGTATAAAAAGTAAAAAAAGTTTTAACGCCGGGTGATGAAGTGATTTATATTGTCTTGGGTGGTTATTTCTTCCTATGAGAAAAAAAAAATTAATTAACTGGGAAAATGAAACAAGAGAAAAAGATCAATTGATCTTTCCATTTATGCAACAATCATCGCTGCTACGGCGAAGATGGCAAGGCTGAAGAGAGAACCAGAGACGGCAGTGGCAGCGCCAGTGAAGGCAGGGCTGGTGCCGGTCTGAGTGGTTGAACCGGAGCCGGAGCCGGAGCCAGATCCTGAGCCAGAGCCTGAGGTAGAGCCGGCAACAGCGGAGCTAGTAGCAATGACAGAGCGGCTGAAGGTAGGGAAGGCGCCGGTGGAGTGAGTGGGGATGAGAGGAGCGGAAGAGATGGTAGAACCAGAGCCAGAACCAGAGCCGGAGCCGGAGCCGGAGCCAGCGCCAGCAGTAGCGGTTGCAGTAGAGCAAGAGCTGGTCACAGTAACCGGGTCGTCACCAGATCCACTGCCAGATCCACCAGCAGCAGCAGTGGTGGTAGAAGCGCTGGAGCCGCTGGAGCTGGTGCTGGAGTGAGAAGAAGTGGCCGCGGCGGAAGAGGAAGAAGACTTGGCAGAGCAGGAAAGATCGAAGAGAGGAGTGGTGGACAGGGTGTTGCCGACGATACCAAAGCTGGGGCTGGGCACGCTGGAGCCAGAGGCATCCTGGAGGGTGTACCACCAGGTGTTGGTCTCGCCGAAGAGAGGGCAACCGACCTCATCCCAGTACTGCTTGGCATTGGCAATAGATGCGACAGCAAGGTTCGCAGTAGGACCGCTGACGGGCCAACCGGTCTCAGTAATCCAGACCTCCTTTGATCCCGCAACAGCCTTGGTCTTGGCAACAGACTCGTCGAAGAGGGCCTTGGCGTCGTCGATTGAGTTGGCCATGGTGTCCTGGAAGTAAGGGTAACCATCGAAACCGAGCCAGTCGCAAGCGTCGGCGACAGCAATGTTCGAGCTGTTGGTCCAAGCGTTCCAAGTGTCGACGTGACCGATAGAGACATCCTCCAAGGCAGTGCCAGAAAGGGCTGATCGGACCTCGTTGATGTAAGAGACGAGCTCCTCAGGCTCGATACCGATGCCGGCATTGGCCTTGACACCAATCTCGGAGTTGCGGTAGAGATCCTCACTTCCAACGGAGATACCGACAACAAGCTTGGAGAGTTCGGAACCATACTGCTCGATAGCGGCCTTCAAGGCAGTGATCTCATTATCCATGTTGCCTCCAGATGCCCAGAGACCCAAGAGAAGACTGGTATCCTGAGCGATGGCGGCGGGAATGGCGGAGATGGGGGAGTTGCTAGTACCATGTTCCTACAGGAGAAAAATTAGCATATACCATGGTAAGACCGGAGGCTTATTATATTCCACATACAATCATAGTATAGAGTCGAGCACTGTTGAATCCAGAGCCGCCGACGAGGTTCTGAGCGACCTCGAACTCTTCTTCGTAATTGGCCTGAGTCTTTCCGGAGCCATCGGGGTTTGTGTTGCCATAGTTGAAACCCTTGTAAGCGGCCTCAGAGGTAGCGAGTGATAGCGCAAAGGCAAGCAGGTGTGTAAGCTGGAGTTTTGAAGGCATGGTGAATGAATGTATGTGTGTTGTGTGGGCGGAAGTAGTCGTAGCGACAGAGATTATGGAATCAACAGAAAGGTGAAGAGACCGTAGTGATTAGAATACGTCGAGTAACGAAAGTAATGATTTAACGATAATAATCGATAAAAACGATAGTTAGTGTGACACAAAGGGTGTTTGGGGGGGAGGAGGAAAGAAAGAGAGAAGTA
Source organism: Aspergillus sparsus (assembly GCA_027569235.1). Taxonomy (NCBI): domain Eukaryota; kingdom Fungi; phylum Ascomycota; class Eurotiomycetes; order Eurotiales; family Aspergillaceae; genus Aspergillus; species Aspergillus sparsus. The sequence continues at coordinate 259,663 of JAPDES010000009.1, read as the reverse complement.
GAGAAGGAGAGAGAGAGATAGAGATCCGTGATGGACCGGAAGGGCTCGGGTTTAAATAAGGCAAACGTGAGGGAGGAAGAGGAGAAAAGGCATCCAACAACACATCCAATCCGGCAGGGCAGTTCCTTGTGAAGAACAGCAATAGGATGGAGTCCGAGTGGCACTGAATCGACCCAGTGGAGTCAAGGCGTGAGTTGGTTCGTCTTGGTGGCCCAAGGTCTCGGCCTCAGATTGGTCCTAAGAATAGAAGCTTCTACCTAATAATAAGAACTCCCGAGATCCATACCGGTTCATTATTATTACCGTTGTTAATTGATATTATTAGTATCCATTAATTTAAAATTGATTATCCTCCTTGTACATGACCACCACTAATTTGCGGCAGATCACCAGCTAAACCACTGCAGGAACATCACCAGCGCCATTGGGTTGACAGATGTTGAAGGTGATGCGACAGGACAACATGACAGCGAAGGTGGATGTGGCGGCCCAATTCTCCTCCACAATGCCTTGGTTTGCTATTGTACGGGTACCATTCTTTTCTTTTCTTTTTCTGTTCCTGGTAATAATTAATTCGGTGGAAACTGGGTCCTACCATGGGGTGACAATCGGAAGTACCGTTGGACCCCCCTCCCCCGGTTGAAAAAGGGCATTTAGACGGGGATGGAAATGTGGGCTTCTCAATGCGAACAATGAACAATAGAATAATCAAGGATACGACAGTATTATTGCACGGTGGGAGCGTGGGAGAACAATAACACCCCCCCTGAGATGACAGTTGGTACTGGGGGTGATTGGCCATCAAAGAATGACCTTTTTGCTTTTTCGCCACAATCGGGAGAAACGTGTGGGCTCTTTTTTTTTTTTCCACATTTTGGCTCCTCCACTCATGATGGATTCTTCTCTTCTTCCTCCACTGAAGGAAACCTCATTTGTTTCCTTTCTAACCTTAGACGGACAAGAGTAATATTAATAATAATACCTGCTGCGACGCTACTACATAACTCTTGCTGCTTCTGCCCTTGCCTCGCCGCTTTGGGTTTAGACATCACGTGAAGGTGTACACTCCATCATGTGACATCACCATTTCTTTGTCTTTCTTTTTTTTTTTTTTCTCCTTCCAGGCCCTCCGAGTCGTCTCTCTCTCCCCATTTCACTTCCCCTCCACCCTGATTTGTCGCTCGGGCGAGCTGACGTGGTCTGGCCTCTTATTTGCCGTCGATCAACCACATCCACCGCAGCCACAACCGCCACCATATCGAGCCATCATAGCTTTTCTTTCATTAGACCTGTATTCCCCTGAGTCTGAGAATTGAACAAACCATAAATTGACTCTACGACTGACGGACCACTGGTGGTTTGTTTGATGAAAAACTACTGTGTGGGTCGCTGAAAAAAAAAAAAAAAAAGAACGCATGTAAAAGGTTGCCGATGAGTCTAGGTCGGGAGAATACTGCAAGGTACACAAAGTCAAAAACTCTCTCGACAAGTCCACAAAACTCTGCCCGTTCTTTTTGCTTATTCCATGAATGTGCACAGTAATCTATTGCTTCCCCTCGATCTGACTGGAAATTCTTATTCGTGATTTATGATGGATAGACAAATACGTAATACACGCACTCCCGAAGCTTACTAGCTCACTAGCCTGGGGAGGAGCTCAGGAGACACCGCAGGTGAAGGCTAAAAATATTCCTGGGGATAGACATGTCTCACGCCCTGTTCTTTCTGTCTTAAAGGATGTCTATCCCTGCTTGGATAAGGGGAAGGGGAGGGCAACAAAAATTGACAGTATTGTTTCCCTTTGAGAGAACACAGTCTAGAATCTTTCTGGTGCATATGGTTGAGCCAAGAAATCCCATCGCTCGGGTCTTACTAAACGCCCTTGCCTTATATAATAATTGCCAACTCCCATTTCGGCTGGGAGTTACTCTAGACACTTTTTCGGTGGAAGCCGCTGAGAAATAAGAAATTCTTATTGGTGACGTCACGGGGAGGCCTGGATTCGGGTGAATCAGGATACACTCTACGCCTGAGGCGAGAGAATTGCTGGAATAGGCAGGTATTTAAATCACGTGTTTATTAGTCAGCGGAAGAGATGAGTAGCCAATCAAAGGATAGCTGAGCTCAGCCCGATTTCAACCGACAATTTTTCACAGGCGAAAAAAAAAGGGAAAAAGAAGGCCTGAAAGATGATGATTCATGAGAGGTGAGAGTTTGACCAGAGTGCCGGCTACCGCCCCTGCGATTGGCTCAGCTCCTCCGGCAAAACCTTAACCGTTGGGGGATTGATTTCCCTGTGTGCTTCCTGCATCGTCCTCGTCCTTCCTATAGGTGTAGAAACAGCACGGACCGGTGAAGGTTCTTTTTACGGTCTAGGATCGGACTGAACATTAAGATTACTCGTTACTTATTCGACGCCTACCTCTAAAGGAGTTGATCGTTGGGCTAAGTTACCCGCCCGACAAAGAGCGGAATTTCCCCGTTGTTGAGACAAAGAGCCGATTATTGATACCTACCTATGATCGTTGAAAACCGACGAACATGCTTCAATGTATATCGGCCAGGTCCGGCCAGCCAGCCCTGCTTGGTAACCGGGGGCAGTCTTCACAATTCTAGCCAGGGCTTGTTGACAAATATATCATCGGCTGCAGATCCTAGCAAACCTCACAAGTGTCCAATAACATCTCGAAGGTTCCACCACCTGTAACCGACCCCGCAGGCCAGGGAGCTCGAAATTACCAATGAGCGGCGGCGGATTTGACGATAATGATGCGGGGGTCCATGGTCTGACTATCTGATGCGGGGTCATGATCGATTCCTCCTTTCTCTTTCCCCCCTCGTCCTGTCTTTCCCTGGTTCATTCCGCTGCAAGCTGTTCTACCTTTAAAAGCCCGTTCCCTCCCCCCCTTCAAGTTTTAGACTTTTCGATCTGTTTCTTCTATATTTTCTCTCTAGATTAGATGTCCAAGAAACACAAGAGTGACATCATGGCTGAATGCCCTGTACACAACCGCAAGACTGCCAATGTTGGAGGAGGTGGCACTAGGAACGGTGACTGGTGGCCAGACCAGTTGAAACTCAACATCCTGCGCCAGCACACCACAGTCTCTAATCCCATGGATAAGGACTTCAACTATGAAGCCGCCTTCAACAGCCTAGACTACAATGCCCTCAAGCAGGACCTTCATGCCCTCATGACCGACTCGCAGGACTGGTGGCCTGCTGACTTCGGTCACTATGGTGGTCTCTTTATCCGCATGGCCTGGCACAGTGCTGGTACATACCGTGTCTTTGATGGCCGTGGTGGCGGCGGTCAGGGCCAGCAGCGCTTTGCGCCTCTCAACAGCTGGCCTGACAACGTGAGTCTGGACAAGGCCCGCCGCCTGCTGTGGCCCATCAAGCAAAAGTATGGTAACAAGATCTCCTGGGCCGATCTAATGATCCTCACTGGTAACGTCGCTCTCGAGTCGATGGGTTTCAAGACCTTTGGCTTTGCTGGCGGTCGTGCCGATACCTGGGAGGCGGACGAGTCGGTCTACTGGGGAGGTGAGAATACATGGCTGGGCAACGATGTGCGTTACGCTGAGGGCAACCTGAGCTCACCCCTCGCTGCTGCCCACATGGGTCTCATCTACGTGAACCCTGAGGGCCCCAACGGCGTCCCCGATCCTGTCGCCGCCGCCAAGGACATTCGGGACACATTTGGTCGTATGGCCATGAACGACGAGGAGACCGTCGCCCTGATCGCTGGTGGACACACCTTTGGAAAGACACATGGCGCCGCTGCTGGATCCCACAACGGCAAAGAGCCTGCTGCTGCTGGTCTCGAGGAGCAGGGTCTCGGATGGAAGAACAGCTACGGCTCGGGTGTCGGTCCCAACGCCATCACCAGCGGTCTCGAGGTTATCTGGACCAGTACCCCAACCAAGTGGAACAACACCTTCTTCGAGTACCTATTCAAGTACGACTGGGAGCTCACCAAGAGCCCCGCTGGCGCCAACCAGTGGGTGGCCAAGAATGCCGATAACATCATCCCCGACGCTTTCGATCCCAACCTCAAGCACCCGCCTCGCATGTTGACGACTGATCTCTCACTGCGCTTCGACCCCGCCTACGAGAAGATCTCGCGTAACTTCCTCGCCAACCCAGACCAGTTCGCCGAAGCCTTTGCCCGCGCTTGGTTCAAGCTCACCCACCGTGACATGGGACCCCGCGTCCTCTATCTCGGCCCCGAGGTGCCTAGCGAGGAGCTCAGCTGGCAGGATCCCATCCCGGCGCTGAACCATCAGCTCGTCGAGGCCACCGATATTGCCGCCCTCAAGCAAGCTATCCTTGGCTCTGGCGTCGACGCCTCCAAGTTTGTCTCTACCGCATGGGCCTCTGCCTCCACCTTCCGCGGCGGCGACAAGCGCGGTGGTGCTAACGGCGCTCGCATCCGTCTCCACCCCCAGCGCAACTGGAAGGTGAACAACCAGCCCTGGCTCTCCGAGTCACTCGCCGCGCTCGAGAAGATCCAGCAGGAGTTCAACTCCGCCCAAACTGGTCGCAAGAAGGTCTCTCTCGCCGATCTGATTGTCCTGGCCGGTTGCGCCGCCATCGAGAAGGCCGCCTACGAAGCTGGCCACTCTATCTCCGTCCCCTTCACCCCCGGTCGCATGGACGCCTCACAGGAGCAGACCGACGTCGAGTCCTTCAGCCACATGGAGCCCATCGCCGACGGATTCCGCAACTACGGCCAATCCACTTCCAAGGTCCGCACCGAAGACTTCCTCGTCGACAAGGCGCAACTTCTCACTCTCTCGTCGCCCGAGCTCACAGCTCTCGTCGGTGGTCTCCGTGTCCTCAACACCAACTACGATGGTTCTAGCCATGGTGTCTTCACCGAGCGCCCCGGCCGTCTCACCAACGACTTTTTCCTCAACCTCCTCGATATGTCCACCACCTGGAAGCCCGCCGACCAGTCCAATGAGATCTTCCAAGGTTCCGACCGCAAGACCGGCCAGCCTCGCTGGACCGCCACCCGCGCTGACCTTGTCTTTGGTTCCCAGGCTGAGTTGCGTGCTATCGCAGAGGTCTATGGTAGCTCAGATGGCGAGGCCAAGTTTGTCAAGGATTTCGTGGCTGCTTGGAGTAAGGTGATGAATCTGGATCGATTCGATCTTAAGGATGGCACTCATTTGAAGAGTGTTCTATAAAACACAGTTTTAATTTCTATCTCGTTCTGTAGCTTTAAACGGATAGTGTTTATGTCATGTTCAACCTTTTTTTTTTCACTTCTTTTTTATTAAAAGAAAATAAATTATTCCATGAGAAAACAACAATAACCAAAACAGTTCTAAAACACTAACTTATTATCATCTATATTATTTACTCCAAAAACCACAGGCAAAGCCCATATCAATGCCTAGGTAATTGGATGGGCGTGAATCAACCAGGGGGCACGCAACTGCACTTTCAGTATAAAAGAGGAAGTAGAAGGAAGTTAAATTATTTTACCACACAGTTCTAAAACTTCAACTTATTATCACCTATATGATTTACTCTAAAAACCACTAGCAAAGCCTATATCAATGCCTATTAAAAAGACGTGTGTGGATATCCATAACTTACTTTCGGGGACATGCACTGCACTTTTAGTGTAAAAGAGGGAGTAGGAGAAAGTGGAGCCGGAAAGCCAGCAACAACAATGAATATGATTTGTTCAGAGATCAAGATGTGTGGGGCCAAATTAACCTGTCCACCCGGTTCGGTTCTCCGTTTGTACCTGAGTCACTTTTCACACTCTCTATCGAAGTACGATATTGTGAAGTGTATGTAAATACTTTTGGTAGGTAGGTAGGTGCCTATTAATTAGTATCTCTAATATAGAGCTACAGTGTCTAGTAGTTTAGTTAACTTAGTTTTACTACCAGGTCTTCTTCGACTTCATTCGCAAGTCGAATACTACTCCTACACACGGTACAGACTTATTCTGGCTTACTCAAGTCATCGTTCTGGCTCATTCATCTCTCTCTCTCTCTCTCTTTTTTTTTTTTTTTTTTTTCACTTTTCCCCCCGGTACATATAATAGTCTGTATATGCACTTGAGCCAACCTCCGGAAAACTAGGCGAGACGAAAATGAAACCAACCCGTCTCATCATCCTTGATTTCGACGGCACACTGGCCGAAACCCGCGAATCAATTCAACAAACTATCCAACTCACCTTCAACGCCCTCCTGCCCTCGCACCGACCATGTCCAACAGAAATCCACCGTCTCATCACAGCCGGTACAGGTCTCCTAGACACTCTCACCGCACTTCATCCGGAACCGGCTGTCTTCCAATCCACGCAGAAGCAATGGCTAGACACCTTCATCGACCTGTACGCAACAGAAGGTCAACTTCTCATCCAGCCGTTTCCAGGCGCACGGGAGCTCCTCGTCGCATTGAAAGAGCGCAGCATTCCCACCGCCATCGTGAGCAATAAGACACTGACGGCATTGCGAACGGCGCTGCAGCGCAATGGGTTAGATGAGTTTGTCCCCGCGGAGATGGTTATCGGGAATGGGACTCCCGGGGCGCAGCGGAAACCGCATCCGTCTAGTTATGTTGATGTGCTATTGCCGGTTGTGAAGGAGCGATTCGGAGTTAAGGTAGAGGAGGAGGAGGGGATGGATCTAGAGGTCTTGGTGGTAGGGGATACGGTGGCTGATATCCTATTCGCGAAGAATATTGGTGCTCGTGTGTGTTGGTGTCGGTTTGGAGACGGTGATCGTGATATGTGCATGGCTTTGGAACCGGATTTTGTGGTGGATGGTTTGGGGGAGGTGCTTGGGATTCTCGGGGAGGGGATAGATCAATAGATAGGTCCCAAGTCGTCTATTAGATATCCTTCTAGAGGAGGGACTTTTCGATATATATATTGATGCGCTTGTCTAGGTGTTAGATGGTTATTTAGTGTTGTCAATGATTCACTTTCAGGATATCTTTTGATGGTTGAAACTAGATGAACCCGTTCTAAGGTCGAAAACTATGTGTGCTTTCATGTGTTGAGTTAGCGAAAACAGTGTATATATGCTAAAGGGGAAGAAACCATAAGAGAAAGTGTATAAGGAGCTTAGAGTTAATTATCAAAGACCTGAAAGCAATCTCATGTGCATGTGTGCATTATATATGCGACTGTATATTGGAGTGTCTAAGGTCAGAAGGCGCCCATATAGGCTAAATTCAAGCGATGACAAAAGTACAGTCTCTCCAGTCACCACAACTCGGTTAAAAATACCATCCAGGTTAGTCCACCATGATACTATTATTACGAATTATTAGCCAGTCACTGCCTATGGCTTAGGATCTGCGCTCAGAGACACAAAGTTGGGGGCTCACCTCGTTGGGTAACCATCCAATGTTCTACCTATCTCTCTGCTTCAATCAGGCAGCAGTCGTAATCTAATCCATTCAATTTCCGTATCCTGAACATGAGATGAATCCAAGAATGATATATTCTTTTTTGCTATTGAGAGTTGAGAGCGAGTCGAATCATAGTACTGTACCTTGAATGTTTTCTGTGCCTGGTTTTTTTTTATCTTAGTTATCTCTCTCATTAGCTCCCCCCTTAGGCTTGATTAAACAAGGTCCTGACTAGGATAGGAATCGACGAACAAAAACAAGCTGTATTATTCATTGAATACAAGTGCCATACAGAGATGGAGGGGGAAAGGAGGGAGATACATGCCTATTAGGTACCTACCTACCTACCTATCGACAAGGGATAAGTAAGTCCAGCCAGCACCTCTTCTCTAATCTCTAGTCAGCGGCAGGGCAATCGATAGGAGAAACAGAAGAAATGAAATGGGTCTAGGTTGCGGGGTTGCCAAGGATCTGGGGGTCGCGCATGCAACGCCACGCTGACCGCGTCATGATTGGATTCATCCAGGAGCGGGGTTTGCTTTTATCTGCAAGACCAGAGTGTCCATGCCTTACTCACTACTGACTAGTCTGGATATAATTTGGTGATTGGTTATTGCCTGCCCTCCTTTTTGGGCAACTTGTCAGGAGAGTTAACTAGGGAAGTACTAGTAAATTTGGGGGTAAGGGCGGTGTTAATACGGGGTAAAAGATGGAGGGCCCCGTTCCCCCCCCCCCCCCCCTAGAATAATATTAATAATACCGAAGAATCTATCATATTCCCAAAGTAACTTCGAAAATAATAGTCGAAAAAGCTACAGTGGATCCGGGGTAGCCGGACCCATCCTCATCCCCACCGTCCCCATCGTTGATTCTAATAATGATGAAGCTTTGGTTCAGTGTGGAGTATTTATCTGTTTATTCTTTTTGTGGACAGAGTAGGAGAAGTAGCAACAATATCTCTCTTGAGTACCAGGGAAGAGGGAAGGAAAGGGAGATCAGCCCACACCTAACATCCACCCGGGTGGTCTGAGTGGTTTGAGATAGATTATTATGCTTTTCCTTTCTTTTCTTTTTCAGAAGAGGGGGGAAGGGAGGTGGGGGGGAGGGAATTTGGATTTGGATTTGGGTTGTGTGATAAAAGTAAAAGTAGTAATGATCCCTGTTGCTGTTGTATTGCAGTGTAACAAACTAAACTGGGATACAATAAATACATACATATGAGGTCACGGGCGCCACCCCTGACACTCTCACTCTCCCACTCCCTCTCTCTCTACCCTCCATCTCATTGCATGTCCAAGAGTAAAATAAAAATATGACACGTAAACTCCATTATGTCACCCCATGCAGAAAAATATACCCAAATAATCATGTCCCAAATTCCAGACCCAGAACAAAGGAAAAAAAAATAATGATGATGGTGATGATGATGCTGTCTAAGCATGTCCGTCTCTAAGGTGTATTGGCTCAACCATGCCACCTGCAAATTTCATCTCAAGACTCCCACGAGGTGATTGATCTACTTCAGGCGTCGCATGTACCTCATCGTAAGGTAAACTGCGGCCATTGTTGTGTACGCAGCACCACCAGCCGTCGTCCAAACGGGGCGGTGCATAGCGAAAGAAGTCTGCACAAGTTGTGCCCTTCTTCTACGCTTCTCTGATTGGGATGTTAGGATGGGAAAAAAAAAAAAAAAAAAGGACAAGAAATAAATAAATTAATCAAAGCATTCATACCTGTAGAAAGGAATCGGTTTCGTAAAGTGGCAAGTTGCTGTCTGGAATAGGCTCCAACAGAGGAGCCAAGAGACGAGAGGCTTTGCATGATAGGAGCCGACATCTTCGCGCACGGTAGATTTAGATTATTCAGGAGAGTATTTCACAGTAGATGGAGGGTTTTAAAAGGCAGTTGGATGGACACAATAGCCTGGGACTTGTATCGAGACTTAGGAAAAGTACTGGGTGGTACAAGGCTTATATACCCCCTCGTCATCTAAGTTGCGGGGTAGTCACAGGACAAGGCCGTCTGCAAAACAACCCAAGCTGGAAAGACCTGTCTAGCCATCCTTACATTCATCATGTCGTACCTATTATTACGTCTGGTTGGTTGGCATCTGCGGGGGTGGCGATTGGTTGACTCTCTTGAGTTATCACCTTGGAGCTATGAGCTGCCCCTGGGGCAGAGAGATGATTGCTCGCCAATAGAAAGGGCAAATAAGACGACCACACACGCTTTAGGAACGATCCACGACTTGCCGAGTCCCCAGCTTGGTCAAAGAGAGGGGTTATAGTGCGTGGTGGCGTTGTGTCTGATAATCAGCGCGCTCATATCAGGGTGTCCTAATCTTGGCAATAAAAGATCCCTGGCCCTGAACATGAGAGCGAACCAGCTTGTTACCAATCAGATTATGATATACTTAGTACTTGAAGCCGTGTTAATAGTCCTATTATTCTTCTTAGCTTCTAATGAAGCGAAAGCTAATCATAATCTCGCATGTAGTTTTAAGATTTGTTCTATTTCCCTGAAGCTACCAACAACGTTACAGAGAACAAGCCTCCAATATGCAATAAAGGTAAACCAAAGAACCTATAAAGGATTTAGATATGGCATAATCTATTATAACGAATCTCTACTACACACAAGCGAGCCAACCTTTGATTGTTTGCCCTTTCGCTTTTTGTTCGGTAGAGGTTACCATAGTGGCTTTTGAATTGAGATTTATCTGCTTAGCTTCAACTCGGAACTCTGAGACAGGACCAGTTACACAGCCCAAATTGATAAATGGGGTATTGCTAGCAAAGAAAGACCCGCACCTCTTTGATGGTCAGGGGAGCTTTTACATGAGCACAGCCCCAACATATGACTTGATGGGGATAAAGGGGATTATCATATAGACATCGTAATTAGGCTAAGTTTACTTAAATATCTCCAAACTACTCGTGACAAGCCTGCTCTATTGTTAACTTTTCATAAATCAGTTATTAATGGATCTCATAAACCCAGAAGGAGATTTATGGATTCAATCGACTGTGTATCCCCAATATAATCGATACCACCTGGCCAGGAGTAATAGATTAGCGGACCCACTTACCCCAGATTCTGCTCAAGACACCAACTTGATGGTCGCACTCATCCACGACTGTTTCTGGCCCAATGCTGTCATCGAGGGGGGCTTCTCATCTAAAACGATTTGTATATGTCTCACTTGCACTTCAAATATGAAAAATATGTGCCTTTCTTTAGAATTCCCAAACCGAGTTTATAAATCGAAGCTGAACGTGATTCTATTGCACGTGACCCATGGACAGCAAAAAAAAAAAAAAAAAAACGCACCGGAAAATAATATCGCTACATCCAATTCCACAGAGAATGATCGTTGCATCAACCAGAAGAACACACACCAAAATTACAGGCGCCCCGGATTACGACAATCCCACATACTGGGATGCAAAATTCGCAACGGGTCAAGATGTGGGTGAATGGCTGAACCCCGGTGATGGCGTCCTTGCCGCCGCCTTGTCCCTTTTAGACGGTCGGTCGCAGATTGTCCAGAACGACGACGACGACGACCACCACCACCACCACCACTACCACCATCCCCGAGTTTTACATCTCGGACCAGGAATATCCAAGCTAGGAACGAAAGTTCGGAATGAATTTGTTGCGCGCGGCTGGCCTGGAAATGGGATCGTGGTGAGTTTGAGAGTTTACTTTGCATCCCTCCCGGTTTATCTTTCTGTCATGCTTATCTAGTTCTTCTCCAACTCATGCAGAATGTAGACTTCTCCTCCGCAGCCGTTCGTCTAGGCCAAGAAAATGAGATGAAGCAGGATCACCCGTCACGAGCAATGCACTGGCTCCAAGCAGACCTCCTTTCCTGGAATGATCTTTCCGATCTTTCTAAGTTCGCACCCTTCGACGTCATCTTAGATAAAAGCACCAGCGACTCCATTTCAACCTCCGCCTCGATAAACCTTACACTACCCTCTAACGGATCCTCGCTGTGTCCTACAGTTCGTAATGTGCTCGCTCGGAACAAAAACAAAACTGGAAAGGGAGACGGAGAGGGAAAAGGCGTGACTTTCTCCCCGGTCGAACTCCTCGCGCTACATCTTGTCCCGTTGACACGCAAAGGATCAACTTGGTTTGCGCTTTCCTATTCAACCATGCGTTTCGATAACTCTCCATATCTGTCCGCCTACTGGGAGGTTGTTGATCGGACACCCGTGGAGGCGCCAGGCGGCCAGACCGCAACTGGTGCCCATACACCAGCCGTTTATCATTGGTTATATACCCTTCAGCGTAGATAGGTAAGGACTCAGGACCTGGAACTACCTACATATACCTAGATAGGTAAATTTGTGGGACTCCCTCCACAGGCAATCGCAGAGGCCGTTTAACACCCATTGGAATACGACTTGAAATTTTCAAAGACACCTGACTTGGCCGCTTTTCACCTACTCGAGGAGGCTCTTAGCCTTTGCCCTGGAATCAAAAACACTCCTGGTAAGATGGTTGTGACTCGACTTGTAGCCCTTCGTAAACTGAGTAAATGAATCATACCTCACTCGAGCTTGAAGTCTGTAAGGACCTTTTTTTTTCTTTTCCTTCTTCCTTTCTATGGGAACAATCTAAAAATTGCATAATTGTTGGATACCTTACTTCCATCTTTATATATTACATACAATAGATTATATACATCATCTCAATTGAAGTCTATAATGCAATGCAGTATCATTTACGGCGGACGAGACCGCTTCATAGAAAACGCGCAAACGGCATTCGTTCCCCTTTTGAGGACCTTCCTCCTCTTCAGGGCTGGCCCGCTATTAACTTCTCCTTCCTTAGTCTCCGCTACCGGGGCCGGGTTCGGGTCTGGAACTATCACTGGTACTGACTCTAGCTCTGGAACCGGATCCACTAGATCGAGAGCTCCAGAGCTGGATGGTGACAGAAGGAAAAGCTCGTTCATCCATCCCGCATCAGGTATTGAGGGGAAAAGGTTTGTTGAATCAAGGTCAATAGAGGCTGCAAACTCCCTCCATGGCTCAAAGGCATCTGGGTGCGCTGAGGACACTCCTAACTCTGTCCCGCTGCTCCCGTCTAAAAGACATTCGTTTTGTTTCCCGCTATCCACGGCCTGTTTAGTAAAGGCCTGGTATTCTTCAGCGATTAGGCGGTATTGGCGGGCCATAGGCCAGCTGGACTCTAGCGTCGAAAGAATAGCGATTCCTCGCTGTGAGTTCAAAGTAGCGGAAGAGACGAGTTGATCGTCGTTGGTTTGTCGCATGCAATGGAGGAGAATCACTACACTGACAAAAAGATTTTGGCCGTGTAAGACATAGTAATGACACAAAGGGACGTTTTGGATCAAGTCTTGGCTTATCTCGATACACTCAATTGCGGCATTGGCGCACTCTCTAAGAGGGTTTGGTGACTGTAACGCGAAAGATCGGTGGGGAGTTGGCATAAACTGACGGAGGAGGAGGTGTACAGCTGAAATGTATGAGGAAAGAAGCACGTATCTCTCTGTTTTTCGATCTGCTTCTGTTGTTGGAAACATTTGATTTCTCCAGCTCTGCAAATCTGACCAGAGGTCTTGGACCTGAGATTGTAGTTCCAAGTGGTTCGCCGCATCCTTCCACTTCCGTGAGCCTTGGATGGAACTCACAGTAGTGTGGATCCGACCGACCAAGCGACAGAGATGTGTCATGGCAACGAACCCCGGTGCCTTAGGGCGTGCAGATGGGAATAGGACGTCCGAGTCATTGTCATTGATAGCAAGGGGACGGCCGACATGGAGCGAAAGAAGGCGATCCATGACATACAGACACCACCAGAGTTGACATCGACGCTTAACATCTAGAAGGGGCAAGCCCATGCGCTTTGGAGAGCGCTGTTTCTATCAGCTTTGGCAAAATTGTGATATTTAATCAAGGCAAAAGATAGGAAGAGAGGGATTGATAAGTAGCCTAGAAGTCGGGGCTTACGTGAAGTCCTATCTCATATCCCAGTCGGACAGCTTGCCCAATTGTATTCCACGCTTCCCCCAGCATTCCAAGCTGGGCTAAATGCATTCCAAGAAGAGTTAGGGAGGTGATGGTGTTGATGTTGTTCTTCTGTGGCGAGGCTGTCATCAGAAATGGATCGGTAGCTCCACCGGCCGCGATAGCAAGGCCATAAAAGTGCTCTCCCAGATCTATACCCCGGTATGGGAAGCAAGCTTCGCGCGCCCAAATTGGATCTTTAGATGAGATATGTGGCGAAGACACTGCTAGTATTGAGTATAACAAAGCTAGGAAACCAGGCCTCGCACATTTGCCGGATAATACTGTCAAGTACTGCCGCTGGAAATCATCCGCCTCGATAATAGGAAATAATCGATAAACTTTCAGGAAAAATGTGTCGATCAATATATCCATAAGTGGAACTGGTGGTAGAGGCTGACCATACTGGTCCATGGCCGGTGTTGTACGACAACTTTTTCCAAGGGCATGGTATCGATTAAGTATGGATTCAGGCGATCCATGTCCCTTCTGGGCCAATCCCTGTCGAATGCGATTTTGAATACCGGAACACTCGCCTACCATTGTCACTGTTGCTCCGAGCCCAGCATATTTTGCTCCATCTATTTCATCAGAAGTTATTATTCCATAATCATCTGTGAAGACACGAGGGGCAGCCAGCTCTTCTCCCTTGTCACGAATGGTTTCCGCAGTGGCATTCCCCCCTGGTAGAATAGCTAATTCGGAGGCTTGGCTAGGGCGATGAAGCGACTCTAGATCAACAGTAGGCTGTGGTAGAGAAGACGGCTGTGGTTCTGTTTGTGGTAGACTCGAACCCGTTCGAAAGTCTAACGGATCTACTGCAGGGCGCTGGCCACCACTTTTATCTGCAAACTTGGAATTCGAGATCTGCGCAGAGATTTTCTGCTGGCCCTCTACAAGAGTTGCAACAAGGTCTTCTAAAGCCTGAATACGCTTCCCATATACCTCGACAACTCTTCACACTAATTATTAGCCAATTCCACTCATCACTAATAAATATAACTGAAACCAAAAGGAGGAGAACCAGAAACATACTGCGAATCCACAAACCCCCTCCTATACCCTTCATTTGCATACACACATTCACTGCCCGCATCTAGACAGCACTCGCAGGGCTCTGCCCCATCACACTTGGTCTTCTTTTTCCGGCAGGCTTCACAGGCACGCCAGACGCGCCTACGGTTTTGTGGCGGACGGCTCACATTAGCGACTGAGAGTGGTCGGGAACTCCTTCCATTTCCTCGATGTGTGTGAAGACGTCGTTTACCAGTAGCTGTGCTACCACTTTCATGCACATCGGATGGCATCCCATTTTGCTGGAACGAGACAAGGACATGCGCTGCATCGCGAGACGGTGTTGGAAGCCGATGGGTGGCTGGTATTGTTGCATCAGTCGCCCGGATCATCGTGTTTGTACTCTCAAAATGGATGTGATATAACGGACAGGAAGACTCGGAGTCTGCATTGTATGCACACGCACAGATGGATGGTTGAGGCATGTGGGTGCCACTCAGCGTGGACGGAGCGATTATCCGCCACTGCCGGATGCACATCCGGAGAGAAAGTGCTAATTTCTCCTCCCCCTATCCGACGCTTATCGATAACCCACCTTCCCCACTCTTGAGCAGAAGCGATGGAATTAGTACTTAATTACTTGATCGGACCAAAGGTTGGCACTGCATCTAGTTACCTAATGATAAGTACGATTGATTTAATTAGTAAATTCGTTGTTGCCCTCCTTGTTTGTCTTGCAAGTCCCCATTCCTCGCAATTCCACTATTACGAGTTGGTAGGCAGGATGGGGTAGATGTGGTGCAGACCTTCCCCCCAATTCCTGCAGGGATAGAGAATAGTATTTCGAACATATCAAGATAACACCGAATATCCTTTATCCCTCAATGGCAAATTCTTAGTGGATAAGAATTAAAAATAAAGCTTCACATATACGGGATTTACGGAGGAACAATAGTTCTATGAACCCAATGAAATTGTCATAGCCATCATTATTAAAAAGATAAGTTTGTATTGTGTACACATATTCAGCCCAACTCCAATAACCCCCCTTTAAAAAGCGCATCAAAACATAGAGCACAAAACCAATCAAAGCGATGCCTTTTCGAACTCACGCCACCTCTCCTCAAGCAACTGCTTCCACTTTTCATCATTATCCAAATTCAAAAACTTGAGCGCATTCCCCGCTAGCATATTCGCCCTCTCCTTCCATGACAAAAATCCCTCTAGTTTTGTATCGCGCGCAATCATCTTACCCGCCTCAGGGACCTCCCCAAGCGGGAACGGATAATCGCTACCCATAATCACTCTATGGGCACCAATTTTCTTGACCAAATACTCCAACAACTCAGCATCATGCGTGAGGCTGTCAATCCAAATATTTTCACGCACCGTCGCATGCTCGGTTGGCGTAACTCCACCAGCATCCCCTGCGACGAGATCGGGTCGACAGTCGTACCCGTGCTGGATGCGTCCCAGGAGGGTCGGGAAGGAACCTCCCGCATGTGCGAAGCAGAGTCGTAAACGAGGGAAGCGCAAAAGTGTTCCCGAGCAGGTGAGCAAATGTAGAGCTAAAGCAGTCTCACAAGGCATTCCAATGAGCCAAGAGCTCCAGTACTTAGCCCAGCGCTGCGGGTTCTCCTTGGAGAGAGTATAACCAAGGGGGTGGACGAACACGGGCATGTCCAGTTCCTGACAAGCGGACCAGAAGGGGTCCAGGGCTGGATCGTCCAGATTCATCCCCGCGATGGTGGTGCCAATTTCAACACCGTGTAAACCAAGCTCTAGTTTTGCGCGTCGTAACTCGACCACAGATGCGGAGATATCCTGCAATGGTACAGTAGCTAATCCAAGGAACCTAGAAGGATATTCTCTGCAGACAGACGCAATATGGTTGTTGAGATGGCGCGCAAGGACAGTAACTGGTGCAGCAGGCTGATCGTAAAAGAAGAGAATCGGGATTGTACTGAGGACTTGCACGTCTGTGTGCGCGGCGTCCATTTCTGTCAGTCGAGTGGGGATGTCGTAGCAGTTCTTCTCCACAGTGCGGAAAAAACGATCCCCAACGTACATGTCAATTTCATCGGAGTTTTTGGGGTTGGGGCGGAGAGTAAGCCATGGTGATTCATCTGAACTAGTTTCATAGGAGGAGAGATCGGGGAATGTTGGTGGCATAATATGAGTGTGTAGGTCGATCCGGAGAAGGGG
Source organism: Aspergillus sparsus (assembly GCA_027569235.1). Lineage (NCBI taxonomy): Eukaryota > Fungi > Ascomycota > Eurotiomycetes > Eurotiales > Aspergillaceae > Aspergillus > Aspergillus sparsus. The sequence continues at coordinate 243,012 of JAPDES010000009.1, read as the reverse complement.
GTTATTGCAGCAGCTAACACCCATGATGGCGGCTGTTGTTTCCTTTCTTCTTTATTGATATGAATTGAAATTGGGAATTTGAGAGAGCTATCCTGGAAAAGAAAAGCAAAAAAAAAGAGAATAAGGTTAATAGATAACCAGGAGCTGGGCAACCACTTATATACTCGACGATGTCACATTGTGTATCTTGGCCAAAACAGAAGGGAGAAGGGGGGGGGGCTGCGCATCCGGATCACATCCGGATGAGATCCGTGCTTATCATCATCTGCATTTATTTATACTCCATTGCACGACTGGCAGGGGAGTGGGCGTGTGAAACTCTAGCGGTCAAGATTATATTTATTTATTTATTTCATTTTTATTTTTACATCTCGTTTTCAATTGCTGTTAGAATGTCTGCGCTTATGCCCCCTTTCTCCTTTGCTACTTGGGTGGCTGAAAATGAACACAAACTCCGGCCTCCTGTCAACAACTACTGTCTCTACGAAGGGGATGATTTTACTTTGATGGTAGTCGGGGGGCCTAATGAAAGAAATGATTATCATAGTGAGTTTAATGCCTTCCTTTCTCTCCCTGTTCCCCTTTTAAACCTTAGTTCTAAACAATTGGTCGTCCAGTCAATGAAACCGAAGTATGTATAACCTCTTTCCCAAATGATTGTAGCGGCACCCACAATTCATTGATTAGGAATGGTTCTACCAAGTGAAAGGTGATATGCTCCTCCGGGTTGTCGAGAATGAGACTTTTCGCGATATTCGAATCAAAGAAGGGGAAATGTTCCTTCTTCCAGGTACGCATTTCTCTCAAGGGGATCAATAACATCGTCTTGTAGGACGTGAGGACTAATTAGAAATATTGTACAAAGTCAACACACCTCATAACCCAGTCCGATTCAAAGACACCATTGGCCTCGTGATGGAACGCAAGCGACCAGTTGGATCGTTGGATCGAATGCGGTGGTACTGTACTAAGGGAAACCATGCAACACCAACAATCATTCAAGAGGAGGTCTTCCATTGTACAGACCTGGGCAACCAGTTAAAGCCAATCATTGAAAAGTGGCAACAAACTGAGGAGTATCGGCGGTGTGGGCAGTGTGGAAATGTGGCTGATCCACAGTACTAAGTGGTGATGCAACCCGCAGCAGTTGGGGCAACATTCCGTACTTTTAGTGTTTTCTTTTTTTTTCCCCTTTTGTGAATAATGATGCAAGACAAGCGACGAATCAACCAATCAATTCTTAAGTAAAGAAATCCGCGCGTGATACGTAGGAACCGACCTACACCTATTAGTAACTCATCTCCCCACCGTAGCTCCCCTCATAAATGATGCCGTCCCACGTAATCCCCAGTGCGGGGTCCGGATGCTACCCGGACCAACCAATCTGCCATGAGACTTTATCAGTTCGGGTCTGATGATGATAGAAAAACCTACCAGCCTTGTGAATGAAGGACTTCGAAGTTGTCTATAGATGAGGCTTATCTCCTGTCGATCAAGAGAAGACAATGTGGGTAGAAAGCTTTCCCCATGAATCTTTTTAAATGATTTTCTACTCTGTTTCTTTAAGGCTGTCCCGCACATACCTATAAATTCCAAAACATTCATCAGGTTAGGTCCTAAAAGGTAACTCTTCAGTATCTTTGTTTGAAAATCAGTCAGGTAATAAAGCTCCAGCTTAGCAAACGCAAGACTGTATGACTATTGTCAATAATCAAAGGGTATCCATTCCCCAAAGTGGAGCGATTTTATCCGGTATCGGATATGGATATGCTTCCGGACCATATCCACAAAGCCCCTCATCTCCAATACTCTAACTCTAATAGATAAGACAAGATCTCCCTGTATCAACAAGAAAATATACAAATTTTGCATCAATTGACACTCAGGTCAATTTATAATCAGCAAATAACAATGGCGATTCCTGAACCCTGGAATTTCTCCACCCTGGAGGCCGCCCAAGAGCATCTTGGATCTTCTAATTTCGAGCCCTTCCCAATCTACAACTTGATCAGCGGAAATTTCACCCCCCAATCCTCTAGCGAATGGGTCGACGCCTTCAACCCCAAGACAGGTCAACTATTTGCTCGGGTCCCGAACAGCTCGCATGAAGATGTTGAGATCGCCGTGCAGGCAGCCGAGGCTGCCTTTTCCTCCTGGTCCCAGACCCCCCCTGCTGTTCGATCTCGGCATTTGAGCCGTGTCGCCGATTTGATTGAAAAGCGTCGCGAGGAATTTGCAATCTGGGAAAGTATCGACCAAGGAAAAACGCTAGCTCGGGCAAGGATCGAGATTGATCGTGCTGTTTCCAACTTCCGATACTTTGCAACTTATATTCTCCACCAGCATACCAGCGCGCGTTGGACAGGGGATAATGTTCTCACGTATGAGCATCGCTCACCCATCGGTGTCTTCGGTCTGATCTCTCCCTGGAATATGCCCCTGTACCTCTTAACATGGAAAATTGCCCCATGTTTGGCTTTTGGATGTACCGCTGTCGCGAAACCAAGTGAAGTGACAAGCATGTCTGCCTATCGTACGTTGTGTGCCTTTAGTTTCTTTCTCTCTTTTTCCGCCTCCCCTCAGTTTACAACTCGAGCTTACATTTATTAGTTCTTGGAAAGGTTTTCCAAGATGCTCAACTTCCGCCTGGTGTCATTAACCTTGTCTTTGGTGGTGGGAACCCCACTGGATCAAGCCTTGTCAAGCATCCCCGGGTCAAAGGTATCTCGTTTACTGGTGGTACAGCGACAGGTATCCAGATCCGACGCGATACTGTGGAAGATATAGGAAAGCACATTTCATTAGAACTAGGAGGCAAAAACCCGACTCTTGTCTTTGATGATGTAGATCTAGATCAAGCAGTCGCTACAGCTGCCAAGGCCGCATTCGAAAATCAGGGCGAGGTGAGTGTGGTTCTTGCTAATGCTTTAAACCCCCAACATCAGCAATCGAGAAAAAAAACACTGAATTTATAATTTCCATCTAGATCTGTCTCTGCGGTTCAAGAATTTATATCCAGAAGCCTATTTTTGATACCTTCCGTACCAAATTTGTCGCATACGTCAAAGAAAACTATATCCTAGAAAAGACTGTCGGCGCTGTTGTGTCTCTCCCACACTATAGCAAAATCCGATCATATCTCGTCCTCGCTGCGGAAGATGCAGATACTACTTTCCACCTAGGATCTATACCACCAGAGACTCCCAAAGACGGATACTGGATCGAGCCAACAATTCTTACTGTTTCGGACTCGAGTCTACTTTTGAAGGATGAAATATTCGGACCGGTGGTTACACTCAGCACCTTTGACGGCGAGGAGGAGGCTATCAGTGTTGCTAACGATAGCAAATACGGCCTCGCCAGTATCCTACTAACTAAAGATGGCGCTCGAATGCGGCGAGTTGGTGAAAGATTGGATGCGGGGCTGGTGTGGGTGAACTGCTGGCTAGTGCGCGAGTTGGGGACTCCGTTCGGGGGTATGAAGGCATCTGGAACAGCGCGCGAGGGAGGAGATTATAGTCGGGATGTGTTTACAAATGTGCGAACGCTGCATATTCCTCAATAGAAAGCGATGGGCTCTATAATTTTCACTTAGATAGTTAAAACCTAGTTTTTCTTTTTCTTATTCTCAAGTTAAGTATGCTTTTTATTACCATACCAAGGACAAAACGTTTCACTTGTTAATTCCTTGATTCAACTGTATCTTCCTCAAACCAAATCTCTATAATTTTAAACTCGAGACATTCCATACACACCCGAAATATTCTCTCGTTTCGGGCCACTCTTCGCTACCCCTTACCTAGGTAAAGTAGATGTCCCTAAAGGTACCTTACCTAGTAAATACTACATGTTTATTCATCTAATAAGCCAATAAAATATACAACCAACTCTTAAAATTCATCCAATTACCTCTAGAAAAACTAAAAAAATAAAATAACCAAAGGATATAAATTTAAACCTCCACCTCAACAACAACCGTACACTTAATCTCCACCAACAACCTCGGATTTGGCAACTCCTTCACCCCAATTGTCGTCCTAGCTGGCGCATCAGCACGGTCCGGCCACACCACATTCCACTCCTCATTCATGCCGCTATAGTTCTGTGGCAGATCGATCAAGAACACAGTAGCATCGACGATATTGTTAAGTCCACCCTTGCCATTCGAGGCGCCTTGGATGACAGTTTCGATATTACGCAGGACAGCCGCTGTCTGCGCTTTAATGTCGAGCGTCCAGGTGCCATCGGGATGCTCAGTGACGCCATCCCAGGTGCCGTCGCCACGGCGGGATGATGTCCCCGAGACGTAGATTGTACGGTGGGCGGTTGTTGGAGCGAGACGGGCGTGTGGGTAGTTGGCGAGACCTTGGGCCTTTTCAACGCCGAGGAAGAAGGGAGTTCCGTTGGACATTTTGCTTTTTCCTTTTTATCTGTCGAGTGGGTGTGGTATTTTCTTGTTTATTGGAGGTTAATGAGATATAGAGGGGAAGAATTTGTCTGAATGAATGAGTGGAATTGAATTGATACAGAGACTAGAATGAAGAATTGAGGCTGTAGATTGGTCTAAAAAGGAGAGAAATGAGTCGTGGTGATGCAGGGGGGTCATTATATCATGGGTGAGGGGAATGAATAGGTGGGGAGGGGCAGCCGGATGCTATCCGGGTGAGCAATGTTAGCTATCCGTTATCGCTCCACTTGGAGGGGGCGGCTTTTTTCATCTCCGGAAGTTGAAATTGGAGAAAGAAAATCTACGAACTCAACTTCAGTCATTGAACAGTATGAAGGTAATTAAGTCCCTGGATTTGCCCGCCCCTCCGCTTTCAGTTCCTTTAATCTAATGAAAATATGCCCCTAAAATCCTCATAAGTCGACAAAAAAGCCCTCAGAGCTTTGCGCTAGGAGGTTTTCTTCAGTTTTTAAAATTTTCTAGTGTTGAAAAGAATTAAAATACATAATACATAATACAAAAAATAGAAAATAGAAAATAGCCTTAAGTTTCTTAAGATCAAAGTTAAATATCTCTAGTGGTGGTTGCCTCTAGGTCCTGCTGAGATTGTAGCCTAGCCCTGATTGTTATATATAGAGTGTTGACGCTAGTGTGATGGCACTTATTAGCTACTAGAAGCAACCATCAAGCTATGGTAGGACCCTGGAGAGAGGAGAAAAAGAAAGAGGGGGGAATTATATATTAAACCCCATTACATCTTATAATCCATGTCTAATCCTCGTGGAGATGTCACTAACATTTGATTGTCTCCCATGACGTCTAGGCGCACGTGCTGCTCCGCCACGAATCAGGCACCGAGGTAGATTATACGTCATGAGGAGCGACAAATTCAGATGTCAGAAAATCGTGGACGCCTTAATTGTGCTGCCTAGCAGGTTTATACAGTAAGTAGATTGTAAAAGAGGATTGTCAACAGGTTTTGTTTATATGAAGAAGCAATACCTATGAAGGTTTCTAGGGAATCGCCGCTATACTGCCTCTGAGGACCGCTTTCCAGAGTGGGTCATCAGTGACCGCCGCCAAGTTTAAGCTCCATCTTCACCACCAAGACCCAGTCCGACCTCAACTCCCCACATTCTTCCGCTCAGTTCTTTTGTCCTGCTCCTAATCTCCCAACCCACCACCATGAAGATTGTGTATATTGGCGTAAGCTAACTAAAACCCCATTCTAATGCCCGGATGTTAATTTTTTGGTCAGATTCTCCGGCAAAACCAGCCAAACGACGCTATCGAATTATGCTGCGAGCGGGAGCTCAGTAGCTACTCCCGTTTCACCAGGGGCAGCATCTCAGAATTCACCACTTTGTTCAGCAAGGTTTTGACGGATCGTACTTCTCCTGGGCAACGACAAGACGTTCAAGAAAAAGGCAAGTAATGATTCGATGATATAAAACTAGCTAGCCTGGGATTGTGGCACGGAGGCTGGTGCTCCTACATTGATGGAAAGGGGGCGGCCAACTTTTATGAATTACCCCTTCTTTCTAACCATAATCCCGGATACAGATTTCACTTTTCATGTCTATGCCTCCAACCAATCTCGCGGTCTCACCGGTGTGATCATCAGTGACGATGAGTACCCTTCTCTCGCCGCCCACCAGGTCCTCTCCAAGCTCCTGGACGAATTTATTACCCAGCACCCCGCGGCCGCAACCATGACCGGTCCTGTCACCTTCCCCGCCCTGCGCACCTATATTACTCAATACCAAGACCCCCAAAATGTCGGAAGCATCTTGAAGATTCAGAAGGAGCTAGATGAAACCAAGGTTGTTCTACACAAGACTATCGAGAGTGTGAGTTTTTACGAAACATGCTACTGGGCTTCGTTGTTTCTTCTAGGTACTAATGCATAGCTAGGTTTTGCAACGAGGGGAGAAACTCGACGATCTGGTTCAAAAGAGTGAGGGCCTGAGCTCTCAGAGCAAGATGTTCTATACCAGTGCGAAAAAGCAAAACTCTTGCTGCATCATTATGTGAACATACGATCTGCATTTTTATTCCTTTTTTATTTTAATTTTCCTGCTCTTAAACCTTACGACCACGTCTCTTCTATTCTGCTCATCTATCGCAAGCTATTCTACGTGTCTAGCTTCCATATTCCTGTCTACTTCCTTGAGGCTTTGTGCATCTGATGAGATTTCCTGCTGGCTGCGACTTGCGAATATACTCAATTACTCGACTTGATTTACTTATTTATAAGACTTTTTCCCCTTATTTCTTTCTTTTGTGTTCTCACGAAGAATATGCTTCACTGTTTTTGTTTTTATTGTCTTGGCCCCTTGTCTACCGTAGCGTTAGGGTTAGGTAAGATAGAGACACCTCACGAAGACTAACAAGTTCACGAACTATGTTACACCCTCTCTTTCTTCCTTTCACAAAGCAGAGTATATATTCTTCCAGGCGCATTATTGCCTAAGCCAAAAAAAAAGAAAATAATTGTGAGAAACAAAACGTACCCTCCAGTCCTACTGTTTTTGCATTGCCCAAATTCGACTTATTCAGGCCATTAGGTAGGTACGTGATTGCGAGAATAGGAAGGACACGGAGGTCAAATGTCTTGACTAATGTAATTGAGGTCAATTAAATAGCTGAGAACCGAGAGGTCTGTCATCTCATCATCCGGCTCAAGAAAGACTCGACAGCCGTAGGATTGTTCATAGTATGAAGGCTTGCCATGTTTTAGCTTCTTGTTGCAAGTCAATACGTTGCAAATCAAGAATGCTTACCTCAAGCCTCTTCTTACTATTAAGAACATGTCACTATTATCATGAATAATCGTCTATCTAGCATTAGGCAGAGGAAGGAACGTATATATCATGCGTTCCCTCGGCTTCAATCCTCCTTAACAGCAAGCCGGTAACACTACCTAGGACCTAGATTTAGATCAGGAAAGCGTCTCCACCCAGCTTTGAAGGGGGGCCGTTACTCTGAACATATAACTAAATGGAAAAGATCCCTTGCCTCGGTTTTTACAATACTTTATAAGCCTTTGGTCCCCGCCCTACGGTGCAATGGTCTCGAATATGATAGCACCACAGATCTTACCAAGTGGTAGCGGAAATGGTTCAGCGTACTAGTTGTATACCCACCTCGGTTCATTTTTCCAACTACAACAACTACAACATAGGTAATATCTAGATTACTAGTCTAGTAGTTACCACCAATTTCATCGGGCTTTCTATTTCCCCCTCATTTTATAGATTTTTAACATATTTTACCTCTAATTTTCTATACTTACCTTTCCCCCCTCCCTTGTAGTTTCACTACCTACCCTTACTTCTTCTTCTATCTTCCACTTTCCTTGATCCATTGCCGAATATTCTGTCCCATCCTTTCACTCACCCCTTGTTGTTTTCATGTATAACCAAAGATGAATATCCCAGTCCCTAAGCTCGATTCCCCCGGGGCGCCGTGTTGATTAAGGTCTTATCAAACTGCCCTAGGTTTGTGACCGTCAATACTGCAACATAGATATTACCATAATTTCCAGATCTTGAAGCACCGTAGGAACCTATCGGTACTTCGATGGGGCACGCCCGGCAAAGAATTTACGTACAGGGCATTCTGAGCAAGGAAATATCGCTATGTGGAGATTCTGGAAGCCTGAAATTTGATCAAAGGAACCTCATAATCCTACCAGGAAACACTAATTTGCAAACCACTTACGGGTATCTGAAATATCCTCGAGGAAAGGAACATTTGATATCGCGTATGGTCACCAAGATCAAACACCATCAAATCTGCAGCCCAGAGAAAAGGGACAAGATGCCAGCTTCTTTATAACTTACACTACTCGCAGCAGAAGAGCCTAGCGGCAAAGAGAAAGTCCCGGGCTCTATTTCCGACAAGGGGACTCAATACAAGTTGCTCACACTTACGCTTGGTGATTTGCTGGAATAAACGAAGAAAGCAAGGAAAAATTTAGGAGCGCGTTGGAGTGTTCCTAGGCTTAAGATAAATAGATGGTTGGAGAGCTTCCGTATTCGGCCCTGAAGGCACAGAGATGATTAAATTCTCTAAATATTGCTAGGATTAATGAAGAGAAGGAAACAAAAATAAAACAAAAACAAAAACCTTCTTTGTCTAGCTCGAATCGCCAGTCGATAGTGCTTCATTGGAGAAGGGTTCTCTGCCCATAAGCATATGTAGCTCTCCAGATGTAAAAAATTCCAAAGATTCAACCTTGTCGGACAAAGTCCAAGGGCTGAACTGGCAGATCAGGGAGTATAGCAACCACGAAGTCAACAACACAAGCATGTTTACTAAATCTAGCCACCGGGATTTGGACAGAGCTGCAGATGCCGATTCTGGACAGGGATTCCTAGATATTTGGGCGTGAAGCAAATAAACAATAGTCGATTATTCTCGATATACTCCTGTTTATTTCGTAAGAAACCTTGCGGAAACAGAAACACTAGGCTGAGCAGTCCCACAGCCTTTCTCGTATGTAGATAAATAGGAATACATTATGTATTAATGGCTGCGTAATATGCCAATTCCCACCAAAGGGAAAAAAAAAAGGTTTAAAATAAGCAAATAACGAACCAAAAAAGGTTGATTGATAAGATTCAACTTTAGCTAAAAACTTTAGATCTATACCCCTCAGTCCTAAACAAACCCACTTTCTTCAAAAGAAAGTATCGTATCCTCTCTAAATGGTGTTTTCGGAATTTGCTGGACAAGGGTCTAGATCTAGACACTACCTGGTACTTGGCAGGTCTCAACCACTTGGCTAAGGAAGTACAACGTTGGATGTTCCCCAATTACAAAGCATCAATTAAAAGTATCAAGTACGCCTAATATCCCATAAATGCGAGTTTATCTTTAACACTGAGAAATTGAAGGATGCAAAGAAACACTGCCACCATTGAGACAGCCTTGCCTGTCCAAGCCACAAGTCAGGTCGTTGTGACGACCCCGCACCTGTGAATTGCTTTTTCCTCCCATGTAATAATAAGAATAGCCGCCCGAATCGAACATGCGATTTCAGTGTTCCGTCCCACAACTTCATATCTCTTTAGATTGGGACACAAAGATACAACATTCGAGAAAAGAAAACATTGTCCCCTCTCCAGAATGATTTCATTCAGGGGTAGGTCCACTTTCACAGGAGTTCGCATCAATGGCGAGGGAGATCTTCTCTGCTCATGTGGGTTTCGCATGACGGATCGTCAGGTTGGAGACCGTGACAGCCCATATCGTGGGCAAAAATGTAACTAAACTTCTCTACGTTTTGCACCTTAAATAATATCTCTTGATGTAGCAGGACCTTTTGCTGACCTTATCTCTCCGGTCCAAGTCTGGTGCTGTCGAAAGTATCGGAACGATGCAACCAAATGCCAAACGACGATCTGGTTTGACGAGGAAGATAAAGTGAGGAAACTGATTCTTCCCTCTATGATCGCACCTCGAACCCCAAAGCAAGGTAAAATCCATGATTACTTCAGTTCCTCGTCAAAGAAACGAAAGGAGACACCTCGCGATGATCATGGGTTCTTTTCCCTTAGTGATGATGACAACGGTAAGAATAACGTTAGTTTGTTGGGCCATAACATTAAAAATTGAAAAACAAGAAAGGATAAGAAAGGGAAAGGCTGACACATGTTTTTCCTTTGTTGTTTCTTAGGTCCGCCTAGTTCGCCTTCTCCCTCCGAACGCCAGGCTAAGAAACCGAAACATACTGATGTATCCACTGAAAATCACCAGTCAATTCGGAGGTCTCTATTTGGTGATAGGGGTAGTAGAGATAGAATCGAACCCCGTACTAGTAGCGGGGATGACAAAAACTCCTTCTCACCCAGATCCCCCAACCCACCAGCCACTCCCCCTCGACATTCCCAAAATAACAAGCCCCCAAATCCAGTGACCCCCCAGGGTCCCAAGCGAAGTGAAACGGGGCTTTTTACCCCTCAAACTACCGAAAAGATCCAAGTATCTCAGTATGAGCCAGGTCGGCTCAGAACGCTTCCTAAAAGCAGCTATTACCTTCAAGCAAAACTCAACACTTTGCAAGATGGCGAAACCAGTGATTCGGACACATATGACTGGAGCGATAGCCTGGAGACGGAAGCTCGTAGTTTTGCAGAAGTAGTTGAAAAATCTTCAGAGTAGAAATCTGGTCGGTACTAGTACATTGGAGATCGATAGGATTTGCAGTGTGGATGATTTTCACATATCGGGATTAACCAGCAGCTTCCAAGAGTGAAGCAAAGGGCGTTTGTTGATTTGCGATGCAGGGCATTCTTTATACCTATTTTATTTTGTCTTTTTTCTAAATTTTGGGGTAATAGATGCCAATACCAGCCTTATTTCCCTTTTGTCATCCAAACTTTATAGCATATGTTAACATATTCTTACAATCCCTCCGTGTAGTCCAAATATTACCTCTTTTTATAGTACTTTCACCACCGGGCCAGGCATATACATACTTGTAAATCATTAGATCAATAGTTACTTTGTTTATTGATTGATACTGATAAATATTTGATTGGTATAAGCCTTTTCAACATAGAATACAGTAACCACGAGAAACTGTCTATAATATTGTCCCAACCTTGGGGTAGTTAGTTTAGCTAATGCCTGATTATCACTATTTTTCGCATTTCAGGTAAATGTCCTGCCATCGCTTCAGGTCAGGCAGAAAAAAAACTGCAACCTCAGGCAATAAGTTTAAAAAATGCCTTAGGCAATAATAATATTCCGTAGTGGGTCTGGGACACTCCAAATGCGATTTGAATACAGAAGGCGGTGTCAATCCAATATGATAACGCTAGTCCACTTTAGTAAGTTTAGTCAGCAGTATCTCCAACAATTTTTTTTTTCGTTGTTCAGAAGAAACCAAGAAGAGGTGCAGGGACATATTGAACAGAGGAGAATTTCTCACCCAATTTCACCATGCGTCCCCTTACTGAAGAAGAGACTCAGACTCTCTTCAAGAAATTGGCTGAGTACACTGGCGCATCCTTAAAGAACCTAATCACACCTCTGGACAATTCACCAAACGCCGACCGCTATGTTTTCCGCCTCTCCCACGGCCGTGTCTACTATGTTCGTCTCTCTCTAGCCAACCTGGCTACGTCGATTCCGCGAGATAACTTGCTGTCACTTGGTGTTTGCATGGGTATGTAAATATTCAGTTGTCTACATAATGGCTTCCTTGCCAAAATTAGCCCGATATTAACCTTCAACCTTTTTCTCAATAGGCAAGTTCACCAAGACTGGAAAATTCCGTCTACATATCACATCCCTTCCCATCCTCGCAGAACACGCACGTAACAAGATCTGGATCCGACCTAACGGTGTGATGCCTTTTCTGTACGGATCCAACATCGCTAAGGCCCATATCGCTCGCTTCCCCGATGATGTCCCCGAGCACCAGGGAATCATCGTATGCACCCAAGACGATGTCCCTCTTGGTTTCGGTATCACAGCAAGGGGTACGGCTGAAGCTAGACGGTTAGAACCCACTGCTATTGTTTGTTTCCGACAAGCGGATTGTGGAGAATACCTGCGCGATGAAGACACGCTTTTCTCGTCCGGATAGACGAATGAAAATTGGGAAGGGATCCTTGCAATGACTAGGAAAGGAAGGGTGTGGGACAAAAATAACATTTATTTTTTATTATCTTTTTATTCATTGTACAAATGCAGCTGCTATGCATTGAGGAAATCGGCATGAGGCTGGTTTTTCACCCAACATCTTGACGACGATATGAACACCGCCCGAATTTACAAAACGTTTCAGCTCTATACATAGGCTGGAATTTTTTCCTATCTCCTCTTTTGCGACGAGGCGATTAGCGAACGGGGTCAGCCTCGAGCTCACACATCTACGGTATAATTTGGGATCGGTCATCGAATTCCAATAATCAAGGGCTACTTCAAACAAAACGGATGTGTTTGGAAAAGAGTGGCACAATTACTCGGGGGCTACTTAAAATTCTACCTATTATGTCCTCTCGGACAGTCCATATAGACCTTTTGCTACGAATTCTAATCTTACCATTACTTGTTCAACTCCATATAATTATCCAACCCACGTCGGCTTGCCAAATAGAATCGTTTCTTTTCATGCTCAAATATAGTAAATGACAAACGGCTTGATTTGGGTTCACCCTGAAAAATCCGTCCCTGCCTGCACTTAGCATTGTCGTATAAGTCTACGTGTAGGGATTCTGGAATAATCACTCTATGCACTGGTAATCCTCCCAGCTACAAGTGGTAGATATCCATAGACTTTCTTCTGTCTTAGGGCTATCAGAACCCAGAGTATAGGTAGGGCATAGTCATATGTATATCCCCGAAACTCCATCCACCAGCGGCACAGGTTTAAATAGGTAGACCTTAACCGAGGTCAAAGTTGAATTGCCTCAGAGTATTGTCGAATAGCAGGGCATTTGTAGATTCTATCCAAAAGCCAACAGTTTGGAACTTTATTCGCAAACAGATTTTAAGATCTCGACAATTCCGAAAAGTGTTATTCCTAGGCTGGAAGGCTCGGTGAGAAAAAAGTAGATAACTTGGAGGTAAAGAATAAATATAATGAAAAGATCAATGACTAGCACCTATATCTTTATTATAAATACTAGAAGTAAGATGGATCCCATTATTTCTTGTTCTGTTATCTAAAATGGTGGTGCACGCGATCAGTGATCATTATTGGTTTGATCCTGAGAAACTTTTTAAGCATAACTTAAACAGGGATTTGGGAATAAGCTGCATGAGTTCCTCTACTCCATTGGTGTTCCTCTAAACAAGATCAGATTATGCCCTGGACTATAATTGACTTTATTAGTATGGGCGTGATGAATGTACTCCATACATACATATCTAAGGAGAGGATCACTGACATCAGGGTGGTAGGTCTTGAAAAGTGGGGGGAAGAAGATGATAGGTTTCCTCGAGTCAGGCAGCGATAGAGTATTAGTAATGCGAGTGTCCTGGGTCATTAATGTGGGTCTGAAATAGAGTTTGGGGCCTGAACTGCCAGAAAGTAGCCTTATTTGCGTATTGGTTTTACCAAAGTTACTGAACTGAAGAACAAGGCTACTTTACATTGGTCATGTGCTTCAGGGTGCCGCAACTGATAGAAATTGGTGTAACCTGTCTGTAATTAGTCGTATGCTGTATTGAAATACCGGTATAATACATTTATCTTCACCGTGGACCAATTATCATGACTACTAATTACCCCTCCCTGATCGGATTGATAAGAAGTTGAAAAAGAAAAAAAAAATAATTCATAATCAATATTGCAAGGCTGACCAACTACCCTGACCGGACGACAGATTTGCGGTCTTAAAACTCACCACCGAGGAAATAGGTAGTCGTTAGTACTCATTGCTAGAATATTAAAATCATTTTTTTCATCACCTGATTCCCATTTTTGTCCTGGGTCAAGACAACTCCAGATTAAAAATCGGATTTTCTTTTCTAATTCTCAAGGTAGACTGCAAAGTTCGCCTCCCTTCCCCCCGCCTTTTTTCACTCATCCACCGACCACACCCTCCCCCTTCTCTCTCGTTCCCTTCATTGCACCAGTTTTTGGATCTCCCATTTCAGAAAAAAAAAAAGGAGGTGAATAATAATCCAAAACAAAATGGCTCCCTCCTTTGTAACAATTGACACAACCCCCGATTTCGACATGACTCCCGCCCCTCTCTCACAGTCGAACGATAGCGGCAAGCGCACGCTTCTCCTTGCACCCCCTTCAATCGCCACCCATGAAGAAAAGTTACGAGATCTCTTCACCACATTCGACCGCAGCACGACCGACCTCCAAATGCTTGATCGAGTCTCTGCCGGCTTTGTCTCCCTTCCCGCCAATACATACGACTTTATTCTTGTCCTCACAGATGCGGATGGCGCCCGACGGTCGGAGGCCCTCCAACTGCTGAACCGGGGAGTGTATGCCGCTGTTGTCCCAGCTATGAAGGGTGGAGCCAAGCTCCAGACACAGGATAGTTACTTTGGGGAAACTGAGGCACGGGAGGCAGTCCTGGCCGGACTAATTCAGACGAACAACGGATTTGAGAAATTGGATCTCGGAAATAGCTCCGCGGTGCCTCTGAAGCTGGGAGGAAGGAAGAAGAAGATTGCTGCTGCTGCTGCGCCGCCGCCTCCTCCACCGATCATTGATAGCAGCAGCAACGACTTGATGAATGATGATGAGCTGATTGATGAGGACACACTACTCTCAAGTGAAGATTTGAAGAGACCGATTATCCAACGTATGTTCTACCTTTCTATTTTTTTAGTTATCCCTTTACTTTTGAGGTGAATCTACACTAGATGGGGAGGAATTTTACTAATAACATATATATTTAGCCCCCGAGTGCCAGCCTAAGCCTGGAAAGAGGCGTCGGGCCTGCAAGGACTGCACCTGTGGTCTAGCAGCCCAGCTCGAAGCAGAGGACAAGGAACGACGCGAGAATGCGGACAAGAGCTTGAATGTGATGAAGCTCGAGACAGATGATCTGAACGAGTTAGATTTCACAGTGCAAGGAAAGACCGGCTCCTGTGGTAACTGTGCTCTTGGAGACGCTTTCAGATGTGATGGATGTCCGTTCATCGGTCTTCCGGCTTTTAAGCCAGGCCAGGAGGTCCAGATCTTGAACGATATTGCACAACTTTAACGGTTTATTTTATTTTGTTTCATCTCACTTTTGCATGTTCATGGATGACTTGATGGCTTGGGGGGTTTGTTTTTTGAAGGATTCTGTTTCCGTGCTGTTACTGGCGTTGTATCGAATAAACACCTAGTTGGTAACTTTTAGACAAAAGATTTCTCTTTCTCTTTCTTTTCACGTGTAGATACATACCTATACGTTTTTTGCCAATAGGGCTTGGGATTTCAATCGGGGATTTATTGGGTATATATCATATATATATCTTATGGGTTGCGAATCTAGAACAAATTGATATACTCAAAATAGCGGATCCCTCGTTACTCGAGGGTGGAGGCAATTTTCTATATATCAATATATCTTCCTCAGTTTTTAATTCTTCTTTAAAATATAATAGTAATTAATATAAGGTAATTAAAATGATAGAGCGAGGGAGGGAGAGAGAGATTTTAAAGCGACACAATAATTAATTAAATAGTTATGCTACCACTAACTACTAACAAGTTATTGGTGAGGCAAGCTTGATGAGACTCGGCCATATCTATAATTGGCTTTTGATATATTTAACAATTTTGAGGAGGGGAGCATAAGAAGTCCTCGATGGTCTAACGGTCATGATTTCCGCTTGTCATTCCTAAATAGGAAACGAGCGCGGGAGACCAGGGTTCGACTCCCTGTCGGGGAGACATCTTTTTTTGCTTTTTGAGATTTTTCCTGCCCGCTTACATGTGCAACCACACACTTTTATCATGTTGGTTATTTTATTATTATTATTATTTTAATTCTTTTCTTTTCTTTTACTCGTTTTTCCTTTTCGGTTCGCTTTTTGAGGTCTTGTGGGAGGTCTAGTGATATCGCCCTATGTCGTAAATGCAAGTCATCAATTTCTTTATACACTCAATTCATAAGTTTGTATTGTTATGTCGTCGTCCACATTCCCAATTCATTACATTTATACCACACATACCTTCAACGTAATGTAGAGAAAAAGAAACGACTGGAAAAGCCCATTCAGATCGGTTTTCGAAACACCATCCGATCCAGGATATAATGCATTTCATTCCCTTTCACGATTTCCTCTAGACACATCTCCTTGACCCTCTCAATCTGAGCAAAGGCCTCTGGAGTCTTCCCATTTCTGCTGTGAATGACCATCGGAATGCCCATTTCCAAACAATACCACATTGTCAAAAGACGGTCCTCGTCGCATGGACCGAATGAGTCGCTGGTGAACGTGTCATTAGCGACGGGTGTCATTCCGGCTATGGCAAGCGCCTCGCCCGCAGATTCGGCTAGTTTGAGCTGATACCCGTTTGATTGCACCCAGAGGAGGAGATCTTTCCAGATCTCTAGGTGCGGAGCGCTTGAGGGCCGGGCTAGGTGCGCGAGGAAGTCGAATTCCTCCCATTGTATGTAGCCCCCGGGTTCTGGCGGGATTGGTTAGATTTGGGTTTGAAGGTTTCAGATTGAGGAGGAGTCATTTGTTCATTCATATGTCATGCATGGATATGTGTTTGTAAACTGAAAGCATGGAGATGTACTTAATAGTTCAAGAATGTTTTGGATGGCGGTTGCTAAGTCTGATGGCGTTTGTATGGCCATCATGACGAGTCGGATATGGACCACATCATACTTTCCGAGGTGTTCTGAAGGGAAAGGGTTGTAGAAATTCTGAATTGAGAAGTTTACATTCTCGGGAGGCTTTTTGGGAAAGATATGTGGGGAGAGATCGAAGCCTTGAAACCTTGCTGTTCTCTGTTGTAGAGATGATGGTGATGGTGTGCATAGCTTCTTCTTGAGATCGAGAAGCCAAGTTCTAGAGATTATTGAACCATTAGCCATGTGAATTTGGAAATGAACCTAGGTGGAACTCGTTCATTTACCCGTTTCCAGTCGCAACATCTGCTATATCCTTTGTAGATCTCGGGATTGAAGGGTGTAGATAGGACTGACCCAACATTCGCATGATCAGTTGATGTTGGAGATCAAGTCTATGAAGTATTGAAAAATATTAGACTGATAAGAGCAAGAAAATAAGAGAAAGAAGTCACAAAGGAAAGAAAGAGAAGAATAAGATTGATTGAGCGTATGCGAACCTTTCAGTTTCACTATCGCTTTTGGCATGCTTGAGAAGATATGTCGAGGAAGTCTGCTGTTGTGGTGCAGGCTGATAAGCTGTGTGAAGAAGGCGGCGTAAGGGATTACTGACAAGTCGTGGAACCGACTCTAGAATACGTTGCGCTGACATTATAGGAAGGAGTTGGACTAGTAACACGAGGGAGAAGAGAAAGGGGGGGGGGGAAGAGGGAATAGAGAGAGAAAGAGAGAGAAAAGGAAGGAGTTGCTGGTTTATGGTTTAGGGGAAGCCGTGATCCGGAATCAGGCAACCAGGGACTTGGCTATACAATGAATAATGAAGGAATAAATTCCATTATTTAGTTGAGATTCACAAACCAAACCCCTCTTCTATTCTTTAATTGTAGCTTACCGATCAAATCCCGGAGACTCACTAGCTACATATATCGTCCTCCATTAGTGTAGATGATCTTTCCAAAACCGTAAAGGCTGGCTGGGTCACCTGCATGACGAAAGAGTTCTGCTGCATAAGAGGAATCCATCATTTGTTTTTGTTCGCTCAAAATTATGGGAAACAGAGCCTTGAGAATGAGGAAAGGAAAGAAAGTAAGAAAGAAAGATCTATGATCTATGATCTCGTCAAAAAGAGCTTAAAAGATTGATAACGGAGCGAATTCCCCGGATCTACAACGGCTGGATACCTGTCATATTTGGATTTTAACGGCAAACCAAATGGGATGATTTTAAATCCCAAGAACGGACAAGAATTTCAAGGGAATGGATAATCCTGATCCTCGGCTGGAGTTACTATTGAAGGTTCTGGTGGTGCAATTGGTTGAAGTTTATTAGTATGCTCCACTGAATAACACGAGGAAACGCTGTCACCATCATCCCTAAGTTCGGTTGTGGGGAGGGAGCTACACCCGATTAGCTTTGTTCATCATATCTTGTTTCTTTTTCTATCGCTATCATTATCATTATTATTATTATCACCATAATGATCATGACCACCATCTTTCCTCTCAAAAGGAAACGGGAAAAAAAAAAGACGAACCGAAAAAGCTCCTCAGGAAAAGTCTGCAGACACGGTAGCTAGTGGTAGTTAGTAGTCACTAGGTAGGACGCACAAGATAGCCCAGGAGCCGCTGATTGGGTCCGCAATTCTTTCCCACACAAGTCACACAGGACACTAGCGGGCTGAAGACTGCAACTCCAGGATAATCCTGGGAAAAGCAGGCCAAGTCCCCCCTGTCGTTGAATCCAAGTAGTCGTACCTAGCGGCGTTGCTGTAAAGAGCTCTCTCCAGAATACTGGTAAGTGTACTTTGGTAGGCATTGTTAGAGCGCTAGTCGGAATCGCCGGAACGTTGTCTGCCACATGGCATTTCTAATAAATTAATTAATTAATTGGCTTTTCTTTCCACAGAGTGGATGATTAATACTATAAAGGTAACTACGTATGTACTGTATTTACTTTGAATAGTAGAAATCAAAAGATCTAACAACTATTATTGTTATTATTTCTCCTCTTATAGGAATCAATTAAACACGAGATACATTGACAATTAACCAAGTCTGCCTAGTGTGGGTCTGCCATATTTAATAAGCTTAGAAAGGAACCTCTGAAAACATCTCCTGATCCATTCTTATTAATTCCCCACATAGAGGAGAGCTACTTATGTAGTTTACACTGCCCTCTCTTTCTTTCCCGTCCGGATATCCCAATCTCTAAAGAAATCACCGCCACAATGACAGTAACAAACCAACAACAACCACAACCACTACCCCACCTAACCTCTCCTACTCCCTTCCTCACAGAATGCGGCATGGAAACCACCCTTGTCTACAAAGACAAACTTCATCTCCCTTGCTTCTCCTCCCTCCCTCTCCTCGACGATCCCACCACCAGAGCCCTCATATCATCCTACTACAAGGCCTACATCTCCATCGCCACCGCCCACCACACGGGTATAATCCTTGACACACGCACGTGGCGTGCATCAACACCTTGGGCAAAACCCCTCGGATATACAGAAGCTCAAATCCTCCGACTAAACCGCGATGCTGTGCGGATGCTACAGGATCTCCGGAGTGAACTCTCTGCCTCTTCAACAGCAACAGCAAGCCCGACATCGTTACCACCGACAATAATAATCAGTGGTGCGCTAGGACCCCTCCAGGATGCCTACGAAGATTCATCGAGCGCCATCTCCCTCGCGGATGCGCGGGCCGGGTATTCCGATCAAATACGTACGCTTGTAGACGCGGGCGTTGACCTTCTCTCGCTTATGACGGTGACGAATTTGAACGAGGCCGTAGCTGTTGTGCAGCTGGCAAAGGAGACGGGCGTGCCTGTCGTTGTGTCGTTTAGTATTGAGTCTGATGGGCGGTTGCTTGGCGGTCGGTCGTTGGAGAGTGCGATTCAGACAGTGGATGAGAAGACGGATGGGTACGCGTTGTACTTTGGGATCAATTGTGCGCATCCGCTTCGTATTGCTGGTGCTTTAGTCGGCATGTCCGATGAGGGGAAGCGTCGGATTGGGTTTTTTAGGGGTAATGCGAGCTTGAAGAGTCATGATGAGTTGGATAATAGTGAGACGTTGGATCGGGGGGATCTCCCTACTTATATTCGTGGGTATGAAAGGGTGATGGAGGCTTTGGAGGGTGTGAATGTGAAAGTGAAGGCATTGGGGGGGTGTTGTGGGACGGATGAGGAGCATTTGGCGGCAATTGCAGGAAAGTTTTTGAAAGCTTGATAGGTATGTTTGTGATTGGGATGTTTAGGTATGTATATATGCCTTTCTTTTCTTTCTTTTTTTTGGGGGGGGGCATTCCAGTCGGGATATCTAGATTCTATAGAGCTTAGATGGCGTGTGCGTTGGAGATAAATTAGATTTGGGTTTATAATTCGGCTGTAAAAATAATTGACCTTGGTTGGGGAGCGGCTGGAAAATAAAAGAGAAAGGACTACTCATATAATTTACTTGACTCTCCCATTCGTGAGACCGAAATCATTGTGATAACAAACTCAAATTAGAAGCAAAAAAGCAAGTAAGAAGCTTAGTTTAGTTTAGGTACGCCCCATTCGTTTCCTCATGAATAACATCAAACAGTGGCTTTGCACTGAAATACCCCGCAAAAGGTGACCCGACAGACTTATAAGTAAATGCAGCATCAGCTTCATTGATCTTGATCGTCACACCTCCCCGACCTGCTGCCGCTGCATCCGCCATCAACTGCGCATGGCAGCATTTTTCCAAACTGACGAACCAGAAGACGGTCTCCTCGATAGTCTTACCGACTGTCAACAGACCATGGTTTTGAAGTAAGGCTGCCTTCTTATCACCAAGTGCAGCGGCAATATTCTTGCCTTCTTCTTCTGCAAGCACAATCCCATTGAATTGCTGGTAGACGACGTGGTCCTGTCACAACGAATTAGTCGTGGCAAGGTCTTTGATAGATAAAGAAAAACAACAAAACTGAAAAAAAAAAAAAAGGAAAGGCATACATTGTAGAAGGCACAGGAATCCTGCGTAATGATATCTAGAGGCCGGCCAAGTGTACAAAACGCACGACCATAAAGACTATGACTGTGCGCAGCACACATGACATCGGGTCGAGCCGTGTGGATGGCCGAGTGAATCATGAATGCCGCCGCATTCAACAACCGGGTCGGACCACCATCAATGATCTTTCCTTCATGATCGACTTGGATTAGATCCGAGGCCTTGATCTGGGAGAATGCAACGCCAAATGGGTTCACCCAGAATGTTGATGGGTCAACAGGGTCACGCAAAGTGATGTGTCCAGCAACTCCTATATTATCATAGTTACGAATTTAATCTTTATCCTCTCATACAAGCCCTCAAACATAGATAGATAGATAGATAGATAGTTGTAGGCATAAGGGTGTATATCTATTAGGGTAAGACAGGGAAGGACAGGTTGGAAACGAACCCTCGTCATAACCATTCTTTCCAAAGATGCGGAATGCGGCTGCAAGTCGACCTTTGAGATATTCCCGCTCTTTGTACTTATCCTCGAAGATGGGGGGCTTCGGGAAAGACATTTTCACCTTGGCCTTTTCGGCTGCGGTCTCCTGGCTGGACGAAGGGGCTTGAATGGTGACACTCGTAGTTTGAGTTTCAGTGGCGGTTGGAGGTGCCATTTTTATTTATTTATTTTCTTTCTGATTCTGATAATCAAGATTTACCTGAATCTTGATGGTGGGTGTGACGATGATGGTACAAATTTTACTGGAGAAGGTTGAGGAAAGTGTGTGTGTGTGTGTGTGTGTGTGTGAGAGAGAGAGAAGGGAGGAAATTCAAGGAGCAGTGAATAATAATATGGATGGAGTAGTTGGAGATGAATGATGATTACTCAACTGCGGGGTCTACTTATTATCTAAATATTTAAGGTCTCATCCGAGGCTCTCCGCATTTGGGTAAAACTCCACACCAAACAAAGGCTAACAAGCAATATAGATCGGGGAATAATCAGGTGCGGGGCTGGCAAAATTTATGTAAGTGTATACTAATATCTATAATTGTATTGGCTATCCTTTATTCCTCACTGGTACTGTGGATAAGGCCTGGTTTCTTGGCCATTTTTAGCACCACCCACATTTTCAGGGACGAAATGATAGGTGTGAATGGCCTAATTCATAGCGAAGTGTGCATGCGTTGCAGTAGCAATAATTTTTGTAGAAGTATAGTACGGCTTTGTCTCAATGAATGTGAGGCCGGAGAAGAATTTTACATTGCTAATATGATAAGCTAAAGTGGTAATAATTCAACCGGAATTTGCGCCACTCTGTCTACCATCGCTCGGCTAGGGGCATAACCTGCACCGAGACCGTCTTCTTGGATTTCGCTAGGCGCTCCAAAGAGTGGTTTGAGATCTGCGTCACAGACTGTTCCAGGAGCGGGTAGCTCGCCCGTCTGGAAATATTTACGAATGCTATTGTTTACACACAATGAAGGGGCAGCAAGGGTGCAATGCTGCAGAGCGTGGTTTTAGCATATGCATGTGATTACCAAAATTGGGGAAAGGGAGGGGAAGGGAACTTACTCCTTCAGAGTCTTGCTGGAGGAGGACAGACCCTGGAAAGGCTTCTGACATTTTTTGCGCACTGTGTCCCCGATTAGCAACAAATCTAAATAGAGAAATCCGGAATGAAAAGTACCTCCGAAGTGGCGTAACCGGATCTAGTGTATTGCTCACGAAGAGTAGAGGGTTAGATGTGGTCGCAGTCACGGGGACTAGAAGTGTCAGCTTTGCAAAGAGTCACCAAGTTAGCCATAGATCTACCTGTCATTCTCCATTTTGGTTTCACATTCCATCCAACGCAATCCAGTCGAACGTGAGCCCAGTAGTCTCCGATGACAGTGCTAGTCTCTTGCAAAGACTGCCAACGCTGTTTAAATCCTGATTCGTCCACTTTTTGCATGTATTCAGCATCGGTACAAAGGATGGCCACACTGGAATATGCCTCGTTATGCCCAGCAACTTGGCAGTCCGAGGACCAGGGACCAGCACGGAGGCAGTTCTCTGAGGGGCAGGAAGGGAGCCTCTTGCGATGCTTGAAATCAACCAACCCAGACCCGTCACCGTTAGTCAACTGCCTAGCAATTTCCGCAAGGACAGCAAATCCTGCCAGGGGCTGGTACACAGCAACTCGTAGAATATTTTTCAGATCTGTCCATGTTGCAACCTCCGGCCCCCGTGTATTCGATGGTAGTACGGCCAGGGAAGAATTGAGGAGAGTGCTTTCTAAAGACACATAGGATTGCTTTATAGCGCTTGATCCACCCTCTACATAAAATGGACATGCGGCTCCGGCTGCGTCACAATATAAGGCAAATTTCTCGAATATTGCATCCGAGTCGACAACAGGGTCGGCCCCTTCATCAGAATAATACTTGTCCGCATCGACCACGCCATCCAGAACGACACGGTCAACTCTATCGGGGAACAAAGCTGCAAAAGTGGTCCCGAGAACAGTTCCATATGAGCGACCCCAGTATAAAAGCTTTTCTTGTCCGCGATTCCATTTTGTCCTTTGAGCAATGGTCTGTTGGGGGTCGGCTCCATGCAAACAGTCGCGACGACGCTGCTCCTCCAGGCCCTGCTTTTCTCGCCATTCGCCGTGTCGTTCGACTATTTCAAGCATATCCCTAGCTACAGGCGGTGTATTGGTGTGCTCACCCAGAGCATCTGCCCCATCGTGAGGGGGCGTAGAAATTCTCTGAGAGCATCCCGTATTAAGAGCAATAGCGCGCTGCCAGTTGCGCATGAATGAATCAGGTGAGCTCCCAAGCATACCATCTGCTTCGGCCTGAAGTTCCCAGTTTCTTTGTGAGAAAAGGTCGGGAAAGCAGCTAAATCCCGGAGTGGTATTATTCACTCCCCGCGGGTCGAATCCAATAATGTCGAAATACCGATCGGTATTTGACCCCAGGGGAGCAACATTTGGGTCTGCTGTGGCATCTACAGTGAGCTGTAGGCCACGTCCAGAGCGTAGGACCTGGACTACACCGGAGCCACCAGGGCCGCCTGCAATAAGGTGAGACGATAGCTCTATCAACACTACGGAAGGGGAGTCAAGTATTACCAGGGTTTATCAGAATGGCACCGCCGTATCGTGGATCTGTTACTGGGACCTGGGCGGGAAGGCGGGTAATAGCAATGGCCATGCGACTACCTTGGCCATCGGAGCGATGGTAATCCATCGGCACATCGAGACGAGCACATTGGAAGCCAGCGAAACAATCATGGTACTCGAGGGATTGGGATGGTGTGATCTGTCCCCGCCATTACCGACTTTTAGTCTTGTTTCCACTTGCTAAGCCCGAAAACAGAAAGAAAAATAAAGTGAAGAGGAACTAACCTGACTCCAACTAAACATAGGTTCTACATCATGTTCGGAAATTGTGGTGGTGCTGATCAGCTTGGCGGGTGGTAAGAAGAGCCACCAAGCTAACCCCGCCAAAGCCGTGAGCACCAGTACCATGGGACTGGCCACATTTCGTTGGGCACGGCCACTAAAGAGCCGAGTGGGGAAGGCATCTGGATTTTGATTGTTTAGAAAACCGCGAGATTTATTGCCCTCCATAAGTCTAGTTCCTGCCGTTGCCTCATACACGAATTATGTTGCCAACCATCCGAAAAAGTATGAAGCCTGGGGAATGAGGAGATGTTAAATATTGGCCGAGCCGAAAGCCTGAGCTAGGCATTACTACCTAGGTGGGTAGGCACTATTGATACGGGTGGAATGCAAGTAATACTTTGGAAAGGAGAGAACCCTCCTTTCGTCCTGGCAGATTCAGAGCGAACCACGAATCAAGGGACAGGAATATGTAAGAACTAGAGATAAGGGCAAAGAAAATCGCATGATTGGATCAAGGGCAGCAGTAGAAAAAGTAAGTTTCTCGACCGAAGGTGCGCCTGCGAGAGATCGGCGGGGACTCTTCTTTGGTGGGTTAATAGTGGAGATTATTGCCAGCCGGCGAACCCATACCAACCTAACGAAGGAATGGTTTGGTCATCAGGAGCAAAACATGAAGCCAGTCCCGTTCGTTAGAACTCCTTATTCGGGAACTCGCATACGAATTATTATTAGCTACTGGTGCTAATAAATAAACTTTTTTTTAATAAAAGAAAAAATAAAGGAGGGGACATACTTATTTAAGGGGATGTACAGGGTTTAGACTTGAAGGTAATTGAGTGAGGAAAAAGGGTCAAGGGGCGGAGGAAGAGCGGAAGGCGGTAAACGGAGCTACGCATGCCTCTCAAGGAGTTCAAAAGCATTATTGCAGCGAAGCAAAATAAATGGGCAGGTTTTAGACAAAATATTACTGAAGAGACCTGGCTACATACACATATCGGTGGCATTTGAGCGTCGACTCCAGAGAAGAGGGAGCATTTATTTAACAAAGCACTTCAAGAAGCAAGACACAGTGGGGAGCACCTCATGTTTGATGCACCCTTGTTTGCCCGCAGGTAGATCTAAAGATATTTCCACGGTTTAACGGCAATTCAACTACTCAGATTGCCCTAGCAAAAATTTCAGGTAGGGAATATAGGAATTTGGGGAAGAGTCTGGTGGTGCGCTGTCTCTAAGCCTGGGAAGGATTCCATCCCAAAGTCTAGCATATCGTTGTTCTTCACTGAGCAGCCTCGGTAGGTTTGTCTCCATCTTCCCCAAATAACTCATAAAATCACGTATGGACTGATTGCTCCGCTGATACGCATTAGCATACCGCAGCTCCGCAACCTCCGGGGAAGTCTTATTGTGTATATGGGATTCCACCCAGGAGCGAAACGCTTGCCACGATTTGGGATTGGCCTGGCTCTCGACTAATTTGGACCACTTATTTTTCACTCTCTCCGGAAGGTGCGGCAATGCTTCTCTTATCATCTTCTCATCGATAGTATAAAAAGATTTCCATCGTTCGAAATGATTTTCGAGAGTATTCATCAGAATAAGAAACTCCCTTCGACTCGATAGGTTATACCGCTTCATTACTGGAAGTCTAGGGATCACTGAAGGCGGTTCGGCAGCTGAACATGAGCCATTGGTGTCGCTTGATATGTACTCTGGATAAGACTCTGGCTCATATTCCGAGTATGGTCTTTTAACCCCTCTTACCCATTTTACAACAGGTCCTGAAATCTCGGGCTTGGGGAATATTGCAGGTGGTTTTGCGATTAATGGTTCGTTATCGTGGGTCTCAGTTGTCGGAGTTTGGGATATGGTCGTGAGACGTGCTTGAGCCTCGGCCAGCAATATTCTTTCTTTTGCTAGTTGAGTCTTTAGCTCTATGAGGCTGCGCTGTTTTCTTATTTGTGCGAGTTCGTCCTGCAATTGTTGGATCTCCAAGTCGATTTCATCTTGGTTAGGCGGTTGAGATCCCATTTCTGCATCATCTGTTGGTCGGAGATATCAATTAACAGTGGACACGCATCACCTGCTTGCCCCGCAAGATGAAGGAAAACCTAGAGGGATCGTCACTTTGGGATATGTGCTGGCATCTGGTCACGTGTGTATGTTTGGGCCGACATATCACAAAATCATAAATAAAAGGGGGCTTAAATGTGATACAGAGTTGAAATTAGATAGAGTTGAAAGGTTAGATCTTCCTTGTGTAGACATTGAGTCCAGGTCTTCTTCTCATCTTCTTTCATCTAAAGTCTACAAGATCCATGACGCTCGGCTCTTTTCATTACTCTGGCGAAAATAATTTCCTGGGCCTCCCACTTTCAGCACCCCACCTTATTGGGTGTGATAATGAGGGGTTTTCCTTCAACCTTGCACCGCCTCAATAATTAAAATCGCCAAAGTTAAACTAACCTTCACTAGGATCCGCCAGCCGAATAATGGCCACCACTTGACAGGGAAACGCAATTCAATGGATTTCCTTTGGAGGGTAGGATGGTGGAGCACTTTCATTGCTTCCATCTAGGCTGGACTAGATCAGATCCATAAAGACATCAAGGGCGAACGCCTGTCGCCCTTACCGATCATGGTGACGACCACAAGAGTAAACGGTAGCTGATCCCACATTATTGGTGCTTCCCCGCGATGGATTTCTTGGATTAAATGCATCTGTCATGTTAATTTCTCCAGGTGACTTAGATCCCTGCCTCGCCTCATTTATCCACCACACCACACCCACTTAAGTCTGTAACGCCGTCTGGTTGATTTATTGTCAGGGCGATTCTTCGCAAGAAGCCCCCCCCCCCTTCTTTCCCCCAAATTCACTTTTTTCTCCTACCCAGGTCTTGCTACCTGGGCAAAGATATGGTATTGATCTAGCGACAAATAATACAGTTATTTCTGGATGTTATATAACTCCACTTTCCCATACTTGACAAAGTATAGTTAGATGATACCGGATGACGTATCGTCTAGACTTTCCGCACTTTTTTCCCGAATGTTAGAATGGCTATCGGGTTGAGGAAGAATGAGAATATTTCCAAGGCTAGGACTTGTTGCGACGAAAAACAATGGAATGTCCAAGTCAAGAGCTCGCGTACCGATGAAATTTCTCATGAAGTAGCTGGGGTCAGCAAAATCAAAGCCGTTGAGGCTGTTGGGGGTCGCAAAGGAAGATTTTTTACCTATGTGGGACTGGCAATGATCATGATTATTTAGTAAGCATTATAGTAAAGCAAGGAGATTGATGAATATTCTAACCTAGTTTCTTTAGTGAATTAGATAACTCGACTGTGGGGACATATCGCAACTTTGCGACTTCAGACTTTAACCATCTCTCGATGCTAGCCACGTTAAACACTGCTGCAAGCATCATCACGGCTGTTAGCAAACCTCCCATCGCTAAATTGTCAGACGTTCTGGGCCGCGCTGAGGCTTATATCATCACTACTACCTTCTATATCCTATCATATATTCTCTGCGCATCATCCAAAAGTTTTAGCACCTACGCTGGCGGGTATGTTTTCTACTCTATCGGCCAGGCTGGCACTGCCATCCTCAACTCTACTATTGTTTCAGATCTCTCTTCTATGCGATGGAGAGGCTTCGTCTACAATATACTCTACGTCCCGTTCCTTATCACTCCCTGGGTGTCTGCGTTCATTGTTGAAAGCGTGGTGAATGGGATTGGGTGGCGCTGGGGAATCGGCATGTTCGCCATCCTCATGCCCTTCTGTGCCAGTTTTATCATTATCACTCTTCTTGCTTTCCAGAGACGAGCTAAGCTTTCTGGGCTTATACTCAACGAGCAACTCACTATTCATAGTTTTTGTTCACGCATTGATCTAGGTGGTATTCTTCTTCTTAGTGGAGGTTTTTCTTTAATATTGATCCCTATCACCTTAGCGGCCACAACGACTAGTCGATGGTCGACGCCTTGGGTCGACGCCCTGATTGTCCTCGGAGGCCTAGTATTAATATCTCTCGTCCCGTACGAGAAGTATATATCCAGGCACCCAGTCCTTCCAGTGCGTTATTTCCGCACGCTATCCGTCGTCCTCTCTGTGGGGCTGGCCTGTATTGACAACATTGGATTTGGTACCACACATACCTATCTTTTTGTCTGGTCAATGGTTTCACACAATTTTTCCGCTCGCGATGCCCAGTTTCTCACTTATACAAACGGTGTCTCACAGGCCGTGGTTGGTATGGGGACAGGTCTCCTCATGTATAGGTTAAGGACGTACAAATGGATCGGTGTGGCAGGAGCCGTATTGCGTATGATAGGCTACGGTGTTATGGTCCGTCTTCGTACCAATGAGAGCTCTACGGCAGAGCTTTTCGCTGTTCAACTCGTCCAGGGACTGGGTAGTGGCATCATTGAGACCATAATTATTGTTGCCGCTCAGATTTCAGTGCCGCATGCCGAATTAGCACAAGTCACTTCATTGATCATGCTTGGGACATTCTTAGGTAATGGTATCGGCTCAGCTGTCGCCGGTGCTATATATACTGGAAAACTACGTCAGCAATTGAAGATCCACCTTGGGCCCGGCTTTAGCCAAGAAAAGGTTGATGAACTGTATAATTCTATCACTGGGACATTACCACCGTGGGGGACTGCTGAGAGAACCGCAGTTAATCAGGCTGTGAGTATTAGTCTGTATTTCTGTATTCTAGGTAACGTTCATCGTTGTGCTAACCAGTGGTGTTGTCTAGTATTCTGATGTCATGGGGTTTGTGTTTTTGTAAGCTCTTTAGTGAAATATAAGTACTAATGAGTCATTACAGATATATCACAATTGCAGCCCTTGCCTTTTCAGTGCCGATTGTGATCTTGACGCTCTGTCTTCCTAACAAAAAACTTGGGTTGGCCCTCCTTATTTCCTTTTTTCCTCCCTTCCCTGTCTCTGTATCTCTCTTTTAGCCTATCCTATACTGTTCATTTTGGTGAGGGTATTCTAGACTGACTCATTCTTAGCGATGGACATAACCTTGTTCAGGAAACAATTCCCTCTAAAAGCTCTCGGTCAAGTTCAATAGATGAAGGTGCTAGCCGACCGAAAAGATTTTTCTTCTTCTAGTTAATGCCTTTGCTCTTTCATTTCATTTTAGTAATCAGACACAATTTTTGTTTACATTACTCTATCCTCCCAGTCAGAAGTTTGAACAAGCAAGTCCATTTTTTTTTTTATCTCCTCTCCAAAGAATAATTTACGTTGGATTAAATAATTAAATAATACAATATATTAGTAGGGATATGAATTGATTTTCCACGCGTGTAAATCGTTAGCTTCACGTCATCTCTCATTTCCCCGGAGACCCGATCACGCATGGGAATGCCCGTCTCGGCTGATCATCTAGGGCATTCTTAACCATATTCCAAACATTCAAATCGTATGCCTCCCCGATATGCCCCACCGGATCCAAGGGGCAGAGGTCCTGCACCCAAAGATTCGTAACGCCCTCCTCATGCACAAACGACGTCGAGGTTGGCGTCACCATCTCATCCGCCCGCGAAGCAATTACGGTTAGGTTATTACCAGGTTGTACAATGGCCTCGCCGTCGTTTAACCTATCCACGGCAGGACCATCGGGGCCCAAATCGTCACAAGCGCCGCACCCAAACAACTGCAACACCTCTCCCACCAGCTCACGCGACACATCTCCCAAAATGTATGCCAGATTGTACAGACCGATAAATGTGGTACCTCGAGTGGGGGGAGCGATCGCCACCAATCTCTCCAGCAGGGGCGCGACCCCCTCAAATTTGGGCACGTACAGGGTCTGGAATGCGCCCTCGGAATGTCCGACCAGGTCAACTTTGGTCGCATTCGTGCGCTGCTGCACTTCACGGATGTAGTCGGCTATTTCCGGGGCAGATTCGGCGATAGGCTTCAACCCACCTACGAAGGGGAAGCCTTCGTAGTCTCCGTAGGTCTTTGCGTAGGTGCAGTAGCCTGCGTTCTGGAGCCAGTATTGCATGAAATTAATGTCTTCGTAGTAGGTTGCGCCGAGGCCGTGGAGAAAAATGATTGGGTTAGGGTGAATGGAGCTGCGACAGGAGAAATCGTTGATTTCGCTTGCGAGGGCGGGGGTGGTGGCCGCCATCGCGATGGTGATTAAGAGGGGTTTAGAGATGTGCATGGTGTATATATGGAATGATGTAAGTTTTTTTTCTGCCTCTTTCTTTTCAAGGAATTGACAGTAAGGTCTCAATCCCGAAGCAGAGAAAATGATTTCCAAAGGAATTATTATAACGAACGATCAGTAGGGGTAACTGTATATCTGTAGTATTACTTGTAGAGTTTTTCCATGATCTGGTGTGAATTAATTACGTGACAAAAAGAGTGACTAAGGCAAACAATGGAGATAAAAAAAAAAATCAAGAAATAGAAAAGCAAAGGGAACTGGAATAGTTAATATGTATTAACTGAAGAAAGGATCCAGGAGCTGGAGAAGTCCAATAAGTTAGTTAATTAATAGTGTCCTAGTAACTCCGATGGTTGACATCGGGGAGAATAATAAAACAACTCATGCAGGCCAAGTGGAGGCGCTGGGGGACAATCATAGATCTCAGTGAATAGCAATGAAGCCAATTTGATGAAACTATTGATTTTAGTCTGATGTGGTTCCTCCTCTAGTTAAAGTGATGATTTGCAGAGCTGACTCGTAAGTGGAGCCGATCTGAAGTAGGAACCTCTAGTCGTCCGTTTATCCTAACTAAACAAAAAAAGTACGTACTGGCCAACAGAATCTTGACACCTACTGTTAATATGTTGGATTAAGATGGACAAAGACCAAGGCGCCATAAGCCCACCTCCCGATGACACACTACCTGTGAATGAAGGTATTTTAATTCTCAATGATGGAATATGGATAGCCTCAGGTGGCGAATCCCCCCACGTGGTGCTCAGCGGCGAGCAACGGAGATGTTCCGCAGTTATGATGCATCAGAATTGAAGTTCCTGCATTGAAAATTGTCATAGGTCACCCCTGAAAAGCTAGCTCGGGTTTGGCCCTATTATATAATTATTTGCTAGTTAGTTGTAATGGAAAGACTCAGCTGGGACTGGATTAATGATTAATCAATCACCCAACCAACCAATACTCCGTCTATATTTCTCTCCAGGGTTAGTTGATTTCTGATTTGGATGGAGCACGGATGTCTGACCTGAGTCGAAAGAAAGCTTATTCAAGAACATTGAACTTTCCTTTCTACCGCCCTTCAAACGCTGCCAGCTCTCAGCAGCCCATATTCGAAGAGTAACCATGGAATGCTGAGTCCAGATATGATAGAATGACCTGAATTATTCTTTTGTTATTATTTCTTCGTTTCTTGTTCGTTTCCTGGTGGATCAACAAAAACTATCAGGATCCGAAAAGGGGGGTAACTTTGTTGACCTACTAATATACGGGACTAAACTAGATTGGGAGGCCCTCTCAGCCAGCCCACTTCAATCACCAGCTGAGTTATCATTCTTCTCTTTCGTTTGAATTTGAAAGATCTCCGCATCCTCAATTCTTCTTCGTCATTTTAAATACTTGACAGGAAGATGATGGCATATCTTGAGACAGACATCCTCTCCGCCACTATTTGAGGTAAGAGACGTCCATTCATATTATGGAAACTACCCTCCAATGACAACCTGGAGCAAAGTACTAGAATAAACGCCAACGATCACAGCGCTCCACATTAGTGTGATTGTGACGCTAGTCCCTTGCCACTAAGGAGCTACCAGCGATCGGTCTTTCCCAAGTGTAAGCACTAAGCGAGACACCAGGGAGGCGGAGGAGGGGGGAAGATCTCGGGCCTGTTCGTTCAGATCTTGTTGACACTGATCTCGCTATTCTGTTGGCTCCTCTGGCGATGGTTCTCCCTTGGACCCCTTGATCTACCCTCATATCTACATCACTTTTGCATAGTGAATTGGCGAGCTTTGTCTTTGTGACCATTTCCCAATGAATACGGCGGCCAACCCAAACTCGATCCCTCGACAGTTGCGATCTTGTAAGGTTTGCCGTGCTAGAAAGGTCAAGGTATGTCCCATTTGAATCAAATATAACTAAGTATTTTTGACGAATGGTTGGGATGCATAACTGTCGGAATCTTTTACCCTCCTCATGTGGAATCCACTATAAATGCTCGCATAGTTGGCTAACCCATCAACCATCCTTTTTTTAGTGTGATCGTATAAAGCCTTGTCATGCATGCTGCACCCACGGATACCCCTCCAAATGCGTCTATGAAAAGACGCCAGGTGAAGATATTCAGCCAATCTCTCAAGCAGATGAGATACGGAATCTGCGGTCTGAAATTCGTGAATTAGCGTCGCGGCTTAACAACAATGGTGGGGGCTTGAATATGCACACTGGTAATTTTCCCTTTGGCTGATTTGGAGTACACGAACTTCAGGTGCGAGACAGACCCAAAGACGTCTGAGCCAGCTCCAGAAATTAGTTGGGACAATCCGCTCCGCTCCTGAGGACGTTGTCGATCATATCTTATCTGAGCTCCGGGGGTCTCGTGGGCGGATAACTCGCCAGATAACATCGGTCGGACCTTGGGAAGGGCCTGAAGGTAAGCCTCGCCATGAGCTGGGATTGAAACCTATCCTAACGGTCATGTCATTATTCTTGCAGCTTATGAGGATGTCAATAACTCCTCGTGCGCCGATGATCGGTCAGCAGATGCTGAAGATGACAACCTTTCAATCACCATTAGCCGGAGTCATTATGATCGAGATTCGTCAGAAGAGAGCGAAGATTCCTCATACGGATCAGTTTACCGCATGGATTCCTCTAAATCTATGCTAGATGTGTACATTGAACGCTTTGTTGATGCCTTCAGCCCCGAGGTTGACATCAACTCTGGTCACGCAGGGGCAATTCGAAGGGCAGCGGAAATCCGCATGTTTTCTCCCATCCTTACTGACGCCTTTCACGCTGTTTCGGTAGTCTTCTATGGCCGATCTGTCCAGGATAGAAGCGTTGAGTTATCCGGTTTCCGCCTTTACCCCCGTGTCCTTCGAAACCTACAAGAGGCGCTCCAAGACCCGGAACGTAGCAAAGCAGAGTCTACTTTAGCTACAGTTATTCTTTTGATGGCTTTTGAGGTACGTTACCTGCTCTATATAGTCACCAAAGTCCCCACTATCTCCTTCAATGCTTCTGTACCTTCTTATCTAATACCCGTCTAGAGCGTTGAACGCACTTCTCAAGCATCCCTAAGTGCTCATGTCCTTGGAGCTGTACGTTTGATCGAACATCGAGGGCCTGAAAGCCACATGTATGGTGTAGAGCATTTACTTTTCACGGAGCTTCGCCCCTACTGGGTATGTTACTTGTCCTCTCTCTAATATAATAATTTTCCCCGCTGGGTTAAACTTTTCTCTTTTATCACCTTTAGGTTTCAGCAGCTCTTGCATATCGCACCAAATCCTTTCTCGCAAAAGAAGAGTGGAAGACCATCCCATGGTCGGCTGGCACAACCAAGAAAAACATCTTACACCATTTGCTAGACCTTGCTGTTGAAATCCCGACGTACGTAGAGAAACACGACGAACTTGAAGTCGGTCTCCGATCGGGTATTTTAAGTATCCATGAGACTACCGTCAAACAAGCCTCATTATGGAGCGGGGTTGCCGACCTAACGAACCGATTTGCTTTGTGGAAGATAAACTGGGTAGATGGCTATCCCGACGGCCCCCCACGCGAGGTTGAAGCGCAGGAAACCGGTCGCTTCCCTATATTTAAATGTCGCAACCTTCGCACGGGTGAGATCGTTGTCCCCACTAAATTCCGGTATCCAGATCTTCTCCTCGCGCAAACCATGTGCGTCTATTATGCCGCCCGCCTCATCCTCTCTTCTGCTGATACCAGGGAAAACGATGGCGTGGGCCCCCCTGAACAATACGCACTGGCTTGCGGCATTTGTCGCAGTCTGGAATGGTACATCTTGACTGCACCAGGAAATATGATCAACCGTCTCGCATTTCCGGTGCGTGTAGCCTGGGAGGCACTTCCAGCACAAGGGCCGGAACGAACCTTTCTCTTTGAGGTGCTAAAGCTGGTTGAAAAACGCCATGCCTTAGGTCTTTGGGGTGGTGGTATGTCTGAATTATCACCACGGGCAGGTGCGCCTCTGAATGTAAACGAGTAATGTTTATCATTTACAATATAGTTGACTATATTGTATATATCCAATGTACATATATATCAAACCCCCGACCCACGACCACAATATCATGAGTGAAGAGGAAAAGTGAATGTGATGGCATAAGTCCTTTTTTTTTTTTTTTTTTTTCCGGTTTTGGTGGACTGAACAAGTAAATAAAACAATTATTACTGAAAATAGTACAATGCACATGAATCACTATCTCAAGTTCATTTTCGTTGTAGACTACGTATAGAAAAAATTTACACATTAATACACATTATCGTAGGTTATGTATAACCGGTACATACATGTCCACCTACGGGTATTTATTATATATATGTGAGAAATTAACACTAAGAATTCATGCTTAGGCGGTACATATTTTGTATTTCTCTTGTAGCGGTGTGTATTGTTGAGTAACACGACTTAAGCCTCGGCGATTATATATATTACCTTTATGTTTATATATTATCTAGGTACCACTCACCTCAAATGCGGAGGAGGTACGTAGGCACCTTACCTAAGTAAACATAAAACACCTTCTATTCTACCTATCCCTTCTATCCTTCTCCCTCTTTCTTTCCTTCTCCCCTTGTCTATTTGATATTTTCATATTTATTTTTATTTTCTTTTGTGTGGTAAATGCACATTATGTGATTCTTGGGCTGCTACTTAGGTGGTATGTATGTACCTAGGTAGGTAATAGGTAGATACCTGTGTCTATGATACTTTTTCACACACACTTAACTCCTAGCGCTGGGAGGGGGAAAGAAAGGGTTATCCCTTGCTGAGTTGGCATGTTTGCTCGACCCTGGTTAAGTATTTATGACCTACTTATGTATTGATAGCATTCATAGTTTATGATACATAAGTATATACCTTATTTATATATAAATATATATATATATATATATATATATTACAAAGAATTAGTATCTTATGAAAGTAAAGCACGGCGTGGCTGGCTCGCCACGATTCATGCATACATTAGAGCAGAAATATATAAACCAAAATAGACTATTTGACTGACCCGCGTAGACACATTTAGCAATCGGCGAGGCGAGGCGATCTTAGATGGCGGCGTAGGGCTTTGCCAATGCAATATTCAAAATTGAGTTAGTCGCTGGTAGCTAGGTAAGGTAGATATGGATGATGGCTAGCTAATACATATGTGGTGGCGGATGCATGCGTTGTCTCATATCCATGCAGGCATTTTGACTGAGAACTCAATACTATGGAATGCTTTGCTTGCACTGTTGCATTGTTGACCGCTAACTACCCTGGTATAACTTCGAGGGATACTTTTTGTTCCTTCTTAAGATCGTTGGCATGGAAGCAAAACAGACAATTTAGTGAACCCATAAATTATCATGGAGCCAGAGTTAGTTGACTTGGTGGTAGTTGGGGCAGGTATGTTGATTACTTGACGAGGGCAAGAGAAGCAAAGCAAAAAAAAAGGGTTTATGTGTTATATGATGCTAATTTATTAGGGTGGTATGGGCTCGCTGCTGCAAAAACTTATCGCGAGATCAACCCTCTTCGATGCGTCGTCGTGCTTGAACAAGCCTCAACACTCGGTGGTGCTTGGGCTCGTCATAGCCTATCACCCGGTTTACACACAGAACATCGCGTTGGAAGCTATGAGTACAGTGACTTTCCCCTGGATCCTGCAGATTTTGGATTGGCGCCAGGGCAGCGTATCCCAGGGGATATGATTCAAAGATATCTAAATAAATATGTCGATCGATTTCATCTACGCGAACTTATTTGCTTTAACTCTCGAGTTGTCACTGTCGAACACTGTCCCGATGATTCATGGATTATAACCATGGTTAAACCTGGGAATGATAACCATGAGGCAAAGACATTGCGGACAGCCAAATTAATCATTGCTACTGGTCCCATGTCGGAGCCATTGACGGCTACACTTTTGGGACGGGAGAATTTTAAGAGTCCTCTTTTAGATGTGCGAGATTTACCACACCACGGTGAATCGATTCTGCAGCCAGGCGATGAAGCGGTAACAGTATTTGGAGGGTCTTGGAGCGCTCGAGATACAGTGTCTCTGTGCGCATCAGCCGGGAGACAGGTCGATTGGATAGTTCCTGAGCCTGAGTGTGTGCCGGTTGCGATGGCGTTATCAGATGCGACGCGATGGTCTGGCATCCTGCAATACTTGCTAACAACTCGATTTCTGTCTTTACTAAGTCCCTGCATCTGGGGGGAAGGAGATTGGCTTGCATCCGTCCGAAATTTCTTGCATCGCAATTGGGCCGGGCAATTTGTTGCCAAGACTTTTTGGAGGCTGTTGAAACTGGGTGTTCAAAAGAGCATGTCTGCCTCAAAGATTGAGAATTCTCTGTTAGAGTCAGCAAGAGCCCGAGTGGATCCTTACTGGATGGGTATACCTGACCCAAACCCGGTTCTTTGTGATTTGATTCGGGAGGGGGTGGTGAGGATTCATATTGGTGATATTTTGCGACTTTCACCTCAGAAAATCCATCTTTCAACTAACACCACACTCGCTTCTGCTGGCCTAATATACGATGCTGGAAACGCACCATCCCGGATTCAGTTCTTGCCCATCAATTTCGGGAAAGGCCTTGGGATCCTGAGCGGCATAGATAAGATAGACGGACCAGTGACCCAAGACGCTAGCCAGGAGATTCTCCGACAATTTCCTGTTTTGCAAAGTCGGGAAAGATGGGACTCGGTCGGAGAAAAATCGGACAAGAAGGGGAACGACTCACCTCGCTTAACACGGTTTATGGTGCCTCCGTCCATGGTTCAGGCGCGATCGGTTGTCTTCCTAGGCACTGTTTTACCCACCCATGCCCCATTGGTGGCTTCAACACAAGCACTCTGGGCAGCTGTTTACCTGAGCGGGAAATTGGACCTCAGACCAACGGTGCGGTGCCCTGAAGAGCTGCGAACCCAAATACGTAAACACTCTGGGACGACAGATTCTCCTTGCTTTGCGGACAATCATATCGAGGATTTTGAATGGGAGGCAGTGCTTCACACAGAATTCGAAAAGGTACGATATGCCAAGACCCCTGCGGAACAAAGAGGAGATCGGGCACTTCAATACGACGTTGTACCTTATCTTGGCCTTTTAATTAAAGATTTGGGGTTGAAACCTCGCCGAAAGTCCGGGATATTGGCAGAGCTATGGGGTTCGTACACTCCAACTGATTACCGTGAATTGATGGTGGAATGGAAGGAGAAAAACTGTAACCGAGGAACGGAGCGAATGGGAGGCATTGCGGAGGTGGCAAAGCAGGAAACGCAGTAGTGTAAAGAAGTCCATTCTGAGTGATAGTCCGATGCGGTTAAAGATAAAAAATTCTGAAGGATAAGAATAACAATAAGTCCAATTGCCATAATAAATCCAATTGCCATAATGCACGCGAAGCCTTCATCACCAGTGGCTTGACCTTGCTGATGCCGACTTGGAACCCGATGCTGGATCCCGGAAAGCTCTTGTGGCCGGAGATACTGCGAGCCAAGAAAAAAATAAATTAAAGATTTGCAATGGTCTGATTGCAAGAGCACGCCAAATACCTCGGATAATGCTCTGTACAGGCTAAATCATCGGACTCACTGCGATAGCCCTTTGGGTTACTGGATCAGGGTTAGAAATGAGTGCCCTTTAGCCATGCGAGCCAATCATCCAGGGACAGAAGCGGCTGGAGCCGTGGGTCATTCCACCTGCTTTCTTGCTCCCACTGGCCGGAGTGACCGATAGATTCGGAGCAGTCGCGGTGACATTCTACGGAGTAGTCAAGAGTGACTGGGTTCAGTATCCATTCAGCGAACAAAGCATGTTATTGACCTTGACGATCACTTTGTTGGTCAAACCTTCTCCCCCTCCAATTCCTAACGGAAATGCTCCGACTCCACGTCTGGAATGTTGAATATTACGGGGAAAAAAGATACTAACTGGCGAGTGGGTAGACTTGGGGGGAACTAAGGTGGGTTTTCTGTCACAAGTTGTAGAATTTGGATTGGTGGATAAGTTTGTCTCATGGGCTGCGACCCCCGGCGTTTCTCCGCAAATTTGTGCTCTCCCCTCCCCGGGCTTCAAGAGAAAGCAACGGTGGACCCTGGGATTGGACCCCCCTCTATCAAACAGGGAAGGTAGCTGTTAGTCTGGGGAAAGGGGAAGAGGTCATGGTGTTTGTTCTATGACGCATTTTGGGGCGTGCGAGAATTTTCTAGCGGTATATAATAGATGTTGGTTCTCCAGATTTTTGCACATTCAACAGACCCGCATACCCCATTTCTTCTTCTCCTGAAGATTTCTCCTTCTTCGCCCTCCCTTTTTACACTATTTGTAGCTAAGTCATTTTATTTGCTGGATCAATAAATTGATTTTCATTATGGCCGACGATATGTTGGCTGAGAAGGGCAACCTTGCCCATGATGAGGACCTCAGCTATCTTGGAGAACTCACAGAGGAGGAGAAGATAGCCGAGAAGAAACTGCGACGTCGGATTGATAGTATCATTATGCCGCTAGTTATCCTGGTATACCTGATGAATTACATCGATCGGTAAGCTATCTGTCTGATACCCTTCGTCGGACCTATTTTTTGCTTTTGTCGATAGCTAATTTGTCTCTAAGAAACAACTATGCCGCGGCTAAACTCCAAGGCCTTGTTGACGACTTGAATCTAACCGGTTCAGAATACCAGACCGGTCTATCCATTCTATTTGTCGCCTATATTCTCATGCAGGTTCCATCAAACCTGCTTCTCAATTATATGGGCCGCCCATCGATTTACCTGGGCTTCTTCACGAGTGCATGGGGTCTAGTTTCAGCTTTGACTAGTCAGGCCAAGAGCTATGGAGGCATCGTCGCATGCCGATTCATTCTCGGTCTCGTCGAAGCCCCCTTCTTTGCGGGCGTGTTGTTCTACCTCTCAAAGTGGTATACCAAGAAAGAGTTGGCTCTGCGTATGAGTATTTTCTACTCGGGCTCGTTGCTGAGCGGTGCATTTGGCAACATGATTGCCGCCGGTATCCTTGACGGAATGGCAGGTGCTCGTGGCATGTCTGCCTGGCAATGGCTATATATTATTGAAGGAGCTATCACCATCGCTATCGGCATTGTTGTTGGTCTGTTCCTCCCAGACTTCCCGGAAAATTGGCGATTGTTGGATCCAGAAATGAAGCATGTTGCAAAGAAACGTCTAGCCATCGAGGCTGCCCAAGCTGATGTGGATGCCGCAGGCGGCATGAGCCAGATCAAGGGGCTGAAAATGGCATTTTCCGATGTTAAGACGTATGCTTTGGCAATTGCCTACATGTCCATCACGGGTGCTAGCGGCTTCCAGAACTTCTTCCCGACCCTGACTAAGACCTTGGGCTACAACCAGATGATCTCCTTGCTACTGGTAGCTCCGCCTTATATCTTCATGGTTATCTACAGCATGACCCATTCTTATCTCTCAGATCGATTTGGAAACCGGTTCTGGTTTTTCGTCTATCCTATCCCCGTGAGTATCGTCGGCTTCGTCATCTTCATGACTACCACCGGCTTTGGACCCCGATACTTCTCGTTCTTCCTCATGGTATTTGTCTTTGCGCAGAACGGCACTGTATACTCCTGGATTGCGGGCGCCATTCCCCGCCCCCCAGCTAAGCGAGCCGCTGCTTACGCTTTCATCAACTCAATTGGAAACTCAGCAAGTATTTGGACTCCGTATACCTACCGCGACCAGGACGCCCCCTTTTATAAACCCGCAATGGGAACCTGTATCGCTCTCCAGGCGATCGGCGGAATTATGGCCGTTTTCATGTATTTCCATCTCAAGAGCCTCAATAAGCGACAAGAGCGGTTTGACGATGACAGTGTGATCTTGACAGACAAGGAAACCAAGAAGCTGCAGAAGATCGCTGACCAGGAGGGCGTCGACGTTGGAGTGGCACGCCAGCTCCAGAAGGGTTTCCGATACGTGGTCTAATATTGTACATTAAATATTGATTAGTTTCTATAATGAAAGTGACCTTTTTTCGTTCCCAAGTGGGCGGAAAAGCATGTGATGACATCACGAGTTTGGAGCTAACAAGCGCCACCCCCGCCTCGCAGGATTCTGCATCGTATGACCCAGACACTCTACTTCATGTATTTAAGATAGACTGGTTCTGGACCAGAGCTTCGTGAGGCGGCTGATTGTACCTAAAATCAAAACTATAATGTGTATTGCAATTCTATCCACCACCCATCCGCACTATCGTCTGATAGTTATCAATAATCGCGATGTAAGTTGAACTATATCTCGCAAGTCCTATATATACTGACTTAATTCATTTATTATATAGGAGTTTTTGAACCGTCCTACATCTCGGGCAGATTGGTGGCCCTCCCCCCATACTCATGTACTTGGGGCTCGTGATCTTGCCAGGCCTATCCATGGGACTTGGCTTGGACTCACTAAGCAGGGTCGGATTGCCATTTTGACGAACTTCCATGAAACAAGCAGCCAAGCAGCAGTGGGCTTACGGAGTCGTGGTGCAATTGTCAACAGTTGGCTTACACCAGAGCCTACAGCACATGGGTCGAGCATTATTGAATTCGTGGATGAGCTGAAGACAAGCCCGGATTTAAACCAGATAGGAGGATTCAACCTGCTCTGTGGAAATATAGATGAACCGCTTGCTATCTTATCAAACAGGTCAGAGTCCGACCGTGTTCAGTGGTTGGTTGGCGAAGAAGGCCAAACGGTTGCAATTAGCAATACACACCTCGGCGATTATTCCTGGAAGAAGGTTGGCTTGGGTGAAAGCCTAATGAGCCAGACGATTTCCGAGAGCTTACAGGAGAATGAGAATGAGGATTTCTTGATTGAGAGGCTATTCCAAGTACTCAGCACAGACACAATGCCTCGCCTCCCTGGAGGAGTCGGGCTTGAAGCGTATTTGAATGTCGTCCCGCATAGCATTTTTATACCCGTCATTGGTGGTCGCATATCTCACGAAACGGGCTCTAATCCAGAACACAATGAGGATGGCCTCGCTTCAGTCAAGGGTAGATTGGATCCCGTTTATTTGGAGGGTTTGTATGGTACGCAGAGACAGACGGTGGTTCTGGTCGGGCATGACGGTCGGGTACGGTACGTTGAGCGATCGTTATACGATGATGATGGTCGCGCCGTCCCTGAGGAAGCGAGAGATAGATCTTTTGACTTTATGGTGGAGCCAAGATACGAGTCGGCAAAGCTTTAAATGGGGCTTTAGATGATTAGAACCTGTTTCTAAATCCTAGATTTCTTTTCTTCTTTTTTGAAATGGGACATGAGATAATGATATCAGCGGCATAGGCGTAAAGAAATCCGCTGCCAAAATTAGGTAGGTAGGTAACACGACCTCCAGCTAGTACATAGTACAGGCTATCACAACCTGCCCAAGTAAAACGGCAAGCTATAAAAATCTCCATATGTATCATATCAGATATCTGATGATATCATAATACCATGGTCAAGGAACGGACAACAACTGATCCAATTGACAATTTTCATGATCTGTTTGTTTTGGCCACTGAATGCCTGTAACCATGGGCTGCCTCAAACACAAATCGACGGAGAACATTGATCCGGGAGAACAGGAGTAGCGAAAAAAGAACCTTTCCCAAGGCATAACATTGCTTGCCAATGCATCATCGCTTCCGGATTAGGCAAGTTCCATCATGTGGCTGAGGCCATGACGCTGTCACCTCCTTCCACATAAAAATGAGCCAAAAACCCCTGTCCAAGTGTGAACTAGCCTCTCTAAAATAAGTCTGTTTGTCCTGGTTACCTCTAATTTGCACCTACATCTTTAGCCTTCCACATTAAAATAACCCATGACCCGTGTTGTCAAAGTCGCTCGCCCGGTCGTGCAGAGCACTGGCTTCCTAACACCTGGCCGGGCATTCTCTCTTGTGATACCCTCTCGATTAGAAGGCGAGGACATACTCCCGTCAAAACCATGTGGATATCTAGCGGAGTAAGACTGGCATTTCCCCCCTGGAATGCGGGATTGTGCTAATGACGTCATATATAGACGAGGCCCATATACTTGTCGAGAGCAACCAAAGTATAATACCCACACGGAAATGCACGAAACAGAAATTTTGAAGATGCTGAGAGTGAGAATGGGCGAGCAACGTCGTCAATTAGACGATCTTGAGAAGTTCTTGTGAGTTATGCCAAGCGTATGATGGGTCACACTTCCCCCATACTGATAAAGTAATAGATATGACTTTGCTAGAGCAGACTCGACTAGTTATTGACGTACACTTTTTATTTTAATGATTTCAATTACCTAAGGGTTTGTATTGTTGTTATTTTTACTTTGATTTTTTTTTGAAATGCCGCATTCTTTAGTTATATCCCAGCGATTTTGTTCAGGCATCGGCAGCCTGACAGTCCTTTTTACCATCCGACGGATTTATTACAAAAACATCACTTATCAAATAAGATCTAGCAAGTTAATATGCACTAACTTGAATGCCATGTTCTGGAGCTTTTAATGATAAGAATGTGACAAACTCATTGACGTTGCACTTTCTTGGAGAAGTGTCTTGTTCATGAAAAAAGCCTCTCTCTGTCGTAGACTTAACGATATTTGAGTGAATTTGATAAGGTCTTCGGGGCACTACCGTCGTGGATGATATCATCTAATGTGGCTAAATCTTATCATTGGCCAACCGGCAACCATATGGGGAGAGTACTCATATCACGTACATGTTGGGTGTTAGGATTATTGATGTTTTAATCGTAATAGTTAAATCGATGTTTATGGTATTATTCCGTAAACCTGGTTGTTTCAACTCGTGCTCTCTTTTACCATCACCACCATCTGGCTAGCCAAGACTTAAGGGCAAACCTATACATCGCAGACAAGGGACCCGAAAGGGCTGTTCTCACGTCATCCATCACACATCAAAGGAATAGGCAAAGAGTCGGACATCCTTCATATGGTTATTCTCGATTATGGATGCATGCGCGGGAATTGCTCCGATATGGTGGGTTGGGAGTCATTACTGCCCTTTTTTTTTTTTTTTAATTTACTAGTGTATAACTTGTATATTCTCAGTTATCTTAGTAATGATGTTTGGGGTGAGGGCTATTCCATCATAATTAGGAGATAATCAAAGAGCCTTATACATAATCACACTTATCGGGACCTAGCTACCCGAGTAAGATTTGGTTGGCCGATTAATAGTCGGTTTTGTCTTTTACTCCGGGCCTCAAGTAAACGATGTCACCATCTTTTGCTTCTGCTTATTATGTTTGGAGACTTTCGACTCATCTGGCTAGGAACGATGTGATCTGTCGGAGTTAATAACCTCCGTTTTATCGACAGAATTTAGGAAAAGGCGTGGAATGACGACGCTCGGCGTAAGGAATAGTGGGGGTAAAAGTGGATTATTTGTTATTTGGATGCCGAGTAGGTAATTTAGCTACCTAGATAGGTCCATTTCTCGTTGGGCCGGGGCCTTCTTGGTCCCTGAGATTTGGAGTAGAATTATTCTCAAGATCTGAGCTAACTACTCGGCCCGGCATTCTCGACCCTGTTTATTTATTTGGGTAGTAGCACATTCTTGTATATCTCTCAAGTAAAGAAGGATGGGTGGTCGGGACGAGACCGGATACTCTGCCCCCCACTCCCTTTTAGTTTATTTTGGTCTTTTTTATTAGTAGAAAGGCAAGAAAGAATGCACGGACTTGGGAAAAGGAATATTTTACTACCCTGTTAGATAGTGATTGGTCCATTCTTGCTATAGATGACCACCTTCATGAAGCACATACCCCATTTGTACACTGAGGTTGTCTCAATTATCATTGAACGAGTTCGTTGAAAGAGTTTGTGTGATTGTGTATAGTTAGCATTAGCTCAGCAATATGATTGACACAACCAGGCTCCAAGGTGTAACAAAGTTTATTATGAAATATGAGTATATGAGGTGGTTGATTAGGTTCCGGATGAGAATGGTGGACAGCGCCATGGCGTGTGAGCTAAAATTTTTAATTCTTCAAATGCTAGACGGTGATAAGGGAGAGAGTCCAAAATTAGGGACGTCCCAGCTCCCATGCGAAAATCAAAAAGTTAAAAAGATGATAATA
Source organism: Aspergillus sparsus (assembly GCA_027569235.1). NCBI lineage: Eukaryota > Fungi > Ascomycota > Eurotiomycetes > Eurotiales > Aspergillaceae > Aspergillus > Aspergillus sparsus. The sequence continues at coordinate 198,601 of JAPDES010000009.1, read as the reverse complement.
GATACCGCATTGGCAGAGATTTACCGGGTTACCCCTGCTTTACAACACGTTGGTTTCCACTTTGAAAGAGACCGGAGAGTCGGCGCTCCGTTGGGGCGATGAGCGAAACCTGGTTCCGCTTACAAAGCGGAAGTGGGTGCTGAATGGATCTCCCTTTTCGGGGCGAAGCGTGCTTGTGGTGCTTCCGCTTAGTCATCGGGGTTAACAGAGATTTTCCAGGAATCCACCCATTTCATTGGCCACTTGCCGCCTCCAACAAGGCAGTCGGAGATGAGCACCTGTTCCACAACTCCCTAACCAGAGGCTCACCCTTTTTTTTCTTTTGTTTTTAATAGGCGTGACTCAGCGGAGCTTTGCACTTAACTAATGGTAATGATCACAATGGGTTATAGAAGCACTAAGTGGATCATGGCTCGGAGTCGGCTTAAATCTAAAAGCCGCAGGTTGGCTTTTTTTATGGTGTCTCCACTTAACAGGGGGGCTGTTTATATAGTTCTTGGATCTCCTCAATAATGTGAGGAAGGTGGCTAGTTTTCTTCAGATCCATTGTTGTGAAAAAGTTGGCCTGTGCCCCTCAGCAGATTACCAGCTTTTCCCTTCAAAATGGAGGACGGAGGGCATCACCAGCTGCCCAAAGGCATTCCGATGGACGCCCAAGATGATACGGATAGCACATCGACTGTGCTGGGCGACGAGACCCCAAGCGGCTCAGGCCCGAACAGCAGCCGCGCTGAAGGCTGGACCTTGATGCCTCAGGTAAAAAAATTTCGAGAGCGCGAGGCAGAGTCAGGATTCAAGCGCCGTGAACTGGGGGTTACCTGGAAGAACCTCAGTGTCGAGGTCGTCAGCGCAGATGCTGCCATTAACGAAAACTTCATGTCGCAATTTAACATCCCGCAGCTTGCTCGAGAGTCACGGAATAAACCGCCCCTCCGAACTATTCTCAACAACAGCCACGGGTGCGTCAAGCCAGGAGAGATGCTCTTGGTGCTGGGCCGCCCAGGTTCTGGTTGTACTACCCTTCTTAAGATGCTCGCCAATCGACGCCTGGGTTATAAATCATTGGAGGGTGAGGTTCGCTATGGGTCACTCACACCAGAGGAGGCTGGAGCGTATCGTGGACAGATCGTGATGAACACCGAAGAGGAGCTATTTTTCCCTACCCTCTCCGTGGGTGAAACCATGGATTTCGCCACACGACTAAAGGTTCCCTTCAATCTCCCGCAAGGGGTCGATTCACCAGAGGCATACCGCCAAGAAACAAAAGATTTTCTGCTAGAATCTATGGGCATTTCACATACAAAAGAGACGAAAGTTGGCAACGAATACGTGCGGGGCGTTTCCGGTGGCGAGCGGAAGCGTGTCTCAATCATTGAGTGCCTTGCTTCCCGTGGATCAATTTTCTGCTGGGATAACAGTACCCGTGGTCTTGATGCTAGTACTGCACTCGAGTGGACCAAGGCAATCAGAGCCATGACCGACGTTTTGGGCCTGGCCTCTATCGTTACGCTATACCAGGCCGGCAATGGGATTTACGACCTGTTTGATAAGGTGTTGGTTTTGGATGAGGGCAAACAGATCTACTACGGCCCTATAGCACAGGCTCGCCCTTATATGGAGGAGCTTGGGTTTATTTGTCGGGAGGGTTCCAACGTTGCAGACTTCCTTACAGGAGTGACGGTACCTACGGAGCGCAAGATTCGACCAGGGTATGAAAACCGTTTCCCCCGTAATGTGGATATGATGTTGGCAGAGTACGAAAAGTCTTCGATCCGCTCTGAGATGATGAAGGAATACGACTATCCCGATTCCGACATGGCTAAAGAACTTACCGAAGAATTTAAATTGGCCATTGCAGATGAAAAATCCAATCGACTTCCAAAAAATAGTCCATTGACCATCGACTTTGTGTCCCAAGTCAAGGTCTGTGTCTCTCGACAGTACCAAATTCTTTGGGGCGACAAAGCGACTTTCATCATCAAGCAAGTATCGACTTTAATTCAGGCTCTGATTGCTGGATCCCTTTTTTACAATGCCCCTAACAATTCGGGTGGTTTATTCGTTAAATCGGGCGCCCTCTTCTTCTCACTGCTATACAATAGTCTGCTTGCTATGGCCGAAGTTACTGACTCGTTTAGCGGCCGACCGGTCCTTGTTAAGGTACACCCCCTCCCCTAATGACACATTAATTTAGAAAGGAGCGGAGGGAGAAGAGCTAATAGTTCATCTAGCATAAATCGTTCGCTTTCTTCCACCCCGCAGCATTCTGCATTGCTCAAATTACTGCCGATATTCCCGTGCTTATCTTCCAAATTAGCATCTTTTCTATCGTGCTATATTTCATGGTTGGGCTTGAGATGTCAGCTGGGGCATTCTTTACTTACTGGGTTCTTGTATTTGCTGCGACAATGGTACGTTTTGTTCCCAACTACTCCGTGTAACTGCGCATGTTCAATTTTCGCTGACATCTCTGGCTTAGTGTATGACTGCATTTTTCCGTGCCATAGGTGCTCTCTTCAGCACATTTGATGGTGCATCCAAAGTTTCCGGCTTCTCCATATCAGCCTTGATCATGTATAATGGGTATATGATCGCGAAACCCCAAATGCATCCGTGGTTTGGATGGATCTATTGGATCAATCCAATGGCATATGGTTTTGATGCACTGCTGTCTAATGAATTCCATGGCAAGATCATACCATGCGTTGGTACGAATATTGTGCCTACTGGACCTGGATATGAAAATGCAGAGCACCAATCGTGCGCCGGCGTTGGTGGCGCTGTACAGGGCGAAAACTTTGTTAATGGTGATGCTTACTTGGCATCCCTCGCTTACAGTCACAACCACGTGTGGCGCAATTTCGGAATTATTTGGGCTTTCTGGGCTCTTTTTGTTGCTGTAACTGTTATTGCCACATCGCGCTGGAAGGCTGCTTCGGAGTCTGGTTCTTCACTTTTGATTCCTAGAGAAAGATTGGAAAAGCACCACCAGAATGTTCACAAGGATGAAGAGTCTCAGGTTAACGAAAAGGCCAAGAAACCCTCTGATGAGGGCTCCCAGACCTCGGATGAGATCGACAAGCAACTTGTCCGCAATACATCCGTATTTACTTGGAAGGACTTGTGCTACACAGTTAAAACCCCATCCGGCGACCGTGATTTGCTCGACCATGTCTATGGTTGGGTGAAGCCTGGAATGTTAGGTGCTCTTATGGGATCATCTGGTGCTGGTAAGACAACATTGCTTGACGTTCTGGCCCAGCGAAAAACCGAAGGCACTATTCATGGATCAATTATGGTTGATGGCCGCCCGCTACCGGTCTCATTTCAACGATCCGCCGGTTACTGTGAACAGCTTGATGTCCATGAGCCCTTTGCAACTGTTCGTGAGGCCTTGGAATTTTCCGCTTTGCTTCGCCAGCCTCGCGATGTCCCTGACGAAGAGAAATTGAAATACGTTGATACTATTATTGATTTGCTTGAACTGCACGACCTTGCCGATACCCTAATCGGTCGCGTTGGTGCAGGGTTGAGTGTGGAACAACGCAAGCGAGTTACAATTGGAGTGGAACTTGTCTCGAAGCCTAGTATTTTGATTTTCCTGGATGAGCCAACATCTGGTCTTGACGGCCAATCTGCATACAACACTGTCCGTTTCTTACGCAAATTGGCTGATGTTGGCCAGGCTGTATTGGTAACAATTCATCAACCGTCAGCCCAGTTGTTCGCCGAGTTTGATACCCTACTGCTTCTGGCTAAGGGTGGAAAAATGGTTTACTTTGGAGATATTGGAGATAACGGTCAGACAGTGAAGAACTATTTTGCTCGCCATGGCGCCCCTTGCCCTCCCAATGTGAATCCTGCAGAGCATATGATTGACGTCGTCTCTGGCACTCTCTCCCAAGGAAGGGACTGGAACGAGATCTGGAAGGCTTCTCCCGAACACGAGAATTCTCTCAGAGAACTAGATCAAATCATCAGTGAAGCAGCAAGCAAGCCACCCGGAACTGTCGATGATGGAAATGAATTTGCTATGCCTCTTTGGCGACAAACAGTGATCGTGACCAAGCGGATGTCTGTTGCCATTTATCGCAACACAGACTACATTAACAACAAGCTCGCCCTGCATATTGGCTCTGCCTTATTTAATGGCTTTTCTTTCTGGATGATTGGTAACCATGTTGGCACTCTTCAACTGCGACTTTTTACAATTTTTAATTTCATCTTTGTGGCACCTGGTGTCATCAACCAGCTCCAACCGCTCTTCCTTGAGAGACGCGACATTTATGATGCCAGAGAAAAGAAATCGAAGATGTACTCTTGGATTGCGTTTGTTACTGGCTTGGTTGTCTCAGAAATACCTTATCTTTGCGTGTGCGCCGTGCTCTATTACGTCTGCTGGTACTACACAGTTGGATTTCCAAGCGACTCCGACAAAGCTGGTGCAGTCTTTTTTGTTATGTTAATGTATGAATTTGTCTACACTGGTATCGGTCAATTCATCTCTGCCTACGCCCCCAACGCCATTTTCGCATCACTTACCAACCCCCTCGTCATTGGTACCCTTGTCTCCTTTTGCGGTGTCCTGGTTCCCTACGAGCAAATCCAAGTCTTCTGGCGCTACTGGATTTACTGGCTCAATCCTTTCAACTACCTTATGGGTAGTATGTTAACCTTCACTGTTTGGGATGTCGACATCCGATGCAAAGACTCCGAGTTCGCGCTTTTCGACCCCCCTAATGGCTCAACTTGTGCTGGTTATCTATCTACTTTCATGGAAGGCATTGGTTCTAGGATGAACCTTGTAAACCCGGAAGCAACATCCGGCTGCCGGGTTTGTCAGTATACCTATGGACGAGACTATCTTTACGGCATCAATCTAAAGGAGTACTACTATGGTTGGCGGGATGCTGCCATTGTAGCACTCTTTGCTATCAGCTCCTATGCCTTGGTGTATCTCCTTATGAAGTTACGTACGAAGGCTTCTAAGAAGGCGGAGTAATTCGCGCATCTTATTTTATTTCCATTATTTTTTTTTCTATCTTTTAGAATTTTTTTTTTCTCTCCTTTTCTCTTTCACCTTGAACCCCAAGTTTATAAACCTCGCGGGGCTTTCTTTTCTGTCTTATCATGACGAGACTGTTTGCCACTTCTCTTTCTCTTTCTCTTCCGCTTTCTCTTTCTCTTTCTCTTTCTTCTCTTTCTATTTTACCTTCCCTTTTCCTTTCCTGTTCCTTCCTATCTTGTTTTATTTTATTTTGTTAATAATAGACTTACCTAGCATTAGCAGGAGTTCTGTATTTAAATCATTAGAACAACAGACGAAAATATATCACGTCACATAGATGCACCATTGGGTCGAACATAATTTATTGAATGACATTGATTTAACGCGTCTGCTGTCTGCCTGTCTATTTGGCACTAGTTAACAAAGTAATTATTAAATAATAACCGAAATTTGTCCCCTCCACTAAGTAAATTCAATTTCCCATACTTCGAATTGGAAACAAAAAAAAAAAAAATAATGAGACGCATGTAAAGATAATCTATTCATCCTCGTCCCTTACCTTCACTAGGGTTGACTTGCTCACAATCTTCTCCGCTAGCTCTATCAGAGACCCTGTAGCCAAGATATCTAGAATAGGGACTACACTCTCCATGCTTTTCGAAATCCAGTTCCGTAGATCAATCGCAACATGGGAGTCAATACCGTAGTCTGTAATGGGATTGGTTGATACAATACTGTCAGCAGCAATATTTAAATGGTCGGCAACTTTCGCGCTTAAAGCGTTGTAAGCGATTGTTGATGCTTCATCGAGGGTTCGAGCTGATTTAAGGTCTTCACGTAGGGTATTGAACAGAGAAAGCGAGGAAGAGCCAGTCTGGGAGTTTGTATCAAGTGTATGATTCTGGAAAGGACGCCTAAAGTGAGAGAAGATGGGGGCGTCAAAGTTTGGTAGGGAGTGTGCTTCGTTCCAAGTTCCAAGGCCGGTAATGATATTGGGGGAAGGCGTAGATGTAGTTGTTACGGAAGGAGGAGGGGTTCTCATGGCCAATTCAATGAGGGACATCAGTCTTTTGGTATCTGTTCCTTGGAACCCCTGTTGAGCCATTTTTTCTGCTAGTGAGGTGTTTTCAGCGAGATACCCGACATCTGTGATTACCCCTAGATCAAGGGAGACGGCTTGCAAGCCCAGCGAGTTCCGGTATGCTGCAAACGCGTCTAGGAAAGTTGATCCGGCAGCATATGCAGCTTGGGTTGCGTTACCAATTATTCCGCTAATGGATGAGAGCATGATGAACCAGTCGAGATTTTTGGGGGCGTTGTTGTGTAAGTTCCAGGTGCCTTGGAATTTGGGCTGGAGGACGGAGTGGTAATCTTCGACCGTTAATTTTTCGATGTGTGTGTCCTATTATTATTATTATTAGTGGTAGTTGTAGGTGTTAGCCCATCGCTCTCACTAGGAGTTTCTTGATCTTTTTTGAGGAAAATGAAATAATGAGGAATAAAAGAGAGCCATTGAGAGTTAGGACGAGCCATACCCTGAGAATCATCGCCGCCTGTATGACCCCCCGAATGGGAGGAGCTGTCTGCTCAAGCTCGGCCATTACGTCGGCAACATTTTGGGTATTGGTTATATCGAGAGAGCGGACAATCACTCGGACCCCCCTACTCTCGAGCTCGTGTGCTGTGGCTTTTGATGACTCTCGTGAAAGCCCACTCCTATTCATGAAGATAAGAGTTTTAGCGCCATGATCAGCCATCCAAAGCGCTGTGGCTCGACCGATGCCTCCAAGTCCTCCGACAAGGACATAGGATACATCTTCTCGAAGGAGTGTCTCTGGCTGCTTAGGGTGAATTATCTGCTCGTATGAGTAGTTAGCAAATGATCTAAATCGCTTCAAAAATTGCGCTTGATTCGAGAAAGAGACAACATGTACCTCTACACGCTCACCAGTCCCCGCTGTGACTGTTAGAAACTCCGTACTTTCTTCAAAAATGAGTTTTTCCATAGCTTCAGATAGTTCTGAAATTTTATATTGAGGAACTGATGGAGATCCGAGAATCTTTTTTTCGAGAAAGAGATCATTGACATCGCCCCAGATCTTGTGTCGAAGGACAGTGTCGATTTCCCAAAGGGTTTCGACGCCAAAAGTGACGAAACTAAGACCAGTTTGAAGGTTAGGTACCTCCCAGCAGGTGACTCCTGAGGCGCCTGGGTTGCTTAATTGTATAAATTGACCACATGCACGAACGAGCTGCCATAGCTGTTGGAATTCCCTGCTTCCCTGAGCACGGCAATTGATAACTATATCAACGCCTTGATCATTCATTAATTCCCTGGCATCGACCACTAAGTCAATTTTTTTGTTTACTAGCACCTTATCTTCCGGTATGGAAAGAGACTTCGTTAAAATATCTTTCTCTTCATTTGAATCAACCACAGCAAGCAGGTGTGCATGTGCGAGGTGACAGATTTTTGTTACTGCTTGACCAATTATACTGGCCGCAGAGTATATCAAAACCCTAACTTGACGGTTGATGTGAGTTAAGTGGTGTACAACATAAAAAGCTAGGCAGTATATTTGGGGTAAAGTTGCAGCTTCCTCAAATGATACTTGGGAAGCAACCCTTTGAAATGCCACACTTGCTGCCCGATAGATGTTTGTGACCTTCCCTGGCTCTAAGCAGGCTACCATATCTCCAGGCATAAAACCCGAAACCAGGCTTCCGACTGATTTAACCACACCACTCCAACCGGATCCGAAACATGACGCGGACTTTGGTAGGCGCACCGCAGTGGGTTTGTTGAAACCAATGGCGTGGACTTGGATATCTATGTGATCGGGTGGAAGATTTTTATTGTTATCATCCTCCTCAAATTGGACGTTTAAAGTCTTGTTGACTTGATTGAATATTGCACAAATAGGAGCGTCCCCCTGGTGAAAGGGCTCGTGGTTCGTGACAAAAGATTCATGAAGTGAAGCTATTAACGTGTTGGAGTCAATATCCTCGACTACACGAGGAATTTGAATTATCCCCCTTCTTTCAGCAAACTCAGTATCGAAAATCTTCGAGCTGGGCTCTAAAACTCTACGACGAAAAACATCATAGATCACCTCGGCTGCGCGCTCTGAGTGAAGCGGATACTTGGCGTCTAAATCCAGGGTCAATATAGGATTGACGCCAGATTCCGAGCGAGCAGTCCGCGCGAAGCCTGTAATCAGACTATTGTTAGGATTGCGACAAGAAATTGTCCCCCCTCTTGTGACCCACAGCACCCCAGCTGTGCTCCGGAATATCTCCTTGAGAACTTGCATTGTTTTATCGTCTAAGCTTGATAATATTGGGGATGTTAAATCGCTTAGAACTATACAAGCTTTGCCATTCACATGGGCGTTCTCAAACTGGTCCACCTCCACGCTAAGGTTGCTGGATTGAAGAAGGCTTTGCAAGCTAGGTACACACACGCCGCAGTCACCTTCTGCAATTATGAGACAAGGAGCCTGGGATTTAGTAGGCGCTGGCTGGAGTTTCGAAGTAATAATCGAATATCCCTCATCGGATTGTATCGTTGCCTTTTCCTTTGAGAACTGGAACTTTTCGAGAGCTTTGAGTAGTCCGCTATTTCCATATCTCATCAAATTTAAGCGTTCTTCGGAAAAACCGGAGAGAAAAAGGGCATTAGTTAATTTTTGCCTCTGGGGTGTTGGGTCAATGATAATCAAATCACCACCGGGTCGAAGCAGTGAATGAAGGGTCCTGAGTGTATTCGATATAGATTTAACGGTATAGAGACCGTACGGAACGAGCACAATATCATAACTATTCTGAGAAAACGCCTGGGTCTCCAGATTTTCCTCTATGTTGAGCGTCTTGAAATCGACCAAATCGCCCCAGGTAGAGAGATCGTGATTTGTGGTATTAAAGACCTTTGGGCCTGGATGTGTTACGGTATATCTACCGCATCGAGTATGAGCTAGTGAGTTCAGAAATACAGAGGAAGTTTTTCCCTCTCCACTTTCAACCTCAAGAATTGATGTCATTGGGTTTTTATGGCACATCAATTGTAAGTATAAAACAACACTGCTATAAATGACGTTTTCATGGAGACTCTCGCAGTATTGGGCCCAGAGCTGGGGATCATCCAGAAGCATCGGAATGCTCTGGTCACTTGCTAGTCTTTGTGAGAGTCTCTCACCTATCGCACAGAGAATTCTTCCCTGAGGGGTAGATATGTGTGGCAACTTGACACTAGCGGGTTGTATATCGCAAGATGAGGACGAAGGGGCCACTAGATCAGCGTCCGCGATTTTCACGAGCATGTTAAGGAGTCGTCTCCCATCCCGGGGCAAATATTCAATGCCCGCGTTGAGCAAATCATTCGTAGCTTTCCTAATAAAATGAAGTGCACATGACTCATACACCTCTGTTAAATCAATTTTGGAACAGTGATAGTTACTGTTTCTAGTAAGGAAGTCGGAGAGCGAGATATTTGTGAGTAAATCCGGATCCGGCTTCCATCTCAGGCTATATACAATTCGTTCACTCTTGTCGTTGAATTCCTCAGTAGGTCCTCGCTCAATATATTGACACCGCAAGGCAGATATTGATAATACTGGGCTGCAATTTGAAGCGGTAGTAATAGTGGATATGATCTCATTGGGATTTTCTGAGATGAGCTTTGTGCATGTTTCTAGCTTTTGTCCTGGTTCATTCGGGAAATTAGAAGTTACTATCATTTCCTGTATATAAACGGGAACAGCGGGGGCTTTTGGTGAACCATCTCTCACAAAGACAGTCTGAATGATGCTGTCCAAGGTACATGGATGAATGATGTGAGGATATTGAAATGTCATTGGCATGGTAGCCGCAGTATCTGGAGTTATGATCTCAGCTAAACAGACGTCCTCAACAACACATGCTTGAGTAATGTTAGCAAAGTATTTGCCGTATTCTAACCCAATGCTGGCAAGATTCTCATAGAAGCGTTGAATGTTGATCGAAGATGAGCGGGAAAAGATATTTTGATATGGACTTTCGATCGTGTGAAGAGTATTTGGTTCTAGGGGCTGGACCCCAATGTATCCGCTGCAGTGCTCAGTCCATCGATTTTCAGGAGTAACCGAGTATATGGTAAATATATGGGATATAGAAGATGTGCCGTCAATGTCTGTACATCGGTTGAATGATATCATTATTTCAATAGGAGACGATTCCCGAATAACAAGAGCAGAGAGTATTGATACATTGCGTAAACGAAACGCAGACTCTTGATACTTGATCTCCCTCTCTAGCAAGTTCTGAGCAGTGGCTTCAATGGCCATTGCAATATATCCAGCGGCGGGATAAATAATATTTGACTCAATCTTGTGGTCCTTGAGCCATGGAATCTCTGATAACCGTATGAAATTTCTCCAACGGGGCTCAAGAGGACAGGAGTAGTGATCGATTACCCCGAGGAGGTCTGTCCGAGGGAATTTGCGACTTCGGAAGGATTTACTCACCCTCGACTCTGACCAGTAGGACCGAGTGTGGTTCCACCCATATGGGGGGAGCTCATGGAGGATCTGGGCTTCGTGTGAGGGATCATTGATTTCACGGTAGATGACAGGATATCCAGTGCATGCGAGTAAAGAAGCAGCAGTTAAGCAGGTTTCTATAGCGTTCTTGTTTCTGATAAGTACACTAACATAGTGGATGCCAGCTGCATTAAGCCTGCTGTCCGCCTTGAGAATTTGTTTGATAGGCCCTGCAAGAGCTGAATGTGGTCCAATTTCAAGTAAGCAATCCACCGTAGCCTTCCTGGGTGTGCCAGATCTCCTGATCCGTGGAGCCCCAGTTCTGAAACACAAGGCTTCTGTAGACTCTAAGAATCTGACTTGACCAAGTAAATTTCGGACCCAGTACCTTGGTCCAAGATCCGAAGAGGAGGTCTCTTGTCCGGTCACTGACGAGAAAAATGACACCTGCGGGCAGTTTGAGTCGCTAGGATACCTAAACTGAGCTTTAATATGCTTTATCGAATCTAGGTATTCGCCACCAACCAACTCCATGTGGTGAGAGTGGTAAGCAACCTCCACTGCGAGGTGGCGACTAAAGACTTGTTTGGTGCTCATGATGAGCTCCAGCTCTTCAACTGCAGCCACGTCCCCAGAGACTGTGATACTGGATGGGCTATTTATGCAAGCCACAGTGGCCCTACCAGATCGTAGGTTTTTGATGTATGGCTCAATATCTTCGGCCGACATACCTACTGCGAGCATTGCGCCTTTAGGCAGCACCTGATTTTTTAAAAGCTTGCTAACAGCAACTCCCCGGAAGTAGGCAATTGCCATGGCATCTTGCATGCTCAAGGTCTTTGCTGCGTAAGCAGCAGCAATTTCTCCACTGGAATGTCCAGTCACGGAATCCGGGTATATCCCCCATGATTCAAGAAGATCAACTAGGGCTATCTGCAGCGCAGAGCAAATAGGTTGACTGAGAAGTGGATGTCGCAGTAGTGAATCAGCCTCTGGCTTAAGAATTTCATCTATTGATAGGTTAGTTGTCAGGTGCTAACAGCATGGAGCCCGATGTAACTATTAGATTCACTAACCAACGACACGAAATGTGGCTCCTATTTGGCTCAAGTAGGTTTCAATTCGGAGTATGGACTGCTTAAAAGTCGGGTATATCTCTAGCAATTCTTTACCCATTGATGGCCACTGTGCACCCTGACCAGTGAAGATAAACCCAATTTTTGGCCGCCTTGGGGCTTTGAATATTTGGGGTCTGGCAGACAAACCGCTCACCATTTGGTTTATGGTCCTCGCATGTACCGCAGTGCGGTAGAGATGTGTGGTACGTCGCTCATTCAATGTAAAAGCTAGATCCGCCATCCATTTGTCCTCTGAAATCGTTTGTTTTTGCTGAAGAAAGGCTAATAGTCGTTGGATTTGTTTCAGAATAGTAGATTCATCGAAAGCAGATAGCATAAAAATTCTGGATCGAGAAGCATGCCGATAACCGATACCCGATTCTAATGGCAATAATTTACGAGATAGCTTTCGTTGTGATAAGTATCCTAGAGTATCTTCTAGGATAATATGGGCGTTGCTGCCACCATATCCAAAACTATTCACAGAGATACGACGTGGACTGTCAGTATCCCAATAGTCTCGTACTAGTTGTACCTAATTTTTTTTTTCTTAACAAGATATTCGTAATTTGTGTCTTGGGGCAGCTCACTTGGAGATTCCATTCCTTGGCTAAAATACGTGGATTGAGTGTCTTGAAGTTCCTGTTGGGTAGAAATGTCCGCCTCTCTAGCATTAATATGGCCTTAATAACGCCAGCTATACCGCTTGTCCCCTCTAGATGGCCCACATTGGTCTTGATAGATCCAATATGCAAGGGCTTTTCAGAGCTACGACCCGGTCCGAATACTCTTGCGAGTGCCCTGCTCTCAATCGGATCCCCAGCCTGGGTGCCAGTCCCATGTGTTTCGACAAAGGTCGTTTCTAAAGGATTAACGCCCGCTGTGTTGTAGACATGTCGTATTAAAGCCTCCTGTGAAAGCCCATTGGGGAGCGTAATTCCGGAGGTACGGCCATCTTGATTTGATCCAGACCCTCGAATGATTGCTCGGATAGGATCGTGATGTTTCAGGGCGTCTCGCAGTGGCTTAATTATGAGGCAACCTATTCCTTCGCTCCGCGCATACCCATCGGCATCCTCATCGAATGTACGGCAGCGCCCATCTGGGGAGAGAAATCTGCAAAAATATTAACTATTATGTCGCGTAATCCTTTCCCCTTTACCTCTTTCCTGTCTGCATAAACATACTTCATCATCGTCATAGTTGACATGAATTCGTGGCTGAGAATTATATTTACACCTGCCGCGATGGCGATAGAAGCGTCGCCAGATCGGAGACTTTGGCAAGCCAGATGGAGTGCTACAAGGCTACCAGAACATGCGGTATCAACTGTGACACTAGGGCCCTTAAGGTCGAAAAAGTATGAAATTCGGTTCGCAATCATTGCTCGTGACTGACCAGCATTTGTGCACTGGTACATTGGAACACAGTCCGGGTCCCGAAGAAGAAGATCCGTATAGTCAGCATTGAATGAACCAACAAAGCATGACGTTTGACTACCCATGATAGTAGACAGGGAAATGCCAGCTGTGATTGATTAACATATCTTTCCCACACACTCTTAGAGAAGCATACCATTTTCTAAGCCTTCATAGGTAACCTCGAGGAGTAATCGCTGTTGGGGGTCCATAGCCTTAAAGGTGAGGTTGTTAGCAACTGCATACGAGGAAGTAGACTGACTATAATTGATGTGATTACACCCACAGCCGCTTCATCGCTTGTCATGTTGAAGAAGGGAGCATCGAATAGAGAAATATCCTCTCGAAGAAAATGTCCTCCATTCACATTGATCTATATGTGGCCCTATGGTCAGCTAATTGAAATAGAATATATGTTAAATGAAGAGGTGGAATGTACTGTTCCATGTCTAGAGTGATCAGGATGGTAGAAGGCAGAATTGTGCCACCTAGTCTTTGGGATTTCGCTCCATGCCTCGCGACCCTCACAGATCATCGTCCATAATGATTCAACATCCACTGCATCACCAGGTCCACGAAATCCAATGCCAATTATAGCAATTGGCATGGAGCCATCTTCATCAAGGATGGAAAAGTCATCCCGGCTCCGTTGCTGGCTTATTGGGGGAGTATTGTAAATTTGATGGGCCATGTTTAGCTACTTGAGGTAATTTGCGGTCATGATACCCCACGTGGACTCGAGTCTACGAATAAAAATCTTAGGCATCAATTCCTGTTGCATTGAAAGTAGAGGATGAAATATACTGTTATGCTATGCTATGTTAGCTATAAATAACCGAACGCTATTTTCACTCCCTGTTTAAAATAGCTGTAATATACCGATAACTGGTAGTAGCAGGCTGCGAATTCATTCAAGTCCCCGGTGTCAGATATCTGCCAATTGATATTACTGGGCCCATATAGATGATAAGCCTAAAGGAGGCTTTGCGAATGCTATCATGGGTACAGGCTCCTAGCGTGGAGTGAGAGTAGGTATATACTAGGGAATTTAAATTTCCACGACTCAACCAAGCTCAGCTGAGATGTATCGAGCCTCGGATTATTTATGGATATCGTCCCCGGTGAGCTTTTCTGACTATTTTTATTTTTATTTTTATTTACTTTCCCCTCCTTGTGCAGGCCAATGGATTTTGAAAGGAGGCACCGGAAATTCTACCTACCTGATACGTTAGACCACCGGTCGGGCGACGAGAGCTGGCCAGGTCAATCCAGCCTACATCTAGCAGCTAACTAATAGAAATTGGCCATTTTTAGCCTCGTTTAAATGCTTATGACGCGCTTTGTTAGTGTCTTGTGAAGGGTTGTTTGTTCATGTGGCATAACGGCTGCAGAGAGCAAAACAAAAGTAAAAGATAGATATACATAAAATAAAAGACCGTATTACTCTGGGATAAATTGGCCGGAAGAGATAGATAAGGCTCAAAAATCCTTTACAATTTAGAAGATGACTCGGTCGGGAATATTGTCGCCGTGGACCGGGGGAAATATCCGTAGTCAGACGCGCCAAAAACCATCAACTTACACCTTGCGTAGGCGGACTCTACAAAGCAGGGACATCGTCAACGGTCCCAAAAGCGGGATGTTTTGGTTGTTTTTTTTTTTTTTTTTTTTTTTTTTTGCCACAGCCACTACTCCACCGGCTTGCGCTATGGAAAAGATATCAGTCCACAATCACACCTGCGCGGGACGATGTGCACAACTCAGCTTTTTAAGAGTAGTGGGGAAGTAACTAGCTATTTGTGCTTTGTGTGGTCTCGGCGATGGAGCCAGCTAGGAGTGGCAGCGAACAGAATGCAAGCAGGATAAGAACGATGATGGACGGATCGCCCTGGCCGAAACCCACAGACGCCTGGAAAGTTCGGCAGCGCAAGGGACGTGAACGATACACGCCGCTTATTGGCTGTTGCCACTCTTACCCCTCCAACGGAACCGCCCATGATTGCGTGGAACACTGAGAAGGTTTTTTTTTTTTCAATCACTTCGAAAAATCAATTGCAAACCTGGAATGACTAGGTCGTGGTATGTGAGTCTAGAGTCTAAATACCACCTCGCTAGACAAGACGCTTATCTAGCTCAACCTGAGGTGACAAGCGGATGGTGGGTAGGTTGATTGTAGTTTTGTGCCTGGAATGGATGACTCAAATTTTTTTTTTTTTTTTCTTTCTCTTTTTATCCTTTTTATTCTATTTCAATTATTCTATTTCAATTATTCTATTTCAATTCTTCTATTTCTGCTTGAATAACATGGAAATGTGTCAGTACCCTGTCATTAAGATTCTTGATTGATTTCCCATCAGTTCCCCGATCAGGGCATAGCTTTTGCGTACTTAATTAATATGATTACTATTATTAAATCCTAATGCTCCACCATGTGCTCACTATTCCGTCTCCAATCAGTCGAGCATGAGGTCATTCTAGACCTTGACTAGCAAGAATAATGAGAATGTGTTTATCTAGCATTTCTTGGGTACTTTGTATTATTCTCTCTTTGCCAGTCTCAAATCCCTAGCCTCCTCTTGAATCACCTGGTCTAGGCTCTATTTATTTTTGGTTCGCCTCCATGCTCTCCCAGACACGGTTCACTCTACTCCACCCATGGTGCGTTCTTACTTGGTCTGGGCTTTCGGTTCTTGAAATCAATCCTTATCGCCATCCGTTTAATCATTTCATAGCTAATATCTGTTTTAACAAAATCTCTTAAATCTCTCATCGCCTCGTTACACCCTTGAAGTCATCCATTTCCTCTCCACTATCCATCCGTCTCTCTACAATTTCCCCTTCCATCCCCATAATAGAGTCGATAACCCATTCTATTCCGATCTGTGAGCCACAACGTGCTGTCCTCCATGTCTGATCAACATCATGATCACCCTTCATACGAGCCTTTGGGGGATACAATTGGCCCCGACCCCAGCATTTACATAGAGAGCAATGAATTCGAAGATGTACCGATACCCCCAACACCAGCATACGCCCCTAGTACCTCCACTTTAGGGAATCCTCAAGAGCCAAACCGAACACACCGAGTAAGATTTCGATCGTTCAGCAGCTTTCACAGCGCCGAAGACCGCCCGCCCTATTTTCGCAACAATTCAGGTCAATCAGTTGACTCGAGTCGCTCGACCCGTGCCTTACTCCCACCTTACAACTACTCGACAGAAAATTATGAGGGGCCCGAATTGACATCTGAAAAATGTGGCGAAGACAATAGCGAACAACATTCAATACCTAGCCATACCCCGTCTGACCAACTTGACTCGGGAAAGGAGTCTCTTGAACACCATGTATCTGCAAAGGAAAGGTTCAGAAATGCAGGCAATATAATTCGCAAGAAGACTATCCTCCTGGGGGAACGATTGGGCCGTCCACTCGATGATGGGGAGACTCTGGGCGCATCTCTGCTGCCGGACGACCTTGAAGGAGGCATGCCTCTCCGCGGCCTTCCTCATCAAGAAATTATGAATGAAAAAGCCCTTGCTCAGGAAGAGCAACCAGAGCCCGCCCCCAGCACAGAAGCCCACCGTTTAGTCCGCAGCATGACGCAACATAATATACGTCGTCGAAAGCCTCGATCTGCCTATGTGCGTTCCGGGCAGAGCACCCCAGAAGGCTGCGGAACACCAAGTCGTCCAGATTCATGGTATAACTCTAGGCATCTCAGTATAGGTGGTGGCGGTATCTTATCCCAACTCTTGAAGCTCCAGGCGAGTCAGACATCGGGTGGGGATAGCAGCACCTGCGTAAGCGACGATTCAGATGGCGAGTCTCAGATATCGTCTGGCACAGCAACTCCTAAGAAAGAAAAGTTGAAATGGTATAAAAAACCAAACCATCGGTCAACTGCTTCTCTAGTAGAAGCATCCATGAACTTAAGTGGGGCTAGCTTTCCATCGTCGGCGGAGGGGCTTGCCCTTCCCCCCAAACGTGGAAAGAAGAAGGGATACCGTAAGACACGGCTCGAAGACGAAATCCGTGTCACAATACACATCGCTGAGATCCTTTCCCGCCAACGTTACATTATGCAATTGTGCCGTGCCCTCATGCGATATGGAGCGCCGACCCACCGACTGGAAGAGTATATGAAAATGACCGCTCGTGTGTTAGCAATCGATATCCAGTGTCTGTACATCCCAGGTTGCATGCTACTGTCATTTGATGACCCCGAGACACGGACCGCGGAGGTGAAGCTCGTCCGAGTAGTGCAAGGAGTCGACTTAGGTCGACTCGCAGATACGCATAATGTTTACAAAAATGTCGTCCATGACCTCATCGGGGTTGAGGAGGCTACCACTGAACTCGACGCGATCATGAAACGCCCCCCACGATTCAACAAATGGCTTCTTGTTCCCGCCTATGGGTTCGCTAGCGTTGCAGTCGGACCGTTCGCATTCAGCGCGAGACCCATTGATATGCCTATCATTTTTCTTCTTGGTTCCTTGGTTGGGTTCATGCAACATGTGCTGGCTCCAAAGTCGGTCTTGTATTCTAATGTTTTTGAGGTCACTGCTGCGGTGCTGACCTCATTTTTGGCACGGGCGTTTGGCTCCATCAGGACCACCATCAACGGAGAGGAGCAATATCTCTTCTGCTTCTCTGCGCTCGCCCAGTCCTCTATCGCTCTCATTCTCCCCGGCTTCATGGTTCTCTGTAGTAGCCTTGAGCTCCAGTCTCATCAGATAATCGCCGGTTCAATTCGTATGGTTTACGCGATCATTTATTCTCTATTCCTCGGTTACGGTATCACCGTTGGAACAACCATTTACGGCCTCATAGATGCAAATGCTACTTCAGAAAAAACGTGCCCAAACTTAGACATTTATAGCAACACATATGTCCAGCACTTCTGCTTTGTGCCTATTTTCGTCATCTTCGTCACCATCATCAACCAGGGCAAGTGGAAGCAACTGCCAGTCATGATGTTCATTGCTGTTTGTGGGTACATTACCAATTTTTTTAGTACCATGAAGCTTGGATCTCAGTCCGAGGTGGCCAACACGGTTGGAGCTTTCACCATAGGGGTACTTGGCAATTTGTACAGTCGAGTCTGGCACGGTCACGCCGCGACAGCTATTTTGCCCGCGATATTTGTGCTTGTACCCTCTGGTTTAGCCTCAAGTGGCTCTTTGATTGCTGGTCTCAACTACGCGGACTCGGTAAGAAACAGTCTGAATTCAGGTAGCAACCAGACCAGCACCACCAGCCAAGATATGTCTATGGCCACTCTTGCTTTTGGCATGGTGCAGATCGCGATTGGCCTAGCAGTTGGTCTGTTCTGTGCTGCTCTTGTTGTGTATCCTTTTGGAAAGAGGCGAAGTGGATTATTTAGTTTCTGATCTTTAAACATGTTACGGAGTCACGGTTACATAATGCCCAACATATAATTGAAGTATTTGTATATTTAGCGAAAATGATTTTTATCCTAGTTAACACCTATTAAATTCAATAATTCAAGACTTACCGAGACATATGAAGATTAAGATTTACAATACAAATAACCATCGTGTCGGGTGAGAATGTGTATCTGACAAGGTACTCTAGTATCGAGCACAAATTATGCTACTGGTAATTGATCTTTAGTTCAAAAAAACTCACAAATTCTCCTATATCCCTTGTTATGATGTCATTATTGTCACAAAAGGAAGAGAGACAGGCGTACCAGCTGATTCCCAGTTGTCGCTCCACAAACAAAATACATCTACTGTTAAGTTATTCCAGCCAAGCAGTGGCGCTTCCTAATCCTCTCTAGCTGACGATCAACTCCCCGCCTCGCCGGGTGCTTAATCTCCATTTATTCTCTTACATCAAGGTTTGAGGGGGAAAGCAACTTAGAAACATATCTTCTTTGCCTTAGCCTTAAAGACATGATAAAATGGCCCTACTAAATGAATAAAGGCAAGCACTACCCAACCCTCTCATTTCATCACAAGAGATGGAATTTAGTGGTAGCGCGGGCTTGATGAACGACCCCGTATATGTTGATTGCATCATCAAGGGGGGTTAAATAAACGGTCTCAATTCAGGCTAAAGTACTCCTCCATCGACTCTCCCCGACGTTTATTGTGTCTACATGTTTCTCCGCCAATCTTTTGTCTCCAAAGTCTCCAAAACCGATTAAAACAGCAATTAGTCCCAATCTCCCACACTGTAAGATCCCGATTCGCAGCACAAAAGTCTATATGCGGCATGGCGTCGGATATCGATCATCCCCGCTGGAAATTTTTTGACCCCGATGGCGCGGGTGTTAGGAGACTTTTAATGGCTTTCCCCGCAGTCTTTCACGTTGGGAGACAACTTTCTCCCTGAGATCAAAACAACGCTGAACCAAAACATGAAATTGTCTTTTCCTAGGTGGCTTTTCTTTGCTACCTACGCCTCCCAGGCCTTGGGTGTACCTGCTAGGCGAGACCCAGTTGAGATAGATAGTGTGGGGAGCAATAAGCCGCTCCAAGACCTCGTAAGGCCTCCAGATATCTTTCCGCTTTCCCCTAAACATAGTTTATTGCTAATACATATTGGCCTCAAGGTTACATGGGATCAACATTCGCTTATAGTCCGTGGAGAACGAGTCTTCATTATGAGCGGTGAATTCCACCCCTATCGCCTTCCCGTGCCAGGACTTTGGCTAGATGTGTTCCAGAAGATTAAGGCTATGGGGTTCAACGGTGTTTCTTTCTACACTGACTGGGGGCTTCTCGAAGCCAACCCGGGATCTGTGATCACCGATGGAATCTGGAGTCTCGAGGAATTCTTCAGTGCTGCTGGTCAAGCGGGCATCTATCTCATCGCTCGCCCAGGACCGTACATCAATGCAGAAACTTCTGCTGGGGGTATTCCAGGATGGGTGCTTCGCATGAAGGAGGTAATTAGATCGAATAACGAGACCTATTTCAGCGCAACAAACAACTATATGGGGACCATGGGAAAAATTATTGCAGACGCTCAGATAACCAACGGTGGGCCTGTGATTATCGTTCAACCTGAAAACGAATATACGACCTGGCCCGGAGTTAGTGAGGAGAGCTTCCCTCTTCAAATGCATCGCGAGGTCATGGAATATGCGCTACAGCAGCTTCGCGATGCCGGTGTTGTGGTCCCCTCTGCAGTGAACGATAATAAAAATCTCGGATATTTTGCCCCTGGAACGGGCTTGGGGGCAATGGATATATATGGGGTTGATGCCTACCCCATGCGATATGACTGTATGTCCTGCTAACTCCATGAAACTGTCTAGAAAAGGAGAACTCATTTCACCTCGCAGGTAACAACCCATATTATTGGCCCATGATTAGATTCAATTGGGAGTGGTTCCATGAAGAGAATAGTCCAACAACACCGTTCACGATCATGGAATTTCAAGGTGGCTCCCACTCTGGATGGTAATGATAGTCTCTATCCGTCAAAGCTACTATTATATGACTAACTTAATCAGGGGAGGGGCTTTCGAAGAGAAGTGTAGTATCCTTGTTAACCATGAAGCGGTACGTGTCGTGAATAAGAATAACTATGGATTTGGGGTAAAAATCTTCAACATTTATATGGTTAGTACTCATCGTCTATCATAGGATATCATTATTAAAAGCTAATTCCAACTCTTACTTTTAAGACCTATGGCGGCACTAATTGGGGCAACCTCGGCTTTCATGGGAGTCAAACTTCATATGACTATGGCGCAGCTATCGCAGAGGACCGCCAAGTCTGGCGAGAAAAGTACAGCGAAGAAAAACTACAGGCTAATTTCTTGAGAGTGTCTCCAGCATACCTTACTGCTACACCCGGCACCGGAATGAATGGATCCTACACTGGTAACAAGGATGTTGCTGTCACTCCACTTTTTGGTAATGGTACATTCTATGTCACTAGACATGCCAACTTCAGCTCGACAGAAACCGCTACCTACAGGCTTCATGTTTCGACCAGTATTGGAAATGTTACCATTCCACAGCTGGGAGGAAGCCTATCCTTAATCGGGAGAGATTCTAAGATTCATGTTACAGACTATGAAATGGATGGTGTCAGGCTCATATATTCTAGTGCAGAAGTTTTCACCTGGGCTAAGGGGCCAGGGAATAAGCGAACTCTCCTCTTGTACGGAGGAGAGAATGAGATCCATGAATTAGCCGTACCAGGTGAAATTCCGAAACCAAGAATCATCGAAGGTGCTAGTATCAAGTTAAGGAAAAGCAAATCTGGTTCTTCATGGATCATTCATTGGAAAGTCACTCCAACTCGACGCGTCTTACGGGCTGGTGACCTTGAAATCCACCTCCTCTGGCGCAATGACGCATACCAACACTGGCCTATGGAACTTGCCGCCCCAGCACCTATTTCTAATTATAGCTCACCGTCCAAAGATTTGGCTATCATAAGGGGTGGTTACCTTATGCGGAGCGCTTCTATTTCGGGGAGAACTTTGGCCTTGACTGGAGACTTAAACGCTACCACCCACTTCGAGTTAATATCTGCTCCAAGAGACGATATAAATGCCATTACTTTCAATGGAAAGCTTGTTCACACTAGCCTCTCAGAGCTTGGGAATCTTGTCGCAACTCTGCCCTACCACAAGCCTACTATATCGCTACCAACCCTTTCTGACGTAGAGTGGAGATACATCGACTCACTCCCGGAAATCATTTCTTCATATAACGACGAAAAATGGACCATCTTAGACCAGACTCAAACAAACAACACGTTAAGTCTTCTTACTCCTACCTGCCTCTATGCCGATGATTATGGTTACCACGGAGGCTCCCTCATATACCGCGGTCACTTCACGGGAACCGGACAGGAGTCGAGCGTGTTCCTCAACGTCTCTGGAGGCAGCGCTTTTGGGTACTCGCTCTGGTTGAACGAGGACCTCGTTGGATCATACGGCGGCAATGCAGACGACAAGCTCTTTGCTCAAGAACTTACCTTTCCTCACAAACTAACGGCTGGAACTAAATATATCCTCACTCTACTCATCGATCACATGGGCCATGACGAGGAAGCACCTGGAACCGACGCGATTAAATTCCCTTATGGCATCCTGGACTATAGCCTCGCTGGCCACGAGAAGTCCGATGTCACCTGGAAGATGACAGGCAATCTTGGGGGGGAACAGTATCTTGATATTGTACGAGGTCCCATGAACGAAGGTGCAATGTATGCAGAACGTCAAGGGTATCATTTCCCTCGGCCCCCAACCTCGAAATGGAAAAAGGCGAACCCGATTCAGGATGGGCTTGATAAAGCCGGAGTCGGGTTCTACTCCACATCCTTTGACTTGGATCTTCCGGAAGGTTACGATATTCCTCTCAGTTTTGTTTTCAACAATTCCGCGGTCGTGGATCCAGTTAAATCGGGCGCACGATATAGATGTCAGCTCTTCGTTAATGGATATCAGTTTGGAAAATATAGTACGTCCCCCTCTCTCCCTGATCTTTCGTTCTCATTTTTTATCCTTTCCATCTATTTTATTTTCTCTCCATTTTCATATTACACATCGTGAGTGGTCTCAAAATAGATGTGGAAATGGAAATTTAGATACTAACACCAAATCCCCACACATCTTAGTCAACAACATCGGTCCACAAATCCGATATCCCGTCCCAGAAGGCATCCTGAACTATAATGGAGTGAACTATATCGCCATAACACTCTGGGCATTTGATCATGAAGGTGCCCAGATTGGCAGTCTAGAGCTCGTCCCATCTACACTGATCCTATCTGGATATCAGAAACCACATTCGGTCCCTCAACCGGTGTGGCAGGAGCGCGAGACCGCTTATTAAGTAGAGACACAAGGTGAAAAATGGAAGATGCAAAATGCAAGGTCAAGATGTTTGGGGTCTGGGATGTTGCTCTCCTTCTGTTCCTCCTATTCTGTTCCCCCTTTTCTTTTCTTTTCCTTTTTCCCTTGGTCGTTTGATTTGATGCGGGAAGTTCGCATCCCAAGACTTAAGACTTAGCTGTGCTATACTAGGCGCGTACCAAGGTATCCATACATACATATCCAGAACCAAACATCGAAAATACAGAAAATAAAAAAAAAGAAACAACCGCTTTCATAGACTCATCTAACATTATTCGTGTACATGATGAATGTGTGTGTGTGTGTATGCGTGTTACCGGTCCAAACCAACCCCTACGAACCAATCCCAAACATGCCCAAAGACATCGCCATCCTATCCAAAAAATCTTCCGCACTAGGCGAAATAAAGCTTTGAGTATACTTAGGATCAAACCGAACCTGCCACGAATCTGGATCGCAATCACGTCCAAGCCCAGTCCACGGGTTAAACCCGGATGCTTGAGAGTAACTTGTACTCCGCGTAGTGGTGCTACTTCTTCTTCTGCTCCTGCTGCTATTGCTTCCATTGCTACTGCTACTGCTGCTGCTGCTGCTGCTGCTGTTGTTAATATAAGTGGCTGAAGACTCCGAGGCCGGTGATTCACTCATCTGTCCTCGGTGTCGAGACAAATGTGAATGGAGCAGCTCAGATAATCGATCTAGTAACGCGATAGCTAGGCGGATTCCTTGCAAAGATGACTCGGTAAATGCATCGATGAAGTTCCAAGCAATTGGACCGATAAAAGATTCCCACGATCCGTCCACGTCTGGACTTCCTTGTCGAGAGACTGAGACCTCGAGGTGATGCTGGATATCATAGAGTATATTTCTACTATCGGATATTTTTCGGAGTAACAATTGGATGGCAACTATTGAGGTGGTAGTAGTAGTAGTAGTAGTACTTGTTGTTGTTGGGGTAAGGTCACTAGGGAATAGTTGTCCTAGTGGTGGTAACTCTATGATTTCCCGTGTTTCCATTAACAAACCCGGACACAAAGCGATTTCAATAAAGGCGCGATCGACAAGTAATGCGAGATTACTTCGTTTAGGGCTTTTCAATTCATCATCTACCAATGAGAGTAAAAATTTCCGCCATTCAGGTTTTCCGAGGAAACACCGACCGCCGCGCACAAAGGCTTCCATGACGAGTTGAGCACGGCAGGATTTTAGGAGTGTTATACCGAACCCTGAGCGATGGGCTTCCGGCCCCCTTAGTTGGATTAGCGTCGCCAATCCGCGGATGTGGCCAAGCCACGAAAGGGGACTGGTGCTATTTTGTACTTCGTACATGTATAGCATGATCACGGCGGCAAGGGCCTCATCCTGACGGGCGTCTGGGCTGTGGATCATATGGCCCAGGTAGGTCAGTGCACGACTATACATGTGTCTGCTGCAAATTATCTTATCAGGGTCGTGATTGACCCTAGCCACGAAGAGGGTGGATATGCTGCGAAATGACCAGATAAGGGCTGAGGACGATGACGGTGACGATGATGATGGTGGTGGTGCAGCTGTGACAGGGATGCGCTGCCCACGAACATAGTCGATCCAGTTGACTTCAACCCGGCCGCCGCATGATGCGAACTGGGCTGGGAAGCTAGTCAACAGAAAGTTGCAGAAGACCTCCTTCCCTTGTAGATCTAAGGCGCCAGCAACAAGGTTTGGCTCCACGCGTTCATCGATGCTTGGGCGGCTGTTGCTTAAGGAAATTAGGGAGGCGCCACTTTGTGTGGCCTGTGGGGGAAGCTCGGTTTCATTTGGTGCTCTCCGTCGCCGTTTCATCGACCCGGAGGTTTGGTTATAGAATTTCCATCGCTTTCCATAACCTGGACATGGGGTTGATCGCTTGGTGCACTGTGTACATTCTGGTTGGACTAGGTCACACTAGAGGCTTAATTAGACCATGGTTAGTAAAAATTCGCGATGAGGAAGTAGTTTAGCAGGGTGAAAAGACCTTAACTCGTCGTTGGAGACACGTCTGGCATCCGTTGCTGCGTGGAACGCCCACCATGATGATGCCAATCGCTGGTAACTATGTGGACTGGGAGGAAATAGGAGGAGGGAAGAGAAAAAAGTACGCTTCTGGAAGAGGCAACATGCTGAGAATACGAAGCTAGGGAGGGGCACGCAATAGCCCTGGGCTTGCTTCAGAAAGTAAGCCATCCTGCAGCCAGACCCGCCAATACGAGGAGTCTAGATCCTGAATGGCTTCATCTCGATATTTCCGGAACCAAAGTCATCCACAAACTTAAATCATATCAGAATGTTATTCCTATTCGACTGGCAATTTTGACTAATCCTGATGTTGGCAAGCGCTCTTCTTTTGGGTAAAACGACTCCACTCGGGCTATATCAACCATCCCCTTTACAGGATTACTTCCTTTTGACATATTGAAGTAAGATCCCCTTCCCCCCTTTTTTTCTTTGTGTTTTCTCACCTCACAAAAAAAAAAAAAAAACTATTTCTCCTGGAGAGAAGACCAACATCTGTTTACTTTGTCAGTTCCCCCTTAGGATTTTGCAAATCCGTCACCGTCCAATATCCCCTTTTTCTTCCTCCGCTTTTAGTTGATGGTTGACCTCGACGAATCAACCTCAAGTCACATATAAGAATTTAAATTGCTGTAGGGGTTTTCTCTTTCTTGTTGTATAGAAAAGGCAGACAGCTAGAAGTTTAGTAAAGGCTCAACACCAGCAGTGCTAGGTTGGTTCGTTCATAGGGTTCTAAAAGGTTATCTCCGTGGGGGACAAGGGCAGGCCGTTTCCTGATCTTGAATCCGTTGTCGAGTTCACATCGATTGATCCGTCGCTCACGGACGAGTTTTCGGTATCGTGATTATCAATCGGTGCTTCCCATTGAATACTGTGGATATCGAGAGTGTGGGCCTGGCGGCTGAACTTGCACGGTTTGCCACCCTTACATCCACCTTTTTGACAGTGATGTCCGAGATAGCATTTCAAAATACGACAACGGGGACCTCTAGGGCACACATGCTGCCGGAGTATATACTTCATCACCCCTAGAGATCCCGAGTCAATAGGGCTGTGATCAAAGTCACAGTGTTCGTTCCCGCATTCTCCAGCAAGGTGATGCTTGTTGCAGAGCTTGTGTTGCTTGGCCCGCCGGTTATAGACTTCCCACGCTTCTTGAGAGGGTGGGGCATTGTAGGGGTCAATACGCTCTCCTTCTTTATTCACTGAAATCATCGTGGGGACAAGGGTAAGAGCGGGAAGGGCTCTTGTGTAATATTCCTGTTCCCGAACATTGCTTGAAGAGTTCAATGACTGCGATGCCATTGTGGGTGATGTCATATTATCTATCGGTTTAGTAAGCTGTTGGTTGGGCATTATGTGTATTTTTGTACATTCATTACCATATCGGCAGATTCCCTATTGCACTTCTATGTTAGTAAATAGGGAAAAAGAGATGTGGAAAACAAGGTCCCCAAAAGTTTACACAGATATCGCAAGCTAACATACCTTTTGGTAATGTTTGCAAATCAATCTAGAAGGCCCCGTGGGGGCAATGAGAGGGGGAGGGGAGCTAATATGATTCCCACTCATTTGGGTTGACATGAATACAGTTGGTATTTCTCTAATACCAAAGTCAAGGGTCTCGTATTCATGATGGAACGACGCAGCCTTTATCAAAGTGACTCGGTCGGATCTCCCCCGGTAAGGAGTCAGCAAGGAAAGATATCCAGTGTCATGACAACCAGCAAAGAATATATGCTTGCATTGGTTGTTATCTGCAAATAGGCGAAACATTTCTGTGAATAGTGAGTGAATGGTCTAACTGCCCAATCCATATTAGATAATATACCTCTGATCTTGTAATCTGCGCCCTCTTTCTTGTCACCAGCATCAATATAGTCAAACAAGTCCTGTGCTCGGGTGAAGCTCGAGGCAAATGTTGAGAGCGATCGTGCCTCATTTCCTACTAGCCCAGAGCGAGCCAGCGACTTGGACAAGCCTAGAATATTGGAATAAATGCGCACCATTATCCGACACTGATCTGCCTGGTATCCCAGTCGCTCCTGTAATAGCTCTTTGATAGAATCGCTCAATAACCGGGCAGCCAAGACACCGCCTTGAGCTCCAGACCGTACAAGATGTTCTTTGAACTACGACAGTTAGTTTTCATCATGACTAATTGGCGGAGGAGCTATAGTCAAAAACCCTCCATCATGAACACAAGCTCATAGAGGAGGGGCGATGTCCTTGTGTCACAATTCCAGGTTATAACCCGATCATTATATGAGCCTCAGTGGCAGTATTCACATGAAGAAAAGTGACAGAAATCCGCCCGAGGAAGTGCAATACAATGCGAGGTACCGTTCCAAGGTTGAAGGAAGAAAACTTACAAGATAGCCATCGCCATCAATCAAGACAAGGACAAAAGGATTTCGCTCCTAGACATTGAAAATTAGCTTTAGGGGGGTGGGAGCAAGTGATGTAATCAGGTATATTCTAAGTTCACATACCTGGGCCCGAGCAAGCTTCTTATAACGTTCCCGACCCTCTTTCTCTTCTTCGTAATCACTTTTCAGGCGATTGTAGTTTTCAAGCAGGAGCCGAAACTGGTCTAGAAGATTTTGAACATTCTCGTGGTGTTTCTGGTTCTCCTCTTTGGTAGCCCTCAGACTCCTGTCCAGGTCTTGAAGCTCAGTGTCTCCCAGCATTATTGCTAGGTAATTGCTACCCGATAGAACTCTAGAAAGAATAATTAGGGGCAGAGGGAACAACAGCGACGCCGGATAGGCTGAGAGCCTTTCCTTTCGTGGCAGAGGGCATCCAACGGTTCACAAACATACGCTCTCGAGATGCAGGAGAGAAAGGTGAGTGATGGGATGAGAAGGGAGGGGTTGGGGACGACGAAAAGAAGCTCCAGAGAAAAGAGGAGAAAGCAATGGACAACACATCATAACGTCTGCTTTCTTCATTTGAGTGAGTTTTGGGTACTATTTTCTTACAGTGCGGCCCCACCACTTGTGCCCAATCTGGGAGGCGGTGGGGTCGATTCACCTGTGGAGGTTTAAGTGAAGTCTTCATAATAAAAAAAATCCTCTTGCTAGCTCTTCTTCACTCCTTCCTTGATTCTATTCTTCTTGTTACATGCTGTGGCCCTGTCTCCCGCCTTACCCGGTCTTCTTCACCGCCGATGCTGTGCGCTTCAGTCCCCCCATCTCGTTCACAATAAGCTCATCGCGTTCCCACATCAATTCGACCGCAGCTCCAACTGGTCCCGCCAGAACCGTTAACACCGTAACCTTGGTTAGTAAACCAAAGCATTCCGCCCGTCCATAAACCGCTCGATGGGCAGTCTGGTACAAGCTTATAGCCCATACTAATACGCCGGCCGCCCCCGTTAGATAATCCCAGCGCAAGAAAGTGTGTACTCCAGCTCCGATGCTCTCGACCGGGACCACAGGAGCCTCCCAAGGCTGCGGGATATGGAAAACCACTAATGGATGAAGGGGTTCCAAAAAGCGTTCCTGGAACAATGTGGGAGCAACTATTGTGGCCAGAGGAATCCCCCATGAAATAATGTGTGGAATGGCCGTGTGCACAAACGCGACCGCATAGACGAATCGGAGAGATCGCAAGGTCGCGCGACCGCCCTCAATAGTCCGGTCGTTGATAGTGAAAGGCGAGAACAGAACATTAGCGACAGTCAGGAGGATGGACACATATGCCGGCCAGGGCTGCCAGAGGGCAATGAAGATCTGTTTGAGGTCGGGAGTAATCCGGTCGGAGATTGGGGCGACGAGAAGTCCGGTCGGTACGACGTAACCAACTACGAACGCCAGTGGAATCGCCTTGAGGATTGCACGTGGAACACGAATGTTTTCGGGTGTCGGCTTAATCGCCGTGACGGAGCTAAACAGCTGAATTGTGCAGTAAAGTGGGGTTGCGAATGCGAAGGTCATGATCTGAGCGAGGAGACCAAACACCATTGGGCTGTTCCAATGACAAGAACTTTCGTTAGCATCTGCCATCCCTTGTTGTTGATTCATATTTTGAGATAAGGGCCTTACAAAGCGACTACGGTCCAGGCGTTTCCCCTTCTCCATGACTCCAATACAACCAACATCCAGGCTGAGCCGAAAGTGCCCGAAAATCCAATTGAATGTATGAGAAGCGAGGGGTTACTTCCATCAGCAGTAGGCCAGAAAAAGGTTGTCAAAATGGTTAGAAGCCTATCTAGAGGCTCGACACCTGTATAAACCGTACGCAGAGGCACATCGCCGCCGGACAGGGTTTTTGATGCGATGGCATTGTGTACCAATTCGCCGGCACCGTTTATTTGGAAGAAGTAGAAGATGGTGTAAAAGACACTCAAACTAAGGAGCGGCAAGATAAGCTTAGCAACCATGATGGGTAGTCAGTCGAGCGGAGAATGAGGAACCCGACACAGGAGGAGAGAATGGGGTGGTGGATACTTATAATCCCATCCATCCTGTGTCATTAAGTCCGTTAACATGTCTTACTTTTTATTTTATTCCATTTTATTTTATTTTTCATTTCAACCAGAATGTGAAGATGATGGGTAAGACGAGATCGACTGCATCGATTGCCAGATTAGGTATCCCTTGCGATTGACATGAAGGTGGAGAAACCGAGGTTGGGCCCATCACATGTTGCATCAAAGATGTAATCAAAACTCTGATTTCTCCAACTATTATTCTTCTTCATCTTGGGACAGCAAAATATGTGTCTTCAGCTTGAAAGGCTTCATTACGGTGAGAATGGGTGTTTGTGCGCTTCAATGATACCAATTACACCTCTCAAGCGAGAGAACACCTGGCTGGGCAAAATGTCAACTATTTAGCCTAAACTCATCACTTTTTTTTTCCCCGATGAGAACCACCAGCTCCATCCCACCATGATGTCTTCATTTTCTTTCTTATCTTTCCCGTTGTACCTTGTTATATACCTGCCGGCTGCACGACAGTTCATGTGCTGGGAAAAAGTGCCCTCATGGAGTCGATCCCAGAGCCTAATCCGGCTCCCCGCATTACCATCCTTGACCTTCTACAGACAAGCTTCACAGTTTGCTTTCGCCTACCATGGGTCGTAGGAACCACTCTCTTGCGTCGCTGGTGGCCGTGGAATCCCTATAAAAACAAACCTGCACTTCGAGAGCACATTTTCCGTCATTTTATGACCTGGTATGTACACCCTTCTCCATCCCATGGGTCCTGGATCAAAGATCTACACATGAGCATGAATTTAAAAAGAAATGAAATGAAATGAAAATGAACCGGAAGGAAATGGAAAAAGAAAGGAAAAAAGAAATTAAGAAAGTCCTCCTCGTAGCCTAGGAAATCATGTCCCCCTCTCCCTATGGCAATGGTATTTGGCTGCCGACACCAGTGGCAATAACATCCGCACCTCCGCTCGCTACGGCCACATCTCCCATATCTTTCAGCCTGTTCGACAAAAGGGCTTTTGTGGCTTTTGGATCTGTCGTGGCCTCTCCCACGATCCCATTGAACCCCGCGATGCTGATTTAGTCTTACTACACTGCCACGGTGGCGGGTATGTCTCCGGTCACCCTGCAGCAGGCGCTCCAGAACATCTATTCCTCGCAGAAGTTCTCCAGCAACACAACTTGACGACCGCTATTTTCTCCCTCGATTACACGTTAACGCCCAAAGCCAGGTTCCCCAAACAACGCGATGAAGTCTTAGCTGCATATGACTGGCTCCGAGAAGAACTAGGTGTTGATCCGTCAAAAATAGTCGTGATTGGGGATTCTGCAGGAGGGCACGCCATCATGTCACTTCTAGTAGGACTTCACGAGCGCCAGCAGAAATCTCCCGGGAGTGATAACCCACGCCCCGCGGCTGCAGTACTTGTGAGTCCCTGGTTAAATCTATACTCATCGCATCCTCGCGCTTTAGCAATGTATTGGGAAGAACGGCTCTTCAAGAGGTCACTAGATACCTACTGTAAATGGATCCTGCGCGACGCAAGCCCTGAGCTAGCTCTCATGTACGGCAACTTTGCCGTTGGTCGAGAGATCCGTGGGTCGTGGGCAGATATCCTCCCCCGAAGAACCTGGATCTCTGCCGGTGCAGAGGAATTTGTCTTTCTTTACGACATGGAGGACGTTGTATCTCAGGCAAAGGAGGACGGTGCAGAGATTGTGCTGGACGTGACGGAGGGAAGGAATCATACGTGGCAATGTGCTGAAGCATTTGGACAACAAAGTCGTTTCCTCTCGCTCAAACCGGAGGAGGAGCCCAAAGGTCTTATGGAGGGATACCGAGCAATCGCAGTGGAGATTCTAAAGCTCATCCAATCGTAGGAGGGAAGCAATCCAATTTAATAGGCCCAGACCCACCATGTAAGGAAAGTACTTTTGTTATTCTTATCCACAGCCTATAGGAATGGTGACAAATCCAGCCACGATTATTTTATTTCCTAGAACCAAGTTCTCCAGGAATTGTATCGGTATTTTTCCCCTGAGGGGAGAGAGTTTTAGTCTGGAACTCGGCGTGAAAAGCCGAGGCACAAGATGTTACCCCTCAACATCAGGATTCCCTCCAGGCCCCGGATTGCTAGGATGTGATTCCTCAAGCAGTATAGAATACCTCGTTTTCCCCACAGATATCTAGCATCAGATCTAGACTCCCCGTTCACAGACTAGGTATTAAATTGTGCTGTGCGAGGTATTTAAACCCAAAATTTTGTCCTCTCCCCACTCAAAACCAAATCAGCCAAGCATAATATACGCCATGGCGACCATCCAAGGACACTGTGAACCTCGATTCTCCGCCTTGCGTGAGATCTTTGCCCAACACCTTAAGAGCGGCGAGGAGCTCGGTGCTTCCATCTCGGTCAGCATTGAGGGCCGCTCCGTCGTCGACCTCTGGGGAGGATATAGTGACCCTGAGAGGACCTCGCCCTGGACCAGCAACACGATCGTCCCCGTCTGGTCCATCAGCAAGACTATCACAGCTCTCGCTACACTCCTCCTGATTGACCGGGGCCAGTTGGACCCAAATGCTCCCGTCTCCAAGTACTGGGCTGAGTTCAACACCGACGACAAAAAGGACATTCTCGTCCGGCATCTGCTTGCGCACACATCCGGTCTCCCATCATGGTATCCAGCCATCACGACTGAGGAAATTCTCAATGTGCCCATCTCGACAGAGAAACTCCTCGCACAGAAGCCCTGGTGGACTCCAGGAACCGCATCTGGCTACCATCTCATCTCTCAGGGTCACCTCCTAGGTGGCCTCATCCAGCGTGTCTCCGGGAAACCCCTATTTCAATTCGTCAAAGAAGAGCTCGCTCTCCCCCGTAACGCAGACTTTATCTTTAACGTCCCCGAATCCGAGTGGCCGCGAATCGCCACCCTGATCCCCCCCAAACTCCCCCCTCCATCCGAGGACGCCCCCCGGCCATCTCCCGACAGTATCCTCGTCCGTGCCCTCCTCGGCGGGCCCATCCTCGCAGAAGACGCCGCCAGGCCTGAGTTCCGTCACAGCGGAATCGGCTCCATGGGTGGGTTTTCCAACGCACGCGCTGTGAACCGTCTCCTCAGCATCATCACCCTACGCGGTGAAATCGACGGCAAACGGTTCCTCTCGCCGGAAACCGTCGACTTGATTTTCCAAGAGCAGGCAAACGGCGTCGACTTAGTCCTCGGGATTCCTGTCCGCATGGGCATGGGCTTCGGAATTTCCTCGGCTCATACGCCGCCACCAGGGCTGGAGTGGTTGCCAGCGGGCAAGGTGTGTTGGTGGGGTGGTTGGGGAGGTTCCATTGCAATTATGGATCTAGAGCGGAAAATTACCATCACGTATGCCATGAATCGCATGGAGTATGGGACACTGGGGAATGGGAGGACTCCAGACTACGTCAAAGCTGTTTACGCGGCGTTGCAGCGAACTTCGAATTTGTAGAAACTTAGGGACTACCTATTACCTACCGCCTATCCAACGTACATACTATAATAATAATAACAGAAACAATTACATATCTAGCAGGTACTAAGTACCTCAATATCTACCTCCAGTACTCAATCATCCATTTTTAACCGGCACATATGTTACAAGTTAATGATACCGCTAAATCTAGAGCCACAATCAACCACATTCGATAAATAAAGTAGGTACGTATGTAGGTAGTTAGGTAGGTATATGTATACAGGTCCAGGAAAGTCCAATCCAGTCGTGTTCCATTTGACCGTCCATCCGTTCGTTCGTTCATTCATTCGGTCCGGTTCAATCGACCAGTAGTCAGCTAGCTAGCTAGGTATTCAAACAGAATTTTCCATTCTTTCGAAGTTGCCAGGCCCCAAGACCGGAACCACCTTTGGTCGCATAACTAGATGTGGTGGCAATGAGGTCTTTTGCGTACATCCAGTCAGTGCCTGGGAGACCCACTTCAGAGAGAAGGATTTATTGCTTCTCTCTATTGACATGAACATAGAAAGAAATATGCATCCAACATCTGTTTGTGTTGCCAACCTGCAAAATTCGTGCTATACAACCAGCATTCGATGATTGCATTGTATTTGTATTTGCATTATAATAATCAAGGATCTCACCCCATCATCGTCGTCGTCGTTCACACTGTCTTCCTCTCCCACCTGCCAAGCGACAATAGCGAGACCAGTTATGCCTGCCGGAAAGGAATAAATGCTGGGATTTTCATATTTGAAAATGAAAAGAAACAGAAGATAAAAAGAAAAACGCCAATCGGCCCGCTAAGTCAGTCAGCTGACGCAGGAAGTAGGCATGTCCCTGTCATGTAGCGGACAGGTTCCATGGAGCGATGCTGTCCTGTGATTTGCTCCCCTATACATATTAATTAATATGTATGCTGCATAGGTAGGTATATGTATACGTTGATGTACACTTATATCATATATGGTGTATATATAAATAAAAGTTAGAAAGAAGAAGGGGAGAGATTCTGGTAAGGAATCTCTCTAATTTCAAACAAGTTGGATTTCAATTTCTTTTCTTCAAGACAAGGCATGTTAGCTTGAGTTATATTATTATATACCACAAAGAAAAAAACCATAAAAAAAAAAGAGACTCGCCTTCGAGCGGCTTTTGTTGCCTGAGATAGAACTGGGGAGGGAGTTGTCAATAAATAGCTAATTTATTGGTTTCAACGAGGAGGCAGAGGACATCGTTCCACCAGGCCGTTTTTTCCTTTTAGAAGCTTCTGGTTGGCACCATGACTTAGTCGATCAATTAAGTCTACTGAGAACCGACTTCTCCTAAAACTGTGTAGATAGGTAGCATTAGCATTGCTTGAAGGTGTATATATGCAAAACCCAGGGCGATAGTGGATGGTGGGCATACCATTAGGATTAACATATAAGCACACCTCAGAGGAGGCCATGAGTATGTGAATAGTGGAGCTTATAACCCCAATATATATAAAAACAAGCCATTGTGACCCCTCAAGTAAGAGCAATTACTTGGTAAAATGATCTTTCTTAGGCCCTTATTCAGAGTCACTTTTAAAAGCGGGCTCTTTTTCTTTCTTTTTTATCTAATGACATTTGAAAGATATATAGAGAGAATAAAGACTAACTAGTGGTAGAATTTATAAAGATAAAAAAGTAATTCTTATAAGTAAGAAAGGATCAAAGGTAGGAAGTTAGGAATCATAGTGTATTTATATTATTGTATACAACAAGCTACCTAGGTAGTGATAAGCGAGATATCTTACGCGAGTGAAGACGCGTGACTGTTGAATACCTAGAAATATGCTCACGACTTTACAGAATAAAGATAGAGAATGATTTAGCGCGTAATATTCATAATCTTTAAAATAATTCCCTCTTTTTCTATTAGGCAGTCACGCTGTAATCGGGGCTGGAAGAACTATACTAAAAAAATATAAACTTTAATTCACGTACTTGCAGCGCATCCATCCAATCCTAGATAGGATCCAGACCGTGAAAGAGAACATGCCACTAGGATTTGACCTGGCAGCTAGTACTGTCATTGACTCGGTGGCAGCCCTTGGGACACGGGTAGTGAGGGTTATACTGCCAGAGAAAGTACGGATCCGTCTCATCGGTCAAAACGTCGCCCATCAAGCGAGACTGAGAAGGTAAGTCCCAAGAAGCCTCAAAAATCTCCGTTGAAGCTATTCTGATCTGACCCCATCCATTGCGGATAAGTGTGTCGATGGACGTCCCATAAACATATTCACGGAAACCCGCCCAACGGATGGCAGACGCACACTAGGTCCGGTTTGTCAGCACGCATGATGATCAACATCCTCGTCATAATCATCCCCCCACAAGAGGTGAGAAAGTGACAAATTAAAAGTTAGCCAGCTTACCATAGGACAACTTTCAGCATTTGTATAGAGAGTTAAGTCTGCAAATGCAGCTTGTGCTTCTGCTGGACTCATTTTAAACCGTCCGTTGGGATCTGTGAGGACAGCCGTGCACCGTTTAATCGCAGCAATCTCTCCTACAATCAACACAACACACCCACTCATCTAGTCATAACTAGCCTGCAGAAATCCCTAGAGGAATAAGGCGCAGCATACCATGTAATGTGGGATTACCTGTCTTTGAGTTCTCATTTACCCCAGCACATATGAGATCTCCCAGTCCCGTCGCGTCCGTGTGGTTTACAATCACAGAGCCAAAAGCGGCAAAGGGACAGGGTGAACCGCTAAGTTCGGCCAGGGCAGCATTGGCTCGTCTCATCCAATGTGCGCGTGTGCCGTAGGGGACGCCATTGATCGAAAGGACCGATTGAGCGATTGTTGTAGTTGACAATGCGATACCTGTGAAGGAAAACGCCGCAAGTAGAGCGGGGAAGAAGAATGAAGAGGGTCGCATGTTCAAAAACTCGTTCCCTTATTAATACTCTTGCTTAGTTTGTCTGGAATCGATCCAAGTCCACATTTCCCTTTTTTTTTTTCCCTTTATAGCCTCTTTATATATGATGCTCCACTAGGTATGGCTGATGATAAGAGCTTACTTATTTGAAGTACACCGATTTATGGGGCCGTCCGTAAGCCGGCCGATCGCAGGTTGGAGACATCCGAAAGAGCGGAGAAAGACTTGGTATCCTCTCCCCAGGGCAGTATCTGATCTCGAAGCTTCAAATCACACAAGTCCCATGCCTGTTTGGGTGTTTCCTTATGAAAGGGGTTCCTGTGTTGTTGTCGGTTTTCTGCACGTGACTATTACTCGATTAATATATAAATATGCCATACGCAAGGAGTCTTTTGCTTTTTTTAGTATCGTTTACCTACTCCCATATTTATACACATTATCAATATCGTCGAGTGTCTGTAAAAACAAAAAAAAAAAGAAGGAAAACAAAAACTACCCCGCATAACTCTATCAGATACAGAGCACTAATTCCGTACCTAGTTCGGCCGAGGATCGGAGTTCACGATAAGATATCAAGGTGCTTACACTCTTTCTTATAAGATGAACTGTCCTATCCCTCTTCGACAGCCAGCTCCTGAATATTGGTGATATGACAATATATTCAAGATGGCAATTGAAGCAATATTTCAATTCCATCCTTTCGCGTCTTGCTTTCTAACGTACTTTTCGTCCTCTCCAAGGAGATAGCAATGCACACTCCAGCCTCACATTTCGCTGATGGCCATGAATTTATGGTGAATGAAAAGATTACTCATGCCTATGGACATCCCTGCAAAAGGTTTTGAGTGATGATTGCTTTAATTGAAACATTCCATAAATTCAATCTGATGCTGCTGTTGATTACCCGTTTTGTTTTTTTCTACAACCTAGTTTGGATCTTGATGACGTCACAATACGAAACACTTTTCCCAGCATCAACACCTAACGAGGAGAATATAACCCCATAATATATTTATCTTAGCAAATAGAGATCCAAATTTAACTCTTATGGTTACCGACAAGAGTAGCCGGGCGTTCCTATTCGGGTGGGTAGGTGCGAGAGTAGCCGTGGGTATCTCCTGTCAATGACACAATGACTTCGACTTCCGGCCAATCCCATGCCCATCAATAAAACCACCCATTTCCCCTCGTCCTCTATGAATATAAGTGGATAAGTGATCCCAATATTCTAGGAAGAAAAAATAAAAAAGGAAGAAGAGAGAGATAACAAGGTATTATAAAGCATCAACGGTCTAGAATGCCTTCCTCAACAGGGTCCAGCAGTGACCTGTCTGAAATTTCTACTCGCCAACCTACAAACTATGAGGCCATTCGTCCTCCGACTCTGAGCCGACGCCAGACCAACGTCGAGCTCGCGAGAGTTGAGACGCTTCGCCTGACACAGCGCGCAACTGTCGGGTCTTCTAGTGGCCCAGCACCGAAAAAGGAATGGCTACCGTTTGGGGGAGGGAAAGATTACCCCCCAGAATTGCCTGACCCAGAAAAATACGTGGTGGAATTCACAGATGCCGATGACCCAATGCACCCGCACAATTGGCCCATGAGCACGAAGTAGGTGTTTACCTTCATTCTAAGTCGCAAGATGAGAAGAGAGAAATTAAGCAGAATGCAGAATGACTGCCTCCGTGATTAAGGGCTAACAAAAGCTTCGCAGAGTTAGATTGTCCGGCCTCCTAGCTTATGTCACATTTGTTGCGTCCTTTGCTAGTGCTATCTTCTCCTCTGCAGTCGGTCAGATTGGTGAGGATTTTGGCATCAGCAGAGAGGTCGCTACACTGGGCGTCACCTTGTATGTTCTAGGTTTCTCTGCAGGTCCAACCTTTTGGGCTCCCGCATCTGAGCTTTCGGGTCGCCGGTGGCCCATCACAGCAGGCGTATTTGGTTATAGCATCTTCACCATTGGAACAGCAACAGCAAAGGATGTCCAGACAATTATGATAACCCGGTTTTTTGCGGGCTTGTTCGCTGCGAGTCCGTTAGCTATCGTACCGGCTGCGTTTGCAGACATGTATAACAACCGACAACGTGGTATGGCAATCGCTATGTTCGCCATGGCTGTGTTTGTTGGTCCATTTGCCTCCCCATTTACTGGAGGGTTTATCACAATGAGCTATCTTCACTGGCGCTGGACTATGTATATAGCTGCGATCATGGGATTCCTCGGTTCAATCCTCCTACTTTTCTTCTACAAAGAGACATATGCGCCTATAGTATTGCTAGAGAAGGCGGCAATTCTGCGGCGGCAGACACGCAACTGGGGAATTCACGCGAAGCAAGCTGAAGTGGAGTTGGATATTAACGAGCTAATCACAGTAAATTTTAGCCGACCCTTCCGTATGCTCTTCACCGAACCAATTGTTTTCCTAGTGACTCTCTACATGTCGTTCATCTATGGATTGATGTACGCGCTCCTAGCGGCGTATCCCGTCGTGTTTCAGGGGATTCACGGCATGAATCTCGGAGTGGGGAGCCTTCCATTCATCGGATTAATTGTCGGTGAGGTCCTGGCTGGTGTGTATACAATGCTGGGACAGTCTTCGTATACAAAAAAGTTGGCGGCGAACAACGATATTCCCATTCCAGAGTGGCGGCTGCCTCCGGCAATCGTGGGCGGGATCGCATTTACGCTCGGACTATTTTGGTATCTATTATATCAGCTAAGCCCCTTGATTTTTGATCATTCGCCTTCTAGTCTAATCTTAGCTCTAGGTTCGGTTGGACAGGGTTCACAAGCTCAATTCATTGGATGGCCCCCACCGCGTCCGGGGTATTCGTGGGTTTTGGAATCTACTGCATCTTCCTGCAGTGCTTCAATTATTTGATTGACTCCTATTTGCAGTTGTAAGTTGCCAAGTCTCCCCTAGTCGTATCTCCCCCCTGAAATATAATAGGCACTGATAAGAGGAAAATTATAGTGCGGCATCGGTCTTCGCCGCCAACACGATCCTCCGGTCGGCGGTTGGAGCATGCTTCCCCCTCTTTTCTCGACAGATGTTTGAGAACTTAGGCGTGCAGTGGGCAGGTACGCTATTGGGATGCTTGGCTGCGATCATGATTCCTATTCCTCTGGCGTTTATCATTTGGGGGCCGGGATTACGGCGGAAGAGCCGGTTCGCACCACAGCCGGTTGTTTTCGAGGAAAAAGCGTAGAGCTGTGGAAAAAAACTTGCCTGTAAAACTGAGATGGACATTGAAGTACTGAATTGACCAGTATCGTATCTAAATTCTCCTGTCATCGCGAAAGCAATAGCATTGTAACCCACCTGATAACAACCGGGGCTGATACGCCCTCGGGGATATCCGCTCTTTGCCCCTCCATCTCGTTTATGACTGGCAGTCGGGCTTCTGCCAAGAGCTGCCAAGGGTTACATTCCATGGATTAGATCGGCACGTCTTCTCTGCGTCGGGCCTATCGCCTGATGTGCCACTGAGGGTCCAGAGATAAGGATTTTTTTTCCCTTGAGGTCGCGCGAGAATAAAATCTCGTGTCGGCCCGCTTGTGTAACCGTTGGGAAATGTCTACTGTCCACCCAAGTCAACGAGACTAACTGAGTCCCCTCTGGATTAGTCCTCATCAAAGTTCGATTCACTGTCGACATTATTTGGGTCAGAATGGGCTTCAAAGAGGTCGTCGCCCGGTCCAATTTGGCCGTGGCTCGCAGCCCGGTCGGTCGATGGTTTCGACTGGAAAATTCAGGTCATGTATGTGCCTGCTCGATATATTGAATGTCAATGCAAATGTGCTGATGGGTA
The DNA here is from genome assembly GCA_027569235.1 of Aspergillus sparsus. NCBI lineage: Eukaryota > Fungi > Ascomycota > Eurotiomycetes > Eurotiales > Aspergillaceae > Aspergillus > Aspergillus sparsus. The sequence continues at coordinate 159,004 of JAPDES010000009.1, read as the reverse complement.
AAAATCTAGCCCCTAGAACGAAAGGGCGCCTTCTTCTTCACTGAACTCCGTGCTGGCCTTGCCACTTTCTTCGCCATGGCCTACATCATCAGCGTTAATGCCACAATCACTAGCGAGTCAGGAGGAACATGCGTGTGCCCACCAGAGGATATGGGTACCGCATGCGACAATAATGTTGACTATATGCTCTGTGTGAGCGAAGTGAAGCGTGATCTTGTGACGGCCACTGCCGCAATCTCTGCCCTCGCAACTTTTTGCATGGGTCTCTTCGCCAACCTCCCGGTCGCGATTGCTCCTGGAATGGGCCTGAATGCATACTTTGCCTATACAGTTGTGGGATACCATGGAACCGGAATGGTTCCTTATAGCATCGCTGTCACTGCTGTGTTTGTTGAGGGTTTCGTTTTTCTTGCCTTGACAATATTGGGTATGCGCCAATGGCTCGCTCGAGCTCTTCCTGCATCTATCAAGCTCGCCACTGGTGCAGGCATCGGCCTGTATCTCACCCTAATCGGTCTCAGCTACAGTGCTGGAATTGGTCTCATCCAGGGTGGCACGGCCACTCCTCTTGAGCTAGCTGGTTGTTCCATGGTGGAAGGGAACTATGATGAAGCAACCGGATTGTGTCTACCAGGCGCGAAGATGCGTAACCCTACTATGTGGCTTGGTATCTTCTTGAGCGGAATTTTCACGGTATTCCTTATGATGTACCGTGTCAAAGGTGCCATTATTATCGGTATTTTGCTGGTTTCCATAATCTCGTGGCCTCGCACAACTCCAGTGACCTATTTCCCCTATGATGCCGTTGGAACCGACATGTTTGATTTTTTTAAGAAAGTTGTTACCTTCCACCCAATCAAACATACCCTCGTTGCACAACAATGGAATCTTGCAGGTCACGGCTCAAAGTTTGGTCTCGCGTTCATTACCTTCTTGGTATGCATTCCCTATAACTTATTCCGGTGTGAAGTTGACTTCTAACCAACTTGCCTAGTATGTTGATATCCTCGATACTACTGGTACTTTGTATTCAATGGCCAAATTCGCGGGGGCCTTGGATGAACGAACTCAGGATTTCGATGGTAGCGCCTTAGCCTATGTATGACCAGACCAGACTTACACCCCTATTATCCTTATAAAATTGCTAACAGAAGGGCTCTTTAGACGGTCGATGCTATCTGTGTGTCAATTGGATCCCTTTTTGGTTCCCCGCCAGTCACCGCCTTCGTGGAAAGTGGTGCCGGTATCTCTGAAGGAGGTCGAACGGGGCTCACATCCTGCATGACCGGAATTTGCTTTTTCATTGCCGTTTTCTTTGCACCTATTTTCGCCTCTATCCCTCCTTGGGCCACTGGCTGCACGTTAGTCATTGTTGGCTCTATGATGATGAAGTCAACCCTCGAGATTAACTGGCGCTACATCGGAGACGCTATTCCAGCATTTTTGACGATCGCTCTCATGCCCTTCACCTACAGTATTTCCTATGGACTAATTGCCGGTATCGTTAGCTACATTGTTCTGAATGGAGGTGTGTGGATCATCGATAAGGTGACTGGCGGCCGGCTCGTCCCACCAAATAGAGCCACAGAGAAGGACCCCTGGACATGGCGGGTGCCTGGTGGATTTTTCCCCCCTTGGCTTCAACGCGCCGCCAATGGCAAAAAGGACTTCTGGCGGCCGGATGAGGAGCAGGAAAGAAGTAGCCTAGATTTTGTGGTGTCGGTCCCAGAGGAATCGGTATCATCGCAGGATCGAGTGGCCGAAAAAACGACCGTGGTGGATGCGAAGAACTAAACCTAACCTGTATATGTGCTCTGTATTCCCGTTGACTGTTAATATTTTTTATTTTTCGTCGTAACACAATAGTATAAATGTTTATATCTCCTACTTAGTATTTCATCGGGGTTGATGGCATCGTTCTCTTCTGCTGAATTGTAGTTTAGTAGGCACCCACGGTGTAGGCAGCGGCTCCACTCAGGTTACACCTGAATAACTATCGGCAAGGAGGAAAATTAGAGGCTGGGAGAATCCTACTTCGAGAACAAGAATCATCAGAATGAGAGATCTCCCCTCTCAAGTGGATCTCATTTCCGCATGTGGAGACAAGCATAAGCACCGCTGCACCATCGAATGTTCCAACAGCTGATGGGAGTTTAAACTTTATCAACTGCTTACAGTCACTGTTTCGACCTTTTACCCAAGAAGGAGCTGGATCACGTGTTTCCCCTTACGTTGAGTGGAAACTTCGAGACGAGGTTACCTTTCCGGCGGTAACTGTGACAGAAATTCCCAAATGCCAAAACCTCGTGTGGAGAGTGTTTTGGAAATATTTATTCATCGTCATAAATGGGATTGAGCCAGTCCGCCGCAGATATGATGATTCCTAGCTTGAGAAAAATTAAGCTGAGGACATATTCCCAAGCTTAATTCAGGAGCAGTAAGCGGTCGATCATGTTTCAAGAAATAATGGGTCCGGTCCGACGGTTGCTCGATCACCTTCTCGAATCCCTGGGATGGAGATCAAGTGGTTCAATACGCTGCTGGAAATCAATTCCGACTGTGACGGCGCTAGAACAGCTCATGTGTATTCTAACTATCTGGTAACCAACTGCAGCTGAGTAGGTAGGTATTATTCCTTTTTTTTTCTTTTTTCTTTTTCCTTCTTCTCTCTTTCAACTTTGTTTCTCTTTTTCCAAGGCTGAGGTCTCCCTTTTTGCTTTTTCCGCTCTTTTCATAGTCCCCCCTTTTCCCCTCCCCCCTTTGTCAACAGCTTTTCAAATCATTAATTATCCGGATAATCCCCTTTTCCGTCTCGATCTCAATGAATATACCCCCGATTGTCCTACACAAACAAAGCTGGAGAAAATTGATAGACGCTGCAGGACGGAAGGAGTAATGATACTACGGAGTAAGGGTATCCTGAGTTGGAACAAATATTCAGCCAGCCAGCCAACCAGTGTACAGATGAGTGGATAGCGAAAGTGGTGTTGCGTAAATAACAACCTCATTACATGTCAGCAGCGACGGTAAGGTATTTTGCGCTTGTCTGCAATCTCATCAGCCAATCACCTTTAACGGTCACATTCCGACCCCTCTAATACCATCCTCCTACCGTAGTTGGTAAGGTAACTAAATAGGTTATGCCCGCTTTCTGAGTCCTTCTACCACTTAACCTACGCAGGTAGGTATTCGTTTCTGCCACTTCCGACTCCCATCCGATGGATCTTCCTGGTCTTTACCATCGTTTCATATCTCTTATTTTCTCCCTCAGCCCCCTCTTCCCCCCCTCAAATCTGCTTCGCGCTCCAGTATGGATTGAGCCATCATGTCCGACTCCAAAGCCCGTCGCTTGGCTCCTGCGACCCCTGGGATTGCCGCCACCGATGCCCACAAACGGCGGAAGAACGTCGGAACCGCGTGTTCGGCCTGCAAAACCCGCAAACTGAAGGTAGTTACGTTACGACCCTTATCTTTCTTTCGTCTTTGCTGAATTTCCCTCTCTTCTCTGTCCGGTTAATCATTTATTATTGTTATTGTTATTATTGTTGTTTTATTCGGCTCACCCTATTCAGCAACATACTATAATATGATTCTCAACTAATGTGAGATACCTTCTTAGTGTACTGGTGCTCCTCCCTGCGCAAATTGTCTAAAGAGCCGCCTCGAATGTACTCTTGATGAGACGGCTGATAAACGCCGTCGGGGCGCCCTCAAACGCAAAATTGACCAGCTTGAGGACAAGGAGGACTTGCTCTTCCGACTTGTCGAGGTTCTTCGCGAGAGCAATAACCGCCGCACCGTACCTCTGCTAAATCTTATTCGAAGTAATGCATCGCTGTCCGAAATTCGATACTATATTGAACATCAGCTTCCCCGGTCGGAACTTGCACAGACCCCTGAGTTAGTGGAGGTATGTCGGGAGGTGAAACGACAGCAGCCATGCGAATCCCAAAAAATGCGTCGCATTCTCGATGCCAAACGGCTTTCTGATATTCCCCCCTTCTCTGTACCCGCAAAGCCTTGGACCTCCATTATCGCGGAGGACGCCCTTGTCTCACACTTGGTATCATTATGGTTTACATGGGTTCATCCTTTTTGTAACTGGATAGACAGGGACCTTTTCATCCGTGATATGAAGGCAGGGTCACTTTCAGCTTCCTACTGCTCGCCGTTTTTAGTAAACATAATTCTAGCAGACGCATGTGTATGTTATTACCAATGCCACAATCTCTGCCGACCGTTAACAAGATATAGGCCTATTCAGACTATCCTGAAGCATATGGGATAACTGGTGATGAGTCTTCCAAAGGAGCCCATTTTTATGACGAAGCAAAACGTTTGCTAGACAAGGAGGAGGGTCGCATTACCTTGCCCACTGTTCAGGGACTAGGTGTCATGTGGATGTGGTAAGGCGCTCCTCTACTAACCACGCTAGCGCAAAAAAGCTGACAATGCAGTGCCTCCACAACTGCCGGAGAACGGCATCAGTGGATCAGTCGTGTTCAACTAGCCTATTCGATTGAACAATTGACTTGGACAGTCCCCAACCTTTTGTCCAAAGCTGACCCGGAATCTCTTCGCTTGGCCAAAGAGATTAACCACACTCACTGGGGCCTATTCAATCTTTCTATGTAGGTACCTCATATCGCGTATTAATCGTTTGTCTTTTCCCCATCCCTCTTTAATAAGATAGTTCAGACAATATTCTAGTGAAAATCAGGGAAGCTGACCAGAGGGTTAGGATCCATGCGCTGTCGAATAAGAAAGCCCCTGTAGTTGACCAGCCTCTAAGACAGTCGCCGCCATCACCCGTCAGTGTTGAGTTCGACCAGATTGAGTGGTGTCCATATCCAGATCAATTAAAAGGCACAAATGCTCACACATCAAGTTTATTCAGTGCCCTCTGTGATCTTAACCAGATCGTTTATGGCTTGAGTCCGTACCTATTCTCTCAAGCCAATAACCCCCAGGACAGTCTTGAAGCAGTACAGAAATCGACTCAAGTTCTTCAGCAACTCGGTGAATGGCACAAGGGTCTACCACATACTCTAAATGGGGAAAAACTCAACGCCCCCCATTTTTTATGCTTACAGTAAGCCGTTCAAATCCAAATGTCGCCCGTTTCTAGCAAATTAATGGCGTTAGTATGTACTACCACTCCATCTTGATGGCGATTCATGGGTTTTTACGGTCTACAGCTGCTCCTGCCAAGACGAGTCCTGAGACTCACACACCCCCCTCGACTAGCAGCCACGACATGGTTTCGCCGCTAAATTCCTTCCAAATATGTCTCACATCTGCCCGAGAAATCGCCAATCTAACTCACACTCACCGATCACGCTGGGGCTTTGACCGTATACCTGTTAATAATATTAACTGGATTGTGTCCACCCTCTTCACATTGCTCGATGCCCTCGATGATCCCCAAAACCGAGATGCATTCATTGCGCTCACCATTGCTACCCGAGCTTGTTCTCGACGATGGGAAACCATCAAGGGAATTCTCCAAAAAGTTCAAGCCACTGCCCATGAACGAGGGTTATCTCTTCCGGCAGAAACCGATGCCCTCTTTATTATTCGAGACCGATACTCGAGTAGTAGTACTGGCATGAAATCCGAGACGCCAGAGGTAACGGATGAGTAGCGGACAAACATATTCCCGCTCCCCTCAGGAATAGCATTTTCACTATCCCTCAATTATTAACCTTAGGGAATATATATCTAAGCTCGGGTAGACTCATACATCTCCTTAGATATGTCCATAATATATACCCACCTGAATTTAAGCGGGTACAGGACTGTTTTTCACATCATCTAAGAGGCTAGATTGGCGCTACCAGTGCTAAAATGCCTTGGCATTAATATGGAGTCTGGTTGAAACTTTTTTAAAAAATTCTCCTGTTACTTTTCTTTTGTTTATGATGGACGAATGGGGAGGGACTAGCGTTAGTTATAAATTAATCATTTAATGTAATTATAATTACTACTCTTGCATTGAACTCATCTCAAAGCACACCACTATCAATGGATATCAAGTGGGCTTGTCAACAATTCCCTCTTTCTTGGCCTGGGGTGGCCACGTGTTAGGCCTACCAGGATGGCCTGGTTCCGGCCAATACTACCTGCTTGCCTCGGTAGAATGACGGGTCTAGTGAATCTCCATGCGGGGAAAACTCTAGGGGAACACCAAACTTCGGGCATAGTAAGGAGACCCGAGCCAGGAGATTCCAATTAGCTTGCCGCTTTTAAAGATGGCTCGAATCCCAGCAGCTCTGCGATCGCGCAGATGGTGCATGAAACTACCACCACGGCTACCACGATGGAAACCCCTCATCCCAAGCTTGTCCCATCGTACAGTCAGATAGCCTGTATTGGAACAGGTATTAGCGCTATTGCGCTCGGCGCGACATTGAAGCGATGGTACCAGTTGGATGATATCAGGTTCTTTGAGCGACATTCAGACTGTGGGGGGACATGGCATGTTAATTCCTACGCTGGTTGGCGACCCTCCCCTTGTGCTCCCATTTCTTTTTTTTTTTTTTTAACCCTTTCTCTTTCGGAAATATTGCTCTTTTAAATACATTTGACTGACATACACTATGAAAACACTTTCTATTGTCTAGGCTGTGCGTGTGACGTTCCAAGTGCTCTTTATAGTTTCTCATTCGCTCCCAATCCACGATGGACGAAGTTGATGCCCTCCTACCAAGAAATCAAGGCATACCAACATGAGGTAGCAGACACATACCATCTTCGCGGAAAAATGACCTTCCACACCGAAGTCAAAGAATGTTATTGGCGTGAGGATGCATCACGATGGCTCATGGTCCTTCGCAATGTCAATACCGATGAGGTGACCTATCATGAATGCCAGATTCTCTTTGGAGCAACGGGGATTCTTGTTGAGCCTCGCCCATGTGACATCCTCGGGGCGTCAACCTTCAATGGATCAATTTTCCATTCTGCACGGTGGAACCACGATGTTAGTCTGGAGGGGAAGAAAGTTGTCGTTATCGGGAATGGATGTGAGTCTCGATGCCAACTTTTCGTGTTTATGGTAGGAAGCTAATTATCCGCGATGACCAGGTACCGCAGCGCAAATTGTTCCGGCCATCGCCGATCGAACAGAAACATTAACGCAGATCATCAGAAGTCAACACTGGGTCGTTGAGTCCGCAAACTTTACCTACCCTCCTGCTTTGCTCTGGATCTTCCGCAATATCCCTTTCGCTTTGAAACTCCACAGGCTTCATATATTTCTCGGCGCGGAGAACACTTTCCGTATGTTCCCAATGACCAAAGATGGTGCTCAGTTCCGAGAGAATCAACGCAAGGAAATCGAAGAGTACATGCGAAGGGCCGCTCCAGCCAAATATCACGATATTCTGATTCCCGATTTTGAGGTGGGATGCAAGGTAAGAAACAGACGAAACCTTTCAAGCTCTCCCGCGTATAACACTGCCAATCCTTATAAACTCGGAGAGACTTTCGGCTAATTAAAACAATGGCGAAGCGTCGCATCTTCGATTGTGGCTACCTAAAATCACTTCACAAGGAAAACATGTTACTCACCAACGCAGAGATCCTTGAGATCGTGCCGGATGGAATAAAAACTTCAAATGGTTTCATCCCCGCCGATGTAATCATTCTCGCCACCGGATTCCAGACAAATCAGTTCCTCCCAGGAATTCAGGTGCACGGTCGGAACGGGACCACAGTTGATGAGCACTGGAGCCGAAACGCTGGCCCCGGAGCATACAATACTTCAGCCATGAATGGATTCCCGAATTTCTTCTTGCTATTGGGCCCTAATTCGGCCACCGGCCATACATCAGCCGTCATGGCGTCGGAAAAGTACATAAATCTACCCCATCATTATCCCTGCATTCTCTAGGGTTTTCTTGCTTCATTGTAGGATCGCTAGGTTTCTAATTTGTCTCTTTTCAACTAGTGCGGTAAACTATGCTTTGCGGATCCTCAAACCTGTTCTTGAGGGAAATGCGGCATCGGTAGAGGTCAGACAACAGGCGGAAGATGACTACATTGCGAAGATGCAGTCAGCGCTTCAAAAAACTGTGTGGCACGCAGGATGCAACTCGGTAAGACGCCCAAATACACACGCATATATATGACTCGGGAACTGACGGTGTTTCATTTATTTTACCTTAGTGGTATGTCAATGAGAAGCGCTGGAACGGATCCATGTATCCATGGAGTCAGGGTCATTTTTGGTATCGAAGTTTGTTTCCAATCTGGTCAGATTGGACGATCAAGGTATGTTTACAGTAACGCTTTCTCCCACATAAGTTGTCCTCAAATAAGCTTCATAATAACTTAGCTGTCATTTCTATTAACCATGATCGCATGAATAATAGTGGACCCGAAAACCGGTATCTTCCCAATGGAAGCGGGTTTGGCTTGCATTACTATTAACTGTACTTGCTGGCATGGCGGCTCGGCGTTATAACCTTGTTAGGTGGGGGATTGGACTCCTGTTCCCTGTAAGGCCGAAACTTGGTTTGTGATCGAGTTTCCTTCTATTTTTTTTTTCTCCTTCTTCTTCTGAATATATATATTCCTTGTCGTTTGATCTGTTCGCATATAATCATATAATGTTTGGACTTTGTGAAATATATGTACGTCTATAAATATACATTCGGATAATTTAAGAATTCAGGCCTAATATGTAACAAATCCCAAATGCATTTATCTAAATTGCCCTTTTTTTTTTTTTATCCCCACCTGTAGGTACTATTTAATAATAGTGCTGATTGAAGGAAGAAAAGAAGAATAGAAGAACTTTTTTTTCTTCTTTTTTTACCCCTTAATTTTCTTAGCTATTTTCCTTCATCCCAGTGAGGGAAATGATCATCTGTCTCCACAATATTAATTATTTTACTAGTTCGAGAAGATAGTTTTGAGGGAATTTGGAACATCCGAATATTGATCCATATCCATCTTCCTGATACCTACTCTACTCCATAGATGTTCGACAGATTAGTGTCTGTGTACTTGTCAGGCTTTTCCTAGTCTTCCTCCACCTTCGTATACCATATGAAACAAAGCCGGGCATGATTATTACAGAATTACAATGAATTTGCAATAGATCACCAAATGTGGTTTAGCGGTATCATCTTATGCTGAGGTTCACACCAAAAATATATAGCAACTCAAGGGCAAAGGTTTTCGCGGATTATGTTGGCCGACCAATCGTATTTAGAGCTACCCTAGTCGGTATTTTTCATTGCTTCCCTTAGAAGTACATGTTACGAGCAATTTCGATCCTCAAGGGAGCACTATTCCTGCGACTTTCTGATGGTGCTAAAACCCGAGGAGGTGATTCGAGGATGGAATCTGGAGGAATCTATAGTTCTGGTTCGAAGAGGATTCAACCGATTAGCAACAGGTACCTATCTGACCCCCCCTCCCCCCCCTGTTCATGCCTGAGAACATGCCAGGCAGTTATCTGACCTATAGCCTGCTGACAGTAATGAAAAAAAAAAATGCCTTACCGGTTGGTATCACCCACTGATTTGTCCAACGCCCTCAGCCACAGCAACGTGTTAGGCTATCTGTGGTTCTTCTTATTCTACGAGCGGGTTTAAGTCAAGTCAAGTCACTTGGAGCCCCTCTCTTCTATCAGAGTGCCTGTCATTTGCAAAACTATATATCCATCATGCTGTGTGCAGGAGCATCACATCACTTTTGCTTCGGCCATTTCCTCCTCACTACCACCTACTAACCTCTTCTTTCCTCTCTCTCAACTTATCAAAAATGCGCAGACGGAGCGCGTCACCCGGAGCCACCGTTGCGGGGACTTTGCTATGTCTCACTTGGGTACTCTCAGCCACAAATGTGGGCCTTGGAGCCTCAGCCGTGGCACGAAATATTCACAGCACCATCGGCATAGCTCATTTAGTTGTGGTGGGCTTTGAATTTCCCCTGTGTTCTGTTCTGTTCTCAGCATATGGTGGAGATTTGACTAAAAAATAGACTTACTCACCCTCTTAGTCAACACTCAGTCTCGTCATGGCCTCTGGTACCTGCTGTGCCATTTGCTGCATTGATGGGAGCAACGATGGAGAAGCTAGACAAGCAGTCACCTTTGCAATGCTGACCCTCAACCTGCTCATGTATATTGCGATCGTGATTCCTCTTAGTGTGAACCCCATCTCCAAGCCGGATATTCGGGCTGGGCAAGGACAGTTCTTCAACAGTTCGTTGTCAGATACAGAGGCCAAGTTGGCTCTGACGGGCCATCCTTATTATGGCATGTTTTTTGTTGACCTGATCATAATGTGAGTATGGATTTTGATTTTTTTTTTTTTATTTTTATTTATGTCTAGACCACCGACAACCGTTCGCCGGTGCAGTGCTGACAACAGGTAGATGTAAAACTACCTTTGGGTTCCTGGTTCTCTGTTGCGCGGAGTGCTAGTGAGACTGGAATGACTTAGTGGCTACCCAAGGTTGGGAGGAAAGCTGCATATAATGAGAAAGGGGGGTCGATTCAAGAAACATAACATAAGAAGAATTAAAAATGAGATAATCAAAAACGACGCCCCTGGTTCCCAGATAGCACAAAACTGGAAGAAAGATCTTTCTTGGGAAATACCACAATCATCACTCCAGGGAAGAGGGGTGGAGAAGGGTAGATTTTAAGAAGAAAATATGGCTATAAAATCAACCTGGGTATATTTCTATTACCAGCATATATGGATAAATTATTTACTCCTATAGCTGTAAGATAAATAAACATTGAGAACTTTTACTCTTCTATCTTTTACTTGGCACTGTCTCTACTTCACAGGTTGAATAACTCAGGGCATGTACTTGATCAACTCATCAGGGAATAACTTAATATTTGACTAATATCCTCCAGATATCAAACATTAGGTACGTTAAGCAATATTAGAGGATTTATCACGGCACCATCTCCCTAGAACTCACAACCATTTTTTTTCTTGGTACAAAATAATTGTGTCTAAATCGAGTGTTGGACTGTTTACGATATTTGGAAAGTACTGTAGTCAAATAGACCAGCTTAAATGACATTCTCGCACCAGTAGTGTCTAAAACATCGTCGCTCGATGTCAATAAAATAAGTGAGACATGGGAGTGAGGTGCATTTATACTTCTTGTCCCTTTGATGGATTGTGGTTATCGATCATAAAAGGGGGGTTTTTTTTTGGATTATGCTCTGTTGGCTTCATTACGCTGGATGCCATCGATCTAACTAGAGCTGATAGGATTAAACCAACGACGTTATGCCACGGGCGGGGTGACTGAACAACACCTCCCAGGTAGAAATAATTACCAAGTCTCCTTAATGAAGTCCGCACATCGCTCCCCAATGCCATATGCTGGCATCTGGGTGTGTCCACCATGAAGTGTAGGCATCACGCTGCAGTCTGCCACACGCAAGCCTGTCACTCCCCGAACCCGTAGCTTATTGTCTAGTACTGCCGTTGGGTTACTATCTTTACCCATTGCGCAAGTTCCAGCGGCATGGTAGCCTATACATATTAGTATGAATACTCTTGAATGAGATTGACTGAAGGGGGGAAATGCAAGACAAAAAGCAGGAAGCAAGGAGGACAAATACACATACAAGTGGTGGCATGCTCCTTCACATATGGGATCCATTCCTCACGGGTCTGATAAGTATGATGCTTCAGGTTGGACGGCCAGGACCCCTTCACAATATCCTTGGTGCCCGCACCTTTCATGACGATCTCATTTCCGAAGCGGCATGCCTCAGATAGAACAAGCATATCTAAAGGGTCAGCTAGGTAATTGCAGTCGATCACGGGGTTGGCTGTTGGATCTTTAGACTCTAACGTCACTGTTCCCCGGGACTTGGGCGCAAAAAGCTCCGCGATCATTGAGAAGGCATGTTGGTGGTTTATGGGAAACTGGTCGTATTGCTTGGGACCGCCGTAGCACTCCGTGGTGAAAAACTCGATATTAGGTTGCTTTGGTGTCAATCCCATGGGATCGCGTCCGGGTTCACGCGCTGCCTGCTGCCATAACGGCTCATCTTTCAGCCTCTCATCTAAGCGTGCGAAGGCAAAACTACCAAACGGGAAGGTTGAGAGGAATCCACGTTTGTGTTCCTTCCACTCCTGATAAGTCTTTGCCATGTTGTCATCATGGTAGACGTTAAAATCAGTGGTCAAGCCAGCCTGTCCGGTTTCATAAAAGATAAACACAATCTAAAGGGGTTAGAAGCTGAGCGACCAACAGGCTGGGTTGATGAGGGAGCGGCATACAAGGTGATCCATCAGGTTCTTGCCGACACCTGGAAGGTCAACCTGACAATCAATATCAAACTGTGCAAGTTCGTCGCGCGCACCAATGCCAGACCGCATGAGGATTGCAGGGCTGCAGTAGGCACCGCCCGAGATGATGACTTCTCGTCGAGCGTAGAAGGTCTTCGTTGTTCCATCGGCGTTGCAGGTAACAGCTCCAACAGCACGAGGTCCATCTACGGTTGGCTCTAGGAGGATGCGATCCACAGTGGTGTCCGTTTGAATGGTGATATTTGACTTTTCATTCTCCTTTGTAATGAAGTCAGCGGCTGTCGTGCGGACGCCCTTGTAGACAGTCCGAGGCACATGCCCGCATCCGTTAGCAACATCACCAGTTGTAAACATGTCATGATGCAAAGGAAGCCCTTGATCTATAAAAGAGTCCATCAAAAGGTTGGCAATCGGGGCAAGATCATGTGGCTCTGTATTGAGAGGGCCCGAATAACCATGACCAATTTGATCTTCCTCAAACCAAGGCTTCGAGTTGAACGTTTCAGCCTACGGTTATCAGCACATGTCTGATGGCATGTGTGTACTGTACTTGATGGGGAGAAAAGGAAAGTATTGCAACCTTTTTCATAGCATCAAAAAACTCGTCTCCACTCCATCCGTCCAATTCCCAATCATCGTAGTCCTGCTTGGAACCACGGATACACAAGGTTCCGTTGCATCCACTGCTGCCGCCGAGAAATCGTCCTCGACTAAGTTTAACTTGACGGTTATCAACGCCCGGCATAGGCTTTGTGATAAGGTTCCAGTCGGTCTCCGAATCAAAGTTATTGGACCATCCACCTGCCATCTGGGTATTCTCCAGGTCCTGGTTGTGCTGACCAGCTTCGATGACCAGGATACGAAGCTCCGGATTCTCTGCGAGACGACCAGCAACGACGCATCCCGCAGTTCCTCCCCTATTATTTTATGATTTGGTCCACCACTCAGTTCTTCTGCTTTAAACTTTCTTCTATGACAAAATTGAGAAACTCACCCACAGATCACGTAGTCGTAGGTGCTTTCCTCGTCTGCTACCGATCCCATTTTGTAGAGCTACTTCGTCTGTATACACGGATCTGGGTCTGTGTCTCAGGTTGTGTGGCGGTTGACAGGTTAATTAAAATGAGTGAAAGAAATACTCGTCGATCTTTACCTCGCCCCCCCTTTTTTATTCGAGAATATACGGGAAAGAAATGAGGGGAATGGCCCAGACTCCAGGGATATCAGTCCCCACTTCTCCACAGTGAGACAATAGTGGCGCGCGCCGTTGAATCCTGCGTGGTGAACCAAAAAAGGGCAGCCATGATCTGGCTATGGTACGCATCCCGGAGTGAGCAAGCCCAAAGGTTAATCAAGCCTATTAAATTAGGTGTTAGGGTAATTATGAGCCAGTCTTCTGAAGTAGTGTGACGGGCTTCTGTCTCCCCCTGGCCCCCGCGAATAGACATCATTAGCAGAAGCAGCCTGAGGTATGAACCAAATTACTGCACCACCAAAGTCAGCTGATCAGGAGCTTTCTCGACGCTATTATTGTTAGGGGGAAAGAAATCATTAGTGATGAGTTAGTAATGCTGACTGCAAGGTAAGTGAAGAGTAGCTCTTTAGCTAGATTCATCACGGACATCTAGACCAACCAAGATCGGTCTGACATTAATACGAGAACCAGAAAGGTTTGGCAGCTTGTGGGTTTGGCTAAGTTAGCGAACAAAGCGTGTCAGACTGCCAGGCCATGCATGCCGTCACTACTGACGAACCTTAGTTGTTGTTACGTTGTCCCTCACACGCAGAAGGCGGAGGACGGATTCCCGAACAAACTTTGTTCTTCGACTTTCACCTCGAAACTCTGTGACGGCGAGGAGGAACAACACGGTCGCTTTTTTCTTTTTCTCTATCGCCTTCCAATAGTTCATTATTTTCCGCAAGTCTCCGCATTACTGCTACATCTTCCTCTAGAACGGGTCATTTAATTTCGGGAGTGGCCGTGGACTAGCGTTATTGACCGGCGATTCCCCCTTCATGTCAAGTGTTTTTTTCGGGACATTTCTAATTTAAGGGTTTTTCGATGGGAGCGGATCTGAAAGAGGATATAACCACGGCCACTAGAGCCAAATTGTGAAAAAAAAAAAAAAAGCCAAATACTCAAATCTTAAAGGGCATCCCGACTCGCAAGTTTCAATCCTTTCGTATTCTCCGAGGAGGGAAGAAGTCGAAGCTCAACCCCTCTCCAGGACACGAAAAAGAAGGTGTCGATCGGCCCCAATATGGGGTGTGGGTCTAAGGAGATTCAATAGCGGGGTTTGGGTTATGAATAACTACTGTACCAGCTTTGGATAGTTTAATTATGCACCTCTGAACTCTCACAGTTTAATAAATCTGGGTCAGGGGAACGTCAATTTCTGTCACAATGGCTTGCTGTGAGTTTACTAGATAGTGCTAAGAGGTTGACTTGTCGAAAAGAAAACGCGATAGTTGTGGCGGCCCCTCTCCATGTTCGATGCAATCGGAATACAGCTATAGAAACCCGGGGGTTAGTCGAACCTTGAAATGGGCTTCAAAAGTTTCAATGGTTGGAGAAAAGGGCCAGGGATCAGGTAGCTTTCGAGTGTCCATCTACATTGTTAAACTCAAATGGCTTCCCGGAGGCAATTTTTATCAGCCGGACCAAATTTCTCTTGGACGATCAAGTGAGAGAGTGAGCAATGAATCTCTTTTCTTTTTCTTCTGAAGCATTTATTACCTGCATCATCCAATCAGACACCTTCAACGCCACAAATATGCTTTCGAACCCGAGACCCTTAATCTTGCATCGAAAGGTCGTGCTGCACCCTGGTAGCTTTATTAATAGTATCTATCCCCAGACCCATGGAGCTGGGGCAGCATCAGCTTCTGCTGTTATTCTGCCTGTGAACGGCCACTCGCAGTCACTATGCCTCAAGCCACTCCATTTCAGAAGGAAGCATGGACTGAGTATGGAATCGGAGTAGTCATAATTTTGACTCGCATCTTCGCTCGCATTAAGGTGGTCGGGTTCAAATGGCAAGGCGACGATTATTTCGCGATTGTTTGTCTGCTCTTCTGGACGGTGTGTCTTTTTATCTGCGAATCTATGATACTTCAATGAAAAAGGGACTGACGTTGGCAGGCTGAATTATCAATGCTGGAGCTCATCGGCCAACATGGTACCAACATCGGACTAACAGACGAGCAGCGAGCATCACTCACGGAGGAGCAAACTGCTAGATTGGTCTATGGATCAAAATGTCTTATTGCAGGATGGACATGTTATGTGACCTTGATCTGGTCGCTGAAGGCGTGCATGTTGTTTTTCTACAAGCGTCTTACGTGAGTCTCCTGTCTTTTTTTTCCTTTTTTTTTTTTTTTTTTTTTCACTTTCTAGATTCTTCTACCATCAAGTCAATCTCATTTTCTGATTTTCTCCAGGCTTGGCCTCTTTCAACAAAAGCTTGTCAAGCTTAATGCAGTTTTATGTGCTATCACCTACGTTGCCGTCATTCTAACCATTTTCCTTCACTGTCAACCTCTCGTTAAACACTTTCAAATCTACCCGGACCCTGGACGTAAGATCAGCCCAGTCATTTATAAACAAAGGCACTATTAATACCGAATTGCTAACACGGCTTTAGTTAACTGTACTGCTGATTATATCAACTATATCGTCGTCGCTGTAACCAATGTTTCGTCCGTCCCCTCCCCCAACTTGTCATAATGCTCGTCATAGACTACCTACTGACCTCCAATAGTACCGATGCTATCTTGGTCTGCATCCCAATTCCGCTGCTCGCCAAAGTGCGACTTGCACTTCGCCGGTAATATTCCCTTTCAATTTTACTTTACTAATGTATATTAAGTAACTAACCCCACTAGCAAACTGATCATTGGTATTCTCCTCTGCGGGGGTATCTTTGTTATGGCCGCCACCCTCCTCCGCTGTATTCTCTCCCTCCAAAGCATCGAGAGTATCAATACCAGCACAATATGGGCTATACGTGAAACGGTTGGTCTATTCCCATCTCTTCCTCTCCATTTCTTGGACTATTACACTAACGGCTCCTAGTTCGTCGCTATCATCGCGGTCAACGCCCCTTGTATCAAGCCCATTTTTAGCACCTCCACCTGGCTCCGTTCATCATCTAATGACCCCGCGTCATGGAACAACAGAAATCATGGCACAAACGGCAGCTATGGCTTATCTGGATTCGGTCGATCGAAACCTAGTCAACTCGAATCGTCTACCGCGACAAGGCACGGTCGCGACAGTGACGAGTTTATCCTCCGTGACAACGCAAATAATACTTTTAACGATGTCCAGGGTGGCACCGGAGGCAGTTTGTCAGACGAGGAAAATGGTCGGAAGCAAGGAATTCAAGTTACTACTATGTATGAGGTGCGCCGAGAAGGGTCCGAGCGATGTTGAAAGATCTCGCGGGTAATTTTAGGGTGAGATCTTTAAGTATATAAATATCATTAGATGTAGTTATTCTCTAATAGATCGAATACACTAAGATCGAGTAGTTGAAGCAAGTGAGAGAGTTATATAACAACTAATCCAATTCTCCTAATAGAATGCGTTGAAATCTAGCTCCTATTCCTAAATGGCAATTAGAGCCCTTCTCCCACTTCCTCGAATACAACTCCTTCAAGATATGATCGCGCATTTGTGGGTTACTTTACTGTGCTTTGTACGGGTCAATGAGAGCCTGTAATTATGCTTAGGAACAAACGTATCGAGTTGAGACGCAAGCACTAGTAAGTGAAACTTGACTTTGTAGAAATTCTGCCTCAACAATATTCTTTATCTGAACTTGCGGGACACTAGTCTCCCAGAAAGTACTTGTATCCTTATCCGCTGTTTGAAGTACAAGAAGTCTTGATATTCAGACTAGATACCATAGGCGTACCTTAATCTAGGCGAGATGATGAGATGATAGAGTGAATATGTATGGCTTCTGAAGTATATATTCTGTTTTCCCACGCGACCTTAGTGGGGCTCAAAATCATTGCTAGAGAGAAGAAGAATCACTGGGTTGGAAAAGAATTGATGACATTGGCTTCCCTCATCATGCTGGACATTTCATCCGCAACATATGTCATATATAATCCAATGAGAGTCTTGGAGATAATAAAAATTATCCACGATGTCAGTAAAACATGAAGGATCTGGATTTATTGACCCATAAAAGAACTTACAGATGTTAAAAATGTGTCTGGGTTGGGGGTACACGTGAAGATTTCCTTAGTTACTTGCAGTGATGATTAACCTTATAACTATACAAGCTCTTCGGAAAATCTTAAATGAACAAACATTTTGCTTCCTCCATGGTTGGTTGGGTGATGCACTAGTAAAACTCTTCCTCAAACATTGGTTGGTGACACTAGAGCTGAAAAGTATCGGGGAGGGAAATGCATATCTGGTTAGGAGGGGCAAAGAGGCGCCAGATGGCAGATACACCGTTTAGTCCCGCGTTTCATAATTTTCAAGATCTCGGGGTATTAACCTCAAAATTCATTGAGTAGGACTACGCCTCAAACAAACCCGGGAGAATGGATGTGCCCCGTACCCTTGCCACCTGTACCTACTATTGAATTCCTGCTGGGATGTTCATACTGCTAGCAACAACACCCAGATCAAGCATAAGATTCATTTTAGATTGAAAGCTCCCCGTCAGAGAGTTCTAGAGGACTTCTACTTGACAATTTAACAGGTTACAATTGATGCGATGAGTTAGTGTTACTGTCTCATGCACTTTGTTAGGACCGAGAGCGCCAATTTACCCAACCCATATAAAACCTCAAGGACCTAAAATTTTAACTATTCATAGCTTATTTAGGTGGGGTGGGGTGGGTAGGTAGGTACTTATGTAATACCTATCATGTGTTTTCTCTTCGATCCTATTGACCTTGGGTGAAAGCAACCATTACTTCTCTTCTTCTCCGACACATGATATAGCTATTATTATATATTACGGCAAGATCTTCCCGACGGGCAGTTCAAAACGGAGGCTTTTTGGTTGTCTCATACCCTAGCATCAATTATTACAAATTAGGTAGCGTGTAACTCAGGCTAGGTTTAGTGGGGCGATAAATAACGATGCGCTGATCTTTGGTTAGCTAAGACTGCAGGGGTCAGTCATCAGTGAGGTCCTACCTAACTATTTTCTTACTTACATTTTTTTACCAGTCTTTTTTTTTTTCCCACTTGGCTTACAATATTTCTTCCTTCTCTCTTCCTCCTGACCCAAGAAAAGAAATGGGTTCCTGCTTAAGACGATATTTAATGCAACCTTTTATTACACCTTACATGGAACAGCCATAATTAGATTTACTGCCAATCGTTGTCCCATGGATCTGGTTACAAGGAATGGTGTCAGATCACACTATAACATGTGATCCATACTAGAATATCAAGATCCAGATCAAAAGCACCACCTGTGTTGCAGTCCTCATTTAGAGGGTCTGAGATCACATAGTTATCTCCTAAAAAAAAAAAAAATAAATAACTCCGAAGGGAAACCGATCAATCTACAATCCCAACCAATTTTAAATTGTTTAAAGGGTAGACTATTTCTCCTTCTCCATGGCTGCTTTCTTTCATCTCAACCTCCTAAATTCTCGCCAATATATCCACCCACCTTTCTCCTTTTGACCGAAATGACTCACCTCATGTTGAATGAGTCCCTTCTCGGGAGTCTTCAGGATAAAGTCGTAGTCCTAACAGGGGGGGCCACTGGCATAGGCCGCTCAACTGTGACACTCTTTCACAGTGAGTTGCCCTCTCCTCTTATGGCCTTGAGTTCAGGATGCAGTGTTCGAATGGAACTAAACTAAAACATAACCCAGGTTACGGTGCCAAAATTGTTTTCGGTGATATCGCTGAAGAGTGTGGCCGGGAGCTTGTCGTCCAGCTCGGCGCAGGAGTCCATTTCGTTCCATGCAATACCACATCTTATAGCGACCAATTGAACCTCTTTCGCAAGGCTCAGGAAATATTCGGCCGTGTCGATATTGTAGTGGCCATCGCCGGAGTTGCGAATCCCAACGATATATTCGCTCCTTCTGCTGATATCAATGAAGAGCCGTCCATGCTCGAAGTGCAAGTGAATACGATTGGGACCCTTTTCACCACGCGCATTGGCATGCATTTTATCCGTGAGGGTGGTCGCGGTGGAGACATTATCCTCATGAGTAGTATTATCGGATTCAAGGAATCACGGGGACTTGTGCCCTATGCAACAAGTAAACATGGTGTGGTGGGGATTATGCGAGGGCTCCATTTGAACGCCACGAAAGAGAACATCAGGGTGAATGTGATCTGTCCATGGATGACCCGTAAGTTATCCCTTTTTCCTACTTGTCTCCTCCTCCAGTTCAGTTTAATCCCATATGGGCTGCCAGATAAGGGAAATAAAAATCATCATCGCCATTACCGGGGTAACACTAATAAATTCCAGGAACGCGCATGGTTGTTGGGATCGAGAAGGGGTGGGTCGAAGAAGACCTCCCTACCAGTGAACCGGAGGATGTGGCCAAGGCCATCGCTGTTTGTGCCACTGCCAATCGGGGATCGGAGGGAGCTACACACGGTGGTACAGCATTACCGTTTGCTGGAAAGATGATCTGGGTATCTGGCAGTGAAGCCTACGAATTTGAAGATAATATCAAAGATCTCGAACCGCAATGGTTGGGTGAGGCGAACAGCAAGGTTCTAGCCCAGGGACAAGAGTTTCTAGCTCGGCCCACAACAAGCTGGAACCCAGCCAAGTAAGAACAAAACGGTTATTAGTTAATCTCCCAGGCTCGGAGATTTAGTCATTAACTTGGAACGGAAAAGAAGATAGATCTCACGCGACCTACTACCTACTCATATGTATTTATTTATCGTCGATTCAGAATTACATTCTGTTGTGTAAAATTGTGATCTGTCACCCACCATCTAGAGTTAATTTCAGGGAAGAAAATTTTTCACTTTTAGCCTCACCTACCAGGAAAAGTCAATACGAAGACCAAAGGGATCAAGGAACATACCAAATAGTTGCATAATTTATCTGTTCTGGGGTAACTATTTCATTACACGTGAATTTCCCATCATACATCGATATAGTGCAAAAAAAAAAAAAAGGTGAGAGGAAGAGAAGTAGTACCATTTGGTTTGTTGTCGACTAGAACTCTGGAAGTAAGATCACCGCTTGGTTTGCCCGAATATCGCACGCATGGTGGACGTAAGTTACATGGATGCATCTATTTTTCAATTTTTTATGGGATACATCAAATTTAACTACCATAGACATACAGAGGTCAATTTATCCAAGACGTGTAATTGAATTTCAGTTATTAGTAGCGAATTAATCGGCAATAATTTATTTATTTTGGTACGCTGACCGAAAACCAAGAGACCTGGGAAAGGAGAAAGAGAGCTCGGCATTTAAGCACTGATATTCTACTTAATATTTATTAGGTAGGATTATCAACTCGAGCAGTAAACAGAAAGCTTAAATCACTTTTCACAACCTCACGTAGTAATGGCAATGTATTGAGCCTCATGAAGAGCATGTGATCCAGAAAAATCACACTAGACACCCCAACTAGTTGCTTCCACTTCTCCTCCCTCTTCAACCACTTCATCCATCTCTCATATCTTAACAATCTAATAATTCTTAGGCGACAGGTTCGCAGCAGCCCCAACAACCCTAGAGATACCGGTTAAATTATCGTCCAAAGAGTAGATCAAGGTGACTAGTCGGCTATCGTTTTGAACATACCTCCTGACCAGTGGGTTCCTGCAAAGCCAGCACATTAGCAACTATTTTACTTCACTCTAACGGCCGAAAGGAAAATGCTCACCTCGCCAACAGGACATTCGGGCTTTTCGGGCTGACAAACAGTGATGCAAATATCATCACGAGCAGCGATAGGTTGACAACAGCCCCAGCATCCCTAGATAAATTGATTGGTCTATTAGTACAATCATCATTACTAACGTGTATTGCTTTTAAAGGGCCACATGCCTCAGAGCCACTAGCCTCCTATAAGATGAATGACACGAATCGGTTAGCATATCGGTAACAAGACTAGATAGCAGTTCACCAACCTCTCCAACAGGACACTCCGGTTTCTTTGGGCGGCAGACAGCGGTGCAGAAGACGTCATCGCTGGGTATGACAGGCACGCAACAACCCCAACACCCCTAAAATATTGGTTACTCCCTGGCCAAAAAGGATTCATCAAGTTCAACATACTTCACTACCAGTGGGTGCCTATGTAATATTATGGTCAGCACAGGAACCGTTAATGAAGAGTCGAACTGAAGCGTGCGCATACCTCCCCGACAGGACATTCTGGTTTCTTTGGGCGGCAGACAGCGGTGCAGACGACGTCATCGCTGGGTTTGACAGCCACGCAACAACCCCAACATCCCTAAAATATTTAGTTACTCCCCTGGCCAGAAAGGGTCCATCAAGTTCAACATACTTCACTACCAGTGGGCGCCTATGTAATATTATGGTCAGCACAGGAACCGTTAAAGAAGAGTTGAACTGAAACGTGCGCATACCTCCCCGGCAGGGCATTCCGGTTTCTCTGGGCGGCAGACAGCAGTGCAAACGTCCTGTGGCTGGGGCAAAGCCACAGCCAACAGAGTGAACAAACCCGTAGTTAAAAGAGTAATACGGACCATATTGTCGATTTCAGCCTGAAATTTAGATAGGAAAAAGGAACAAAGTTTTGTACAAGAAAAGGAAACAAATCACACGAAGTATGTGTCTTATACCACAGCAACTTTTCCAGGGGTGAGACATCTATTTATAATCGCCAGCCGTGTATTTCACCAACCCCCTTCTAACCAAGAGCCAGTCCATCGTATTCATATACACTAAGGAATGATTCCATGCTCATAATGAAACATTAAGAACTACAAACGCCTGAAGAGTTTATGTCTCAACTGCTCCGCCACGCATCTGGGTAGGGCCGACAGCACCAGGATCAATGTCAGTGCGAAATGACCCCTAACAGGGAGTAGTCGGTCAGGACCCCAAGGCCCAAGAAGACTTGGCGGGAGGGGGGCTCCACCCAGTGATATTCCACCAAGCACTTGCACGGGAGTCGGTACCTAATAAAGGTGTCTACCCAACCTATTACAACTTCCTACGAATACGGACTCCTACCAATGATATTTGGGGATAAACTCTTTGATGTTTTCTTTAATATAGCGGGCATTCCGAGGACCGGTGATTGTGGGGAATTTGTACATCCCAGAGCCAAACAAATGGCAGCCCTACTCCATAGAACGAGGATTACAAATTGAAAGACTCGACACGAGCCAATCAATAACTTGGCCTGATATTTCGCTTTACCACGATTACTCGGATTTCGGCGTTCAACTCCGGCTCATGACGCTTATTCGCAGGAAAACAACCAATGGTTCAAGAAGTCAAGTCTACGTCACTGATGTTCAGCTGGTGTGCTGACAGCTTATCACCGACTTAATGGGGAATGGCTTTGCCCTAAATATAAGCACATGTTGGGTTACAGTGGCTTTTTTCCTCAGGACATCCCCGCCAACCTTAATACCGAGGACAACCGCAGGAGTTGCAGAAACTAGCAGTTCATGGTTTCAAGCAAGCGCCCGGCGCAGCCCTGGAACACGCCACTGATAAGATGAGATTTTAGACTCCGCAAATACGCCGTCTCACCTGCGTTCGGCGCCAAGAAATTCGATAAGGACCAGTAAAATTTCTTGAACTGAATTCACTGATCGAGAGCCATTTTAGAGGATACGCAGGCTCGTGCTCGATCACTCTATGTTTTAGTATCTTGTATTATGAGTATTTACTAATAATCGTCAGTGAGTGCCCTAAACATGTGAAATGACATGTGCAGGTGAGACATATGAGGAGGTTGAGAAGCTTGCTCCATAACAAAAAAGAAAAAAAAAACATACAACAGCAGGGATTCGCATGTGGTCACCCACCATACTACTAACCTGCCGGCGTGTGGCTTAAGTACGGCTGAGCGGACGGGAAGCCCTGTTCTCCACACCCTGTGGTCGTATGTACTTGGACGGTAGCCATAGGAATTTATCTGTCATACGCATCAGATATAGATGACGATAATTATGCGATTCCTGTGCTAAATTAAGCCCTTGACAGTATGCATAGCTTCTCTGGTGTCATATTAAATGCCAGCAGGCTCATCTCAGGCTCAAAAGGCGATGTAGCGGCCGTTGCGCATGAAGTGCACCGTGCTGTGCTGGTGGCGCAGAACTTGCCCAGGACCTTGTTTTCTGTTATGATAGTAAGTACCAATGTCTCACTACTGTGATGGAGGCAGAACTCGAGAATATCACACCACATGAGGTGTCTAGATTTTGTGTCATTGTTGACCCTTTGTCAAAATTATATTGAAGTTGTTATGGTTCCTTGGTACAACGCCACTTTCAATAGCATCGGCCCAATAGAATCGCCATGTTATAGAGCTAGCGTTGTTGGTTCCCTGGAAGTGCGGTCCCTCCGGCGGCTCTTGAAGCTGTGATTCGGCTTGTCTTAAAAGCACAAAATAGAACGCATTTAGGGATTGTTTAGGAACTATTTCCTGATTGGCCCCTCTCAGCGCCGTTTCCTTTTTTCTTCTCCTTTTCTTTTTCCCTCCTCCTCTCTTGCTTTACTCTTTCACTCATTCTCTCTCCAGATTCAAACATCGGTGTCAGAACTAAACTATTATATCAAGAATATAATGAAGTATCAGCTATACCTCTCCCGTGTTGCTGCGGCCCTACTCTTCTCCTCGCAGGCCTCAGCAATTATACAGACACATATCATCGGCTGCTTCGGTGATAGGGAAATCCCAGATGATTTACACCATGTCAGCACAGAGACATATGAAACTATCTTCTCCTGCTACTATACCTGCTACGGCAAGGGAATGCACGTTTCTGGAATTCAGCGAGTAGAATGCTGGTGTGGTAATACCGCTCCAGAGGATGACTTAGGCTCTATACAGGGCTGTGAGGCACCTTGTCAGCTGGATTATATGTGTTGGTGTTACATTCCCATAATCCACACGCCTAGGTCTACTAATTTCCGAGGAAAACAGGCGGCGGTTATCGTTCCTGGACGCTCGAGTCCCTTAGCTGGATTGATTGGGCACCACCAGGTTGGACGCCACCTGAAGGCTTCACTATGCCCTCCAACACAGCATTAGGGACTTCTACTCCCGGCCCAGACGACGCTACAACTAGCACTGTTATCACGACGACTTCTACTACTATTACTCCCACCTCCATTATATCTACCGAAATACCAGAAACTAGCACCAGCATTGAATCTCCTAGCGACAGAGTGGCAATTCTTAGTGAGACATCCAAATCACCACCACTGTCCACAAACACAGCTACCCCTCCGACAAAAAGCTCATCAACAGAGGTGTCCCAAACTCCCTTCACGTCTAACGCTAATCGGGGGGCCAAGCTTTTGTTCTTTTAGCCGTTGTACACACAATAGAGGAGTCGCTAGTATATAGTCAAGACACAGGGCTTTCGAGACTGTTGGTTGCAAATAGAAACATATAGAACTCCATTAATGAATGCAGGGCTGTTTGATATCTTTACATGAATACAATTTCCGTCTTTGCTCCAGATCCCCAGTAAACCAGTAGTTAGTCAGGGCGATGGAAGCACTTTTGTGGAAGTAAATAGCTGGCGAGATACATAAAAAAAAAAAATCAAAGCAGACATAGAGCAAGTCTCCTTTCGTCAACCTCCTCTCCCTAGGCTACCCTACAGCATGCATCTTTTGATCATAGTATCGACCTTGTTCATACCTTTGGCGTTATCGTCTCCTATCTTGGCAATGTCCTCCGCTTTCATACCTCGTCGCGCAAGAGCGGCATCCCTGATCAGGGCCGCGCGGCCTACTGCTCCGACCTGGAGAATGTACCCCTCAACGGCGAATGGAGCGGAGGCAGGATCTTCGATGACGGTGTAGAGGTCCATCCCAACCAGGGAAACATCACCAATCTGGGCGATAATGTGTCCGACATTAGCAAAGAAAGCTGGTGACTGCCGATAGCAGATCACCACTGATGGGGATGAGAATGAGGAAGGCAGAGAGAAATGTGAGAATCATCTGTTTCTTCGTAGTATCCTCCATATCGCATTGAGACACGCCATCACCCCCTTCCTCGTAGTCAAGATCGATAGTGAAGTTGCTGCCGGATAAAGTGCAGAGGACGTTAAGACTTCTTTAGCAGTTAGACATGCCAAGCCAAGAGATAGACCCCATTGGTTATTCATAAACGGTTTCAAACTGCCAAGACAGACAAGACCAGCTGGGGCCCGCTTCAGAATGAAGTAGAGGCTTGATTAAGCTGGTTTGAGCTAATGCGTTAATTTACCTAGGGTCGGCTAAACGGCATTGATATTTGAAATGACCCTGACCAATGCTACCTCTGTGTCCTATGAAATTTGCTAGAGTCAACCAAGCATGTATTCATGATACTAGTCCACACTATGAGAGCCGTTCTCGGTTAGGAAAAGACGCCTCCATAAACAACCCCAGCGGTATCTGTACTCGCATCATCCAGTAGTCATTATATTTCGCTTCCAGGCTAGAACGCTACTCCCCAAAACATTAGACAGGCCACCGATGACATCCCTGCGAGCAGCGTCGAAACATCACCTACGGATAAAATCGAGGCATTCTCGAGAGACATTCGCTGACGAACGGATGATCTCTATTGAGAAAGAAATAACTAATATCTAACGGGGGACATCTATAGTAGTTATAGTAGTGATCTTCAGGTCCACGCCAGAGGTGCTCCACCTGCAGCCCACGATCAGACCTTTCGTCGCAGTGACGAATATACCACTCATTCCAAACCCACACTGTTTCGACCTCCTGTCACCACTCACCCAATCGCTCCTGGAATGCATCTTGGTGGTTGAACAATTCCCCCGCTTCCCGGTCATCGAGCGAGCTTGACGCCCACAGAGCGCCATATTTGGCAATCGCCCCAATATCTCTGGCATCAACCAGCTGGACGGGCGCATCTCCCAGCAAACCAAATAACCCAGATTCTCTAGCCTGTTTCGGCGTACAATGGATGGCAATTGTCTCCACGGTAACTAGCCACTCCTTACTCTTGCGTGACAACGCCTGCAAATATCGATTCTACCAATCATCCTTCCCTTCTTCCTGAGCCAGATCTAGAGTATGGAATCGCCGGTCTTCAATACACATAGGCTGCCTCCGACAGCGATCCCCCTATTTGAAATGGAGTGGATTGAAGTCGGTATCGTCCGACCCCCAGAAAACCCAGCTGTCGTCGGGTGCCCACTGATTGAATGCAATGTCTAATTGCGGGGTGAACCAGGGCCGCCCCTGGATGTCATCCACCCACTCGCCCATTGCTAGCACCACGGAGCGCGATTCTCGACAGACGTGGGCTATAACGGGGATTCGTCTGTTTTTACGACTTGTGTGTCGCGTTTTGCATTGCATTTTCGACATTTTGCCCCGGCCTTCGGATTTGCAGGCTATTTCAAGGACTCGCGATGGGATGCATTTTTGCCATATTTGGAGGCGAATCTCGGGAGGGAATCGCCTATAATACTATGACCCTTGCGGCTGGCTTAAGGTGTAAACTCCAGAGATGTTTACAGCAGTAGAACTTTTAGGCCGGGGTTCTGCTAACAGGGACGGGTAAAATCACTGCCTGCGCAGGAATGCCAGACGGAAGATGGTACTGGTACTGGAATTGAACGGACTTGTTAAGGCTCTGCCACAGGTGACCGCGAGCCGCCCAACCCCTGTTGTCTCTGGCGCACCACCGGCTGACTCGACGTTGCTTAACTATATAATCGAACACAAATCACTCACCCTCCCCGATTTAACTCACACCAACCACCTCGTGCCCGATATGGTAGGTGCGCTTCAAGTGCCGAAGATAGGATGTTGAACACTTGGAGAAGCGCCTTCAAGCCAGCCTACTAACAAAATTACTAACCCCCGAGGATCTCCTACGATACTGATAGGCGGCACGACATATGCTAAAAGTGAAATTGTACGGGCTAGAAGGAGACATGGCACCCGATAGGAAATGTACTACTAGATTAGTGAAAGTTGCCCTTTCGGCTCAGCCGCCGGGCGTTAATAAATTGTTTGTTTGCTTGATTGAGCTTATCGCTCCCACAGCAGACCACCTACCCCAAGCTCTTCTTGGCAAAACAGTGGTGGAACGGTTCCCGGACATCACTTGATTCATTCTTAAAGGTCGGGAGTATAGTTCAATGGATAATCTGGAGAACAACTATTGGTTCGAGAGTTTAAAGAAGCTTGGTGATGATTCGATCATGACCGCCATTGCCACGAGCCGAAAGGACGGTGCTACGGTCTGCCCAACATTGCTATGATTATGGAAGAAGTCTCTCACTACAGGCCCTGGCTGTACAGGCGTTGCTTCAACAGGAGGGTTGAATTCATTTATTCTCGGCTTCTCTTAATCAGAACTTCGATCAACGCACAAAGCCACATATTGCATCACGATAGGCACCTACCCCTTGAGCTGTTGCTTATCACTTCTCCTAGTTCCAGACAGACTGAACTTGGTGCGCCCTAAGTTGAACTCCACTAGTACTACCATCTGTGGAGAAGAGATAGGTGCCAACAGAATCATCACTAGGGAATATCTGAGCAGTCAACGAAACTTCCCCAGCACCTCCAAAGACCTCCACAGAGGACCAGTCAACAAGAGCACGCAGTGTGATATTGCCATCGTTTGACTCCAGCGGTGCATAATACACACTAGAGAACGAGCCGTCAAAGCCCGCCTCTCCGGACTGCGTCCGATCGACAAAGAGTTGCTTGGTGGTGAAGTCGTAGCCGACACGGGTCTGTTCACTCATGTCTGCCGAGGCCCGAACAATAAGGCCAAAGTCGGTTGCTGTTGACTTGGAAAAACTCAAGGTAGCGTCGATCGCTTTCCCCGTGACGTTCAGTTTGGTGACACCTGCTGGTATGGAACTCCATCGCCTAGGAGTGCTGTTCTGCTCCTGTACGATTGGCTGCTGCAAGACAGTCGCGGTCCCATTGAGGGTAGCGAGCGACAGTTTCCGAGGCACGGTCAGGCTGCTCCGCCAGGGATCAGTAGGAATAGTCGCGGCATATTGCCAGTTGCTCATCCAGGTAATATCGACACGATCGTTGGTGGGAAGCCCAGAAAAGCTAAGAGCCGCATAGAAATCCGGACCATAGTCCAGCCAGTTTGTTTGCTGCAGGCTCTCGGGGTCCGCGGTGAAGCTTGTTCCATCGAAGGAACCCACAAAATACTGAGTCCCTGACCCAGTAACGCCAGGCGGTCCGCCTGGATTAAGACCAATTTGAGCGACCCATTTCAAACTCTGGTCATCTCCATCCAGTGGAAGGGGAAAGATGCTGGGGCATTCCCATACACCACCAACAGCATTTGCAGGGCCGAATTCACTAACATACTTCCAGGTTTTGAGGTCGGTAGATGTATAAAACAGCAGTTTATGGAGCTTTGCCAGGGAGACCACTGAAACCCACTTCCCGCTTGATTGATGCCAGAACACACTAGGGTCACGGAATTCGAGGATCTGGTCTGCATATTCCGGAGGAGGTTCCGCGATGACAGGGTTTCCAGCATCAAAAGTAGTCCATGTCATGCCGTCATCAACACTGTATGCAATGGACTGCGCTTGCTGGTTTGCCGTTACTGACTTTCCGCTTGGCAACTCTTGTTCCTGGGGGTACTGAGTCGCGTTGGTTAGTATATTTCTTGTCAAGTGTTCGGATTTCTGCTCACATAAGACGTATACATGGCCACGAGAGGAGTTGACCCATTGGTACCGAAGCCACTGGTGTTGTCAACATCCGCAACTGCTGTTCCGGAAAAAAACATCTCTGTGATGGCATCAGGGTAGCCACGAGCAAGGAGCGCCACTGGCTGGTGTTCCCAGTGAATCAAATCCTTGCTGGTTGCATGGCCCCAGGACATGGCTCCCCAGGTCGCTCCGCCCGGGTTGTATTGATAAAACAAGTGGTAGATATCATTGTGATAGATCAGGCCATTCGGGTCATTCATCCAGTTTTTGGCAGGGGTAAAATGATACTGAGGGCGATAGAGCTCGGTATAGCTTTGCGCAGACACAGCACCAAAGGCGCAGATCCCTAAGGCCAGGGTGTAACGAGCGGAAGGTAACATGATAGTAATCAAGACCTCGTAAGGCAATTGTTGAAAGATTGATTGATAATAAATCTGTGAGACGGTTGTCAAGGGGGGTTATATATCTTTAGGTCACCATACGAAGTCATATTTACTGTCCATGTCATTGAGATTCAGTACCCGTTGATCCCTCTTAAGACACTTGGCCACAAGGACTACACCTCAAATCGCGGAGAAGTAAAAATGTCGATCTCTATCCGTTCATTAACCATCTAGGTTGGCGAGGCGCAACTTTGGTGTGCTGATCAAGGGCTACCGGATCCCTCGATCTCCACGCCGGCAAGGAAAGTGGGCAGTGCCAAGCAGCGCCCCTGGCTTGCCAGGACTGGAGGAGGCGTAATTGAGGTTCCTTGTCAACATTCTGGAAACTTGCCATGAAGAAACTCAAGAAAAGCAAGGTTTCTTTGTGCACTGGGGCTCCCGCGCGTGGCGTTGCAGGGTATGGGGTCATCTCGTCTAGAAGGATTCAACAGTAAAGTGGGGCTTTCCGGCAGCAGGTTAAACAGAACTTGGCCATAAACATCTCTCCGACATAGTATTATGATCTGCCCTCAATTCTCATTGGCAGGTGAGTAGAATTTCAACTTCATGCCGCAAGCGAACCCCCCACACTCGGATCGCGTCGTTGAGAGTGAATATCCCTGTAATTGGGTGTCACCTGTCGCGGAGGATATCCTCGTCTCCGCGATACTTGGGGAAACAATCTCTCAGTGGAACGGGTTTATGAATATCTCACTTGAATATGCACGCCACTTCAAAACTGCAGATTGCTGAGCTCCGCAGAAATATCCTCGAACTGCGGGGTTGAATTTGTCGTCATGTCCGTTGCCTCTTGTTCGGGCTAGTATTTGGGGCGAAGACCAACTGCTTAGTATGGCAGTGGCTGATCAAATGTAGTTGGATAGTTGCCCTTGAGTACTAATAATTTTGATCAGGAGTGCCCATTCATATTCCTTGAATACTTCTGTTCGTCTAGCCCTCTTTTGGAATTTTGGTATGACTGGTAGTCCATCGCGAGGCTTTTCACAAAACCGCTGGCATGTAGCTGTGGTGGTACGCTTCCCGAAGGGGTTTATTCGACCCCAACCTCGAAGCTGAGGCTCAACCTTTGGGGAAGAAGTCTGTTCTGAGAGCCGGGTTGGCAAACTTCGTGATGGGCTTACTCAAACCTCGCTTGGGCGTTTTCAGACACTTTTCTGTGGAGACTGGATTGGGCACCAAAGAAGATGAAACATCCAACAGCCCGATCCCGTCATCGCGGAGGGTCGCGTCGATCAGCAAGTTGTGGCCGACGAGGATTCCGAGTGCAGCGGTACTTTCCCACCAGTAATGCCTCTAAAGTTGTTAATGTGAGGGCTGAAGTTATCGCGGACGAGACGGGATGGTCCGCGGTGCCCCGAGATGCTGCTCCCCAGGTTCTTGAGAGAAAATATGCAGGTGAAGTTGCAGAGATTTCCAGCACTTACTCTATCTGAAGAATACTAAAATTTGAGATGGCCCTGATTTAGGTGAAGAATGACGTCCTTCGAGTGATGATCTTGAACGACAAGATCGTTACTGACGATCTGGAGGGTATCCTGAGGTATAAACTACCTTAAGCTACAGTATTGTACACCGTACCTCGCAGAATATGTAATTTGCCGTGTTCAATCAGTGGGTTTGCACCGTGGCTGTAATGTCATTGGCCACTCTTGGGATAAGCCTCCAATCAGAGGGATCAGGATCAGCCATCGCGGAGCAGTCCCCGCTCTTCCCGAGACCTTCACCCTGTGGCTCCATATGGAGTAGCTGGAGACGTCTCGGAGTTGGTCTTCGCGGGAGGAAGCCCAGGCTGTCCACAATCAATGTCGCGGAGAGAATTTTCACCCCTTCTTTCCCCGTATGTTTATCGGGTAAGGCCTACATAAATCCCCGCTCGACTCAAAATAGAGAGGTCGGTTGCCCTGCCGTTCTTGCTCTCATCCATCCGCGTATACTTTGCCGTCGACAATATGATTCTGACTTACCATAGTTTCTTTTGCGCGTTCGGTGAAGCAGTCTGACCTTGCGGCAAAAATGGTTCAATGTCCCTTCCATAGCATTCATCATATAATCAGTGTGACTGGAGCACGCAGATCCGCCATGCCACTCTGGATCAATCCCTTTTAGAAGGTGGCCTTCTCTCCGGTCCCTGCAACGCACATATTCTCTGTTTTGTTGAAGCATAACGGGCGGTATATCCTCCGGCTTTGCTTCATGTTCAAGTGACTTTGCGGGGATACGATTCATCTTGGACGATTAAACACCACGCTTAGCAAGCTCAGCGTTAGATGGCGAGCGAGAATTCTCATCCACTGATTTCATACAATGGGGAGTGTAGCATTGTACATAGCGCGGGTCCTCCAAATTTATGCCAGCAATATCCGATATGCTTATCGGAAGAGCATGCGGATTCCTACAAGAACGAATAGGTAGTGAGACTCTCGCAAGCGTAATTATTAAGCAGACATTATGCACAACCAACCAGCCAAGGTATATTGTCTAGAACTTTCCATACCCCAGGATCCTTGCATCCTCCGTAACGGGGAAGCCAGACTAGGCCATCGGACTAGCGAAAGCCGATTCTCTGGACCTTCTTATCCGCGAAATGTGGACCTATCACTCTCGTTACCTGTCTCACGAAGCGAGGGTGATCGGGGTCCCGTTGCCCGAAGATCTCGGCAGCCCGGATTTCACTGGCTGGCCATAAACCCCCACGCAGAAACAAGTCAAGATCTGGCTGTGTCCAAAAGTCATCATGGCGAAATCCTCGAGGTTTATTCGACGGTCATTCTATCCGACGCGATTAGTTCAGAGGCTGGATACCTGTCCTGAGAGTCTATTAGTGACAGCCCCTAATGTCAATGCTGGACGGATAAGTGACGCGAAGGAAGAACCTTCCGAGGAACAGCCTAATACGCAGAAAGCTCACCCAGGATCCTTGCCCCGGTGGCGTTGGTCTAGTGCGTGATTCGGCTCGCTTCGCCCGGTCGGTCAAGGTTGAGCTTTTACGCTATGATCAGACTGGGTTTTTTTTGTACCAAGTTTGGAGCCTTCAGAAGGCTCATATATTCATGGGAAAATATGAATGCCCGTCGGTATTTATCTTCACTATTATTCTTTCTACCGCTTCATTAATAACATGATAAGACAGGGATAACTCTCCCAGCCCCCTAGCCCTGAGACTATGGTTCAAGTATACCGAACATTGACAATGCATAAAGACTGTCGACATATTTCTTCTCCACCTTCTCCTTCTCTTTCTCCTCCTCACCCTTCACCAGCTGATAGGGTCCGCCGGGCATGTGACAAGTGCCACATTTCCCGTACGCGATGCAACGGAGAGCTCCCTTGGTAAGGCCTACTATGCACATCTGTTCGTGAACGAAGCTGACTTCTTCGAGTGAACGGTGTGCCAGTACGTCTTATTGTTACCTGCCGGTTTACACCCTTTGCTCATCCTTCCAGACCGGTCTCACCCCTGCCAATATAATCGTACACGCAGGAAGCGTGGGCCAAAACCCAAGATTCTGGAAGATTCCACTAAATCACCGACCGGCTATTTGGTCACCCAGCATATCGAGACGACCTCCAACCCCGTCAGCTTCGAAAGCAGTAACGAATACATCACTCCCACAGAACCAGATTACCATATCTCAGACACAGCGAAGTGGAATTACGAGGGCCAGGGGCATAGTGTTCTCATCTCACAATCGGAGTCCTCTGCTGGAATTCCTCCTTCACCATGTACGGCCTCAACCTCTCCGACTGAGAGTGCAAGCTCTGTTCAATTCTCAGCGTTCAACCAACTTTCTACCAACAAGACTGAGCATGATGGTGCTTGCCGGTACGTCTGCCTGCGACCTCTTCTTCCTCATCTACAGGGAACTCTCTCTTCGACAGACGCTTGCGACCTACTGGAAATATTTTTTTCCAGGGACTCGGATCCATCATTTGCGGGCATCAGCAATTGCCCTTATGTGCTCTCTTCGGTAATTCGCAGAAAATCTATCCTCTCTGCAACCCCGCGGCGTACTTCCCCGGCCCTCCTTGCCATTATCCTGTGGTGCGTTTCACACACAGCTTGCCTCGAAGTTTTCCAGCACCCTGGTGCTCGCAAAGAGATCATACAAAGACTCTACTCTCTCTGTTTGATACTCCTAAAAGACCGAGGCGGACACGAAAACAACGAACATACCGGGATGCCGCAAGATTATTCTGACGATGGAAGCCACCAACCCAACGTTGACGATATACTGGGCTACATTCTCCTAACATGCGTTATCTGCACCAGCGACTTCCAATCAGAGAGTCTTAAGTGGTGGGACAAGGCTGTCAACCTCACTAAGTTACTAGGGTACAATTCGGAGGCAACGATACTATCCTACACCGATCCATCCCAGCAACTGTCGCTCGCCTCAGAAGAAACACACGAAGAATGCCGTCGGGCATTTTGGCTGGTCTATATCTTAGACAGTCACCTAGCTATCTCCTTCAATAAACCTCGCCGTATATCCGACTTTGAATGTCAGGTGCTTATCCCTTTACCAGAATGGATCTGGCAGGACCTAGACAGAATCTGTGTTGAAGATATTCCACCGAGAGTTTACGGGCCATCGACGTGTGTCTTCGGGTCAGGGTTTTTTGAATGCTTTCTGCCTCTCTCGTCCATTCTAGGCAGCGTGATCAACTTCCACCTGCATGATCAATTACAGACAAACAGGTCAGACGAAGTGTCTCTCTCCCGATCCTCGATCGAGGTTTCTCTCGCAGTTTGTGAACAAAGCATAGACACGTTGCAAATTGTCTCTGAGAGAAGCACCGACGAGCAGTTATCCTACACCTCTCCGACGCCGTCCATGAAATATCAAGTTCGATTGGTCGTCGCGTACAGTCGATACATCATCAAAGTCCTTCGCATTCTCCTGCACGATCAAGGAGGCTATATCTGTTCCACAATAGATAGCTCTGATGACATGGGCAAGTGGATAATGTCTCCCAAGTTTCTCCTTTGTGCCTCAAACTCATTTGCTGCCGTGCAACTTCTCTCCGATATTCTGGAGGTAGATCAGAATCTTTCATTCGTACCATTCTTCTTAAGCATCTATTTGCTGCGGGGGACATTGGCGTTTTTATTTTTTGCCGATCGAATATCTCAGGTTCCTGAGGTGAACGAGATGTGCAGGAACCTCATTACAGCTTATGAGGTATTGGAGGTGAAAGTCGACTCGGACTTCCAGGCATGGCATCTCCCTCTCCCAATCTTTGATTTAGTGTGAGTGGCTAACCGTGCTGCGTAAATTAGAGTAACCTTTGTAGAGCTTTACGGCTGACTCTGGACAGGATACAGAATAAGTCGGATAAGAAGTTGGTTAATAGAGGCCTTGCACAGTTGCACTGTTGTTTGCATGTGAATCAAGAATCGGTGTGATAGCTGTTTTAAAGCTAATATATATTTTTTGGAGTAACTTGGTAGATTTATACAGACCATGAGCCCTCTATAAAAGTAAAACTATACGCTCTAAGAGTTTTTTGTCCTATACGGCTATAGGATAACATCGGAAACCGAAGCCTAAGGAGAGTCAAAAAGCAGCTACCAAGTCTTATACCAACCTAGATCTTCAAAGTAGCTTTTGATAAATGATATGAATACTACCTCAGGCAGTAAAGGATGTTTCAGTAGCAAAGAATTTACAGAAAACATTGGTATATCATTAAACCCATAATATATGATATCTCTAAATAATAGAAGTCCTTCCTAAGAAAAAAAAAAGAAGAAAAACGCCATTGTAGGAACAATAAAACCCAGAAATCCAATGAGGTAAACTAGAATATGCAAAGTGAGTGTGAGGGACAAAGGGAAAAAAAAAAAAAAAAAAAAAAATCTAAAAATCTACTGCCGGCTCTGGCAACGTTGCAGGGGTATCTTCACGGTAAGTTCGTGTGATCAGATCACGAAAACTGGGGGACCATTCCACCCGCGGTGTCAAGATCTCCAAATTCCACAGTTCCGATACAAATTTCAAGAGAGATGTATGAGTAAACTCTCCAGGCTGATCAACTGGGCCATGTTGAACAAATCCCTTCTCCACCCAAGGCGAGATCAGCAAGGTAGGGACGCGAATTCCCAGGCGGTCGAAGTGGAAGGTGGTGGCCCTGCCGTCACCAGCTATCTCAGTGTACGGATAAGAGTCTCCAGGTGGTACACCTTCCGGGGGGGGAACATGATCAGCGAAACCACCGTGCTCATCGAAGGTGTAGATGAATAGAGTCTCGTTCCATTGCGGTGAATTACGCACAGCCTCATAGATGCTCTTTACAAAGCCTTCGCCCATATTAATAGGTGAGGGCGGGTGAAACGACATATACGAGCAGCATTCTGGGTTAATCCAAGAGAATCTGGGTAGGGTACCGGCACTAGCGTCCGCGTAGAACCGGTCGATGGGTTTGATATTTGTCCGGGAATGCCCTGACTTTTGAGTCCAAGAATAAAAGAGTGCGTCTGGAGCGAATCCGGTGGTGTTTGAGTAATTTATCCAACTAATATTTGCGGCGGAGAGTTGTTCGAAGACCGAGACCTGGGGGAGGGCGGAGATGTCGAACGCAATATCGTTCCACCCATGTCCGTGGGATGTGCCTGAAGTAAGATACGCGCGGTTTGGGTTTGTGGGGCCAGGAACCGCAGCGAACCATCGATCGAAGAGCACGAAGTTCTCTGCGAGAGCATTAAAAATGGGCACATGTTCCGGGGTGTAGTAGTTGATGACTTCCGCTGCGCGGGAAAAATCACTATGCAGACCATGTGCGCGGATCTGCTCTGTGACGAACCCTTGCATGTCAGGACGATGGAGATTCTGGATGGGATGGTCCGTTCCGTAAATTTGCTGGTTCCCACCACTGATGCTGTGGTCTGGATCATCTGGGGCAATATTCTTGGCCACAGGCATGGCGCAAATTTGAGGAGAGTTGGGATCCGCTACGTTCGTGGGGTTGCAAAAGGTCCGATTGACCAACCCGTCAATATCAGGGTTGTAGGTCAGTCCCCCAGCAATGGTGTCAAACGAGAGGTTCTCCTGTACGAGGACCACGATGTTTTTGATTGGAGAGTCAGCGATGGGGTTTTGTGGGCGACTGCCAGGCTTGGGAGTGATGGCAATAGTGTGCGACGCCAAGTAATAGAATACTATTGCGAACGAAAAAGCGCCGATGGTAATCGAGACGAGGATGATAATGAGAGTACGAGCCCAGGATGATAGCCATGGCGAAGCCCACGCAGGAAACTTGGTCTCCGGCTGCTCATGATTACCTTGCGTGCTGAACTGTTCCTCTTCATCGCGGGGATTCAGCAGAGGTTCTTCCTGTCCATCAGCGGAGAGTCTCGGCTGCGGACCATTCCGGGAACGTCCCCGCGATCCCCATAGTCGTAGCATAGCAGCAGGGAGAGGGGCACCAGCTGAGGTGCCTCGAGGGTCTTTGTATTTCGTCAGCCTATGGCCCTACCCTTCCCTTGATAGCGAGATGCGA
The DNA here is from genome assembly GCA_027569235.1 of Aspergillus sparsus. NCBI lineage: Eukaryota > Fungi > Ascomycota > Eurotiomycetes > Eurotiales > Aspergillaceae > Aspergillus > Aspergillus sparsus. Next base: position 121,907 of record JAPDES010000009.1, on the reverse strand, counting down.
AAGAGTGCCTGTATGAAGTGCAAAGTTAACGTAGACCGCTCATTTGGCCCAATCTTCATTATCTCAAGGTCCATCAATCCAACCTAAGTTGATCACCGGATCCCACCGAATGGAGGGGGGACATGGTGGGTTACCGCCCACTGATTGGCTCTTTTATATGCCAAGCGTTGGCAAAACTAGTCCTAATATAGTTAAATGATCTACGAGTATAATGGGTCTTTTCTTATTTTCACCAATCATAAGCTATACCTCTGTCCTTTCCTCTCTTCCATCCTTTTGTGCTATGATAAGGTGAAAGAAAAGGTGCCTATTGATTAGTACCTTATTATATAATAAGGCAATCGAGAAGTCAGGGTTACTATTATATAAAAATATTTGAAGATTAAATTTTTGATTTGGTTGGTTACGAACCCTTAGCTTACCCACCACTGTGTTAAAAAGCAAGCAATATATGTCACTAGGTACCTTAGGTAGTTGCCTCAAAATTGCCTCAGCAATCAAATTAAAGTTTTGAGGAGTATATGCCCTTAACTCCGTATTCAAATCATAATAATTAAGAGATAGGCATAGCGTCCGCCAGATGATGCCCACGTGGGGAAACAATTGGAGGGCGCCACAACCACCTCCTAAATTCTACCTTACCTACCTATTCCGGAGCAGTATAGTAGGTAAAATTCGTAGGTAAGGTAGTTATGTATGCCTTCCTTGGTATGTATCAACAAAGTATTCTGAAAACCAAGAACAAAGCCACAGACGCAAGTTACAGACGCAAGTCGAAAGGCTACCGTACAGCAAGGTCAAGATACAGACCCAACGTCTCCCCACCCGGTCAACGCAATCATCCCTGGGGTTCTAGGCCTCGAGGGCGTGGGTAAGATGAGTAAGTAGTCGTTGCCTTCCATTCACGGAAACATACCTAAAATGCTCTTTTTTGGCCGTTTTTCTTTCTATATACATTTGTATACTTATTTTCAGTATATATATGTTGTATATGTTGATATTAAGGTAACCTTTTCTAGCTAGTTTTGGGGTATGGCCGGGGTGGGGTTACGAAAAGCAAAGAAGGTATAATACCAATCAATAATGATAGGGGTTTTTTAGGTTTCTTTTGTGTTGTTTGTTTGTGAGAATCTGCTTATAATAATAATTAATAAGGGAAAAAAAAGAGAGAAGAAAAAATGAATTCCGATGCGGGGAATCGAACCCCGAGCTGCTGTGTGAGAGACAGCGATGTTGACCATTACACCACATCGGATTGTTGAGTACTTTATCACAGAAGTGATTACATATACCAAATAACAGAAATTACGAAAATAGAACTGGATAGCTATTATTATTATTCATATTCTTCGTGTTGGTCCAAACCTCCCAACTTCTAAAACAACAACAATAATACTATATTATCTTGACATACCTGGATAAGATGCGGATTAACTAGCAATGGCGTAAAATTTAGTCTACGAAGGTCATGGCTTCCGGGAAGGGCTTTTGCAGGGCTAAATCGCCATCCCAAATCAATGAATAAATTATAAAACAAAGGCATGTTGACAATCCGGACAGACAATCGTGCACACCGTTTTTTGTTGGCCTTCGGCCACACCAATAATTAAATAAGTTAGCCCTTCATTCCAATTCAAGACTGTTTGTTAGAGTAGACGTGCATATTCCAGGAACATTCCACATAGCTGAACACCCCTGATTTGATTCAAGACCCCCTGGAGTCGTTGCGAGGGGTGATTGGGGATCAAAGAGACCCTCTCACTGGGGTAGAATACTTTGATTTTTAAAGGTACGCTTTCTGTGTTAGACTCTACAGTGGTATTTAACATGAATTACTGCCATGGAGAGAGGGATGTTTTGGTTATTTTAAGTGGACCAGTCTTATGCAAGGGGCCTCCAATACTGATCGCCCTCCGCATTTAAGACATCATTATTTACTACCAAAAGCATTAATTGCCTATTTCTAGATTACCTTGATGGATCATAATATTAAAATTGAATTGACCTAGCCAGCCGAGAACGGACTAACCTACTTTCAAACCGATTGAGAAACCACAAGGACAGTGCTCAGTCTTAAGTTGTTAATGAATTTGTATTTCTTCTCCTCATTTGACCAGCCCCTGTTCCTCTTCTACATTTCTCGCAAGTTGCCAACCTGAAACAAGAAATGATAACCCCCCAGTTTCTTCCCCCAAATAACTTTATCGAGTATTGAATGGCCTCATCTCGAAACTTACACACTTATCAAGGCTTTCTTTTAGTCTCCAACGACCATTGCGCATGTTGATTGGACAACGAGAAAGAACTTAGGAAGGTCATAGTGTGACTTCGAAAGAGTGGAGAATTCAGATGCCAAGAGAGTTGGCGTTTGAGATAGCCAGGATCCACCTACCTTCCAAAGGAACGATTCAGGCGACACACCAGAGTCGATCACAAACTTCTTTAGATCCCATTCATTACCAGCCCGGACAATAAGCTGATATCAGCGTTTTAGAAGATCATGTTCTTGTAAGGACATCGTTCAAGAAAAGTATATCTTCGCAATATTATCATTGAACTCACATCTTTGGGCTTGTACTTGTCTTGTTCACACACTATTAATTAAATTAATTAAAGTAAACACATTTTAATTGTTGGAGACTATCGGACGCTTCTGGTAATTTGTGGGTAAAGTCTCAAATAGCGGCAGTTCTGAATATTGCTCCGTAGTCCGAACTATTAATATTAAAAGATAATAATAGTATTTATCATGCGAGCACTTTGAATTTTCTAACTATTATTTGCAAGCCTCTCCACGCGTAATAGCACGTCATCATTGAAAAGGGGAGTAGAGAGATATGAAGCAGTTGGAGAGAAAAGAAATAACGAGTCGTTACTCCGTTTACATCGTTATCCAATCATTGTTGTCAAGATTATTTGGTGAAGCAGTCGGTCTTAAGCAGATAGCACTGGTCGTTATGTAGCAAGGAAAATAATTAAGAGTGAAGGTAGGATCCCGCAATGTCCACGCAAATTCCCCACTGTGGCTGGCTTCGTACCCAGTGATTTGGAGACCAGCGGGGCCTCATGACGCCGAGGGACCACTCACAGTCCCAGTAGAGGCTGTCCCTAATTATGACTTGGGGCTTTTGAAAAGGAATTAACTCCGAAGTTAGATGACGATGATGCGGCCGATCAGCCAACCCCTCCCACTCCTGGACTGAGACGCCATGTTTGCCGGATTAGGAAACTTTGCGAGCTGCTGTCCCTTTTGGTTGTTTCCCCTCTCCAACGTGAGAATTACGGAGGCCTCCTGTCCCTCTAATGTTAGACCACCACAGCCCCTTTTATTTTGTATCTGGCATGAAATAGGCAGTCGTATTTTTTCACCCATAGCAATTGGTGACTGCGCCACGGATAGTATTCTCGAAAAAGTGGAGCAAGGAAGAAAAATTTTGTCTGTTGTGATGAAATTTGAAAATGTTATCTCGGCAGCGTCTCCTTGGCACGGCCAGAGCCTTAGCAACATTTCCTTTATTCTGCCGCTTTAGTTCCGAACCAGGGGAGGGCGTTTGTTAATCTGGAGAAATGCCCCTCCCTGTTAAAATTTAGCCAGTGAGACATGACTCCTGGATCACCACTAGCAAGTGGCTGCAGCAGTGCTCGAACTTTCGGTTTGGAACCATGCGTCGCCGTGTGGATGGGGCAGCCTTGGCATTGGTATTTTCACCTCCTGAGCTACGTTGCTGACCCGCTTCGACCTTTGCGTAATGGACAAGCGAAGTAGGAGGCAATAATGGGGGGGAGAATTTTGAATGTCTTGGGATTCCGTCCCAAGTCTCTTTGTTCATCCCCTCCCCTACCTTTGAGTGACACATCATATTAAACTGCCATTGGGGACACCGGCAACTTCCGTATAGCTAGTTTTGGTTGTTTCTTCTGCTTCTTCTTCTTCCTCTCTTCCTCCAACCCTCCCTTTGCTATCTCCTCCCATTCCCTCCCGCAGGGGTTACTCCGCTCTACCGGTCCGCCATGTCCCAATGTCTGCTAGGACTTGGACTATCACCCGCGCTCGCCGGCTGCAACTGAGACCCTCAGGCCTGCAGTTTGTTACTACTGCTGCCGTTGTTAGTCTCCTGTACCTTTTCCACGTTTTTGTGGTCCCACAGATCCTTCGATTCAGCTTCCGCTTCGATCTAAGTCCGTATGACCTTGGATTTTATGGTTTCGGACCATCGAGAAACTATGCCTCGTCCGACATCGAATCCCCGATCCTTGAGATCTCTCAATGGGGCTCTGGTTGCGATCCGCGATATACCTTCTTCGCCCCACGAGGCGACTCGGTTGCTCACCCCGGGCCCATGATTATGGACGCGCAGGGAAATCTAGTATGGGCGCAGGAGAGTCGCGACACTACCCAGGACTTTAAAGTACAACGGTATCAGGGCGTTGATTATTTGACCTACTGGGAAGGGGGTGAAACAGAGGGTCGGGGGTATGGGTCGTGGTACATGGTAGGTACACTTGAAGGGAGGTGGTCCTTTTTCTCAATCGTTTTAGCAGGAACTCATGCAATGACTGCAGCTCGACTCAACCTACACCCAACAACACGTTGTCACCCCTTTCGGAACCTTCGGGGGTGACTTACACGAGTTCAACATCACACCAGAGGGAACGGCCTTGATAACCATATATGATCCGACGCCCGCCGATTTGCGCCCAATTGGAGGCCCCGAGCTGGGTTGGATTCATGACTGCCTGTTTCAGGAAATAGACATTGCCACAGGAGAACTATTGTTCGAATGGCGTGCTTCGAACCACTTTGCAATTAACAATACGTACCATGTTTTGGAAGGGACAGCAGGGAAGACCCGGATATCAGCCTTCGACTTTTTCCACATCAACAGTGTGGATCGGGATGACGAAGGAAATTACATCATTTCCTCAAGGCACCTCCATATGGTCGCCTGCATTGATCAACATACAGGAAATATTAAATGGACTCTGGGTGGCAAGTTGAATGAGTTCGAGGACCTCTCTAATGGTCGGGCCACCAATTTCGCCTGGCAACACGACGCCCGCTGGCGAACTAACAATACTCTAACGTTGTTCGATAACGGTGCTCACGGATATAGCGATCCAGACCATCAAAGCCGAGGCCTAGCCATCCAGCTGGATATCCCCAATCGCACGGCGGTACTACTTGCAGCGTACTTCCACCCACAACGGATGAAGTCTGTATCTCAAGGCAACGTACAGGTATTAGACGAAACTGGTCGACTCCTTGTCGACTGGGGCCATAGCGCTGCGTTTAGCGAATTCACCAGCGATGGGGAACTACTCTGTAATGTACATTTTGGAGCATCGGCTTTCTTCTCGTTTGGCCGAGTTGTTTCTTATCGCGCTTTCAAGGGTGTATGGGTTGGGTATCCGCAAACCGCTCCTGATGCTGAAGTCCTTGGAGATAGCATATTTGTGAGCTGGAACGGTGCGACAGAAGTTGTGAGCTGGAGATTGGAAATTTGGAATTCGGATTCCCTTCACGAAAATGCCACTTTTAGTTTTGCTGATCAGTATGACAAAACCGGATTCGAAACGGAAATCCTAATTCCTGAAGATATAGATGGACCACTCTTTCGTCTCGCTGCACTTGACGTCCAAGGGACTGTTTTAGGCGTTACTGACCTCCTGCAACGACAGGAAGGTGGAAGTAATTTCGACGAGCTTCTCAATCTGCACTACTGGATAGTAGGGACTGCCTTTATTACTAGCGCAGGTGGCTTGCTGGCCGCGTTGTATCGGTGTTTTGGTTGTCGATATGCGCGTCGATGTCAAGCGCGCTGGCGAAGAGGTGAATACCGACTCGTCCCTTTCAATGACACTGATAGCGATCAATCTCCGGCTTGAGATGTTGTTATGGATCCTACCGGCCTTACTCACTTTCCTACCTGGAATCCAATGTCAATTATCCAGGGGCTAGACGGTCCTCTCTTTCATCGACTGAGAGATATCGAGGACATGAGTCTTCTGGTTGACATTTGAATCGACCTAGTCAACCAATGACCTGGGTAAGACGACGCACAGAATCAAATATAATAGAATTAAGTAGGGGTTCTGACGTGCGGGCGCGACAGACATACCCTCTCCGTGTTTATCTCACCATAGAGCTGTACATATATTTTATTCTTCATTCCCATTCATACTATATTAGCCAGATACTCAAATAACTGAATAGACTCGAGCTGTTTGCTTGCAAGCACGGCTTCCTACAAGAAAGTATACGTTAAGCTCCTTTGATCTAGAAATAATGTTTTTGAGTTCTTCGCCTGGGCGGGTGACCTCGCTTCCCCTTTGGTTGAAAACAAGACCTCAGGCAAAGCTGACTCAGCGGACTCACGTGCATGCGTGCCGATAATTAAGGCATCAGTAACTCCGCATCTAGGCTCTAAGGCATACAAATCTCGGTTATTCACGGGATTCCCCGCATGATCTCATGTCTCGTGAGAGGAGATAAATCCAGGGGGGACAGTTCAGTTCAGTTCAGTCTAACATCTCCTTTTCTCAATCCGTTCAAAAAAATGGCGTTTCGACTACAACCCCAACGGCTGTACCGTCGTCCTAATCGACTATACTCAACCGCTGTGCAATCCTCCACCACGCGCTTGAACGTTCCAATCGACTTTAAATCTACTCCACTCCTACATCATTCGTCATCCTCCTTGTCGAATGCCTTTGACCTCCCCAACTCCACTGCTTCTAAATCACTTAACCTCTACCAAGCCATAAATGCCGCGCTGCGGACTGCACTCGCCACCTCTAGCAAGGTAATGCTTTTTGGCGAGGATGTGGCCTTTGGTGGAGTTTTTCGGTGTTCAATGGACCTGCAAACAGAGTTTGGCTCGGAAAGAGTGTTCAATACCCCTCTGACAGAGCAGGGGATTGTTGGATTTGCTATTGGAGCAGCGGCTGAGGGGATGAAACCCGTCGCAGAGATTCAATTCGCAGATTATGTGTTCCCCGCCTTTGACCAGATCGTAAATGAGGCTGCGAAATTTAGGTACCGAGAGGGTGGCACTGGGGTAAACGTTGGCGGTATGGTAGTGAGGATGCCATGCGGTGCTGTTGGACATGGCGCTCTGTATGTCTCATTTCTTCATTCCTTTTTATTTACCTTCAAGTACCGCGATGCGAATTCAGAATTTCTTTTTCTTTTTCTTTTTCGGGGGATTTTTTTTTTTGGGCTAGCTAACGAACATCATTTATGCTAGGTATCATACGCAATCCCCCGAAGCCTTATTCGCACATGTTCCAGGCGTCCAGGTCGTCATGCCACGGTCCCCTTCACAAGCCAAGGGTCTCCTCCTTGCATCAATATTCGAGAGCAACAACCCAGTGATTTTCATGGAGCCGAAGGTGCTCTATCGTGCGGCGGTAGAGCACGTCCCTAATGAATACTATACCATCCCACTTAATAAAGCAGAGGTAATCAAGCCTGGTAATGATATCACAATAATTTCTTACGGTCAACCTCTCTATCTCTGTTCTGCCGCTATAACCGCTGCAGAGAAGGCGTTCGGTGCAAGCATAGAGTTGATCGACCTGCGGACAATTTATCCATGGGATAGACAAACTGTTTTGGACAGTGTTAAGAAGACAGGAAGGGCTATAGTCGTTCATGAGAGTATGGTGAACTACGGCGTTGGTGCGGAGGTCGCTGCGACTATCCAGGATGGGGCTTTCTTGCGATTAGAAGCCCCTGTTAAACGAGTCGCAGGATGGAGTACACATACCGGGCTTACATTTGAAAAGCTCATCCTACCAGATGTCACTAGTAAGTTTCCCCAAAAAACCCCCTTGTGGGAAAAGACGTATCTAAAACCACTGTTTAGGGATATATGATGCTATAAAACAGACATTAGAATACTAAATGGTTAGCCTCTCCCGTATAGAACCTTTATCAGGTGTGGTGAGCAGTTTGGCTTGTACTTAAGACGTGATAGATACCTCCAGAGAAATGATATAACGATAGCGTATAGACTTCATATCTGGCCAATTTTATTCTATTACATTGTAGAAAGAAAGTTTTTTTTCACACGTAATATGAGGACCTTCTTTATTGTTAGCTTTGTTTTTGACAAAAGAATGCTAGTTATCATAGAGAACCGAAATATAATTGCCGATTTTACCTAGAATGTGGTCGCGGATATAAGTCATGGCAATGCTTATATGTTGAAGTAAATAGGACAAGAGCAGCGGGTGAGGGATCCTCTGTTTCTAAAGTGTTTTCGCCGGAGGGAAGTGACTGCAGAGCCTGTCTGATCCACCACTTGGCTAAAAAAGCTACGTAGTACTAATCGAACTTTAGCTTGGATGATCGTTTTCAATATAAGAAAAGAGGTTCATATATTCGACGTATGTAGCTAAGAAGTCGGCTTATCCACGTAGTACCGGATTTTCTCACTATACTTGTGAATGTTACACCAGATGTCTTTCTCGTGGCGCATGCCTACCGTTAGCTTGGGCAGGTCCATTATGTCCAAAACGACAATACTATAGAAATCCCTTAACAAAGACTCGACTGCGACCCGAAAATAACCTCTAAAATCTTGACCAAAAATGTCTTCCTCTTCCTCGCCGGGTGTGAGTTCCGGGCGAGGTAGATGAGCCCCGTGAGAGACTGAAACCACGAAGGGGATCTGCGCGCGGTCTTTCAAAGGTGCTGAAGACGGCAATGGGGAGTTGAGGACTGAGGATAAAACATCAGGTGTCACCATGAGACAGACTGAGGTGGTCAGTCCACGAGGAAGAGTTAGCCACATCTCGTCAAAGCGCCTATGTCTGGTCAGCCGAGCTGAGAATAATCTTAAATGGAAAATAACCTGGAAGTAACTTACCGAGAAATCTCCTCTGGAGACACCCCTTCCAAAGCCGGATCCTCTACCCAGCGAAAAGTTAGGAGCTCAATCGCTCGATCGGACTTAGGATGGAAACCGCGCTTGTCCGCGTAATCCCCTTCGATGATCTGGTCCCAACGCTGCCGGAATTTGGCCCACTGGGCATCATGCTGAGGCCCATAGGGGGTGGTACGAAAAATGATAAAGCCCCATTCTGACCACTCCTGATTGTCAAATTTGAAGACATTCTTCAGGGTATCGATGTACGGGGCCCAGAATTCCCGTTCCGCCAACCTCTCCTCCTCTGTTTTGTTGGCTTCCACAGCTGCATTGGCCTCCTGGTCCCGGCGCTGCATTTCCTCCATGAGTCCGTCGAATAAACCGGCTTGTTTGAGGCCGTCCATCAACGTCTTATGTCGTTCATCGCTTAGCGTTAGTAAATCATCTGCGGGACCTGTCATAAGGCGATTGTAATCCCAACCGGGAGGATAGAATGACATTGTGATGGACGCTCCTGCGAGATTGGATGTAGGAAAAGGTCGTGTGGAGCAGAAGACTTAAGGGGCAAAAATTACAACTTATAACTGCCTAGTGGCAGGCTAAAACAAACCCCCACACATCTCACTTTCATTCCAATCCCACCAACCAACTGTAATTAAAGACAACGGAAACATAATTCAATAGTCAATAAATCATGGGTACAAATACGTCTAGATGGGTTGTGCTGATTGAGGGATTCGGTAGAAAAACAAGTTCGGTAATTTAATTTTCTGCATCTCTCCCATTTTTAAATACTTTTTCGTTGACTTTTGTTTCAATAAATGCATGAAGACAAGGTCTTAAACCTCAAATCAAGACACCTTATTTGGGTTCCCTTCCAACTAAATGTGCATATCGACCTAATGCCATCATCGGGAAATAGTGCGAGTATAAAGAGTACCCCACAAATAGGTGGTTCGGAAACACAGTTCCTGTGTACAACCGTCCTTGCCACGAAGCCCCGGCCAACCCCATATTTTTTTGAGTCCTGATAAGGTACTGGACACCACGAAAAATGGAAGGATGACTCGGAGGTAAGCTTGCGAGAAGACCCATCAGGGCCCAGGCCGTTTGTGAGGGCGTTGAGGAAATTCCTTGACCTGCAAGCTTCGACTCACGATACGTAAGGAGTGTCTCACCCCAGCCACCATCCTTGTTCTGCACCGAAACGAGCCAATCGATCCCGGCTGTTATTGCTTTCTGGATGGGGTCATCTTTCTGGCAGGGAATACAGCAAAGCGTTGCTGATGAAGACGGTGATGATGGAAAATGGGCGAACCCTGTAAGGACAACACTTGTTCCATATATATAATTCGCACCCCAGCGACCATACCAGCATCCTCTTTTATCCTGCTGAGAGATAAGATACTTGGTTGCGCGTTTTCCTGCGGTGGTCATGAGTTTGTGTAACTCGTACGGGATGGTGGGATGCTTTTCGTCATCAACCTCCCCCTCTGCATGCTTGGAACGCAAAATATATCCAAAGGACTCGAGAACTCTGCCCGTAACATCGGCTGTTGAAGGATCGCACATGTTGTCCATATCACTGAAGGCAGTTTTATTCAGAAATAGTCGGTGATTTTCGTGATCGAAGGCCCCCCAGCCGCCATCGCGGTTTTGCATCCCTAGGATCCATCGGAGGGCAAGGAGAACGGTGCAGGAGCTGACAGCATGCGGGTTCTGCTTCACCATTGCAACTATGGCTGTGGCCGTATCCCCTACATCTGGTGGACATTTGGTAGAGTCACCAAAGCTGAATCCACCCTCTCTCAGGTTGGGATTGGAATCTGTGGTTTTGTCTTCTCTTGCCGGGTGTAGCTGCTGTTGGGTTTTGACCCAGTCGATAGATTGCTCTAGGCCTTTTTTACTTTCTAGTTGCGGTGCAGCATCACATAGAGCAATTGTCATGAAGACTGTGTCTCTGACTGGGGAAACTGCGGGCTGAACTCGTTTCCCTGCTTGGTCGTGCCAGACTAGAGTTTGCAATGTTTCGATTCCACGACAGACCGGAGGAGAATCCGGTGCATAGCCTTCGAGAAACAGTGCTAAAATACCCGTATGCATTGGGGAAAAGGTATTTCCCCAAGATCTCTGGTCGAGGTTCTCTAGAATCCAGGATACACATGCCTGTCGAGCCCCTGCTCTCCACGAGAATCCGCGCATACCGTTTACGGCATGGAGGATCTTGTCAGCAGCAGTGAATACATACGATATCAAACCTGTTTTCCATGGCTTCCAGAGACTTGGAGCATAAGGAACCCGCTTGTGACTTGGGTCACACCAGAGCTCATCTATAAATGTGTTTTCGTCTGACCGGCCATTTGGCAGAGCAAAGACGGGACGATGATGTCTCACTACCAGCAAGGGAATAAAGGTACCGCGAGCCCAAGACGCCATTTGACAGACGCTAAAAGGGTTTGAAGGAGGCATTAAGATAAGCTCTGCGGGTAGCTCGGGTATAGCGGTCCATGGGAAAAGACCAAATGTAGCTAGGAGGATGCGTGTCGATATACGGACTCGGGCTACACCTCCTGACGAGAGGGCAAAACCTTTTGCTTTCCGCAAGGCTGGGTGTTCGCGGTCTAAGCCTAGGATCCGGAGCGCGAGATATGTTTCAACGGTCACAGATATGTCACCGGGGATTTCTGGAGCCAATGCCCAGGACCCATCGATGTGCTGCTCTAATAAGAGCCATGAGATCCAGAGATCCGGGTCTGGGATACTCAGCCCGATGGCGTAGAGAAGGGTTATGTACTCGGCAGTTATGGAGACGTTCGACTTAAGCTCACCACACCAGCTTCCGTCTTCTTGTACTTCGTGGAAGGCATATTGTGAAGCCAGATTTAAGGATCGGCGAACATTATTGATCAGGTTGTCTGTTCGTAAGTCCTCCGCGAGAGTCGTCATGATGGTGTATACGCGATTTCGAGAGGAGAATGTAGTGCTTGATCGGGTCATTGAGTGAATAATATGTGTACGAAGACCTACAATAAAGGAAAGAAAGGGAATGGAGTTGAGAGAAATCCTCTTTGGTATTTTGGAACAGTTGAAAAGGGAGTCAACAAGTGCGTCATGCATGCAGCCTAAGTTCAATAGTTGCGGTATGCACCATTTTCTCGAGCCACGTATCAGATTTCTTCTTAAAATGCTCTCAATGAGTTGTTCTTGCAGATGGCTATTACGTTTGCACCAGATTATGCCATCTAGGAGCACTGTCAAGCGTGTTTCTTGCATGCGATGTTGTGTTGTCTAAGTTACATGATATTTCTTCTTCCGCCACACTTTTTTTTGGAGAAAATGGACATTGCGGCCTAGAAAACATAATTTGTCTTAAAATGTATAGTTAATCTTGCATTGAAAAGAAATTATTTTATTCTAATATTGCTAAAAAACATCTCCATGTCGGCGGTATCTTCTAATTCCCCAATATAAGCAACGTGCTGGTCTGGGCGTAACAGCACTACACAGCCTCTGGAAGATATACCATAGAAACGAAAAGCTTCTCCGCAGCTATTCCCATAGGATTGATTGTCGGCAAAAACCCGTCCATAATCAATGCCATCTATAGGATCAAAAGGTCGAAATAACTTGGGGAGGTCGATGAATTCCACTCTATGTCGGTGGGCACAATGAACCAGATAGATGCGTATGGATCCAACCAGATTCATACCTGCAGCTTTATTCAAAGTTGAAAAAAACGAGGAGTCGCACGCTAATGATTCAGCAAGATGGTCCACTCGAGCTCTTTGAGCTGGATCAGTGATGTCTCCGCCAAATACAAGCAAAGTCCACTGTCCAGTGCTAGTCAAGAGTTCTTGTAGGTGCCTTGGAGCTGAATCGCTTTGACGCAAGACTTCATTACTTGCTAGCCTCATTCCAACAGCAATATTTGTTGCAAGATACCCTTTGCTGATGGATGATCTAACTGTGGAACTGTCTTGGCAAAGCGTGTGGACTCCTTGGGAGGGGGTCACTAAAAGGCCGGGGCTGTAGATAACACTCATGCCTGATGCGGAGGAATTTTCCTCCTGCAAAGCCGCTCGAAGTGATTCTTGCGACTCGTAAGTTGAGCACACTCCGTGACACATTCTTCGGTCGAACGAAATGAGCCGCTTTGCCACAGGGAGTCGTTCTTCCTGATATGTCTGTAAAATCTTTGGATGACTCATACCGTTGATGACAAGAGCAAGCTTCCAACCCAGATTATAGGCATCCTGCATACTAACATTCATTCCTTGACCCGCTTTGGGAGAATGAGTGTGGACTGCATCTCCAGCAAGAAAGATACAATTGTTGACTGATAGTGTTTGGCAGACTCGTTGACCAACCTGAGAGAGAAAAATGAAGGAGCGGAAAAGTTAATAACCAATTGAGCAAGTGAAACAGAGAATGGACATACTGTGTATATGGTAGCCCAGTCGATCTTGGATGGCCTAAAGGGATAAGGTCTCAATATCCTTTGTGTGACTTCGACGAGAGAAGATGGATGCCAGTCCTCTCGGAACTTGGAAGCCGTTTCAGCGCTCAACTGAATATAGAAGCGAACCAACTTACCCTCTCGAGGAATTATCATGATATTTCCAGAGTTAGACTTGATGATACATCTTTTGCGAATATCAGCTTTGCAATCGGTTAGTATAGTACCTTATGATGTACTTAAGCAGATGGGAAATGACACACGGAAACGGGTGATTGGGACGCAATCTATTACTCCCCAGTGCATATTTGTGGTCTCTCCTTCCATAGAAAGCCCAAGTGTCTCTCGAGTCCAGCTGTGGGCACCATCACAGCCTATCAAGTACTTGGCTCGAACCGATGGTTTTTTATGCTGTTCAACCGCGCTCCAGGGATTGTTCGAAGCTGCACCCTCCGCAGAAGCTAAGTCGAGACGGATTGGATACGAACTTCGCATGTCCACATTTGAGGTAGCATCGACATTGATGTAAGTAGGAACCGTCTCCCATCTGATCTCTACGGCGGGCTGTTGCTCTATAAACCCGAGTAGATGCTCCTCGATACGACCCTGTCCCAGGGTAACCTCGTGAAACCTCGAAAGGCCTGGGGCATGGTTTGACGAGACTTCGTCCCTCTTAATTCCATCTTTGGATTCACTCTATAGGTAAAAATATCAGATTGTATATTCGAGTCAAAGACAGGGCCCTCGCATACCCAGAGGCAAACTTCTATGGTGCGATTTGCTTCCTCCCAGATCGTACTCCCTATACCAAAGCTGTCAAGGATTTCTAGAGTTCGGCTCTCTAAACCATCAGCATGGCCTGCTAGTGTTCGGTGTGGCTTCTTCTCTACTAGGAGTGTTTTCACCCCCGTCTGGGCCATCCATGTCGCTGCTAGGAGCCTGAAGAAAATTTTAGCGGCTTGTATCACACAAAGAGCTTGTGAGCATGTGTATGTTTGTTCATACCCAGCTGGTCCCGCCCCAATAATTACGACGTCATAATATTGTTCTTGATCCATTGCAATGACTTACGCGGTTGGCTAAGCTGATATTTTCAGAGGATGGGTGGTACTTTCTACTTCGGAAGACTCCTTTTTGATAATATATACAGACTATTTTCTATAAGCTAGGGTGATGTCAGTCTCACTTGCAAAGAGCTGCATCCTTGACAAGCAAGGGGCATTGACATGCGTGGCGTCTTTGAATACTTAGGAATTGGGTCAGGTCGAGATGTAATCTGCAGGGTTCCTAAGGTATGTTGCTTACGCTCTTCATGCAAGTCAAACTTTGCTCTGTCTCTATGAATATAAACAAATTAGGGTTCGAATGAAGATAACACTGGGGACTATTATACCTTCTATGGTTTTGGGAAATATAAAGTTTTTGAATCTTCGCTTGATTACATTCTTCAGATCCCTGCCCCCCTTCCATTTCCTACCAAACACCAAACTCACAATCTGTGACATCAGTTTTGGTAAAAGAAACAATTGATCAAATCTTGATGCATTTTAATGGAGCAATTGCCACTTTAGACTCGTGCCCTCTTCTGGAAATGACTGCATCTCTCTTGAGTCACGAGAGAGAGTGCATCCTGGTGTCCGCAAGGTTTCCTTCGTCAGTCACCCTTGCACCCAGTCAATCGACCATTGTTACTTGCCATCATCCTCTTACGCTTATTGTATGGATATAACTTTAGAGTCACGTCCATGTATCTCGCTTTTTGGACTCCTTATTTTACTATTCTGCTTCGATATAAAACATGCCTTTTAACACAGTTGCTGTCTTTGGTGCTGGCGGCCAGGTAGGAGGTGCCATTTTGAGGGCACTGGTGGACTGCAATGAGCAAGAATTTGAGATATTTGCTATGGTGTCGCTTGAGTCTTCCTTCAGACCGGTTGGCAGGCTGGGAAACATTATTGTGAAGCGTACCGACCTCCGTACCGCAACTGTCTCTGAGCTCGCGTCCCTCTTGACGGGGGTTGAGGCTGTAATCAGCACAATAGGAGCATCAATACTAGACCACCAGCAAAAGATTCAAGATGCTGCTGCTATTGCGGGAGTAAGGCGTTTCTACCCTAGTGAGTATGGAATGCATCAAATCGCCTGGCTGCCAGACGGACCTTATGTGCATCCAGTACGTCACCGTTTTGCTGTTCCCTTGAGGCCCCTCCCACCTAGCTCCACAACAGTGAAGGTGACTCATGAAGGTCTTGTATCATTAACTATGGGAGATGATAGGTCTGGGCACAGAAGATGCGCTGCACCGAGGGTGCTATGAGACACCCCGCTGTGAAGGAGGGCAAAATGTCATACACCGTAATCGGCTGTGGAGAGTTCTATGACGCTCCGAGTGAGCCTATCCTATGCCCCTGGTTGACTAAAGATGCTAGTGGATATGTGGTACAAGCTGTCGGCAGTGCAGATGCTAAAATGGATTACTGTTCGTTGCATGATGTTGCTGCTTTTACTGTCGCAACGTTATGCCAACCAAGCGTGTCTGAGAACCAGGTGTTGGGGTTCCGCAGCGATCACATCACTTACAATGAGATTTCAACCCTGCTGGCAAAACACTCGAAAAAGCCTGTCCGCGTCCAGCTTACTTCCGTTAAGCAGATGCAGCGTATCCTGGCAGATCCGGAGTCAGCCCCCAAAGGTCTCCAGATAGGGAGCTCATTCCCCGTTGACTTTTGGATGCTGCTTCGGTACGTCCAGGGACAAGGGGTTTTCTGGAGACCCCCCGGCCAGTTGCATAACAATCTGTTCCCGAACGTGAAACCAGTTTCTTTTGAAGAGTACTTTGCTCGCTTGTTCAGACCAGGGGGGGATTCAAAACTGTAAATTGTGGTGTGTAGCTAGAAGTTGACCTCAGCTCCCAATTGACCTAATATTATTCTACACTCTATATTGAATGATAATGAAGCGATTTGCTCATTTCAGCACAGTTCACAATATTCAACCAGCAGACACATGATATTCCCTTATTTGATTTAGAAGCATATATGTAGGGCAAATTTGACATACCTGCTAAGATGACTTCATTCCCCTCAATTTAGACTTTTGATCTAATTGCTCGATTTGTCAAGTCTTGCATAGATCTCTTGAAGTTTATTTATTTATTTGTTTTATTTTATTTTATTCATCTTCTATTTCTTTTCTTCAGTACAAGATATTATTGCAAGTTGCCACTTTCTTCACTCCTCTACCCTCTTTACACACAATACAAATTGCACCTGAAGTAACTTTAAATGGGATCCTTGCAGTAGCAATTGACCAAGAATCGGGAACATTTTCCCTCATCCCTTGCGGAAAAGAGAAACTCAAAAAAAAAAAAAAAGTACAAATACTTGGTTCGGGATTAGGTTGATCGGATTTTCGGTAGTAGATCAGCATGTAAGATTAACACCTGAATTTAAGGAAGCAAGATCACTTTCTTGGGAAGAAACTGACCTCACTTGACATGATCTGGCCAGTTATTATTATTCTTTTTATTATTTTCGAAAACAATAAAAATGGGGACAGTATCCATGCAAGGGGTTGGGGGGAGGGGGAAGGAAAAGAATCTCTCACATCACAGGGTAGGGTAGAGTATTTATTGTTCATTCCAGACAGAGGCCGGTTAAAGGGGGGGGCAAGGAAGAAGAAATCTTTAGTTATTGGGGCATCTACCTATGTAAGTAAGTAGTTAATCAGGTTTGTAATTTGCCCGGTTTTTCAGAGTAACAGCTTGCCATCTACGCAATTGGACACGGTGGATTAGTTCGTGAGGCGGAGATTGGACCTAGACACCATTGAGTTCCCGATATGATATGCGCTCGCGGTCTGCTGCTAGATGTTACGTTACATAAGGTCTAACTGCATACATACATACCCAGTCACAGTAGAGTTGCGAAGAGAGTAAGTAGCATGGAAAATACATAGGCCTCAGGTTCCTAAGGTAGGGGTTTAGTCCTGACCTGTTTACCTCATCAGTACCTATTCTCGAGTGATAAGTAATCTATTTCAGATGTAGGTAGATACATAATTCTACATATATATATATATATATATCAATAACAATTCTACTGTCACATGCTTAAAAAAAAGGCAATAGAGTGAAACTGCAGTAATTTTTTCTTGAACTTTGCACCCGAGATGGAATCGCCCAACATGATCGGACACGCTATGGCTATGAGCGAAGCCAAAAGACCCGGTGAACGACTCGTTCCAAACTATATTGATGCTATGGCGGTAGAGCATCCAGGAGACATAGCCATTAACCAGGTCCTCTCTTATGGGGCGAATCCGGTCCAGATTCAACTCACTTATTGCGATCTGGCCAAAGCTATTAACAAAATCGCATGGTGGATTAGGGAGGAGGTCTGTTCTCAGGTTTATGCTGAGGAAGGTACAATTGCGTAAGTTATACATTTCTCTATATAGTATAGGGTGGAGAGGACTATAGCTAAGTGGATGATTAACTTTTTTTTTTTTTTTTTGGGAAAGATACTTGGGCCCAAGTGACGTGAGGCATATTATTGTTTCTATCGCGGCCGTGAAGGCTGGTCTGAAGGTGAGGATTGATTTCTTTTTCTTTTACTTCCCCCCTTTGAAATAATCTCAGGGTAGATGTGAATGAATATCCTCTTATTTTGGTTCTCACGATCGATACCTAGGCTCTTCTTTTGTCTCCTCGAAACAGTGTTGCAATGCATGAACATTTGGTGAAAGAAACGAAATGTCAAGCTATTTTATATGATTCTCGATTTCAAAGAGTCACAGATGACTTGATAACCAAAAGTCCAGGGATAAGAGCAACCCAAATGTTAGATCTGAGAGTAGCCCTGTTGCAGAATCTCAGTGCCGTGAAAGAGTATCCGTTTCAGACGTCTTTTGATATGGCCTCAGAAAGACCATTAGCGGTAGGTACTCCTCTGCTCTGATAGAAACTTCTGCAAAAACTTGCGATACCGAAGATGGGTTTAAACTTATTTCCCCAATAGATACTTCATACAAGTGGGTCAACTGGAATGCCCAAACCAGTGCCATTTGTTCACGGGGCTATGGCGGCTATTGATTATCAACGGGAACTGCGGGATCAAAACAATCCTCACTCGATATGTCAATATAAGGTTATTGAGAAGGCGAGAAATGTCTATAATGCCTTGCCCCTGTTTCATGTTGCGGGTCTAGGGATCGGACTCTATGTCTTATTGAGTGGATTAACGATGGTGCTTGGCCCTCCAGAGAGGCCGCCTAGCTGTGAAGTCTTTAAGCAGATCTTCAACATGAGTAAAGTGGAGGGAGCTTTGATTCCTCCTTCAGTGGTGGATCAAATATCTGAGGACCTCTTGCTGATGGACACTGTCATTCCTCAACTCGAATTTGTGTTCTTCGGGGGAGGTAAGTGATTCACTATTCCATACCCTCTTCTCTTTCTCCCACCCTTTCGTTTCTAAAGAAGAGTAATCAGTATATATACTAAGGATATGTGATTCTTTCACTGCCTAGGCCCAATTCGCAAGGTGACAGGAGACAAGATCTCTAAAAAGACATACCTCTTAATGTCCATGGGAAGCACAGAATGTGGAAGTATAATAAGCTTCATGGTGGACCGGGAAAACTGGAATTACTTTCATTTCTGCGAGGCCCAAGCGGGGATACGATGGGACCCACTTTCTTACGATGGAGTACCAAACGGCGAAAATAAGGATAAACCGCAGTATTTTGAGATGGTAATCTGCCGAGATGAGCGGATTATCCAGAATCAGGCTGTATTTCAAGCCTTTCCAGGTATTAGGGAATGGCGTACAAAGGATCTTTACTGTCAGCATCCGACGATCCCTAACTACTGGTCTTACCTTGGACGGACTGACGATATGATCGTGCTCTCGACCGGTGAGAATATCAGTCCCATGCCAGTGGAAGAGCAAATTAGCTCGGTACAAGGAGTTAAGAGCTGCCTGGTCGTGGGAAAACATCGGCCATATCCGATACTTTTACTTGAGCTGGGGGATGACGATAATAAAGATGACAATGCAATCATAGAAGAAGTGCGTGTGGTTATTGAGGAACTCAACCAGCAGAGCTCGAGGGATGCGCAGATCGATGATAGGGATATAATTATTGCCCCAAAAGAGAAGCCATTCGCCCGTTTAGCCAAGGGGACTATTAATCGTGGACAGACGGAGACATTATATGCTGACGAAATCGACAGAGCATACCAAGCATCAACGAGACTAATACTGGAACAGGGTCCACAAATTGATCTGACTTCCAAAGAAACAATGGAGATGACGATTCTTCAGCTCATAAGAGACTTGACTGGAGCACAGGATTTGAGTTCTCACGATGACTTCTTCTCCAGGGGGTTGGACTCGCGGCAAGTGCAGGCGCTGGCTACGTCCCTGAATAGAGCGTTTCCAGAGAGCCCTCATCATAAGCCTAACTCATTCACACAGGCAGTGTATATGAATCCTACAGTGAGCCAACTGGTGGAAAATATCATCGAAATTTCCGCCACTACTGCCATCTCCCAGACTCCCTCTCATGGAGCTTTCAATGCCCTATTGAAAAAGTCCGTATTAAACCCCAATAACCCCAGTTCGCCTTACCCAGTTCACCTTGACCTAGGATCAAGCTCACCAACGAATAAACAGATATGCAAGGATACAAGCCCGCATCAAATGCTGCCAGCGAACGCCCCAGCAGCAGCATAAGTCACACCACATCCTCTTAACTGGAAGTACCGGCTTCATAGGCACATACCTCCTAGAAGCCCTAAAGCACCACCACCCTACGATCCAAACCATCACTTGTCTCGACCGAAGAGCAGTCAAAGAAACCCAAGCTCCTGAGCTTAACACCCCCAACATTCGAAGACTACAAGGATCCCTCTCCGAACCACAATTCGGCCTCCCGAAAGAAACCTATACTGATCTTCTCCAAACCGTCACCAAGGTCATCCATTGCCAATGGCCAGTGAACTTCCACTGGCCCCTCCCCTTGTTCGAGCCTCAGATCCACGGCGTCGCAAATCTGATCGACTTTACACAGAGCGTGGAATGCGGAAGGCCTTTACGCATTGTGTTCCTCTCCTCGATCGCAACAGTACAGGACTGGAATCACGACCAGAAAAACAATGGCATCCTTGTGCCCGAGCAGCGTCTTGTTTCACAAAGTTATGCGCAGACAGGATACGGTGAGAGCAAATTGCTTGCAAGTGAGCTGCTTCACGGGGCGGCAACGGAGAGGATGATGGGCGTCACCATCTGTCGAGTGGGTCAGGTCGCTGGACCCGTGAGGGGCACACTTGACAACGTATCGTGGCCTGTGCGCGATTGGTTTCCGACTCTACTCCGTGCAGCAAGGGGGATAAACTGTCTCCCTGATTCGTTGGGGTCTGCTGAGGGGATAGATTGGATTCCTGTGGATGTCCTAGTGGGTCTGCTGGTGGATCTTACCTTTGCTGATGACAAGCTTTCATGCGAGACCGCCACTTATCGTCACTTAGTGAATCCATCCGTGGTAACCTACCGCGAGTGTGTACTTCCTGTCTTACTGCAGAAACTGATAGGGAAGGATTGTGAGGTAGTGTCTCTCCCCGAGTGGATTCGTCGCGTGGAAAAGGCAGGAGGAGAGGGTCTGGAGTTATTGGAATTTTACAGGGGATTAGCGAATGCGTCAAATCGGACGGTTAAACTAGATACGGCGTTGACAATGGCCGAATTACCACAGTTAGGGTCTACAGGGCCTGTTTGCCCGGCGTGGGTGGAAACTTGGTTGGATCAGTTAGGTTTTGGAGCCAAGTAGACGATGAAAGGATATCATTGGTTTGGTTTGGCAGAGTATACAATATTGATATTGATAATCCTATTGGGTATATTGCAGGGGATCAGCCAGAAGGAGACCAGTCAGAGCGAGATCATAAACAACTGCAATAACCTCATTCGTATAGAATAGGATGATCTTTGAGCGTACGGGGTGGAGGTCCATACAGTAGGTTTAGTATCTATGTAGGTATATCTACACATATCCCCTTCCTAGGTGAGGGGGTTATTCATGTCCTATAAAGAAATTGACTATGCCAAAGCTTTGCTAACATGGGGAGTGAAGTGAGCCGGCATCACTGAGGGAGTGACAGAGAGAGATGCACCGTACCATATTATAATAGATGCACTATAACTAGAATCTAGGAAAGGAGGTTACACATCCTGTAAGGATTTCAGCAAGGCATCAAGTTGTATACATCTTTTGTATCACTTGATCATAACCAACGAAATAGTGGCATGTCACCACACCAAATGCATACCTGCCATCTCCCCCCTGTCTCTCTCTCCCAATTTCCCCCCCCCTCTCCCCACTCGCAAATAGCCCTTTTGATATAGCCAAGGGCCAAAAATGGACCACACTCTCACTGTCTACCGTGGCTCAGCTAGTGGAGAAATACAACAACATGCCGTACTATCAGCTCTTGGCCCCCATGAAGCTTTAGTTCGTATAACCCACGCGAGTCTCTGCGGCACAGACCAACACTTTCTGCACCATCCCCATCAAACCTTGGGGCATGAAGGAGTCGGATATGTTGAAGCTGTTGGAGATGGCGTGGAACATCTCAGCGTGGGATGTCTAGTGGGACTAGGTTATATTCAGCATACATGTGGAAAGTGTGAGAATTGTATATCAAGTGAGTTGAACCAAGAAGATATTTCATTCGTCGTCCTCTTCACAAAAAGAAAGGGAAAAACAAGGGGGGGCATAACCTGAATCTAATATGTAACCAACTAACACTTACCTTACCAATTTGCATATGAAGAGTGGAGCCAATATTGTTCTACCAAAGAGTACTACGGAAGTCCCGGAAATCCGCGTGGTTGTTTTGCCACACGAGTGATCTGGGATGCAGCTGCACTGATTCATATCCCGGAAAAGTTGGCGCCTGTTGTTGCTGTGTCGTTAATGTGTAGCGGGTCAACCGTTTGGACAGTTTTGACTCGGTATGGAATGCGCGCAGGAGACAGAGTCGGGGTTTTGGGCATAGGAGGTTTAGGTCATGTGGCGATCCAGATTGGGGCAAAGTTGGGATATCGTATTGTGGCGCTGTCAGGGTCGGAGAGAAAGAGGAAGGATTGTCTGGAATTATTGGGGGCGCATGAGTTTTATGCAATGGACGGCGGTGATCTAGAAGGTATTCCCGGTTTTCTTCTTGGTTGTTCAGGTTCTCTGAAAGGCAGAAGAAATCTTAAGTTTACTGATATAAAAACAGAGATGGAGCCGCTGAATCATTTATTAGTGTGTGGGTCTGCGTTGGTGGATTATGAGAGGTATGTGTAATATGTGTTTTTCTTCTCTTGTCTTGATTTTGTTTACTTCTTTCTATACCTTGAAACCAGGATAATTTGACATATTAAATAGGTTATTCTCGCTTATGGCTATCCATGGCACAATCTACCCCCTTACCGTCTCGTTTGCTCCAGTGGAAGTCCCTATGCTCATGATGATCGATCGGGGGGTCCGAATCCAGGGCTCTATGGTGAGCTCGCATCAGGATGTGGTGGAAATGCTGCAGTTCTGCGCTAAAAATCAAGTCTCACCGGTTATTAAAGAGTTCCCGCTGAGCAAGAAGGGGTTAGAGGAAGGGATGAAAGAGCTGGAGCAGCAGAGAATACGGTATAAAGCAGTTTTTGTTGCCCAAGAGGGCGAGCTTGATAGTTAAATCGCATAAGGATGCAGATATTATTGATATGTTTATGAACGGTTTGAGATCGGTCGGTTGAAGATATCTTTCATGGTGGGAGGACAAAGGGGGAGGGGGAGCAGCCAGAAGGCGTCTACGATTCTCTGGGAAACTGCTTCCCAGTCCAGTAAGGCGCCAACATGCCCAAAAAGTAGTCTCTCCCCTTCGCAAAGCTCACAGCCCAGCCCGGTAGCTGCCATCCATATGCTGCACCAACACCATTGCTCCTCCCAATCGGCACCACCTGGGTCTCGCTTTGATCGTTCTTAAACACACGATCCTGCCCTGTGGGGTGTTCTCCAGCCGCAAGGAGCAAATCCCTCTTAATATTTGCACACAGCACGGGAATTGCAGCCGCAAGATTTATAATAGATGGACGAAAGTTCGCTGCCACATCTCCAACTGCATAAACACGTTCCCCAGCTTGGTCTACCCGCAACGTTGTAGGGTTTATCTCTATTCTCTTATCCTTGGCGAGCAGTGACTCTGGGACAAAGGTCGTGTTTGCGGTGAACCCCGTAGCGGGGATGTAGATATCAGCCTGAAGGGTGCTCCCGTCATCAAGAGTGAGGGTCTTTGGTGAGCCCAGGCTCTCTGGCGATGGTGGAGGATTTACATCAATAACGCGCACGCCTTTGACCACCTTGACACCGCGCCTGCTGAGCAAAGTCTCGGCCCACTGTGCGATTGAGGGACGAAGCACCGGCAATATCTCGGGAGCCGCGGTGATTAGCGTTATGGGGACTTTAGTTGGAGAATTCCAGATCCAACCAGGGGCACCATTAAGGTATTCACCCAACTCACCGGCGGTTTCGACGCCGGTCGGACCACCACCAGCGATGACAATGTTAGTGGCATTAGGAAGGGCGGCCCGGAAAGTCGCCCAATGCGCTTTGAGGGCGTCTGCATCTGAACTATTCAGACCATAGAGAGGAGAAGCTGTCGATGCGCCAGTCGCGATAACGAGAGAGTGGTAGGCGATAGTCTCAATGGTATTGTCGGTCGGAGAGCGAGCAGTGACTGTCCGCGCCTCGTGGTCAAGGGCGGTCGCGGTTGCATGCACGAAGCGGAATTGACCCGATGGATATTGCTCAAAGAGGGGAGGGATAGAAACGAAGAATTTGTCTTGAGGAAACATATCCTCCGAGATAATTGCACGAGGACACCCAGGCCGACAGATGCCCTCTGCAGAGGCACTCACCAGCACCACCTGGTAAGAGGCTGGATTTGGGAGCCTGGGAATCACATGCTGGAGGAGGTAATGTGCGACGGAGATGCCGGCATAGGAGCCGCCCAGGATAAGGAGGGTGGACAACTGATCCGACATAATCAAGGGGTAGAGAGGTAGTCTCTTGGTGTGTGAATGGTTGTGTGAAGTGGAAAGAATGATTGTCCAAAAAAGAGAGGAAGAAGAGAGGAATGGATTGGATGCCCTGTTAAATAAAGAAGCAGGCTCTAAGGTGTAAACATATTGGTGCCTGCCAAGAGATTTCAATCTAAATGTTTGATTGGAGTCTTTTTGTGTTTCCGGCTATTTTGCCTTGTATCACCGCCTAGTTCGCCTTTTATGACTAAGCAAATTGCCTCTCATCCGCTTTTGAGCAAGTCTATTAATAATATCCCTCATGTATTCTCTTAACTATTTCTCTCTTTGAATCACTACCTTAGCTTTGACGTAAAAACACCACTGTTCTGAGAGCTTGTGAGCCCGTCGTTCCTGTTTCTTCCTTTCCCTTGTCCTTGTGATAATTGTCTATAGTGTCCAAAAAAAAAGGGTTTCTATGCTCTTTCTCATTTGTATATCATGCCTGCCCAACTTACCTGCGAGTTGTGTTTCTGTCTACCCTGTACTTGTATCTAGAGCTACCTCCCATGGACCTTCTAGCACAAGCTTCCTTGAATAATCTTCTTTCTGCATCTTCTGAACCCCTGACTATTGAATTTAACCCTTGGAATGTCATGGCGCAATTGGTGAAGGGTCTGCAGCGCTATCCATCTACTAACAGTCAGATTTTACGAAAGACCTTAGAACACCGTCGACATGCGCTTCAGCAAGACGAAACACGCGATAGAAACCTCGTTTTCACGGCTGTTCCGACGAGCAAATTCTCCAGACTGAGTGACGATCGGTCACAAACAAGCAAGTAGAGTAGATTCTCTTTAATGCAGAAACGGGAACCTTGGCTGCGAAAGTTATGCCGACTCCTGAAAATGAAATTGCAGCAGAACCATTCAAATCGCTTATTTCTCTCGAGATGTCTTTAATTGACTTAGAAGATTAGGTGGACCCGCTCGGCTCAACAACAGCTACGGTCGGGAACTGGAAAAAGGGAGTGGGTTGCTGCTGGGCTCCTACTTACAGAGATAAGTTTTCTGATAGAAGTGGGACTATCGGAGTCTGCTCGGCACCTAGTTCTTGATGTCTGAGGGTGGTTAGAGACCCCTATACCATCAGTCAAACTTGCCATCACCATGGGTATCAATCGGGCAAATCCCGAGGTCATTTTGCACCGACGGGAGGCATTTCCCCGAGAATATCGTCTCCAGACGAGTTCTGCCTCTCTCACAACCCTTCGCACTACAACCCTCAAAATATCTCAAACGAACAAACAGCATTTGTTACTAGAGAACCCCACGCGAATCGCGCAACTACGACTGCTAAACCGCTGGGTCTACCCTTTGAAATGGTAGTTGACCTTCCACCAAATATACCTCCGGAAAGAGATCTCGTCATATCCGAGAAATAGCTCAGAGCTACTACTCTAGGAAAGACTAGCATGTATCTTCTAATATCTAATACACCCCCTCGGGTCTAGAAGAACTCTAACAATCTAGATCTACTATATATATATTTTTTCTAGCTAGATATAATAATTATTTAAAATTATCCATTCACCTACCCTGGCATACCTAACAGTTTGCTGACATGACTGAGCTAAAACTGGAATAGTTTAGTAGAGGGGGGCTTGGCTGTCACAACGATAGGTAGAGTAGCCGACTGAGCCCCTCATTTTATTCAACTACATTGTGGAAAATGATTATTACCTACCATGTTTATACAACTTAAGCTTCCTCTTCCCAGCCGAGGGTAAGACGGCCCCTCTTCCCCGCACACATCTCACCCACATCAGATTTATTAAGGGGTCAACAGTACTCTAATCAGATCAAATCAGACCATCTTGAGCGATCACCTTACTTATCACTATCAACATGACTGCTCCAGTAAAGCCTCCTTGCCACGTTGAGGGAACTGCCTTTATTACAGGCGGCGGATCCGGTAAGTAATTAATATCACGTCATATCTAAGCACCCCGCTTTTGACCCTCCGTAATCAACTGCACAGTCCAATAAATAGAAACCAAGGAAAGGAAAAAAGATATTAAGAATAACAACAATATCCAGGTATTGGCAAAAGTATCGCAACAGTCTACGCCCAAAACGGCATCCAGGGCCTCGCCCTCGTCGACATCAACACTGAAACCCTCCTTTCCACACAAGCTGAATTAAAATCCTTATTCCCGGATGTTCGTGTGGAGATCTTCACTGTGGATGTCACTAAGGAAGAGTCCGTAGCGGCGGCAGTGCAATCTGCAACAGAAGTATTCGGTCGAATCGATATTTCGATCCATGGGGCTGGAGTGGCTCAGCTTCCACGAGCAACACATGAGTTGCCCCTGGGTGAGTGGCAGCGTGTCATCGACATCAATCAGACAGGTGTTATGCTCTGTGAGAAATGGATCTTGGGGCAGATGCTGAAGCAGGAGTAGGTTACCCCCTCCCCCCCCCCCTTTCTTTTATTTTCTTCCTTTTATGTACGGATATGAGTATCGGGGGAAGTGAACGTATATATATACATACCCCCGCAAAATATGCTGATCTAAATTGTACTGGACAGGTCTAAAGGTGGTAATGGAGGACGCGGCATCATCGTTAATATATCCTCGGTCTTGGGTGTTTCAGCACCCGACGCGAGAATCGGAGCTGCGTCGTACACAGCCTCAAAACACGGTGCGTTATTCGATCTATCATAGATAGGTGGGAATAGTAAATATAAGACCGTACCCCGCTAACAGAGCTCAATGGTGTTAATATTCTAGCGGTGATTGGTCTCACGAAATGCGTAAGAACCATCCCCCCATTACTATCCCTAACTACCTTATGGTTAATAAAGGGGGTATTACTAACCCTCCTCATAGGATGCCAAAATGTATGCACAACACGATATTCGTATCAACGCTGTCTGCCCTGGGTTCGTATTTTATATTTTTATATATTTTTGACACTGATCTCCCCTCCCCTCCCCTCCACTCCTTTCTACACAACACCTACTTATTAATGAAATTATCCAGCTATGTCGACACCCCCCTTATCCACAGCGCTATCGCAGACGGAAAGCTCCAGTGCGAGGTTGAGAAGGGTGCACTGCGCCGTCCTGCTCAGGCGGAGGAAATCGCTAATGCGGTACTTTTCTTGACGTCTCCGATGGGTAGTTATATGTGCGGTGGTGCGTTGATTGTAGATGGTGGGTATACGATTGGATGAGTGGAAGAACCTAGAATAAGAGAGGATGAACTCGAGATTCAAGAGAGATATATATTTATTGACTTGGCTATTTGTACAAGAATGGAATTGCATACCAAGCCCATATGAGGATTTCTACTTATCGAAGTGAGGGTAAAATATGGATTGGAATTTTAGTGCTATCAAATTTTCACTGTTG
The DNA here is from genome assembly GCA_027569235.1 of Aspergillus sparsus. Taxonomy (NCBI): domain Eukaryota; kingdom Fungi; phylum Ascomycota; class Eurotiomycetes; order Eurotiales; family Aspergillaceae; genus Aspergillus; species Aspergillus sparsus. The sequence continues at coordinate 94,107 of JAPDES010000009.1, read as the reverse complement.
ATATTGAGATTTTACCCCCAAATTTAAGTACCTAAGGGTAAGAATAACTAATACTAATGTAGAGGAATCGTAATTAAACCTTGCGATTTTTTCATTGGATTTAATATCTAATAATATCATTTCCGACTCAATTTTCCTCTTCTCTTTCTTTCTCTATCTCTATGAATACCTCTCCCACTTGAGCAAACTACTAATAAACGCCATTGTTCTACTTACAGATTGATAGATCAAACAGAAACAGAACTAAGACGATGACAACAGGTAGGTAGGTAAGTAGTAGGTAGGCAGCTGCCCTGATGAGAACAAACCATGATCTGTCTAGATCAGGGTCTCTTCAATGGGGAAGAGAGTTCCATTGGCAAGGGCTCCAGCGTGCTGGCGAGCGACAAGACCGTAGGCAAATTGGTACCTAGTGTATAATTTGTTAGCATCTCAAAACCGAATTAATCCACTAGGGCCTAGGGAGGTAAAGAAGAATCGTACTTGTCAAGGTAAGGAAGGATCTGGTCCAAGCCAGGGGTGTTCCTCCAGTCGCGCATCAGATCGCAAACGATAGCAAAGAAGCCCATAAGAGTGACACCGGCCTTCTCCATGCGCTTGTTACCGTCGGCAGCGAGCAGAGCATCAAAGGTTCCGCTGGCTTCGGTGTTGGCATAGACTTCGTAGCCCTCATCGACGAGAGAGAGGGAGAGGAAAGTGGTGCCTGATGGATGTTATTATTTTGTCTTTTTGCTTTCCTTCTCTCTCTTTTTTTCCTTTGTGAGGAAGAATGACTTACAAACTTCGGTAACGATACCAGCAATGATCAACTGCTTCTTGCCTAGTTTACGGACAGCCTTGCGGAAATCCTTGTTATCCCACGCATTAACCTCACCCTGGCGACGGATGATGGTGGTGTTGGGATACATGTCAACGATCTCCTTGAGCATGGGGCCGTTGGGACCCTCGTCAGAGGAGGTGGTCATGACAACGGGGAGATCGAACATCTTGCCGAGTGCTGCGTGGGCAAGCATGTTGTTGCGGAAATCATTGGTGCTGTAGTCGCGGACCAGCTGAGAGAGACCGACTTGGTGGTCGATGATGAGAAGGGCCTATATGTGGATGTGATATCGTTATTAAATGCTGTAGTGGGATACAGGTAGAGAAGAGAGAAGTATTTGCTTTTCCTTCTGGTGATTAACTTACAGCATTATCCTTGTCAATGCGATTCCAGGCGCTGACGGAGGTGGCAGCTGCAAGAAGCAGGCCAGTCTTAATGGCGTTGAAAAAGTGCATTGCTGCGATGATTTGGGGTTTCCTGGGATTTAAAGAGAGGAGAAGAGACTGAAGAATTGCTTTTGAGGCTCTGAGGCTGTGATTCTGTCTATCTATCCATTGTTGACGGGGGGGTGAAGAGCCTCTTTATAGTGCTTTCAGACTAGATGGAAGGAGCTCGCTCAAGATGAAGATATTCGGAACAAAAAAGATATGGCAGCATTACCAAATGCTTGCTAACAGACCAGGGGCAGGGATAGAGTAGCTATAGTATTTCTCAGCAGTCAAGTAATGATTAGCAAGAGAGACGATCGGTTCCTTGCCGAGATGGTGGAGACATTTAACCGACGCCATTTAATATACTCGGCTTGGCGTGCAGCACCATTCATCTCCGATCAAACTTTCTGCAGCATGACAAACGGCTTACTCATGGATTTTGGCAGCGACGACTTTAATTTAATCTCCCTATCAGAGCTTGGTCATGATAGATTCATGCAGTGTCTCTCCACTACCGAGCTATCTGTTGGACTAAAGGCTAGGTAGGTGTGTTGTCCACGTCTCGTAGCAAATCGGAACTCATCCTTATCGTCATTGCTGTGGAGTAGTTGAGGGATTATATAATGATTGAGAGAGGATAGAGCTAGAGTTGCACATTTATTATTGCCAGGGGTAGTGAACGTGCATAGTGCATTGGCGATGGTGGTTGTCGCTGTGGTGGAAAAAGGTTATTATTAACCAATTACTATACCTTCAGGGGCACAATAACACGAGAACCTTCCCTCGCTGGGGAGTGTAATTCTCCATCATCACCGAAGAAGCACAAGATAGATAGTAGCACAATATTCAGTGATGACCAACAGCGTGACTTCCAACCCCATTCTCAATGTCACGTCCAAATCGCCACCGAAGAGGCATGTTAAACGCCATGCCCTCCGAGATCAGCTCCACACGCTCTGAAATACTCGGGGACGGGGGGTGACATCGTGACCCATAGTCGTCGGCGTATCGCAGCAGCAGCTCCTTAGTCTGCCTGTCGTTGTTCCACTTGCACCATAAGAGTGGTGTTCGACCGTAGGAATCGGTACAATGGATCTCTACTCCGTCCGCAGTCAATAGCGCCCTCACCACCTCCTCACGAGGTCCTCTGCCTGAAAGAGCTGCTAGTAGGGGCGTTTGCCCCCTCCGATCCCTCGCATTAACATCGATCCCAGACACCTCCAACAGCAACTCCACTACCCTCGGGTGCCCCGCTCGCGCAGCGACACACAGCGGCGTCTGCCCTGCCTTGTCGGTGATATCAATGCGGACTGCCCTCTGCGCCAACAAGAAGCCCACCACAGCCGTCCTCCCCATCTCCGCCGCACGAAACAACGCTGACCTCCCCGCCGGATCGCGCGCATTCAGCTGCTCCGGAACCCGACGCAAAATCTGTCTCACTACTTCCATATGTCCTAGACGCGCCGCTAACATCAACGGCGTGCACTGTTCGTCGCCATCCTGTCCACCAACTGCCAGTTGTAGTCGTCCCCCCGTCACCACCAGCATCGGTTTCACCTGTGTGGGATCCACCCCCTCCGTTTGCAATAGCAACTCAACAATATCGACATGGTTATGTTGAATTGCTAAATGCAATGGGGGTGGCTCATTCACACCCTCTCCACCTCTCGTCGGATCCGCCCCATGGTCAATCAACATTTGCACAATGCGCGTATGTCCCCCCCGTACAGCTTCCAGGATACACAGTCCACGATTCGGCTCCGCTCGTCCCGTCGCAAGAAGTAGCTCGACTATCTCAGCGTGGCCGTTTCGACTCGCCATGTGTAGCGGTGTGTGGTTGGATGCGCCCTCCCGTGAATGCGCTGGATCAACACCCGGTAATGCGAGGAGAATCCGTACGCACTCGGTATGTCCGTTTCGCGCGGCGTACCAAAGTGCCGTCCATCCGCTTTTATCCTTGGATTGTGGATCAATCTTTATCGTCATGTCATTTCTGCTGGCGCTAGCGGCCAGCAGGATGTTGAGTATTTCTGTGTGTCCTTCCCGCGCGGCGAGGATGGTGGGTGTTTCGCCATCACTCGACGTGGTATTGATATTTGCGTTGTGGGAAAGAAGCATGCGTGTTGTCTCGATTTGGCCTGTTTTGGCCGCCCACTGGAGTGCAGAGCTATCGTGACTTTGTACATTGTGGCGGTAGAGGATGTGGTTGAGCATAGTGTAAATATGTCGGGCAGTGCGGGTGAGGGCGTTGAAGTCTATGCTACTGGGAAGCAGATTCTCGGCGATGGTGAGAAGGATCTCGGCGGGGAGCTTGGAGAAGCTCATTGCGAGGATAGAAATGATGATAAGTGTGATCAAATTGGCAATAAGTGCTGTGATGTTGAAGGCGATGGGAAGGGGAGATATATGGCAGGAGAGGGCAGAAGAAGGTGGTGGCGGTTGATGATGCGGGGGAAAATCGAAAAAAAAGAGTCAGGCTTCTGGGGTAAATTGTTTCACTTATTAGAATAGGGCCTTTGGGAGGTGATGCAATACGATAAGGCTACTGGTACGAGTTAGCTAAAATACTTTAAATGCTAAAGGCTGTAGCCTGTGTTGTCAACGGTTGGATTGGTTGAGCCTCTGCTGACTGCAGGGATCATCATCCTCTGGGGCAAATGAGACGTTGAAGCCACTTGTGTGCCTATCGCGGGGATTCTTCTTGGGCTTCCGTTGACTTTGTTACTTGTTGCGGAAGCAAGAAAGAAAAGAAAAAAACAGAATGGTAAAGAAGCTAGCTAAATAACTAACTACCTAGTTGTCGATGTTGCCTAATTATTAATTCTTGGTAGCCTGGTTGGTACCTTATATTATCGAGTTAGGCCCACCCCGCAGCGCCAACTTTCTATGGCCAACAGAAGGACTTCTGCATCAACATATGTTTGCTAGCATACCAGACAGCTTCTCGAAACATATGCTCGTTTTCTAAGTCATCTGTGTTGCGAGCCCGCAACCCCAGGGCACGTACCCCAGATTTGGGTTGGACCCTTTAGGGGGAGGGGTCTAGCTAGTGACATATCCATAGTTGATACATGTTATCTCTAGGTAGCGATGAGAAATTTCATATGCAAGGTAAGGTATTATTGTAAGTGACGAAATTCTTACCTTTATTACTCAAGTACTGGAGATGTTTGATCAACTTCTCCAAATTGTTCGCCGTCGCAAACAGTACGTTCTCATCCAAGGTGAGAGATTTGAAAAAATCTTTGCACCGTATCATGACAAGCTTAAGATAGACATAGGGTGAAGCAAGATTAGGGAACGAGATCCTTCTTTTCCTCTTTATTATGTGTGAGAGGGGACGAGAATGTATAACAAGCGGGCTGACGGGACAGTTTCGCAAAGTCCTTGCGGCGACTATAATGTACTATAATGTTCTATAATGTTTAGGAAACCCTAAGAGGTGGACCGAGCTCAGAAAAAAATATTGTATCAAAGCAAACGTGATCGAGCTAGAGATGTAGGGGATGATGTTTGAGTTGAATATTGATATCCGCAACTGATGATGGATTAAGGAAGTATCTCTAGAGCGCCCTATATCTTCTCTACCCGTCACCGTCTTTGGCCTTCAACAATGAACTAAACCAATGTGATCAAATTAGCAATGGCAAAAAGTGTAATTTCTACAGGGAAATAATTATAATAGTAATAGTAAAAGAAAGGGTTAGAAATTTCGGTACATTTGATGACCCTCTCCACATATCCCTACTCTCTCCACAGTGGTTTCTGCAGCGAAAGATGATGATAATGCAACAAGCAAGGTTTTTCATTCAAGCTCGAATATTTTCTACACAAATTAGTTCGGAAGCCGGGACGTCTGCTACCATTAGGTATCACGTAACTCCCTAATAGTTAACTAATTCTGGCAGAGGGGTGACTGGAAAAGGGGGGGGACAAGGGGGACCAATTAAGTATGGCTACCCTTGCATGGACAAAGAAAATCTTTCCATTCTGGGTGCATGATAATCCCTTGAAGTTATGTCCTCGTGTCTGAACAGGAAAAGCTCTTTCCACTCGGTGCCTCGTGGATCGCTTTCCCCGATGTGTAAAGTCCTAATCCACACTTGAGATTCCCCAGATCTATTAGTATCTAGTATCGATCTGGACGACCATTCGAAAGCAAAGCCAATTAATGGTAGGGATGACGTACCAGAAGAATGCCGATGATGATAGATACAATATTAATGATAAAAAGTAAAAATTTCCGATACGACGAAGACCATCGTCCCTTGTTTAAATGTAGCCAGAACATCCCGGGAAGACCAAAAGTAAACCAGCTTCCGAAAAGCGCTGTCTGAATCAAACTTAGCATCTATCTCAGGTCTCGACTATGCACTGCAACTGAGACCCTTCCATGACAAGAAGCCACTGGAATGTGAATGGTGGCTGAGGAGGGAAGCAAGGGGCGTAGCGAGAGGCAAATGATAGTAGAGATGGGACATACAATCAAACTGAGAAGATTTCCAAATACTGGAATCGCGCTCGAAATTAGCCAGGCAAAAAGCCACAGCGCAAAGGCGATCATGATCCACGTTCCTATGGCCACCCAATCTCGTTTATGCATGCGGTCCGTTCCTGCGAAGAGACGGAGGTAGATCGATTTGGATGCAACATGTCCATTGATCACACCCGCGATTATGATCTGGGGGGTTTATTAATATCCAATTTTTTTTCTCATTTAGCTCAAGCCCTGAATGCGAGAACTTCACATGATTTCTTTTTTGACATAGATATAATTGTACGTAGAAAGGTTGCTAGGCTTAGACATACCGTCGGTAACGCAACTCCATATGCAACTTTCGACAAGACTGGACCTGCGGATCCCAGTGCTGGAGAGGCGACATCTGCTCCTGTATAACGATATATAACCACTGCGGCGATCAAATAAAGAGATATATCGATGCATTGCAGTAGGGCGAGGGCTTTGGGGAAATCCTTCGGGTTTTTTAACTCGGCGATCATGTTAAAAAAGGTGCTATGGCTAGCTGCTCATGGTTATTATGATAAGAATTGAAAGAAATATATGTGCATTATTTTGACTCCAGCTTACCATATGAAAAGACTATATTTGAGGCGGAAATGAAGCCGGAGACAAGGTTTGATGCTACAATGGCCTTGGGAGGGGCCCCGTCGTCACGAATACCAACTGCGACCATGGTGATGAAGACTGCTGCTGTAACACTGATGAAAGCTATAATCGATGTGCTGAGTCAACTTTCGATGCCCTCGTCCTACTCGAGGGATAGAAGGGGGGGGAGACAAAGATGAGAAGAGGCAGGGAAGACTGAACGTACAAGCTATCGAAAGCCAGGACATCTTCTCAAGAGTCCTCCCCAGCGACAAAATACACGAGGTCACTAAGCCTACTATCCCAAACACGATCGAACAGGTCCCGTGGTCGGTAAGCGTATTCATTGCCATAGTGAAGGCTAATAGATGGCTAGCCATGATGAAGACGAGGAAAAGCAGCTGTGCGACTCCGAGCAGTTCCCGTCCAAATTTCCCCATGAGGACCTCTCCAGCATCTGCCATGCTGCATACATGGGGATAGCGCCATTTGAACTGGCCGATAACGTAGCCAGTGTAAGTCGCGAGAATCCCAAGACCGATGAGGATTATCAGGGCTGGAATGAGACCAAGGCCAGCGACAGCGGCAGGAAGAGAGAGTATTCCAAGCGAAATTGTTTCCGCCACGAGCAGACAGCCCAATTGCCTATTTATACATAACAAGCGAGAATTGTGTTAGTATTCACAGTGCGTGAAGCTATTCTCTTTTATACCAATGATGCAGCGACTTACCACCAGGTCAGGACTTTGTACTTGACTTCGGCGAATTCCTCGTCGCCAAACGCATCCGGTCGTGGAGGACGGTCTTTTTTCTCCATCTCCATTGATGGTCGGTCAAAAGCGCTTTCGTGAGACATGATCAACCCGTAACTAATAACTTAGTTGTTGGAATTTTGGGTGAGTCCTGAGATTATAATTGCGGTCTCGAACTTGCCATGGCGAATGAGTGCAAAAAGAAACGGCACCACCAGTATTTAATTTTATCGCAATGTTGTGTTGGCGGCGCAAGGGGCTACCACTCGGTGAAATCCGACGCGATGAGGGCGGTAATATTGCAGATATTTGTTATCAGTGCATTACAGCTGAGTTGATCATACGCCTTTCCTTTTTTTTTTTTTTTTCAACCGAGTCTAGAACCATCTCATGTTGGAAAAAAATATTTTCAAATCTCATATGAAAAAAATTCTCATTAACTAATTAGCAGTATACAGCTTCTGGATTCGCAGGTTATTATAATCCCACGCTGTTATATCGTCATATTTACACGGCATCCCGTTGTTTACAAACTCCGAAAAGGGCAACAAGGATCCCTTTCGATTCGGTTTAACAAAATATGCAATTGAATACCGCTCCGGCATCATCTCATCTGCACCGATGCGCACTGTCGGCGGATAGGTGACGCGATGGCATGCGGCCCGGAAGGTATCATTAGTGAGTCGCTGTAGTGAGTCACCAATATTCAGGATGATTTCATTTTTGTCGCTGGATTCAACCCCGTGAAAGACCCCCGGTTGTGTCTGGTCCTCGACTTGAAGCCCCCCGGTAGAATCCTGGAAGAGCATAGTGATAGTGCCAAAATCGGTGTGTTCTGCGATGCGGGTAGCTTTCCCATCATGCATTTCTGACACAGCAGTAGAAGGGTAGTGCAGTAGACGCATTTCATTCTCTGCTTGATCGTGTAGGGATAGCACGCGGTCGACAGGAATCCCCAGGGCTTCCGCGAGGGCTGCGAGGATGTTGTTCTGCACCTCAAAAGCGCGCGTGTAGAAAGCTTCCATAAACTGGCGGAACCCAGGGATTTTTTCCTCAGGGACCCATAGGTTGTCGACTAAACTGTCTTGGGATGAGCCCATGTCGAGAGTTTCCTGTTAGCAACTTCGAGTTAGTCATCGCATTTTGCTTTATACCTCGGGTTTGAATAGAATGGGTCGGTTCAAAAAAAGATAGTACCTTGATGTCACGAACAAATTCACCCTGTGCCTGCCCTTTCTCAAATCCACTGATGTTACCGACCGATTCCTGGCCAACATAACTGTAACCTCGGTTGGGGGTGGACTGTGGAGGGTGTTTGGCGATCATCTTATCCTCGAGAGGAAGGGCAAAGAAGCGACGCGACTAGCGTAAATTAGTCAGTCACCTTAACATTGACAAGGTATTGCGTATAGATACTGCGTACATATTCAAAAAGCTCATTGATTAGATCGGCTGGAAGTCCGTGGTTCTTAAGCTTGGCCACACCTCTCCTTTTCAAAGTATTCAGAAGAGCAGTGCAAGTGGCTGCCCTTTGCTCGGGGGTACCGTTAAGGGAAGAGAGATCTAGAGCATCAGACATGATGGTTTGCAGTGTCTTGGGTTGCTCTTGGTATTGATGATGGAAAATGTGTATTTATATGTGTAGCAATGGTGCTTCAGTGTGCTTGATTTGGGGATGAGGTGGGATGAGAAGAAGGCGGTATTTATATTGAATATTTGCATGCAATGACCTTCCTTGGTTTACTTGATAATATTTCCAATCGGGCAGGTGATGTTATCACAACGGCGGATGCTTCATCACCTTCCTAGATCATCAGTCAACCAATCAGCCACCTGGTGTGGATCCGACAATTAGTGTCAATAAAGAAGGTGATCAATACCCTCAGTACTACCTACCTACGGAGTAGGTAGGTAGTACAGTGCAAGGGACCAATGTACATATATACATAAATACTATTGAGGCTCTACTATCCTTGAAAAAGAACCCAATTAAAGATGATCCCGGTGGTAACCTTAGAAATGAGATTCATATACTTCCCGAAGTATTAGCCACATCTAAAAACTCGCTGAAGACAACCAATTTCGTCTCTGATCCTTTTATTTTTATCTACTTTATTCTATTGATTTATATTTACCCATTCATTAACTTATTTTATCTTTTAATGGTATATCTCTTTGGTTGAGCCGGGGCACACCGTTGCTTGGATAGACAGCAGGCAACCATGAATTACTAATTCTCATCCAAAATTTCACAGTAATGAGAGCAACACGGCCCTAATGGTGCTGTTCCCCCTTTAAAGCAGAAGCGATTTTTTGCAGTAGTTACCCTCACATTGGGAATAACAAACAGAGATAGGTCCTCAATCAACAATTGTCAAATAACCAGTAAAGGGGCAATGATAAACCACTACATGTTGGATTCAATAGATCAAATATGAATCAGATCATTTGAGACATAAAACATTCAGGCATACCAAGCATCACCATGTATATTTGCTTCTTTTTCCCCAATTATATTAGGGGCACTAGAAGCCTTACTTTATTAGTATGACTTTATATTTCACTTATTTCCCCTGATTCAGAGTAGATGTGAGCAATTTTCTGACTATTGTTTAGGAGTCTGCTTACTTCTTGACTGGTTCCCCCCTCCCCCTTCAATATTGAATTTCATTCAAAATCCCCTCACCAAAATTGAAGGATGAATGCACTTATGATGAACCTGTTTCAGAAAAGGGGAATATGGTTGGAAGATATCTGGGGTTTAAGTCTGTTGACTGCACGTGTCGCCTACTGCCTACATAGGAAGCTCTCCCTTCTCTCCTTTCTCTCTCTTCTTTTCCTCATTCCTCATTCCTCATCTCTCCTTCAAAAGTAACCTACCACCCTCTCTCCATCAACAATACCCTATCTCTTGTGTATTCACCTACGATATCCCACCCGTCCATCGCAGAGATGGAGTCCATCACGAAAACTCAAGACGTTAGTTTTTGATATTTCCCCCACAGCAACATGATCTTGACTGACCCAATACCAAAAGTTCGGCGCGACTCCGGTCACTCAAGCTGCCCTTGGAGATTTTTACATCGGTGCACTCACAGAAATCCAGGAGAGATATAATAAGCTACCCCAGTTCACTGAGCTGGAAATCAAACTCAAGACGAGCTCAGGCGATGTCCGTGTCGAAATCCCTTTGGTGGTTTGTGATGGACTCCCTTCACCATTCTCCCCTTCAGATTGATATAATTTCACACAATATTGATGAACTAACTGGATGAGATCAGCTCTCCGCTACCGAAGTCACTACCATAGAGCAGAGAAAGATCACATTTGTGAACTTTTTGCATGCACTCTCTGAACAACCTGAAATTAGGGGCTTGAGCATGGACGTACAAGCAATTTTCAAAATCCCGGTTGGTTAATGAGGGAGTGGAAAGATTTTATCCATGAGATATGAATGTGGTTGGCTGTTGTTAGCTTTAATGGAAGAAACTCGTCGCTTGACAACCATCCTAGAGAAGATGGGCAATACAACAACTGCCTAGTCTGTTTGCGAGGGATATCCAGATGAGATGTGATTTTCATGATCAGCTTAGGAGTATTTCGAAGAATAAACGGCTGATAATATTGATATTCTCAAGGGACTGAGGTCTGGTTTCTGTAGCCACGAAATCCTTTAGCTGGTATAATAAAATGTCAAGGATCGGCGATCCTGATGATCAGTAGTCTTGCTAAAATTCAATGCACTGCGCTGGGGAAATCTAAGAGACTTCAGCAGGGAATCAACCCAGCTCAGAAGAAATCTAACAAAAATATCATATCTTTCATTTAATTTTTTATGAAAATGGTGAAACGAAGTTACAATTTAGTGCCCATATTGACATGAACCGCCTTGATCTGCGAATAAGCCTCCAAGCCGGCCTCTCCCAATTCCCTCCCAATACCACTCTGCTTCACTCCTCCAAACGGTACTCTAGGATCGCAATCCTGGCTACTATTCACCCAAACCATGCCCGACTCAATCTCTGCTGCCACACGATGCGCCCTCTCCAGGTCTGTTGTAAAAACCGCTGCACCAAGTCCATATGTGGTATCATTCGCCCGGCTAATGACCTCCTTCTCGTTATCAAATGGTAGCAACACAACAACCGGCCCAAACACCTCCTCACGCACAATTTCCATGTCATCATTGACATCTGTAAACACAGTTGGCTGCACGAAGTAGCCATTTCGCAGCCTCTCTTCAGGATGTTCATAGGCTTCCCCACCAGTAACCACCGTGGCCCCTTGTTCCTTCGCCCGACGCACATATCCCAGAATCCGCTCATACTGTGCCTTGGTGACCTGCGGACCCTGGAATGTCTTTTCATCCCACTGATCCCCGATGACGGAAGTCATCTCGACGGCCTTCTTAAACCGGGCTACAAAGTCAGTGAAAATCTCCCGGTGGACATACACCCGCGACGTCGCCGTACAGATTTGGCCTTGGTTTGACATGATGCCGAAATGCGCCCACTTCACAGCCTGCTCAATGTCTGCATCAGGGAAAACCAATAACGGTGACTTTCCACCCGTCTCTAGGGTAATATTCTTCAATGTAGCAGCGGCCATTTTCATGATCTCACGCGCGGTAACTGTTGACCCCGTAAAGGCCACCTTATCAACTCGGGGATGTGACACTAGCGCAGCACCAGCCTCACGTCCAAATCCATTCACGATATTGACGACTCCAGGAGGGAACCCGGCCTCTTTGATCAGCCGACCCAGGACCAGGGCACTGAGTGGGGTCTGCTCAGCCGGCTTAAGCACAATTGTATTACCGCATGCCAGTGCGGGGCCGAGTTTCCACGCCGCCATGGACAGGGGATAGTTCCATGGGATGATCTGGGCAATGACACCGATGGGCTGACGGAGGGTATAGGCGAATTTTGCCGGAGTGGTAGAGATAGTTTGGCCGAAGGTTTTGTCTGCCCAACCGCTATAGTAGCGGATTGTGGTGATGGCTTCGACCAGATCCTCGGAGAGTGCAACGTGGTACGGTTTACCGTTATCCCAGGCATCGATGGAGGCGAGAAGCTCCTTATTTTCCTCCATCAGAGTGGCGAGACGGGCCATCAGTTGGCCTCGCTCTGTTCCTGGTAGGAGCTTCCATGAAGGGTCATGTAGGGCTGTGTGGGCTGCTCGGACTGCCTGGTCAATATCAGTGGATGTGGCTGCTTGCACGGCAGTGATGGGGAGATCGGTTCTATATTTCCTCAATTATTACGTTATAGCTCGTATATGATGGGTGCGAAGTTAAGAGAGAGAGAAAGGGCCATACGCAGGATCCAGAGAGACTATGGTTTGACCGGAAGATGAGGGAATGAATTCATTGTTGATGAAAAGCCCAGTTGGCTGTGAGTAGGTGTGGCCGTTGGGCGTTACCAATGTAGTTTCCATGTTGGTAGCTTTGTTAATTTCGTAGAAGACAATTTCTCTTTTGGGGTGGTAAATTTTATCAAGATTTCCCTGACCAGAGGTTTGAAGAAAAGAAAAGGGGGAAGGGGGAAGGGAGGGAATGGAGGAAAATGATAGAAAGTGTGAATGGGGATGATTTTCTACCCCTCACTTATTTAGTGATGATTTATTTCTTTGTTATTTTTAGAGTTTCTTTCGCGGCCTTAAGATATCGGAGTCTCTTGCTTCTCCCTACAAAGTCTTTCCGACTGACAGGTCTTTCCGAACCAAAACAGGAAATAGACTCCGTACCAACTTTGTATAAAACTCTAAAGAACATACATTCTCTCTCTTTCTTTTAATGCAAACTCCATCCTCGCTCTCTATATTACCATTGACACACATACACACAATAGAATAAGTCCGTTTAGTCCAACTGAACCTTCACAATGTCTCTCCACGGTATCCTTGTCGCCCTGATCACCCCCTTCACAGACGACCAAACCCACATCGACGAAGCCCGTCTCCAAGAACATATCGACCACCTCATCGGAACCGGTATCCATGGACTCGTTCCCGGTGGTAGCACAGGAGAATTTACTGCCCTCTCCCTAGCAGAGCGGAAACAACTCACTGAGCTCTGCGTTCGTTTCGCCGCAGGACGCGTCCCTGTCGTCGCAGGCACCGGATCCACCACCACCGCCGAAGCAGTCGAATTAGCCGTACACGCCGCCCAAGTCGGTGCTGCAGCCGTCATGGTCGTGCCCCCTTTCTATGACCCCGTTAGTGTCGAGCAGCTTACTGAGCTCATGGCGGAAATCCATACTGCTTCTGGCCTCCCCATAATGTACTATAATATCCCTGCCGCCTCGGGTCTCACTCTCTCACCGAGTGAGATTGCGGGATTGAATAAAGTGGGCGTTAAATATCTCAAGGACACCTCTGGTAATGCACCCGCATTGACAGAGCTTATATTCGGCCTCTCAGATCAGATCACTGCTTTCAATGGTTGGGATACCTTGACATTCTATGGTCTAGCTGCAGGTTGCCCGGGGGGTGTTTGGGGGGCGGCAAACATTATCCCAGAACTGGCGGTGGAGCTGTGGGATGCTGTTTCTGTGAAGGGGGATTTGAAGAAAGGACGTGAGCTGTGGGCTAAGGCCTGGCCCATCTGTAAGTTCCTTGAGTCACATAATTATGCTTCGGCTGTTAAGACGGGTGTTGAGCTACGCGGACAGAAAACTGGTGGCCTGCGTAAACCCTTTGGGCTCCTGAATGATGAGCTGCAGAAGGAGTTGAAGCAGTTAATGGTCAACGCTGGAGTGAAAACTATTTAATTACATGTATATACAACTCTTTTCATTTTCATGGTCATTTATATGAATGAATATATGAATTTAATCGTAACGTCATTGGGCGCATCGAGGAAAATAACAATTATATAGATATGTGGCCGAAGACTAGCAAAACATGGGCCAGATCCCTCCTTCCTGGACAATTTCGATCCACGTGGGGATTGGGTCTCCGCGGTGAGTAGCCAAGTGCTTGTCTTGTCGCTTCCATAAGTCGGACATGATTTCTCTGGCTGTGCGGAATGCTGCAAACCCACAGCTCTCTTCCGCCTGGTCTAGCCAGCGAAGGATGGCTTCGCGTCGGGAGCTAGTCAGCGCCTCGCATCCCGCAATAAAAGCAGGCCAGGCTATCCCCGGCCCCGCAGGTTGCTGTCCTCCAGATAAAGTGGCGTTGAACTCTTGTAAGGCAGATATGACATGGTCAACGTGTCCCTCAACAATAGCTGGATGGACATGACGAATGCGTCGGTAGAAAAATATCACAAGAGCTGCGTTCAAGGCGCGCAGCATATGTCGATGAGGGTGGGAGCCCTCTAAAGGTTCGGGGCTCCCACGTGTACGTCCGAGATTAAACGAGCATATCATGTTCTCCAGACGAACACTACGCCGTTGCAATGTTTCCCATGCTTCTAGGCTCGCGTTTCGACCTAGGCTACGAGCCATGCGGAACGTCTCCATCACATTTGCCAGACGTGTCGTCTGTGAAACTAGACTTAGCCATGTTTCAGGAATGCCATACACTTGCTTGTACATGGTTTCGGGATAGCTGCGGGAATCTTGCAAATGGATGTCATGTAAGCCGGTTTGAGGGTCCTTAGGCTCGTCGATATTCAGATCACTATCTGAAGGACGTGCCTCCAGGCGAAGGAAATCATCAAGCCGTTGGTGTTGTTCGTTTCCTGTTCCTGATTCCCCACTGCTTCCTATGGTAATTGTTGTGGTAGACGTTCCAGTTGCCCGTAATGGGCGAAAATTCGTATCCAAGGCTTCAAGAAAAGTGGTAGATGGCTTATAATCGTGTAAGACATATGTACTTTCCCCGACAATCCGCAGCCATGTGTAAACATGGTGGAGTAAACGTGCTTTTTGGGAAATTCGACGTTTAGGGAGGCCTCGTTGACGAAGAAGACGCTCTGCGTCGACCATAAAACAGCGGGCGTGTTGCTGCCGACCAGATATGATCTAGAATTACCAATTAACTGTCTCTTCTAGTACCAGCGATAATCTGGGAAACCTTGGCAAAGGGGAGAAAGGGACCATACAGCAAATTCAGTCAACCCACATATGGCCATCAACTGATCTTTATATTTGGCCTTCTTTGGTTGCTGTGTTTCATGCTTCAGCGACATTTGCATATGATCTTTCGCTTGCTGGTAGGTCTGGTCCGCTACTTGACGCCAATGTTCAACAGACCCCACTAAGGCCAACGATGGCTTTAGCGCCAGATGTACCGCAGCACAGGCCAACAAGCTATATAAGTTTGCAAGCCTCGCGTGGCTAATATTTTTTGAACCCAAAAAGGTCAGGTCGCTAAACGTGACTACAGCCCCTGGTACATTCATTATCTTCCAAGGCGACTTCTCCCCTAGGGGCATAGCCATCATCTGCGGAATTACATAGTCCTGGAAATGTTTCAACAGAAACGGAGCATCTCCCAAAACATCGACAGCAGGGAAAGCCGACTGTTGAATGACGACAGGTCCTAGTTCTTGGGAGGGCCCGGTTATATCTACATGGAGAGAATCCGTCATTCCCCAGCAGGTAGCACCTAGAGGGCCACCTAATGCAGCATCAGCATTAAACGTTAAGCTCTCGGCAACGTCTAGGGTGGGAACAGTTGAAAATCCAGGTTGATCTGGGCTCAGGCCGAGCAGGTCGGACCAATGCAAGAAGTCATCCATATGAGTCAGAGAATCTACCATCGATGACACGGGACTTGATGCAGGCAGGTCGCTAGCTGTGGCAGGCCTGCCAGGAGTCGGGGCTGCCTGGCTAGTAACAGCCGCAACAGGTGTAGCTACGACCTGTGGAGGTGACGTCGAGACAGACACTATATCTTCCTGAATCACTGGAGTAACCTGCTCTTGCTGGTGTGCGGATGCGAAATCCAGCACGGCAAATGGGCCCACTACAATGTCGCCCGTTGACGGACGGTCAGGGTTGCGAGTGCGAAGATCAATCTCTGTAAGGGAAGCATCAATGGAACCAGATACTAGATTAATACTCAAGGCAGCACTCATAGACAGTCGCGATTGCTCTAGGCACAGCTCAATGCAGACATTAGATAAACGACCCAAGCATATAGAAAATATCAGCGATCAATCGCCTTACCAGAGTAGAGATGACGTCGTGTCCCCGGTTGATCACTTTCCACCCCTGCATCACTGGCCCGTATCCAGCGTACGTCGTCAGAAAAGCCTTCACACGCTACGCCTAGCGCACGACAGGTGCGACAGACAGGGCGTTTCTGGTCGCATTTCACATGGCGTCGTCGACAAGTGCGACAGCCTCCCAAAGTGTGCGATCGGCGGGGGCGAATCGCCCCAGAGGATCGAGATCCGGTCATGAGATGATCATAGAGGAGAAATAGATGGCTGCTTGCATGTGTCGACTCGATTGGAAACGAAGAGACCCTCGAAGTGGCGATGTTGAGGCGGAATCAACTTTCGTCCCGATTTGGAAGTCATGTGATCGGAATGACTATCCAAAACAGGAGTCACCTTCCAATCTAACAAAGCTGCGGTTCTTACCGTTGTTGGCAGGCCTACCCGAAGGACATTTTTCCCTGATCATGCCCCGCCTGTCCAGGAACAGCGCATGCTGATTGGACAAAGCAATTATACTTGCCTATCTTAGCAACCAGCTATCTCTTCCAGTTCCACGTTCCACCATTAGAGGAGATAGCTCGATAAACTTGTGTTGCACACTCAATATTTCATGTTCTTGCATGATTCAATCCCGTAATCACTGATAGTGTCCACACCTTCAACCTGGCCAGCCATTAAATAAATCATAAAAGGGTTTAACTTGGTTGAGTGTCTTTAATTCTAGAAGCATTATTTTTTCTTCCAATCATTGGGGCAACCCGGGGATTTCTTTTAATAAATTTTGATACCCAATCCTTTCCCAATGGTATATTATCTTCATTCATTTGTAGAATTCGATGGGCCATTTCTCGAACACGGCGACAGGATGGTGAAAATCCTTGTTGATCTTGCTCAATTATCCACTCTACTAGAAAGTCTTCTTGTAAAGGGGTTAATCTTTGTTGTAGGTGGTGGCTCTTTGTTCGAGAGGTGTGGCCGTTTAGTCTTCGGTGGAGGGAGGATTTGGGAATAGAATAGGCCTTTGCAAGGGCTCGAATAGAAGTATAATGACCGTTGTGATAATCCTGTATGGCTAGTGCCATATTATCTTCATTTACAGGCATTTTGAATAGTGGTGGGAGTTAGAAGAGGGAGAGGTTGGAATATAGAAACGAGACGCGTCTTGACAAGGTGTCCCGGATCCACCCCTGTCCCGCTTCTAGAGGTGGTCCCATCTTATTATAATGTCGCACCAATCACCAAAGATCCCAGTCCCTTCCTTCAAGACTTTTGATCCTTGTAGATATAAGTTTTGCTCAGGGACTCGAATTCGATCTACCACCACTACCAAGGTAGGTTAGGTAGGTAAGTAGCCCCCCCCCCCCCCCCCATCATAATATAACCTTCATTCCTTTATTCTCCAGTAGATACTATTGTCTTTTGTCAATATTTTAAGCTAAATGTTCCTTATAAAAATGCTACCTAATGTTTACTGTACTAGGTAGTGAGCATATTGGCCTTGAGGTTGGATATATAAATTTGCGTTCCATGTGTGCCATCATCTACTCCCTTTTACGTCCCCAACAATGGCTACAATATAACTTACCAAGAAATTAGTACAAGAAGCTACTCTAGATTTAACCCAATAGCAGCAACCATGATTTCTCTATTTACAATTATATGGTACCTCCCGTAGCAACAAACCTACCTACCTTACCTACGGTAGGTAGAAAACGAGCTTACCTAATGACCTAGGCAGAGCGGATGGAAGAATGTAGGACCGACCAGGATGAAATATCCGGGGTAGCCTGCCTTGTCTCAGGGGTCCTCTTACACTTGGTAAGTAGACCTTTGTCACTTGGGGTTTACCAGCTGGAGAATGAAAATATCCCAATGGATATATTTTGAGACTATACCTATTTTACTGTTGACTCATATATAATAGACACTCTCTCGTTTTATGATAACTGTTTTTGAAATTAACCTAATGCCATAAATGACCTAGGGGATTGTGGCTATCAATTGTTTGTTTTAAGTGCTATGTGAATAATCTTGCCGTCCTTCTTCTGGAGAGATTCGCGACGCAGACCTTTTAGCTTTGTGCTGATGGATCTTCATTGAAGTAATATATTTGTGGATGATGAGTGGAATATCTCTTGCCTTGTTGACCTGGAGTGGGCATGTTCTAGACCAATGGAGATGATTAGTCCACCTTACTGGCTTACTAACAAAGCTGTGGACCAATTGGGCTCTGCAGAATATGATGTAGTTTGAATAGAGTTTATGGATATACTCAGAACTGAAGAAAGGGAATTGGATATAGTGAATAATATGCAAGGTTTGCCATCTATCTTGGCTTTAACGGATCAAACTTGGGTGACAGGAACTTTTTGGTACACACTAGCTCTTTCTAGCCCTTTTGGGCTGTTTACTGTCTTTTATAAACATATTTGGCCATTGTTTTTCACAAATTATGGTGAGGAATTTAATCTAATTATGTTGTTTTTGTGGGGAAGGAATATAGGGTATGTTGCGGGACTTAAGCTCTCTGATAAAAGGGCATATGATGAAGATCTTTGAAAAGCATTTGAGAACCATTGAGTGTTGGATATAGATGATCAAATTTCCCCCCTTGTATCCCAATTTGTTGAGTTTTGACCTTTCTCTTCTGGAAACTAGTCTTTTACAGCTTCACCCAAAGCTCCCATCAGACTTTCCACCTGATTTGCCTTCCTTTTTTCCTTGGCAGCCTGTTCTGAGGAGCTGAGTTGTTGAAGTGTTTTGAAGTCTGATTTCACTCCCACTTCGGCTTCGTTCACTTTGCTGTGGTTGGATGGGGGTCGACCAGACATTTTTGACAGGGTAAATTGTTGAAGAGCTAGATAGACATGGAATAAACACTCATCAACACTAATTCACTCTTCTTATCGAGATCTAACATCGAATCACTTGTTCACCGTCTTTTTCTGATCCAGCGGCGCCGGCCGCAAAGCGATACTTCTGAAGAAGCGTCAAGGTAGAGCGAAAGATAGGTTTTAGCCTTCCGGTTTGTGGTTATGAATGGGATTTACTGAGGCTGATAGAGGAGACGAATTTCCTTTTTGATCTCTTGAAACTGTATGCTTTTTGGCAGTATAGGAGGACTTTAAAACCACGGTGAGACCTGTGAGGTTTAAGAAGGGACAATGCGGGGGGTATCTAAGAGGCGGGGTTTGAAGTATTATCTCATCATGTGGTATCGATGTACCTGTTCCTGAAACAGGGGACACTCTATCTGGCTTTGATCTTAATCGATGTTGGTGTCTTGACTGTATTGATCCTTTTGCCTACACCTACATTACCGGAGGTAGGAAATATCCCGCAGGTGAGGAGAAATAAAGCTCTTGGTCGTTAGGCCTGGGTACGTGGGTGTGTTTTGTTCTTAGTAAATATTGAATTCCGACAGGTTAACCATTTGCAATTCTTTTACTAACGGGACATGCTAAGTGTAATAACATACAAGTTGCAGGAATAATGACACATCAGACACTACTATTCGAACAAAACCCGCCAGACCTGATACCAGCGTAAACCATACATGCTTGACGGTTGCTCTCTCGCAAGCACTTCGTCCAACCCAGACTGAAGATCCACTTCGTGGGAGGGACGTACCCACGGTTCTGTTCGAAACGTATACACACGATGACCCACATAGATCGCGATAAAGATGGCGATGCCAATATATGCGGAGAGGAAATTTGCTGTATTCCAGTATCCGGTGACGAAATTCTTGAACCCACTGAGAAACATGAGCACCGTGAAACAGAAACAGCAGATATAGGTGAGGTAAGGCTGGAACCAGGAGCGGTAGGGTAGATCTTCATCCTGGATTCCTTGGACGGCGGTCGCTTTCCGGAACCGCAAGTAGACGAGGCAGACAGCGATCCAGCTTTGGAAAGCGCCGGTATTTATTAGATTGACAAACCAGTTGAATACAGTGGCGCCCTTTGAGTTCACATTCATGTAAGCGAGAAGGGTAAAAATAGCGCTGCTAAAGAGAGAAACATAGGGGATTCCTGAGGGGGTGCAGCGAAGGAAGATACGGGGGGCGTTGCCAGCAACGGCGAGGGAGTACATTGCTCGTGCGGCGAGGTAGAGGTATGATGTTCCAGCTGAGAGGGCAGAGGTGAGGATCACAGCATTGATGACTGAAGGGAGGGCTTTGATGCCTGCATTCCTGGCCGCAATGGCCCAGGGCGAAGAACCGGCATCACCGGAGCTTCCCATTAGGTTGGGGTCATTGGAGGGGACGATCATGCTGATGGCTAGCGCTCCGAGGAGGTAGAAGAGCACAAGTCGGTAGAAGTATCGTTTTCCGGCAACGGGGAGGTTACGACGTGGGGATTGCATCTCTCCCCCAGTGACGACTAGCAGCTCCGGGGCAAAGGCAAATGCATACAATGAGAAGCAGAGGGTGCCTACAAAGGCACAGAGTTGACCTGATGATCCGGAAACAAGATATTCGTTCACTGGGCCGGGGTGTGTCCAGTAGTGAAAACCGAGTCGTTCGTGATTTGGACCGCCCCCGAAGATCAGGACAAGGGCCATTATGAGGAGCCCAATAATGCCGATGACCTTCAGGGAAGCAAACCAGAACTCTGCCTCGCCATATATAGAAACAGCCATGCAATTCAAGAGGACCATAATGAAGAGGAAGATAGTGATCCAAGCTGCTGTTGGCACGGGCGAATCCCAGTAGCGCACCACTAAGACTGCTGCAGTGATCTCCGCAGGTACCGTGATGGAATAGATATACCAATATATCCAACCTAGGGCAAACCCCAGACTACTCGAGTGGAATCGGTGAGCGTAGTATGCAACAGAGCATCCGGGAACGGGCAAATATGAGGACATTTCAGTGGTAGCGGTGACAATGCCGAAGACAAGCAGGGTAAGAGTCAAATAACATGCCACAAGGATGACGGGGCCGCCCATCTGCAAGGCTTGCCCAGATCCAAGGAAGAGACCGGTGCCGATGGTTCCTCCTAGGGCGATCATTTGTGCATGGCGAGACTTGAGTCCACGCTCTGTAGTGGTCCGGGGTCCATCACTAAGCTCAACCGTTTTGCCTTCGGTGGTAGACAAGGTAGTGGCAATATGAGGAGCGTCTTCGATATCTTTCCGCATTTTATAATCATCCATTATGAAATATAGTAGGAACTGAAAGGTGGATTGGTAGGAAGCAAGAGTGCACAGGAAAAACTAGCTGTCTATCAGCCATTTGCTGGACACAGCTGAGGCAAGTTGGGCAGAGAAAACGCCAATGGCACGTTGACGACGAGCTGGGTTTATATAGCAGGATATCAAGAATGAGGTGCAAGAGAAGTTGCCACCCTCACACGAAATATACTCCTTGGTTGATTGCACCTTGGAAAGTTTACTCCCTCGCAAGAAAGAGGGGGAGGAATTGATTGGGTAATGGCTCCGGGGGATCGGCGTTTGTATGGTATCGTCGTGTGGAGAACTTAGTCGGATTGACCTTCTTGACTTTAGGATAAGATAGACCCCGATATGAGGGGAGATTGAAAGTGAGAGGCTTTCCAAAAAGATAAATGAAGTGGGCTTGCTTATGGGGGTATTAATTTTAGACTATCGTGAGGAGAAACACCTTTCATTTTGCGTGAATTTCGCAGTAAGCTTTTATTCGGAATGACCTTCTCTTTGGGCGGCTATCCGGGTTGATACCCGGAGTCTCTTTCCCGTATTGGAGGATGAGACATTTTTGGTTTGATAAGGGCCCATGAAGGTTAAGTTTAGTGATAACTCTGTTATGAAGTATGTTATATTTTACTTTGGGTTTATGTGATGGAATAGAGTAAATTTATTCTGGTGGGGTGGGGATAAAGATCGAAAACAGCTCTCAGTCTATCTGGGGAAAGCAAATAATTCTAATTTTTCTTTAAATCAACCCTAAAAGAGTCGCCTCAACACGGACAGATATCGGAATCTCTTCCTCCAAGGGCATGCCTTGTGGGGACCATCCCAAAAGCTGTCGTGCTCGCTGGGAGTTCTGTCTGGCATTAGTCCCCCACAAAACACCACCATGTCCAGAGAGAGCATCTGCCTCCTCGTGGCTGACAGATTTCACGGAAAGTGATTCCACAAGGCCAAGAGCATGTGCCGCATTTGCAACTAGCTGTGAGATATGATGGAAATTCTATTTTGTCTTGTTAGCAGCAGTATTCTTTTTGTTGTTGTCTAGTGTTCGCTCCGCAGAAAGGATCAACTCACCAACATGGCATTGCCGGTAAAGTACAGCCCATTGCGGTTCCACAGTGCGGAATCGGCCCCCTGAACCGCCTTCTCGACCAGTTTCACAAACATGTCGCTGACATCGGAAATGTGAACGTTGCTCCAGGTGCTCTGGCCCTTCCCTACCTGTATGGTGGCCTTGGTCTGGAGGGTTACCCTCGCTAACTCTGGAATTTGTACACTGCGTTGTTTTAGGAGGCCCCGACCCTGGCCATAAATAATAGGAGGGTAGATCAAGGCAGTTTTGGAGTCTGTAACATTATTGAGGACAAAGTTGTCTACGACGCGCCTGGTAGCATTTTGTTGTATTAGAGTTTGAAGCTCTTCTGCGCCGTCAACATCGCTATAGACCTTATCGGAGTCTTCGCCAAAGCTTCCATTGACAATATCGGGGATGGAAAGAACACTGGCGCCAGAGATTTGGATCCAGTAGGCTGCACTTCTTAGCATTTAATTTACTCCATTTTTTTTTCTTCTCCTGCCTCAAACCTGGGATAGGTCTCTCGCGCTACAGAGACAGAAAGTTTGAATATAATAAGTACATACCGGGTTTAGCTCGCGCGATGGCCTCGACACTTTTAATATGGCTAGAGCTAGCGGCATCTGTGCCTCTGAATTAGTAGGAGTTGGCAGATGTGATGAGAGCATTTAGGTAAGACTACATACGGATGACAATATCTGCTTGGCGAGCCTCTTCCTCAATGAGGTCTACGGAGTCTAGGTCCCCAACCACGACACGCACATCGGAATCCGCCTGTGTGAGAGTGACAGCCTTAGCAGGATCCCGGACAAGAACACTGCAGTGGTAGTCGGGGTGAGTGGAGCGGAGAGCGTGGAGGACATCCCCGCCCACATAACCAGAGGCACCTGTCCTGCGACGCGGGGTAATAAGTCAGTTGGTCTGAGCGCGTGAGACAGTGACGGGATGGGAAGCTGTGCATACAGGAAGATTTTAGTCATAGTGGTGAGTTGGATAGCTAGCCAGTTTCAAAGGTAAAAAATGCGAGTGAATGATCAATCGTGGGTAGAATGTGTGGGGGAGCAGTGAAGGAGAGAAAGATCTCAGAGAGAAACCAACCCCCCAACTAGTAAATTTAAAGGTGAGGGGTAAATAGGAAGGAAAGGAAGGTGACTCCGTGGAGAAATTATCAAGGGGACGGATATTATGATAGGAATCTGTTTCCGTAATCAAGCTAATCCAACCTGTGAAACTAGCAACTTCGCATTTTTGTTGGGGATGATTAAGAGGTGTCTTTTCTTTCTCCTGCGATTGTATTATAGATCGTACGACTTAGTCCTTTGATTCCCCTCGAGATACTTAATTCTCCTCTCTGCCTACATATTTTAGTTGATTACACCATCTATCCAGCCTAAGCCATCGTTTACTAAACTGCGCAAAATACCGACGTTTTCGTAACACCATCACCATGGCGCATCGCGGAGAGACACTATCCAAGGATGTATGCTGTATTGCAGACTTAAAGCGAATCGGAAGCAGTAGACTTCCGCGCATGGTTCGAGGTAAGTATGTTATTTAATAACCTCTCAGAAGAGCTCTGCGAAGGCTAACTGGAATAAGACTATTATAATGAAGGAGCAATGGATCTGGTGACGTAGGTCATGCTGCAGAAGCTGATTAGATACTGACAAAGGAGACTGATTCTGAGAATGCTAACAATAAATCAAATTGTTAGTCTCCATGAAAACGAGTCTGCTTTTGATCGATACAAAATTCGCCCAAGGGTCCTGAAAAATGTGGACAAAATTGACACGACGACCGAGATCTTGGGTACTAAAGTAGCCCTTCCGTTCGGATTCAGCCCTGCGGCATCACAGAAACTCGCCCATCCGGAGGGAGAGCGAGCGGTCTCTCGCGCGGCCGCTAAGTACGGAATCTGCATGGCCTTGTCATCATACTCGAACTATTCGTTGGAGGAAGTCGCCGCTCAAGGATTGGGGAACCCTTATGCGATGCAGATGTGTGTGCTACGGGATAGATCTCTCACCCTGCAGCTATTGAAACGGGCGGAAAGTAGGTGATTCGTTCACCCTATTCATTCTTGCGGAGGTTGAGGTGGTGATATAGTAAGCTAATGAAATGTAGAGGCCGGCTACAAGGCTTTGTTCTTATCAGTGGATGTTCCTGTCCTGGGTAAGCGACTCAACGAGTATCGAAACGATTACCTCCTACCGGAGGATATGGAATGGCCCAATATTTTGAGCAACGGCAGTGATACCTCCAATCGCACGGAGTATGGTGAGTTAAGGGACAAAGCGTTAATTCGTAGCTGGTATCTAATGAAAATAGACCCGAGCTTGGATTGGGAATCTACCATACCATGGCTGAAGAAGCATACATCGATGCAGATTTGGCTGAAAGGAGGTGAGCGCTGCACGTGGCTTTGATCTGGGTATGAATTGACAATAGAACCAATAGTTTGTACGCCCGAGGACGTTGATCTTGCTATCCATTACGGCGTGGACGGAATAGTCATCTCAAACCACGGCGGTCGACAGTTAGATGGACTTCCATCTACCATCGACGCTCTTAGAGAGTGTGCCCCAATGGCACGAGGCCGCATTCCTCTTGCAATCGATGGAGGTATTCGCCGGGGTTCAGATATTTTCAAGGCGCTGGCTCTGGGAGCCAGCTATTGTTTTATGGGCAGAATACCAATTTGGGGCCTTGCTGTAGGTGTCCCAAATTTATTTCTATTTTCCACTATGGGTTTATGCTGAAAGTTTGTAGTATGGTGGCCAGGAAGGTGTTGAGCTAGCGATTCGCATTCTGCGGCAGGAGCTGCAGATTACTATGGCACTTGCTGGGTAAGATACCGATTCCTATCATGAGAGAAAATTTTAACGTGCTAATCCTGGAGTAGATGTCGCTCAATTGCAGAAATCAAATCACATTACTTATCTGTCTTGAGACAGGATGGACGCCTTGCAAAGTTATAGAGGGGAGGAATCTAGTTGTATATAGAAATTAGCCTTTGATAAATTTACTCTTGATTGGTATGATGCTTTTGGCACCAGTAATGAAATTACAATTTTTTTTTATAAAAAAGGGAAGAAGCCAAAATGTCACTGTTTACGGGGGAACAAAAGCAAAAAAAAAAAAAAAATCTCGCTTTGCTAGTTCTCTGAGAGGCGAAATTAAACGTGAATGAAAGCCAATGTGAAACTTACTGGTCTGTTCTGATAAGCCAGGATCTGGCTCGGAAAGGCCTTCCTTTCTCGATTCCCCTCCAAAACACCGCGGAGGTTTGCCACCTTCGAGTCCAAAGAACTCATTAACAGACGGACATGTGCTGCGCAGGGACCTGTTGACAGCTTTCACAACAGATTATTGGGAATCGAGACGGCGTTGTGGGTTAATTTATCCTTGAAATGGACGGCAAAGCCATCTTCAATGCTGCATCCTCACCTAGGACGCCGCGCAGCGTACGGCTAACCTTTATCGATGACAGCGAGGAGATTCGAAGTCTGACAGCAGAAAATGCGGCAAAACATAGACAGTCAATATTCACAGGTAAGATTGAATATTCAAGGTCGGTGCGCTGGAACTATGTGAGGGCTCATCAAATGTACTCGTAGATTGCGAACGGAAGCGAATGAGCGACGACATGATCAATTCTGTACCGCGTGGAGATCCTGGACAGAGCCTGCTTGAGGTAGAGAAATACGCCCTCTATGTTGAATCCACTATGCCGTTTGCCAAGTTTAACGGACCATTTGGAGTTTTTCGATTTCCCGAATATGCGCCTGTCCCGGAGCTAGAGCTAGAGACATCCTGCACGCCAATAGAGGTTGGGATTCCCACACTAGACGAGTCACTGCATACACTAGAGAGCTGGGTTGAGGATATACCTACGGAGACACTTCAGGAGGCGCAAGAGAATATTGATTTGGGCATGCTTCCGACTCCCATTGACTTATCCGCTATTATGGATTTCGATGAGCTTGACCCTTTCATAGTGATGCCCCAAGAGACAGACCTATGTTTAACTGGCCCGGGAACTCCGCCCTCGTCACTTTCTCTCCCTAGTGAGAACCCAGAAGCGTGGTTACTATTGTCACACTACAAGGAACAGATTGTGCGATTGATCTCACCGTTACGACATGCGGATAGTACGCCCTGGGTGAGCTTGGTGATGCCCTGTGCTATGAGCACGTTAGCTGAGCTCACGATGGGAGGATCCCCAAGTGATGCGAGACTGGCTTTATTGAACGCTCTCCTAGCGACTAGTGCTTTTCACATCAAAGCTTCGTTATCATTGAAACCCAAATGCTGGGGAATCTCTGGGGATGCTGACATGTACGTTCAGCGAGCTCAGCAGTATTTAAAACAATCTATGCAAACACATGTCATAGGCGATGGGAAACAGGGCAAATATAAGGAGATTTTGATGGCGACGTTGAGTTTGTCTAATGCCTTTGTATAACTCCTTGCAACCTCCATCAAATGTGGGTTAGTTGCAGGATATTAACTAACCAAATCCTCTTTTCTTCGTATAGATGATGAAGGGAGATCCGGACGCGCGTTTGACGTACCTTATTGTTGCTGAACGATTCATCCGGGCGAACGGCTTCAAGCAGACTACTATATCTTGCAAAAGACGCGCTCTGCACCATTGTTACGCATACATGCGAATTATGGCAGAAACCACGACATTTCTCGATGTCACACACACAGCGTCACGCGATGACACTGCAACTGAGGACACAAACAACCAGAGTCTCGGATTTCGATTATCACCTTGGATCTCGGTGACTGATGACACGATGGCAATGGCAAAAGATCCTCAAATGGCGCAACGAGACCTGCACCTCGCTCTCCCCGGTCATTGGGAGTCCACTTTATTCCCGCAACTATATGGCGTCACAGAGACGTTTCTCATGCTTTTATCCCAGGTGATCCGACTTGCGAACGAACGAGATCTCTCTCTTGGTTCGATTCCTGGGGGCGGAGACCAAATGCTCGGTCTCGAGGAATACATAGTGCGAGCGAAGGCACTAGAGAAACGGATTCGTATGATCATGTCTCCCCCATCACACCAGCAACAGGAACAGCAGCATTTACCTACAACACGTGCAACAGGATGTGGAGATGCCGCGACAATCCAGGCGATGTACACAGCCTTGCTTATCTTTTTCTATCGAAGAGTCTATGACCTAGATCCGCGTCTGCTTCAGGGGGAGGTCGAAAGAGTACAGAACTATCTCACAAAGATCCGCCGAGATGATGCGTCTCGGGGCGACGGTGGGATGGTGGTGCTTACCTGGCCGGCATTCATTGCCGCATGTGAGGCCTTGCAACCCGAGTCCCAACTTTTCTTCTCTCTTTGGTTTGACTTTACCTTTAAATCAACAGGTCTGGTGTCTGTTTCCCTCGCACGGAGGGTTTCAGAGACCATTTGGACCCGTAGGCGAAATACGCATGATTTTGGGGGAGGAGACTGTAGCTGGCCGGACTTGTTAAGGGCGAAACAGTTTAAATTTGTGTGTATCTAAGGTAGTGTATGTCCATGATTAATAATGGATAATATAAGAAGCCACTTATTCTTGATGAATGATTGAAGAAGATGCCCAGAGAAACCTAATGGAAGTAAATTCTCTCCCACTCCAATCACCTGACCTACCAAGTAATATTCTTCTCCCTCAATCTATTCCTCAACGTCACTAATTCACTGCTTCATCCTATACTTCTCAAGTCTTGCCCCCGTTGCGTCGCCGTCGGTCGTTTTTGGACTTTGTACTCTTAGTGTCAACGCGATAGAGTTTCGTTTAAGGAAGATGCATGGTCTAAAGGACCTCTTCGCCTTGGAAAGATGGAAATGAGCCACACTATGTATGGAAGCTAATCTTTCCCCAGGTATGTTACTGGGTAACTTCTCTGATCAATGTGTCTCTGCAGCCTTCCACGCCTAAAATTTTCAACTTCCTCCTCCTCTTCAACCACGCCGTCAATCTCTAAGATACACAAGGTTATCAGCTCAGTCACACTGTTTCCCATGGAGGCGGACTTGCAGGCTCATATTTTCCACCTGACAAAGAAATCGAAATCATACCGCGAGCTTGAAATTCCTGAAAATTAAGGGTTGGCATGAATAGTAACTAAAGTGGATTTTAGCTAGAATATTGAGTAGAAATGAGCTTTTATACCTTTGATCCAGTTCAACTGCCTTCCGACTAAGTGTGCCATATTACTTAGGATTTGGTAGTCTCTCATGAAGGTGGAAAGCACCTAGCAACAATTGAAAACCAACCTGAACAGCTATTAATAATTTGAGTTGAAAGTAGTGATCAGTGAGTAAAGGTTTAGCACTTAATAGGCGCCTTTCAAGTATATTTATAGTACTAATTTTTATATTTCTACATAGACCTTCTTCCGACTGCTGTGGAGGATCAGGAAGAGAGTGAGACAGAAAAGGGGGCGATTTATGAAGATAATAATGAAGACAATTCAGATCTAAGTGTCTAATCTGATTCAGAACATGGTTTTGCTACACCCTTTCAAGCAAATTAGTGACACCACCATTAATCTGATTACTACATTGTGTGGTTGCCCTGGCACACCACTCGTAGCTTCTCTAGTTCTAGGGTCAATTAATGGAATTACATGCTTGCCATTATAGCTGCAACTGGGCTTGGCCTTGTGACCCATTGTTGAAGAGTGGCCATAAAGGCTTACCGTATTCAAACATTGTCTGAGACAAAGCAGGGATCTATAGTTTCGATCGAGATGCCATGTGATGCTCAAGGTACTGCATTTGAATCCTTCCAAATTTTCTTCTATTGTACTAAATCAAGCATAGATTTTATTTCTTATACCCCCACAGGTAAAAAAAACCTCGACCGGATCTGCCTCTCACGACGTAATTTGTTTGATCTAGGTAGCCAGAGAGTGAATTGGATATAAGGCCTTGGCCGAATCGCCCCTGGCATAATGGGTCTTATGTCGGCCTGAATTGGGTATTATGAACTCCAAATCGTATTAAATCCTGTCATTTTGGGTTAGAGTTGCCTTGCTTTCTCTCTACTCCACTTTTAGATTATCACCCCCCTAGTTACCTGTTATTTTATCATTATTTTCATTTGCATAGTATTTCCTTTATCCATCAATTACAGACCGACGACCAAACGTGAACTATTACCACCAACTGTGGAACATCTGGAGGTTGGCCTGCTGATACTAAACGATCTCCAAGCAAGCTGGAGGAGGGCTGAGCGACTCCACATTCCACATACTAGAGTCAAGCTGGACAGCCCCCCGAGAGAACTGGAGCTGGAACTTCCAGCCTTCCAACACGCCCAAGCCAAATTCCCTTCCATGGTAAGCAATTTTCCTGGGCAACTCCACACTTTCAAGCACATGGCTATGGGCACCTCCACCCCTGGACATTCATTTCGAGCACTGTGCGGTGGGGAAGTCAGTTCAGAGAGATATATTGAACAAATCAGCAGTGCGTTTTGGTGAAGTCTAGTCCTCACCCTAGCCCCCAAATCTAAAGAGATAGGCCGGGATAGCTGACGTTGATCTCTGATAAGAGGGCTCTTCAATACAAGACGCTAGACCAGTGCAGTTTAGGTGCTATGCGTGGCGAGATAGCCGCAGATAAGGGGGGAGGAATAATATAATAGACCGGCTGGGTTTTGGAGAAGGGGTTGGAGATTATCCTTCTTGTTTGAGGATGCCGCGCCTGATAGTCACCAATGTGAGGTGCATGATTGGACACGATAGGCACCGGGCGTGAAAGAACCCAATCCTGTCAAACAAAGAGAAGGGAGCTTGGACTTTGTCGGAAGCCTAGAATTAAGGCAGTGGAGCTGTTGATTGTGTACTATCAGTTGGGTAAGTGAGTATAAATTGCCCACGGTGTGAGAGACTTGTCATCCTGCGTGTTGGTGGAAATTTTCCAATTTGTTTCCCGTGTTAAGGTTGATCAAACTTACTGCTCATATATATTATTGCGATCCTTCTTGTCAGTCCACTTCATCAACCCTTCCTCCGTAAGACCGCGGCGATGCTAGACACGAAAGAGTCCAAGGAAATAGCCCCCCCGCCATCGGATGGTGTGAGTGAGCCCGTGGAAGCGGGCACTGTCGATGATCTGGACGAAGTTTTCAACGACAAAGAGGGCGGTGTCAAGTTTCGCACCGTAGCATGGCCCCATGCGACCGCAATATTCCTAAAATTCATCTTTGCGACCGGCGTACTCTCGATTCCAGCGTCCATGTACCAATTAGGCGCCGTTGGTGGCTCTCTGAGCGTGGTTGCGTGGACCGGATGGAATCAATACACAGCGGTAATCCTGAGCGATTTCCGTGAGCGTCATGGAAAGTGCCATTCCATAGCGGACATGGCCGGCGTTATCGCTGGTCCAATTGGACGCGAATTGATGGGGATATTCTTCGTCATTGCCAATGTTATTTGTGCCGGTTCCACCGTTATTGCAGTCTCGACGGCAATAAATGCACTGTCTATGCATGCAGCCTGCACCGTGTGGTGGGGGTTCATTGGCTTTATATTCATTGCTCTAACAGCCTCTGTGCGCAAATTGGAGAAGATTGGCTGGCTGACTTGGGCGGGTTTTATATCGGTGTTTGTGGCCGTGTTTATTGTCGTCGTGGGTGTAACTCAGGCAGACCGACCAGCTGCTGCTCCTCAGACCGGCGACTTCGAACTGGGTTTCTATGCGTTCCCCAATCCTCCGCCAACATTTGAGATAGGGATGATTGCTACGTGTAATATCTACGTCTCCAGCGCGGCCACGGGAGCGTTCATTCCCGTGATCGCGGAGATGAAAAACCCGAAAGACTTCAAGAAGGCGGCCCATGTGACTATGACGCTCATTAATATCTTTTACCTCACTTTCGGCCTGGTGGTGTATGCGTATTGCGGGAAATGGGTAGCAAGCCCTTCTTTAGGGGTAAGTTTGATCGAAGCACATCGTGTTTCTGGGAGTACCGTTCCACTGACAATACGGGCAAGAGTGCGGGCCAAACGATAAAAATGGTCGCTTATGGTATCGCCCTGATCGGTCTTGTTATCAGTGGATGTCTATATACTCATGTTCGTAATTTCTTTGTCCCCCTTCACTCATGCATGCGCAGTGCAGCTGCTGACCGATTCAGATCGCCGCCAAGTACCTATTTGTGCGCATCCTGCGTGGTACTCCACACCTACAGAGCAACACACTTGTTCATTGGGGCACCTGGCTAGGCTGTACCTTTGGTCTCTGTGCCCTTGGGTTTATCATAGCGGAAGCCGTGCCTATCTTCAACTACCTGCTGGCGATCCTGGGATCACTGATATATGGGCCACTTAATATTATCTTCCCTGCGTTTCTGTGGCTTTTCGACCATCGACACCATTTCAAGACGGGTCTGATGAACCAAGGAAAGTACACCTTTCATCTCATGTTTTTCTTCATCGGGTGTTTTATCACTGTGGGCGGTACATATGCCGTTTGTCTGCAGATTCGTCAGGCGTATGCCGATGGTGTTATCGGTATGTTGGAGGCCCCCTTCATACTCTCTAGAAACAACACTAATTTCTTTACTCGTGGGATTCAATAGGATCGGCATTCTCATGCGCAGATAACTCTAATTCGTCATAAATACGGCGATAAATTGATGATTTGGAGAGGAGAAGCAGGACGAAGATGGTCAAGGTCGGAATATACTCATGTTATGATTGGTAGTTTTAGCTGGCACCCTTACTAGTATGATATCCCTCAACGGATCAAATTTAATTTATACAAGTTGTGCAAATGGAACCATAAATGTAAACCCTAAGACTTCTGTTTTGTGCATTAACACCCTGTCCGGCATGTTAGACCCCTGTAGTTAACGTGATGTAATTCCTGTCTGTCTAGCTAGTCTGAGCAGATGCTAGAAGTGATAAGCAGCTATTAGTCCAATCAGATTCCCGTTATTCAACAAAGTATCTTAAAGAATAAGCGTTACGCCCAACCTATCATGGGAAACTACCAACGTCGGTCTGATCTTCCACGGGCTACAAATGCCATCATGCCCAATATGGAGATTGGAGCAACATCGATACCTAATCCCCTGATCAACGTGCCCTGAAGCAGACCGTATCTAACGAAAACTGGGAGACATTTACATACCGGCAAAGGGATTATGCCCTTGTACGGCCATGGCATAGATTCTTTCTTTGTCCCTATCATCTCCAACACCCCTCACGATGATAAGGCTATATATAACAGTTGCTTCTAGTCTACCACCACAGTCTAGAGCGTATTCTCCAATACCGGATTGATCATAGCTCGATATAGATAGTGAATTCTCGGAATTTATGGCGATGATGTGAAGCAGAAAGGAGATGAACAACTATCTACCTACTCAAACTGAAGTCTTTTTATTGTTAGATTCTCCATATTCCAAAATATATCTATTCCGTCTAACTATATCGTACTAACTACACTAAAAACGTAATCACGCCTCCTATTCACGTCAACATCAGCATGCCCCTCTCACGTAACACTGCCTTTCCCATGAAGAGAGATGTGGAGATAACCTCTACTGACGACCCTCTAGTTATCATCACCTGTCTAGGTCTGGTGTTGTTCATCCAGCCCATCATCGTCTACATTCTAGACCGGAAGAATCTCCGTCGATTCCCAACCCCGAGCTATGCTGGTATATCCTCCCTCTGGCGTATGATACATAGTCGTCGACAACGACACTTCCTAGCCATCAATGAAGCTCACAATAGACTGGGCACACACGTCCGGATTGCCCCAAATCATATATCAATTGCCGCTCCCGAAGCAATGAATGACATCTACGGCCACGGAGCCAACCTTGAAAAAGAAGCATTTTACGACAGTGGTGCTGGTCCCTACCGCGACATGATCAACACGCGATCCCGAGAAGAACACCAAGCAAAGCGCAAATTACTTGCACATGCCTTTGCCCAAAAGACACTGACGGAGCTTGATCCTATCGTCATGACCATCATTCGGACCCTCATCACCCAAATCGACACCTTCACCACCACCACCACCACCATCCCACCCAAACCAGTCAACATGCGCCGCTACCTCAATTACTTCACAATCGACTTCCTGACCGGCATTCTCTTCGGCGAGCCCCTCCACTGTCTCGAACAGGGAAACGATATTGTCACTGCCGAAACCCCCGACGGAAAGCTATACAAGGTGCCCTACATCGCCACCGAACACGCTACCGCCTGGATGAGCATCACCCTTGGCATGGAGCCAAGTCTCCTCCCTCTCACTCGGAAACTACTCACCTGGCACTCTTCCCACCAAGCCGGTATTGACTGGGTCAATATCGTCCGTCACACAGTCAACCAACGACTCAAGGTGTGTGACTCCGACTTCAACGTCAAACCAGACCTCTTTTCCCGCTTTCTACGGAGTCCCCAGGGTGAACCGCTCCAGGTACCCCGGGGCGAAATCGAAGCCGAATGCAGCGTTATGATGATCGCAGGCACTGATACCACTGCGGCCTCTTTGACCTATGCACTGTATCTCATTTGCAGACATCCGCGTGTCTTGGCTAAACTGCAGAAAGAACTCGATGAAGCCTTGCCGCGTCGAATTGACAGTGATTATGATGATGGTGATCTTGACATCCCAGCATATACAGATATGGCTGGATTACCTTATTTACGGGCTTGCATTGAGGAGTCACTCCGTCTACGTCCGTCTAGCACGCTTGGTTTGCCGAGGGTGGTGCCCCAGGGTGGTCGGGTGATTGCGGGCCAGTTTATCGAAGAGGGTGTAACGGTGTCAGTATGTTTTCCTCCTCTTCTTTCTTTTTTCTAGTAGAATCGGGGCCAGGTGATTGCTAAGTTGTATGTCCTAGGTCCCTACCTACACCCTTCTCAAAAACCCCGATGTCTTCCCCGACCCATACACCTTTAACCCGGATCGTTGGCTCACTGGTGACAAGATAGAGATGCAGAAGTCTCATTTCCCTTTTAGTTATGGGCCGCGTGCTTGCATTGGTCGCAATATCTCGTACTTGGAGCAGTTGCTAGTGACAGCGACGCTAGTACGTCGGTATGAGTTTGTATTTCAGGATGAACGGGAGGAGTTGCCCATGTTTGAGCGGTCGAATTGTAACCCGGGAGAGTTGTGGATGTATGTTCGACGAAGGTAGGGAGTATATATATAGAGAGAGGCATCGTATAAGATTGATAGAGATATACATACAATAGGGGTATAGATGGAAGTGGGAGACCACCTAGAGAGTGATAGAAGGGGGAGGCTTAAGAATAAATTATTATCGTGTGGATATATATGGCGTTTCTGGCCTCATACCTTTTCTACCTATCTCGATGCGCCTTTAACTTAACGCCAGCAGATAAATGCAACAGATATCTATGTATATGCAGAGATATGTATGTATGTACACATGCACGTACCTACACCAGTTGGCCCATCTCAAACAATGCCGCAGCCTTAAGAATAGTCTCCTCATCCCACCGTTTCGCTACCAACTGCATACCAACCGGTAATCTCTTAACCTCATCGGGCGCCTGATAACCCGCAAACCCACAGGGCACATTCATCGCCGGATGACCCGTCACATTAAACGCACAAGTGTTATACGACAAACCCACAGCCACCTTTGCTCTTTCCATGATATCACTGGGCGATCCATCCTCCTTCTTCAATTGCGGGAACGGGAACGCCGTCGTCGGCACTGTTGGCGTCACCAGGACATCCACCTCTGCCAGGGCACGGTCATACGCAGCTCGAAGCTCAAAGACTTTGCGGTGACCCTTGAACTCGACTCCCGTACCGATCTTCTCCTTGAAATACAGAGTGCCAAAGACCAGATTCATGATGGTTGGGTTGATGGCCGTGAGCTGGTCGAACATGCGCTGGTCCGGTGGCCATTGGAGATTCACATGGTCGGGTTGGTACGTTAGATAACCCGGGGGTTGGGATGCGATGGCCCAATCGCTCATGGTGTTCCGGGTCGCTGCGGTCCAGATGACGGGGCCTTGGTGATGCATTGGGATGGAGATCTCGATGACTTCGGCGCCGGCAGCCGTGAAGGCTTGTTTGGCGGTGTTCCAAACAATGTCGCGGACGTCGTTGGAGAGACCGGGGATGTCGAAGGATTCGCGAAGGAGGCCGATTCGCATGCGTGCGGCTGATGATGAAGCTGTGGCTGTGGCTGTGGTTGAGGATTTGCTTGATTGAACTTCCTCAATAAATTCCCGGAGGAGACGGGGGTAATCTTTCACTTGGTTGAGAAGGGGGGATTCGGGTGTCATCCGGGCGTCAATCCCATCATATCCGGCCATCACTTGAAGGAGGAGTGCTATATCCTCGAGTTTAGTAGCCATGGGACCGAGATGGTCGATCATGGGTGAGATTGAGAGAGTGCCTGTGTAAGGAACGAGGCCGTGTGTAGGTTTTAAACCGTAAATCCCATTATAAGCCGCAGGGAGACGAACTGAACCGCCCTGATCGCCTCCCACGGCTAACTCGACTGTTTGACCTGCTTGACTCCAGCATTCCGACGGTGCCAGACTACTGTTTTGTTCAGACTTCGCCTTTTGGCCCATCAAGGCGCCGCATCCACTGCTACTTCCGCCAGCTGTGAAGCCCTTCGCCCAGGGATTGTGCACGGGCCCGGAGAAAGAGGTGAAGGAGACGGGGGCAGCAGAGTAGGATTCGCAAACCGCAGTTCCCTTAAGAGTAGCACCGGCGTTGAGGAGGCGCGAGACAACCGTGGCGTCGATGTTGGAGGTTGGATAAACGTTGCTATCTTGACGGGAGTGAAGCCAGGCAGGGAGACCGAGGGTGGTGGGGAGGCCACCGACAGAGACGTTATCTTTCACGACGACGGTGCGGCCACGCAGGAGTGTACTTGTCGCATTACTGGCTGTTAGATCACAGGCATGACTCCAGGCGTTTAGGGGATTCTCCTCGACGGAAAGTTTGCGAAATGTGCGTGGTGTGGTGGTTGGGACGGGGACGAGATCTGGATGTGTGTAGTCGGGAGCGTCTTCCATGGCTTTATGGAGAGCTTCAGCAGACTGTAAAAGGAGGAGATAGGCATCTTCATCGGCACCAGGGCGGAGCTGGATGTTGAATCGTGCAGCGAGGGCACGGAGGTCCTTGATGGAGAGATTGGATCTGTTTTGGTTGCGGAGGGAGTTGCTTTGTTAGACTTGGTTGAAAAAAATAGAAGACGGGGGTGGATTGGCCTACTGAAAATCGGTGGCAAGAGCTAAAGTGGACATGATGGAGAGAGCAAAGTTCTAGGGATTGTTGTAAGGGGGAAAATCGAGTGGGACATTGTGTAGATGGCATTTTATGGGAGTTGAAAACACGTAAAGTTGGGGTTTGAGATTTGGAGTCACGATGCTTGAGTTTAGATTCGATAAGACAGACAAAAGCTCTCTATCAGTGGGGTCGACAGAGTTTAGCTCCAGAAAGCGTCGGGAAACGACCTAAAGAGGGGCAGATAAGAGGCTGTTGGAGTAGCCTCTCCAATGCCCGATTGGGAAGTGTCTTATCCAGTTTATCATTCTATACAGACTATGATATCGGTCGGAGTAGATGGAGTAGAAGAAACTCTAAGACGCCACAGCTAATCTCTTCCTCTCTCTTTCTGTATCTCTCTCTCTCTAGCATCTTGTATCAGCCAACACCATGACCAACACCGATTTCCACAACAAGACTATCCTCATCACTGGCGCTGGCAGTGGAATCGGGTGAGTATCTCAGCTTAACCGTCACAATTTTGTCTGGATTCGATCGTTAATACCCTCTAGTAAAGCAACAGCCCATAAATTACACACCCTTGGCGCCACACTCATCCTTTGCGATATCAACCAGACCTTTCTCGACCAACTCCAACAAGAATTATCCTCCTCTTCCTCCCCCTCCTCCTCACACCAATACATCCAACTTGACGTCTCATCCAGCACCGCCTGCAACGATGCTATCGAATATCTCACCTCCTCATCCTCCTCTGCATCTCCAATTCACACCGTCTCCGGCCTGTTCAACTGCGCCGGCATAAACCCAACCTACACCCCCATCACGACCACCACAGACACGTACCTCGACCGTCTTATCAACGTCAACCTCCGCGGGCCCTATTATATGACGCGTGCTTGCATGCAAAAGGACCTCCTTCGTCGCGGATCCGCCATCGTCAACGTCTCCAGCACCTGCGGACTACGCGGATATGCCGGATATAGCGTCTACTGCGCAACTAAGTTCGGCATCATCGGGCTGACCAAGTCCTTAGCGCTCGAGTTGGGCCCCCAGGGGATTCGCGTGAATGCAGTCGCGCCAGGCCCCATTGATACACCCACCATGGCTGGGAATGTGGCTGGTGGTGCGGCGCTGGACGAGTGGACAAGTGAGGTGGGCTTAAAAAGGTTGGGTAGACCGGAAGAGGTTGCGGATGTCGTGACTTATTTGTTTGGAGGGGAGAGTACGTTTGTAAATGGTAGTATTGTTGAGGTGCATGGGGGGTTGAAGTAATTAGATATTTTTTTTTTTTTTTTTTTTTTTTTTTTTTTTTACTTATTCTTTATATTTGTCTACCCTTACT
This sequence comes from Aspergillus sparsus, assembly GCA_027569235.1. NCBI lineage: Eukaryota > Fungi > Ascomycota > Eurotiomycetes > Eurotiales > Aspergillaceae > Aspergillus > Aspergillus sparsus. Next base: position 56,030 of record JAPDES010000009.1, on the reverse strand, counting down.
TACTATACAATGTTAAGCTATTGTATATTCAATGTCAACGTCTCACCCTTCCCTACCTCCTTTACCTCTTTAACACCCTCGACCTCCACCTCGACCTTCGTATCAAAGTCCGCCATGAACTGCACCGGCTCCCCAGGCATCCAAGAAACCTTGACCACGCCCCCTCCCACCGCAAACGTCCCATCCATCTCAGGCCAAAAAACCCGCAGAGGCTGGAACCGAATGACCTCAAAGCCAGGCTGTCCTGGCGTGATTCCCACAACATTTGCGACAAAGTCATGGATCGGCACCGCACTCCATCCATGACAGTCACTCCGAGGCATAGCCGCCGACTCTGCCCATGTTGTAAGGTTCAAGCGCATCATATCCGTCCAAGGCGCCAACAAACTTGGCCGCAACGTCTCATAGAGACCCGTAGCACGCGCGGCAGCCAATACGTAAAATGACATGGCGTAGGAACAGCGCACGAACGACGGATCTGTAAGAGCCATACGGAGAGATTCCCTCGCAGCATCGCCCTGCAAGGCACCACTGAGAACGGCAAAGACGTGTGTGTGTTGACTACGTTCGTGGGGGGGACTATCGGGTCCATCGAGGAGTAGGGTTCCGTTGCGAAGACAGTGTGTACGGACAGCCTGGTTGAGCTGTTCGGCGCGATGACGGTATTCCGATGCGGTGTCGTATCGTCCGATGTATGTGCAGAGCTCAGCTGCTTGGTTCAGGACGTAGGCGTAGAGGAGGGAACTGTAGGTGATTTGGCCGGTGCGGTGGTACGCTGGGGGTCTGGCCAGACTGCGAAAGTCGCCGCCTGGTTCTGGGACTGCCCATTCGCGGGTCCAGTCGACGAATGGCCATACGTCCCAGGCGAATTGCCCAACTAAGCCATTGGGCGCGATGCGTTGGGCGAAGTGGTCGAGGATACCGTCGATGGTGCCTATATAGCGTCGGACGAGACGGGGGTCGCCGCGATAATACATGTGGTCGTGGACCATGAGGATCCAGTAGAGAGAGAAGAAGGGAATCTTGACGCCTGCGAAGGGCGATGGGAAATGCGTCTCGAGGAGACCATCGGCGCCACGACTGGCGTAGAATTCCTGGATGCATTTTTCGGCGAGTCGGGCGTCGTTGGAGAGTTGGTAGGTGAAAAGGATTTGTAGACGGCTGTCCATGGCGAATTGGTTCTGTTCGTAGTAAGGGCAGTCTTCGTAGGTTTCGTGCATGCAGTTCCGAAGTGTGCGGCAGCTGATGTCCCATTGTTGGGCGGTTGAGGGAGAAGGGAAGGAGGTGAATTGTGTGAGGACGTCGAGGGGATAGTGTGTTTCGCGGTGGTCGAATTGCAGGACCTCGAGGGGCATCGCGGCTGTTTCGATTTGCAATTCCACGTAGCGGAAGGTGCGGAACCAGAAAGGTTCATAGGTGACTTCCTGGTCAGCAAGGAGGTTCGCATCAATGGTGTAGAAGTCGTCCATGCCTAAGAGAACTCCCGATGTGTCGGTGCGATCTCCCTTGTTGCGGGCGAAAGGATTAGGGTTCTTGGGGTCAGGGGGTCTCTCAAAACACTCGGCACAGCGGATTTTGATATGGGTCGATGCACCCCCACGCATTCGTAGCTGGAGAAATCCTGTTGTTAGAGCGTTGGCATCGACGACAACAGTTATGGTGCTCTGAGAGGGAATTTGAACTGGCTGGTGGTTGGTGAGGAGTTGCTGCCAGGCGTCTTGATCCTTCTCTGAATTTGCTTTCACCACAGCTGTGAAGGTGGCAGGAATTTCCTCCATGGAAGGAATTGTGCGCTCTACGAGTCGCCAGGGTTCGAGGACCGGCAACATGGGTTTCTTCATGGACGATGGGATGGCGCTCTCCCAGTGGGTGTCATCATAGGCCTCTGTCAACCAGCCCCGGTCTTCCTGTCCCCCATCAGCCTTTTCGTTCACGAGTAGCAGTGGCGGACCCAGCGACGGGTTCGATTGTTCGATAGAGAGAATTTGTGTGGCATTGTCAGTCTTGCAGCGCCATCGGGTATCGGTCGAAATGTCCTGAATTGGATGGAGTTAGTCTCTATGTTCTGTCAAGATTGATACTCTCTTTACTTACTAGATCGTCCGTGTGTAGGATTAAGCCCGGAATAGGAGCGCGCACCATGGACAAGTTGCCAGAATGCTGCAAGGAATATCGCAAGACTCGGACAGCCACAACATTGCGTCCAACATGGCACCAGGGGGCGATGTCGACAGTCTCATAGTTCCACTCTCCCAGATGGCTCTTCGCCGGACCAAAGCTGGCGCTACACCCGTTGACAAAGAGTCGATATCGCGTATCTGCCGAGATCCTCACCAAACATTGCGAGGGCACAGTCTCTAGGGTGAAAGTGCGTCGGAACTGTACCAGACGAGCGACACGGCTGGTGTCATCCCAATTGGGAGTCCAGATCCAGGGCACTTTCTCACTCCAATGACCGGTCATTTTTGAGGTGAATGAATGCGTATCAATAATAACGAGGCGGTTCTGGTTGCATCCCTTGCTTTGCCCGAGTGTATTTATTCCAACGTTTCTTTCTCGTCGTCTTCGGATATCCCCCGAAGAAGGTTTTGATGACGAATCGTCGGCTCCACCACGACCGCCGCTAAAAGGCTTCATTCTTGTGCTGATTCGTGTGAGGCCAGTGGATCTCAGGCATTTTAAGGTTTCTTGTAGACTTTCGGGCGTCTTTATCCCGAATCTGACTCGGAAAAGCCGACTCCAGGCTTTCATGTTTTGCCACGAGAATACTCTCCACGGGGAAGCTGGGGATGGTCTCTGGGATAGAGTTCCCTACAAGCCTCTCTCTCTCTCTTTTTCCCCTCTCATATAATTATCGAGCCTGCACAGTCCGGGGAACTCTTCCCCTTCCCCAGACTCTCCCCAGTCTTCCACTCTCGCCATGTCAGACCCCACTCCTATGGACGAAAAGACTGAGATCGAGCACGTCGACCGTGTCTTGCAGGCTCAGACAGCTATCCAAGAAGAGCAAAATGCCTCCGTCTGGGCTGTTCTCAAAGCGAATCCCAAAGTCATTGCCCTATGTCTCTTTGCCAATGTTGGTCCGTTGATGTATGGCTTTGACAATTTGGCCACATCATTGTGCCTGTCTATGCCAGCCTTTGAGTATGTTCTTCTCTCATATTCTCCAATGCTGGCCTATCATTAGTGGATTGCATGATCTATATCTCTCTATAACTCTTTCTAACTCTACACCTCCTCCCCTTAGACTCCAATTCGGCCAAATGGTCAATGGCACTCCCGTCATTGCTGCCTGGTGGCAGTCCGTGTGGAATGCCGTGGCCCAGATCGGTACCATGTTAGGTGCCATGATGATTGGCTTCATCGCCGATCGCTTTGGGCGACGCGTCTGCTTTGCCATCTCCGGTGTCTTCTCCGCTGTTGGTATCGCAGTCCTCTATATTTCGACCACCCCCGAGGTCTTCCTTGCCGGGAAGCTCATTAATGCCCTGTCTCTCGGGCAGGCTATTGCTGTCGGGCAAACCTATGTGTCTGAAGTGACTCCCTTAGCCATGCGCAGCATTGCCCTCTCAGGATTTACTTTTAGCATGGTTAGTTGGCTCCTCCTACTTTGCTTCTGGATCCCACTGACGCGTTTTTTGTTTGGAATAGAATCTAGGCTACATGATGTCGGCCTCTATTGCATTCAAACGGCTGACCATCATGAATGCGTCCGCATACAGGGTAACCCCAGTTCTGTCCATATACATTAAATGCCTACTAACCACGAAATAGGTCCTCTTTGCCGCCGGTTGGGTCTGGCCTGCCCTCCTCGTCACTGTCTGCTGGCTCATCCCCGAATCACCCTACCATCTTATCCGTAAGGGCCAAACCGACAAGGCTCGCAAAGCTCTTACCCAGATCCATCCCAGCGACACCCCCAACATCAATGCCAAACTTGCAGCCATCGAAGATCTTGTTGAGGGTGAACGCCAACTTGCCCATGAAGCCCAGACCGCATCTTTCCGCGAACTCTTCAGCTCAACTAACTGGCGTCGCACTCGGATTGTGCTCTATTGCAATGGACTCTCGCAGATGATCGGTGCCACTTTCCTCGGTAACGCCCCTTATTTCCTCGTCTCAGCCGGTCTCGCATCCTCGTCGGTTGGCATGATCGTAGAGATCGGAATCGCCTTCGCTATTGCTAGTAGTATCATTACTTGGTTCCTATTGCCTCGGTGTGGGAATCGCACGCTCATGCTTTGGGGTACGGCCGGAGCGGCCATGTTCTTTGTCGTCGTGGGTGTATCAGGGTGTTTTTACACCACAGCTGCAAAATGGTACTTATCTTCTTCTCTTCTTCCTCTCCTCCCCCTAGAGGGAAAAAAAGAATGTCATTTACTGATGTATTCATGATAGGACTACTGGCCTCGGCCTCCAACTCCTCTGGTGGAGTATCGGTCCCTGCATCGGTCCCGCCATGAGTATTGCCGGACAAGTGTCACAGGCACGACTGCGCGCCAAATCCCAGTCGCTTGGCTTCGGCTTCAATTACTTCTTCTCGGCCGTGTGGAATGTCTGCGTGCCGTACATGTTTAATCAGGATGAGGGCAATCTCGGCGGCAAAATGGGATTCATTTATCTCTTTACGGCTGTCGTGTCTTGGTTGATCATCTTCTTTGATGTGCCTGAGACGAAGGGCCGTTCGTACGTTGATCTGGATGATATGTTTCATTTGAATGTGCCAACGAGACAGTTTAAGACGTGGGTGCGTGCTGAAGGGGAAATGGATAACTAATAATGGATGGAGTGGATTGTTTTTGTTAGTCGAAGGAACGGGGGCAGGGGATGTGGCTGATGGACTCCTTCGGAGGGGTTTTGATACGCATAACCCCATTATTTTATCGGTTGCCCAATCTTGCTTGAATACACTCATTAGGGCCTCACAGTGGTGTTTACCATCTAATTGTCTTGTTCCCATCTCTCGGAGAGAAGGTGGGAGTCGTTGTATATAGGTATTCATTTAACTAGGGTTTGCACCATGTACCCCTAAAGCATCACATTCCAGGTTACAAGACCAAGTCTTCAAATACACTAAATCAAATTATCACAATCCATTTCCTACCTATGCAAGAACCCACACCTCCCATAGATATAACTACCTCACCGGCCTTGCTCCAGACACATCAGGCACACCCTCGCCCTCCACAATCTTCGCCCCAACCACCTCATACACCGGAATCTCAGCCAGCCGCTCAATGACATGATGCAACGTAGGCAACTGCTCCCAATCCAACGCATCAATCTCAAAGCGAGCCTTCTTCGCCTGCCACATGCGCAACGGCTTCGGTTTTGGAACCGCCTCACAAAACGGATCAAAGATAGCATGTTCATCCGCTGCAACACCCTTATTCGCCCTTCCTGTCTTGGGTAAATACTTGTATCCAAGGATCCCTTCATCCGCTTCACCACTAATACTGCCTCCTGCTCCATTCAGCGTCGCCATATCAACCTCCTCTAATCCCTCGAGGAGGAAATCCCCCCACAGAGCACCCTGCCAGCCCGTACGGATCCGATACGATGTCGCTCGCCGATACACATCAATGGAGGTATACAACTTGGGCATACCCAGTTCCTCTCGACCCGAGACAATCGGATCCGTCAACGACTCAAACAAAATAGGTAAATAAGATCCACGAATAACGTCGCCACTTCCGTCGTCCTTCACGTACTCCACGCCGTGCACGTAAAGTCCGATATGTTTGTATCCAGATCCGCCGAGCCATTCCATTCGGTCGAGGGTAGTCTGCGAGAAGGACGCGTAGGCTACTGTGTCGGGGTTTGTGAAGCGCCATTGGCCCTTTGCGCCCTGGAACGGCGGGAAAAGATTCTGGAGGATCGTCCGTGAGGTTTTGAATTTGATGGACGTTGTTGTGAAGGTTGAGTGTTGGCTGTTTCGGGGCACGCCGAGATGCGTTTGTCGCGGTCCTGGCATGGGTCCGAAGGCGATGGGCATACGCCAGTACGCGTTGGGAATGCGTTTCCAGGTCCACTCGCGAAGACGTTGTGTTGAGTTGTCCCATTCGTCGTGACCGAAGTTGTAGTTGGTGAAGCCGTACACTGGGATCAGTTAGAGAAGGTTTTGTATAGTCATGACATACATATGTATGTTAGCAAGAAAGAGGGGAAAGGGAAGGGGGAAGAGACATACTATCCAGCTTTTCTCCGTCTTCCTGGTCTTGTCCAATTAGTCGAGAGAACTCCTGGATCTTGTTGGCCCGCTCATAACGGATATCCTGGTATAGTTTGAGTCTCTCAGGGATTTCATCAACGGGCGTTCCCTGGGGTAACAAGACAGCAAGACAAGCAGCATCCTCAATCGCGACACCAGCGCCCTGACCCTGATGCGGTAGGAAAGGATGTGCGGCGTCCCCAAGGAGGGCAAGACGACCAGTATGCCACTGAGGAATAACCTCCATATCAAGCAACTTCCATACACGAACGCTCTGCGGATCCGCTTTAGCCAGAAGCTTCAGAATAGTCGCGTCGAACGATGCGAAAATATGTAACATATTAGCGAGCTGGCCGGTCTGTCCCCAGCTATCATCAGCATCTTCAGCTGATTCCTCTTCGGGGTGAATGACCACGAAATTCAACACACTGTTGTTTGAAGTCGGATACATGACGATGCGTCGATCGGTGCCGTACCAGATATTCAACTCGCCCGGTGTTGCGACAAATCGCGCCGTGTCAGGGTCGTCAAGCGCTGCCTGTTTCGAGACGAGGAATCGGAATGCGCTCTTCCCACTGCAAAAGGGCTTCACATTGCCACCGGGGATGGCTTGTCGTGTCACTGAGTGCACACCGTCGGCTCCGATGATGATATCACCGTGTATCTGTGTGTTGTCTTCGAGGGTGATGGTTCCTTGAATGGGATCAACAGCCACGACGCGTGAGGATGTTCTAAGTTCGACCTTTCCAGTTGATGATTCTTTGTTTTTGTTCCCAGTGGGACACTCGGTAGCGACGCTTTTCAACTTATTGTAGAGCTCTACACGGTGTGCGAGATGCCAGGGCTATGATCTATTAGACACCGGCTTTCAATTCACTTTTGTAGGGCCTATGCCCAAACCACCCGGGATTGCGTATTGGGAAGAAACTGAGTATGGTGGAAAGAATACATACATGTTGCCATTTCTTGTTTGCTTCTGTTAGATTCATACTGTGGAGCAATTCGCCTGATGCAGAGTATTCGCTTAGCTGTTGTCAGTCAGCTTATAATTTCCTCAGATAATAAGCGTCGGCCCATAGATAGTTATCGCTATGGGAATATATGATATTGTAAATAGGTAAAAAATGTATAGTCAAACTCACCTGTAACATCGGGTTCGCGCCAAATTCCTCCGCAAAGATCCCCAACCGTCGCAGAATTCCATTGGCATTCGGAGCCAGATGCAAAGCTGCACCAGTTTCCGTCGCCAGTCGAGATTGCTCGAATATCTAATTAGAGAGTCAGTCACTTGTAGCTCACATCAACTTCCTTGATCCCTAGAACTGCACAACTGAGGGGGGAGAACAAAAGATAGACGAAACAAACCTGGATATCATGTCCCTGTTTGCGCAATGCAATAGCAGCAGTTAGTCCGCCGATTCCCCCACCCACGATAAGAACCTTGAGGGGGCACGTCGTCGGCACTGCAGTAGATGCAGACGTGCCGTTTGTATATGTCATTCTGTTTTGATTTGATTGTTGTTCTGATTACTTTGTAGTCAAAATCTAAATTCCGGTGTGGGAGCTCTAGAGAGTGAATGCGCCTTCTGGATAATAAACGCTCTTATAGCGTCTCTGTATGGGAATTCTGTGCCGATTTCCCCGAGCATGGAATATGAGGTTGAAGTCTGGGGAGACCTCGGGTGGAGGGCATCAATGTCGGGACCACCTAATCGGGTAACTGGGTGGAGGAAGAGGAAGATCTTGGACTATGAGGATATTTGGTGTGCTGCTTGGCATCCTGATATTTCAAGGAGATTAAGATTAAGGTTTATCTGATTCTGTTGTAGGGAGAATTGGTCATAGTGGAGGAAATGGTTGATGTTGATGACTCGGGATGCAATAGAACAATCTAGGCAAGATAAACGATTAGTGCCTTATGGAAGAAATTGTATACGACAGCATAGAAAAGCTACAAGCGGTGATATAATTTATTCATTGATACAACAGATAATATAGATTTTCAACGAGGTAACATTTGCAATTTGTATTCTTCTAGCATACATTCATGACACGCAACTCGAAAAGCCGACATACAGGCACCACAGTAAGCTCCCTCAACTATCCTTCACGCTATTACTCTAGGCATTCTCCTGCTCATAAACCCGAATCCAATCATACTCATCTTGTAAATACCGCTGAGCCCGGAGATCGCCAGACCGAGCATGGCCTTCAAATCGCTCAGCCCTAGCGGCTCGTCCGCACAATCTGCCCAGCGCGCCACTGGCCTTATCGCTCCGAACCTCCTGGTAAGTGACGGTGCGGAGGAATTTTCCCGTCCATAGACCACCTGTATATCTCGCAGCCTTTTTCGTAGGCAACACATGGTTGGTGCCGATGCACTGTAGAGGAAAACGCAGTCAGTGGCTGTACTTAAGTATAACCTTGAATCGGGTCATGTTGCCCATGTAGGGGCTCCATGTAGGGGTTGTGCAGTGCATACCTTATCACCATACGAAACACACGTTCTCTCACCCAAGAACAACGCCCCATAAGCAGTCATCTTCTCCAACGCGTCCCGCGGATTCTCTGTAAAGATTTGCACATGTTCGAAGGCGTACTCGTCCGCGAGCGTCCACGCCTCGTCCATCGAATCTACCACAATAACCTCCCCAAACCGATCCCAAGACGTTCCTGCAAGCTCAGCCGTCGAGAGTGTCTTCAGCAGCTCCGCAACAATCCGGATCGTCTCCCGACCTACGCGGTCTGACGTGGTAATCAACACCGCAGGAGAGTCAGGTCCATGCTCCGCCTGTGAGAGGAGATCCGTCGCCACCGTAAAAGGATCGGCTGTATCATCTGTCACGATGAGGATCTCAGTCGGTCCAGCGAAGAGATCAATTCCGATCTCACCAAAGAGTTGGCGCTTGGCTTCGGCTACAAAGGCGTTTCCAGGTCCTGCGATGAAATCAACCTTGGAGACTGTGTCGGTTCCCACGGCCATGGCGGCGATGGCCTGTACGCCACCTAGGAGGAAGATCTCATCCGCGCCGGCGAGATGCATGGCGGCAACAGTGGCGTTGGGAACTTGGCCGGCGATTGGGGGTGTACAACCGATGACCTTTTTCACTCCAGCTACTTTGGCCGTGAGGATCGTCATATGGGCAGAGGCGAGGAGAGGGTATCGTCCACCAGGGATGTACCTTGTAGTTGTTAGCTAACTTCTCTTTTCTTTCCTATCTATTTAGGATAAATGTGTTTATCTATAGGCATGTACATACGCTCCAACAGAGTTAATCGGCAAATTCTTTTGTCCAAGGAACACTCCCTATATTTATTGCAAACAAATCACTCTCCCATTAGCTGAGCAAACCAAACAATTTAATCAAGTGACTATTGAGGAGAAGGTAAACTACCGGCTGAATCTCATATTCGAAATCTTTAATCGAATCGCGTTGTGCCTGGGCAAATAGACGCACATTCCGCTGGACCTCCTTGATGTCATCGATGGTCTGTTGAGGACAAGCAGCAATGGCCGCGTCAATGTCCGCTGGAGACATTTTAAACGCAGTCGGTGACCATTTGTCGAATTTCTCAGAGTATTTCCGCACTGCCGTGTCGCCATTCAAGCGAATATCTTCAATCACACCCCTCACAATGGCGCTGACGTCTGTCTGCGTGTTGGTGGAATCCGCCACGGATTCCCGTCGGGACTTGAGGTAGCGGGGGGACATGATGTCGAGGTGGTTAGATGGGTATCAGTGATGGTGATTGCAATGTACCTTTCTATACCTTCCATATGGCGTTGCTCTTCCCTTTTGTATAACTTACTGCCAGCATCATCATTAAGATTTATTTTTCCTCTTGTAAGATGTGTTGATAGTCGGGCAGTCGATGTCGGCCCCACCGAATCGCCTCACCCGAGGTTCACACACATTGCAGCACGGAATTTGATTGCTTTCCATTGGAGATTCTGGCAACATAAACTTTCTTGCCAGTGCGGGGAAGATCTAGGCCATTTCCCCGCTCGGTCAGAAGTCCGAGAAAGCTATGAAAGTCGCGGTGTTTGGGTCATTCCATCCTCTTTCGGGTTAGAGCTTGACGGCTTGTCTCTGGTTGTTACTTGAAACGAGAGCAGGAAAGCGCAAATAGGAGAATTCAAGAAGAACCAGGTCAATTTGAGCTAACTATCGTCTAATCTCTCCATCTAGGTAAGCTATAAAGCCAGTAAAAAAGATAAAATACAATATCATTTCGATTCCGAAGGCTTCACATCATCCATCCCACCCCCATAGTCCTCACTCAACCTCTTCCCATCAAATTCCAACGGCTTCGCCTCCTGCAAGACGTACAACATCCTCGCCCACTCGGTCTGGCTCGTATTCCTCCACGCATGATTTGTGCCCCTCTGCACTGCAATATCTCCTCTCTTCATCAATCTCGTCTCTCCCGAGTCCAACAGCAATTCCACTTCTCCCTCCAACACCACTCCATAATCTAGACTGATCGTCCGATGCATTGGCGAGATTGCCCCGGGGTTCATATCAACCACGCGAAGCACTGTGCCCCCGGGAATCGTAATTCCGGGCAGATTTCCCAGGTAGTTGGCGTATGTAGTGAGATCCTTGGCCGCTGAAAGTTCGACGGGGGTTTCATCGGTCGCGTACCCGAGAGAGAAACGGGCCCCGTTGGCCATTTGTTGCCATTGCAGGGGCTCAGGGACTTGGTTTTGGAAGGTGGTGTTTCCTTGTGCGTCGTGGTCGGTGATGTACCGGTTGACTGGGGGGAGGCCGTTAGATTCCATGTTTTTCTTTTCTTTCGTTCTTCTCCCGGTGGTAGGTAGGTATGTATTGTATTATTCCCCGCGGCTTTATGGATAAAAAGGAAGTTGTGTCTGCTGTAGAACAGTGTACTAGCGGAGGAGTAATTAATGATTAACATTTCCTTTATACCTAGGGACGACACGAATCCCCATTTGGGTGGAGCCGATGGTCTTTCGGGAATTGTCTAAATATTGCATATTTAGACGGTACAATCACCATTTAAGGTAAAATGAAGGAAATACACAACAAACAACATGTCCGTCACCAAAGTCGCCCTGATCACTGGCTCTTCGCGAGGCGTTGGGGCAGCGATTGCGCGCGCCCTTGCAGCCGACGGGGATATGCATATCATGCTAAATTACAATTCCAGTCCCAATGCAGCTAACGAGCTCATTGATGAATTGCACACTATTGCAAAGTCCCGTTCACAGAAAGGGCCAGGAGCTTCGCTGCGTTTCCACGCCCTCCAGGCTGACATGTCACAGCGATCCGAGATCAAACGTCTTGTAGACGAAACCACCCAGCAGATGGGTAGACTGGACGTCGTCGTCTCAAACGTCGGCTGGACACGAATGACGGATTTCATGGATCTAGACGACGCGGAGAGTGAGCCCGACTGGGATCGTTGTTTTGCAATGAATGTCAAAAGTCATTTTTATCTGTTCCATGCGTGTCGGGAGCATCTCGAGAATACCGAGGGGGCTTTCATTGCCACGGCGAGCGTGGCTGGAGTGAAGCCGAGTGGTAGCTCATTGGTATGTATTTAGCCTCACTCTCTCTTTTTTTTTTTTTCTGCTGCTACTCACTTTCATTCCTTAGCCATACGCAGTAACAAAGGCAGCCTTGATCCATCTCGTTCGAAGTCTCGCGATCATTGCAGCGCCCAAGATTAGAGTGAACTCAGTCTCTCCCGGGGTTCTCCTGACGGTATGTCCCTCTCTCAGTATTGACTTCTGTTTTTGATCTATACCACTAGATCATCAAGAAGTAAAATCACAGTGCTGATGTCAATAGGACTGGGGCCGTCAATTTCCAGAAGAAAAGCTTAATGCGGTGCGGGAGAAAAACCTCCTTAAACGCTTCGCGGCTCCAGAGGTATGCTGTTCCTAATCTTAGGCCCCTTCAAATAATTAAAAAAAAAAAAATAAAAATAAAATAAAAGATAAATAAGTAAATAAATAAAAAACCAAATATTAACCACAAGAACTACTGTAGGATGTTGCAGAGCAAGTACGGATTTTCGCGAGATCGAATTCCATCACAGGGATGAACACAGTTATTGATGCGGGATTCTCACTTTGAGGGCTTTAGGGATACTACTCATCAATAACAACAGCGTTTGTGTCTTGACAAATAAATTTATGAAATATAATAGCACCGTGAAATAAGTACAATAAAGCAAAGCGACTAAACATGAGCAGGAGAGTAATCGGCAAGTGGACCTCATCGGAATCATCATCCTAATACCCCTCCAAGCCCTAATCAAACAAATACCTATACATGCGTACCCATTCCCAATAAATAGCAAGCGATCATTAACTCGATCCAACTTGGAATATTCTCTATACGCCTATTTCTAGCCCTTTTCCCTCAATCATCTCAAATCTCCATCCCTTCCCCTCCGCAGCAAAAATGTCGACGACAACCATCCCCCTCCTCATCAACGGCGAAGCCATAACTACCCCAGTCACATTCCCTGTAAAATCCCCCCAATCAGGCCACGAAATCTGGCAATGCTCTGCTGCCACTCCCAGTCATGCACAGGCCGCCGTTGAGGCCGCAAAATCCGCTTTCACTTCCTGGTCAGCCACCAAGCCAGCCACGCGTCGAGCCATCTTGCTCAAGGCTGCCGATATCCTCGAGCAACGAGTAGATGAGTGTCAAACCTACATGGCGGAAGAAACGGGGGCCACGTTTCCCTTCCTCGGATTCAATATCAAGGTTGCTATAGATCTCCTTCGGGATCTCGCGGGACGCATCAGCTCCGCACTAAAGGGGAGTGTTCCCGTCTGTGAAGAGGAGGGTACCCATGCGCTTGTACTGAGGGAGCCGTATGGAGTCATTTTGAGTATTGCTCCTTGGTATGCAATACATTTATCTCTTTCCTTCTTCTTATTCTACTATCCTCCAAACAAAACAATAGAAAGAAGCTAAAGCCGGCTAGGAACGCACCTTATATCCTCGGTGTCCGATCCATCGCCTATGCCCTCGCGGCCGGAAACACCTGCATTCTCAAAGGAAGCGAGCTCTCCCCTCGCTGTTTCTGGGCTATCGGGGACATTTTCAGCCAGGCGGGCTTACCCGCAGGCTGTCTAAATGTCCTTTATCATCGAACAGAGGATGCGGCAGCCATCACAACACAATTGATTGAGCATCCAGCCGTGAAAAAGATTAATTTCACAGGGAGTACCGCCGTGGGTAGCATCATCGCCGGTACCGCAGGAAGGAATCTAAAGCCTGTCTTGATGGAGTTGGGCGGGAAAGCGAGTGCTATCGTTTGTGAAGATGCGGATTTGGTTCTCGCAGCTCAACAGTGTGCTTTAGGGGCTTTTCTACACGTATGTTTTCTTTTTTTTTTCCCCTCCTCTTACTTTACCCTCCATTTCTTTCCCATTTAGTGCACCCAACTCTCTTCATAGACTGGGCAGTCAGTCATATATCCGTAGGTACCCAGTATTTTTACCCTCTCCCTGCTAACTAACACATAACACCATAAACAGTCAGGGCAAATATGCATGTCAACGGAGCGGGTCCTCGTCCACGAAAGCGTCGTGGAACAATTTACAAATCTCCTCAAGGAAGCCATATCGGAAACATTCCTGGGATCCTCCTCGACCCCCGGCATGGTCTTAGCACAATCAATAGCCGTGGAAAGGAACCAGAAACTCATTGTGGAAGCTGTGAGCAAGGGAGCTGTTATTGTACACTCGTCTGGAAGCAATATATCTCCGTCCGCAATGCATCCCACCGTTGTTGGTGGAGTGCGGCCAGACATGGATATTTATCAAACGGAAAGCTTTGGTCCGTCGGTGAGCTTGATTGCGGTGGCTTCAGAGGAGGAGGCAATTGCCATCAGTAATGATACGGAGTATGGTTTGAGCGGTGCGGTGTTCACGCGAGATCTGGCGAAAGGGTTGGCGATTGCGAGGAGGATCGAGAGTGGGGCGGTGCATGTTAATAGTATGACGGTCCATGATGAGGCGTGTCTTCCGCACGGTGGAATGAAGAAGAGTGGTTGGGGGAGGTTTAATGCGGATTCTGGGTTTGATGAGTTTTTGCAGACGAAGACGATTACGTTCAAGGCTTAATTAGTTATATATGTATGTACTACTTCATTAAGGATGTATGCGTGTGAGAGTGATTGAACTGGTGGAATCATATATTGTCACTTATTTAATTTTTTTTTCTTTCATTAAGGCGTGAAACTAGTCAGTTGGTAGGGAAACTAGTTACTTGATAACATCACGCAATTTCTCAATCAGATGGATCAAATTATCCACCAACGGTGGCGTTTGTACCGATGCCCCATGACGGTGGTTTTGCTGCATCAGACGTAAGATCGTTTCCAAGACGGAGCGCGGATCGTGCAACGTTCCTGATGGAATATCTGGTTGCAGTCCGCCTAGTGCAGGCACTCCCCGTTCGAGGGCAATATACCTCTGTACATCCTCAGTATCATCCCCATCCAGCCAGACTTTCCATTGACTACTCGGAGTTATCCTATTAACTTGTGCAGACCCATCACTCGGGTCTCGCATGTTCGAGGCCATGCCATATGCCCAGAGAGCCAACGCAGCATGATAAATCGCCACAGCCATGAAATTTCTTAATCCTTGGAATGGCAGTAACTTCAATTCTCGGATAACCTGTCCAGCGTGCCACACAGCCTGGCGAGATTCCTTGTTCTTCGACCAGCTTCGAAGAGATTGGGGAAGATTGCAGGCTTTGTTTGGGTCCTCTGAGGTTGCAAACAATTGAATCTCCTCAAGGGACATGTGCATGTGCATTTGAATGAAATGGAAGTGCAGCGGGCTCTCATTCTTATACCCAATCCCGAAATACGCCAACATCCTAGTGAGCTCCTGGTAGCGTGATGTCATGAGGAGTCCATTATCCCAATATCGAGACTGGTTTCCTCCTAATAAGGAGCTGAGTTGGCGGTACTCCCAAACCATCCCCCACATAGTGTGGAGCACTGCTGTACAGGATAGATTGATATCAACTATGTTGCGGCTGGACTCCAGCTGGTCTAGATTAGCAAGACATTCCGTGAGCGTTGGTATTCGAGCAGCGCCAGTTGGGAACTCTTCAAGATACAACTGCTTCCATTCCCGGGCACTACTTGCTGTCCAAAGCTGCATTGAGCACGGAAGCGGCAAGCACATCTCCGCATAGGATATCAAAGGACAAGTAAGCAGCGCCATAGATAACTGCGCGACGTGTTGGAACAGGTGATATACGAGACGTTTCAATTTTTCTTTCTTCAGCCATGTTTCCCATTTCTCTTCAAGAGCTTTGCTGGTATCCTCCGGCCGAACTAGGACGGGTTGGTACGCGGAGTGATGAAACATGCCTCCCCGTCGAAGCATAGTGATGAGAGGTTGTTGAAACCCTTCCGATATCTCAATTTTTCGGTGGTCACCACTCCACAGCCCAACTTCCAGGTGAAGCAGGTATGCTTGGTGTAATTCAGTGGTTCGAATGGTCGTATTATCGCCTTCAAATACGGTCGGTAAATGAAGCCGAATGACCTCTTGCATCGCATAACCCAGTTTCCGAAGTGAGGGATCTGGTGTTATCACAGCTCCAGCTGCGGCCATAGCAAGAAGCAGTTCCGGTCGGGTTTTTGTCGGGTTGAACCCAGCACAATGAAACCACGAGCTTGCGCCAGAGAACGAAACGGTGAGGAAATAGCGAATTAAACTGTCCAGCAGCTCTAATGAAGGAAAACAAGCAAGGGGAGGAAACACGGGCTTCCTCATTTGGCTGAGGACAATACTTAGGATTTTATCGCGCGACGAGACGTCGAGACTCTCCATTATTATTCGCCCGTCGATGCCCACGAAGCTTTCGGGGGAAGGATTTGACGCTGGTTCGGCGGGTAAAAGCAAGTTCTCATGTTCTGCGTAACCATGATCTTGAGGCATTGGAACAAAGCGCCACCTCAATCTCTGCAAAGAACGTGCATCCTTCCCGTCAGCCCTCCCTACCTCTTGTGCATGAATTCCTGGAGGCACGAAGGGTGGCGGATGGGGCTCGAACTCTTCAAACTCGAACGGGATGTGTGTATTGTATGACTCGAGAAAATCTAGATCCAGTGCGCTCAGGTCAAGATCTGTTTGAATTCCAAAAGCAATAAGGCCGCTTGGTGTCCTCGTTCCACTTAGCTGACCCATAGCCCCCAGGAACATATCCGATGGTTCAGGAGGTATGATTTGTGAGTAGTTGTTGCCAGGGGGCGACGGAACATCGGTCACAGTGGAAGGCTCTTGTGGGGTAAACTGGGGCTGATTCCGCGACGGCCATAACTGAGGTTCCATATCCTCTATAGGAGGTGTGATAAATGTATTATAGGGTTCAGTTTGGATATCTGGGTAAGGGGTATTCGAGCTTTTGGTATTATCTTCTGCGGCTAATCCCTCGTTTGCATCTGAGCCGCGTCGTTCTGACGAATTGGCGGGCGAGGAAATAGGAGCAGATCTCTCAGGCAGTTTACACTCAATATTCTTTCTCTGGCATCGCCTGCAGGGCTTCTCATCATCACACCTCAAATGATTTTCTGCACAGCTATTACATGCTTGTGCGACGCGGATGGCATTCCCTGTGTTGCGACGACGTTTCCTTGACCCACGGTCACCATCTTGCGCATTGTGAAGTGCTGTATGTCGACTAAGGAGATCACTACAAACACATATCATCAGCAAGCTGTGGTTTACTTGCAGCAGCTACCAAGGGAGCATGGTAGAAGATTCCTAACATTCTACCGAACCGCTTGTCACAAACGGTGCATGGATAAGGCCGCTCCTGTGTATCTTTGCCCGATTTGTTAGCGCATACGTACTCGATTCTTTGGAGGCCTGATGACTACTTACGCGACCTAACGTGCCGTGCCAGATGATCGATTCTCGTGTAGGATTGGGAGCATGTTCCGCACTGGTAGAAGTTGCGACTCGGGGCCTGGTCCTGTGCGACAGGATCTGAAGATTGAGGCTGTGGTGGGGACATAATTCACGATCAGGCGATCGTAGTAGGTGTTGGAAGTTCTCCCGATGGTGGGGAGGCATATAAGACACGTTTCAATGGATCTCCCCCTTTTTTTATTCCCCTCTTTCTGAATTAATTTGCCAAGGGAGAATTTTCAGAACCCCCCGCACTTTTTTTCCCCAGATCGGGAGACGAAGTGGAGAGACCTTCGGGTGTTACGCGTCCCCCACTTCGGATGGGCTTGTTTAAGCTGCATTGACCGGGTTTATTAACTTCAACAATACTTATTAATAATCCAAATCCATAGGATGATCTCCCAAGAGTGGAAGTAAGTAGCAGGTCGAGAACAGTATCAACCACAGCCAGTATCTTAGCTCCCAGTAGCAAATCGAGCAGCTAAGCACATGTCGCAGGCAAATCACAAAGCAAGGAGCCAAATGGGCATTTTCAATCTCGGCGTTTCTTAAAGGAAATTTCAACCCCCGTAGAGATTGCCTAATCAAACGCCCGCATAACTACCAGACAATCTCCAGTGTCGCTGTTCCTCGTCATTCGTAGAGCCCTAGCTACGATGAGATTGGCTACTCTCGGACATCCTAATATGGAATACGATTCCTTGGCGCAACAAAACGGGTGCTCGCATAGATTTTAATAATCGAAGCCAGATACTCCTTCCTGTATACACACCACAAGCTTTATGTCGGCGGAACGAGATGGTAGGTGAGATTCAACCTAGCGGAGTTCAAATGACTCCGAGATAGCAGGTGAATCTACCACTAATCCGTATCTGGATACCGACATCGACGCCTCGATGCTACAAAGGAAGGAAATATTGGAATATTTAGTAAATTAATATAGCAAGACAGTAATCTCTTAAAAAATGGTGGGATCTATATAAATGTTGTGTATTTAAATTAAGTAATCTAGATAGATAAAAAGAATAAGGCCTTTAATAATAATTATTTAAAGTGGATTTAATTAAGTATTATATTTAGTATAGAATAAGTAAAATTCTTTATTAGATAGTTAGGTAAACTACGGAACATAAAGAAGTCGATTACGTTAAAAGCCAGCTCTCATTACTCTAATATACTCCGTAAACAGCGCAGTCATTGATCTACCTCTCCTCAAGACAAAACCCGAAACCCAGCGCTAGATTCAAAATATCCCATTAAGAACTACTCTAGCAGCGAGTAAGAAGACTGAGTGAACTACGCTGCCCTTACCTAGTAGTATGTCTCTGTAACGTTGATCCCGGCCGCTGAACCTGTCGAATCACCAGCATCTATTTTCACGCTTAAATGCTGAAACACCAACAGACGACGGACCCCTGAGGTCACACTATGACTTGCACCAGGTTCATTCGTCTCAGGCAGCTTCTTATCGTGTCGCTATACGCAGGAACTAAGAACAGAAGATATCGAAATCGATATACAGGAGAGAGTGTCAATTCAATGGAGGTACAACACCTCGCTCCTGCCACACCAGCCAGGCTAATGCCACACTTTTTGTACATGTTTGCTCCTTATTCAAGCCCCAGGCCGTCAAACATCTCGCTAAGTAGGTCATATAACCCACAACCACTAATCAGAATTTTAATTATCTCGATTGCTAGCTACAGAGCCACCATAATAATACATAATTGCACATCAAGGAAGAAAAGAAGAAGAGAATTAAGCAAATTTATATCAATTCTAACTTCCAATTCTAACTGCCAAATCTGGCTGTCATTTCTGACCATTACATTGTTCTTACCATAGTGTTGATTCCAACCTTTGGCTCCACCCAACACACCAGGTTATCTATGAAAGTGATAACTTTATCTTTATACTATCAGAAATATCTTCGCAAAAAGTTGATCTTCCCCGGAAAAGTGGTGTGGCATCAGCCTGGCCGGTGGGGCTGTAGCGCCTCCCTAAATATCTGATAAATTACACTAGACCGCTAGCCACCTCCGGCTGCAAATTTTCTAAGGGAAGGAACAGGATAAGAAGGTAGCAAACAGCTGGTTTCCATAGCCTGAGTTCCTGCCTACATCGTGAGGGTTAATCACAGCTTTCGAGGGAGGACCAAACGGAGGGAAGAGGAAAAAAATATATGGTCAACGACTGCAGAGTGTGGCTAGATGTATGCAACCCTAATAGCTAATCCAAAGAATCCAAACTGACTGAAGATGGAAGCCCGGATTTTAATGCCGCCTCCGCCTCGACCCGGAACAGCAGGTTTCAGGATGTCGTCCGCGAACTCGGAAAGCTCGAACAGATCATCTGCATTCTCCGAAACGACGAAGATGACCATACGCGAAAAGGATGGAGATCAGTATTGGGTCTGTAGTGCGGATGCAATCCAAATAGCGCATATCATCACACGCGAAGATACGCAGGTAATTACTATTTGTGGCTCTATGAATCCGAGTGTCCCCTGGGTAATATCTTGGTTCTAATGTAAACTGTTCTTCTCAATACAGGCCATTAAAGGGAGCATTTTATCACAAGGTAGACTAAGTTTATTGCCTAGCGTTATATCAGCGCAAATTAGCAAACACCCAGCAGAATTATTCCTCTAGGGAAGCAGATAACAAATCAGGACAAGTCAATAATAGACCAGAGAAGGGTTACTGTAATGACTATAGGTTTTATGACAGCTGTATCCGTCTGGTCTTCCTTTTCACACTAACTTAGTTTAAATTACTTTCCTTTTAATAATATAAAATAATAATATAACAAAGAATTATTTAATAATTCTATAAAATACTGCTATTAAGGGTTCGTCCCTAGGCGTACAAACCAATTATATAAGCTTGGCATGGCTAACTTTATAGCTTTGTGATCGCCGGCGTTGAAATAAAAGAAAAGATTAGAACCCCTGAAACCCCTGAAATGCCTGAAATGCATTAAACAGCCCTTCGGGCATGCAGTAGAAGCCGTCACAGGAGTACATCTGATCACGTCCGACTGCAAAACCGTAGTTCTGTTAGTATATAGTAATATAGTAAAGTAATGAGATTGGCTACTCTTAGACATCCAAATATGGAATTCGATTGCTTGGCGCAACAAAACGGGTGCTCGCATAAATATTAATAATTAAGGCCAGATAGTTACTCCTTCCTACACATCTCAAGCTTATATCAACCCCTCTCACAGTTATAAAAGGAATTCTTGCCTCATGCCTCTTACCTCACAA
Organism: Aspergillus sparsus; assembly: GCA_027569235.1. NCBI lineage: Eukaryota > Fungi > Ascomycota > Eurotiomycetes > Eurotiales > Aspergillaceae > Aspergillus > Aspergillus sparsus. The sequence goes on along the minus strand of JAPDES010000009.1, from coordinate 35,630 downwards.
GAAACAGCCCTTATCGACATTGCCACTTCCACAATCAACAGCCTCCCCCATTCTGAGGACCATAGTGTTGCCAGTGCTGCACTATCGGTTGATGGGCGCGTCTTCACCGGTGTCAATGTCTATCATTTCACAGGTGGTCCCTGCGCTGAGCTTGTTGTTCTGGGAACTGCGGCCGCGGCAGGGGCTACACAGTTGAGCCATATTGTGGCGATCGGGAACAACAGTCGGGGCATTCTCAATCCGTGCGGTCGATGCCGTCAAGTGTTGTTGGATCTCCAACCGACAATCCGAGTCATCGTCACCAGCAAGGAAGAAGCTCACACCGTCCCAGTGCACGAGTTACTGCCTCAATCGTATTTGTGGGACAACACGTCATGAACTGCCATTTCATTGAGATAATAAGACGCTGAATAAAGCTCTCCTCTTTCAAAGAAATAAAGTTAGTTGCTGTAGTCCTTGTGGAGGGGAAAAAGTTGGTGGGGAAGCTAAGATTATATAATCCGCAACTCTCGGCCAGTCAGAATTGCCTCCGTCCATCACTCTCCGGACTTCTGTTCGCTTCTTCTCCCCCAAGCGGAAAAAAATAACATCATGGAAATCTCCCGTCTCATCATTGTTCTCGCGATCTGGCTCGGTAAGAACGCCTTTCCATGTCCACTGATAGTATCTACATGCTAATACCGCTCTCCGTGGAACCCCAGTCTTCCGTTACTTCATCCGCGGTCGCAACAACTCCGATCCTGCTGCAACTATGGCTCACGGAAAGGTTATCGAGGTCGACAAGTGCGTCGTCTCCCCCCTCCCTTTTCAAGCTCGCTATTTGAATCACTAAGCTAATACCTCTCTTCCTTGGTGGATAGTGATGTCATCTTCAAAGCCCTGACCTCCTCCGGTCCCGTCGTCGTCGACTTCTTTGCCACGTGGTGTGGTCCCTGCAAGGCCGTTGCCCCTACTGTAGGAAAGCTCAGCGAAACATATCCCAATGTACGCTTCATCCAGGTCGATGTGGATAAGGTCCGCTCAGTCTCACAGGCCATGAGCGTCCGAGCGATGCCCACTTTTGTTCTCTTCAAGGATGGCAAGGAGTTGGAAAAGCGCATCGTTGGCGGAAACATGAAGGAGCTGGAGGAAGCAATCAAGTCGATAGCTTAGGTTAAGCCTATAACTCCAAGTCTTCATCCACAAGATTGTGTGCCCTTGGGAACACACAAGGTTGACTTTTAAAGCATGATTTCGGCTCCCGTCTAGATATTTTATACATATTCGTAGGTTGGTGGCTTACAACCTTTGATGGATATCGAACTCGAGCTCGTATATTTTATGGACGTTTTGGTCTTACACATTTGGAAAAGTAATTATTTGAATGCCTATAAAAGCAGGCCGTGCACTAAAATGGTCGGGATTCCGCAAAAGTCTAACCGGGTATGAAATATCCATGGGTATATAATCCCTGGCCCTTGCTGGATAACCTTAATATCACGCGCCCTGTCTCTTCAGTACTAGTTTTCAAATGGAGTTAGAAGGTCCTCTTTAAGCTTTCTATAAGTAGCAAGTTTAACCTTAATATACTAATTCTATATTTCTGTATATTTAATAAGATTTTTGAGCGACCTGATTATAGTTTGGAGGTATAGGCCGCACCTGAAGTAGGTACGTACATACCAAGGTAGATTCTAGACAAGTTATTTAGGTACCATGGATGTAAAATAACTTGAAGTATTGGGATATCGAGGATCCTATCGACTAATGAAGTAAACAAAACTAATTATGCATAGAAAATGAGAAGGTTACAAAGTTTATTTATTGGGTACCAAGCAGAAACATTATTTCCACTTTACTTGGGGGAGACGAGCGGGTCATCTAACATCCGACATCTAAACACGGGCTAAATCATCTGGGCAGGAGTGGGGTTGAGGTTGAGGGGTGAATATTAGTATGTGCACAAAGCCCACGCAGCAGCAAAAGCCTTGAATACCAAAATATCCTTTGTCTTTATAAACCTGATTCGCCCGTGAAGCTGGAGTTGACGAAACATTAGTGATGGATCCACTATCTGCCCTTTCTGTGGCGTCCAGTGTCATTAATTTTGTCGACTTTGGTGGGAAGCTGATATCTAAGTTTTGTGAGATCCGGGATTTTGGCGATGGAGAGCCGCAGTCGGTGGTTACTCTGTTGGAATCAGCTAAGGACCTATCTTCCATTGCTACTACAGCCCGGAAAAGGGTCCAAGATTTCGGTTCAAGCTACCCTCGCCTGTCAGCGTCCCTCTCCCGTCTTGATGGCGAATGTGTTGGGGTGCAAACCCAACTGGGGGCTCTCCTTGAGAAGACGACAATCAAAATAGGGGATAACAAGCTCAAGAACATAATTTCCACTGCTCAAGCAGCCGCTCGAGCCGTGTGGTCAGAGGAAGAGGTGAGGGAGTTGCGGGGAAAGCTCGACAAAATCCGTAGCCTCATCATAATGAACGTCTTGATGTGCCTTTGGTAAATCGAACAATCACTTTTCTCAAAGGGGAATTGTTATGTTGACAAAGTAAACAGGGATGAAGCAAAGAAGACGCGTGAGCGAACAGAAAGTATTGACGGCGGGGTCGGACATCTAACTGAGGTCGTACACCGAATTGAAACCACGATGAAATCTTTACAAGATGACTTCCGGAAGATTTCCGCTGGAGAAACTTTCGCAAACTATACGGGACAGGCGAGGGTCACTAATGCCCTTTGGGCCTCGATTGGGCTTCTTGACCTGCCTGGTAGTAACCAATCTCGAAATTCCACTCCTTCAACCATTCTCGTAGATCAAGCGACAATATCAAAGAAAATTCTACAAAGTCTCAGGTTCGAGGAGATGGATGACCGAGGCGAAAGAATTGCAATCCCCTACCCAGATACTTTCCGATGGCTGTTCCAAGGCAAGGAATTCAAACAGTGGCTACAGTCACAGAACAAGGAGATTTTCTGGATCACTGGCAAGCCGGCGTCAGGCAAGAGCACGTTGATGAAATATATTTCCACTTACCCAACTTTGCGGGAGAACCTCCAAAAATGGGCAGGCAATTCCCCACTATTCCTCGCCACGTTTTTCTTCTGGGGTCCCGGGTCAAAAATCCAAAAGTCACGCGTTGGTCTTCTACGGTCACTGCTCTGTCAGCTCCTCTCACAGCAACCGGCTCTCTGCCGCCTTGTCACTCCGAGAAGGCAAGCGTTTTTTGAGATTGCTGGAGTTGACGCTGCTTCACCAACCTGGGACTGGATGGAACTACGGGAGTGTCTGCTAAGGTTTGCAGCAATAACAAAGAGCAATTCACGCCTTGCTCTGTTCATTGACGGACTTGACGAGTATGATGGAAACCATGACGAGCTTGTCAGGTTTCTTAAGCAGTTACACCAGGAATATAATCCAAAAATTTGCGTCTCTAGTAGACCCTGGAATGTATTTTCAGACGAGTTTAGGCATAGTCCTTCCTTGAGGATGGAAGACCTTACAAAGCCCGACATTGATACTTACATTGAGGAGCGTCTCGGAAGGAATATTGCTATTCAGGAGCTCCGCCGACTGGAGCCTGATAATATCAATAAGCTGATGAAAGAAATTAGAGAAAGGGCTGAAGGGGTTTTTCTATGGGTTGTTCTTGTTGTTGAACAGCTCCTCTCTACTGCTAGGGATTATCCTCATCTTCCGGCTATCTGGAAAACGTTCAATGACCTCCCTCGTAGCCTGGAGGACTTATATGAGGCAATCCAACGAAGCATCGGTCCAGAGAAGCAAGAGACAGCGTCAAAGTTGTACCAACTACTCATGGAGTGGAAAAGGACGTGGAACGGCCAAGTAGAGGCCACATTTTTATGGTTTGCGTTGGGCTACGCCGAACCACTAAAGCGGGCGTTGTACCCTGAAATAAACAGAGAACATTTGATTAAGCCTCTCATTACCCGGCTACTGGCCGGGCATACAAGGGGGATATTGCAGGTTTCCGCAAATTCTGCTGATTCAAAACCTCCGACTATCGATTTCCTGCATCGAACTGCATTTGACTGGCTTCGAATGGAAGAAAACTGGTCCAAAATATGCTCACAGGGCCCCCCTGAGTTTCAAGCAACCATTACTCTAATCGCGGCTTTGGTCAGCCACCTTCGTACCCTGGGGTCGCCAAGTGAAGATAGTGTCGGTTTACAAGAATTGCGAATGCAGTACATATTCCGAATACTCAAACTTTCTGGGGACGTTAAGAATACAGCAGAGAACAGGGTTAAGATACTGACCATCTTGGATCAAATAGAGTCTGAAAAGCTTCTGCCTATAGATTTAGTGCCCATGTTCTTAGATACATACATTTCAGCCACTGATAGACCTATTCCTCATGGCCTCGTGACCCTCGCTGCAGTCTGGTGTTCTCTCCCATATCTTCAGGCGAAGTGTGACGCGTGTCCTCAAATTTTACGTGACAGGCCCAAATCTCGACTCAAATTGTTTTCAAATGACCCAAGGCCAATTTCGCTTCTTGAAGCTTCGGTCCTGGGAGGAATGCCTGACCCTGAGGAAAGCAGAAGCCTTTGCCGGTTCAACACAGCAAGGGGCTTTACTAAATGGCAGACGTCACAACGGCTAGATACAGTGAAATTCCTCCTTACGCAAAATTCCAAACCAGATAGGTTTTTGAAGAATTTCGTCAACGAATCGAAGTCAGCTCACAATGTCACATTAGGCCACAATAAGGTCAAGGACTCATTCCAGGGCGAGTACTGGTTTCTCGTGGCCAAAATGTTCAAGCTTCGCTCCAACCTAGTGCCGGTTGACGATTTGAAACGCAAACTCTTACCGGAAGTCGAGAAGTCTCTGTCGAGAAATGAGTTCCCCGAGTATCAAATCGATCTCCGGTCTCTGTATCATCCTGGAAGTTATCAGGTGTCTAGGGTACTTTGCTAGCATGACGTTGTGAAAACATGCCTGTGTATATAACAAAGAAAACCTAGAACAATGAGCGTTCGCCAATGAGAGGTTAAATCTAGTAGGTAAGTCTAAACGTGGAGGGCGTTATGATATCCAATTTTTTTCCCCCCTCTATGCAAATTTTCTATATCGCCACTGTTATCTCCAACCCCGATTACCGGGTCGAACACGATATGGTTTCTAGGCATGGGGAGCGGAACGACTAGGAATTACGTTAATATATTATGATCTACCATGCGCAATCTTGTCTAGACCCTAGAACCTTTTAGGCTAGCTATATGGAGAAAGACTTAAAGCAGCCTTAGTAGGTCTTATATCCCTGCCCCGAATCACTAGTTTGGGCTTCATAAATGAGCCTAGTGCATGCTTGATGAAAGTTATCCCAAGTCATATTGTTCACCTTGCTAATCAGCATCTTGGCAAACTTCATTTTAACATAGACACTAAGCTCCTCTTCCACACCATTAAAAAGCATTCCCAAGGCCATATACGGCGAAACTGTTATCAGAAGGCCATTGCACCTTTCAAGCTTCTTCTTTAGATCTTGAACAAACTGTTCTATGGTGCCGCAGGATGCCTTTTCAATGGTAAGGAGCTCCTTCAAAGCCACGCAGTATGTAGCATAACTACTACCATTGACTAGCCTATGGAGTTTAGCCAGGAAGGCATCCGCATATGGCGCATCTTTTGGGTCATTGTCTACATTTCTCATTAGACGGTTGCCAATATGTCTCGCTAGCCATATCCGGGCTGTTTTGGAGCATTTTCTCCACCAATTGTAGTTGATGTTATCCGGGGTAGGTCTAGGGATCTTGTTGCTGATTATATCCTACAGATCATTCAATTCGAGCTCCAGCTCAACATGGATAAGCCACATCTTCCAGTCATCTAGGCCATTTAGCATCTGAACAGGATTCAGAGTCAGACTGGTGTTTGTTTTGGTAATTTCGATGCTTGCATCATCGTCTGGGGAGGCATAGGAGCGTCCTGGGTAACTTTTGGCACCACTTGGCCAACAAATGCAAATAATCCGTATAAAGATCAGGTTTTCGCTGTAAAAACGAGATAATACTTCAGAATGAAGGACGGACTTTTTGTTGTTGAAGATTCTAGAAATAGGGAAGAGAAACAACATGGAGAAGTGAAAAATGAAAAGAAAAAGGCTAATATCAACAAGGTCTTCCGTATCGTAGCATTACATTATCCCAATGTATGGAAAAGTACGGATAACAATGATGACCTAAATGATGACATCCTGCGATTAGTGGCTAATTGCTAATGCGTAGGTCACTTGCTGGTTGCGTTAACTGGGTGTGTTCTGCCTGACCTGATAGGACTCGAGAATCTCCCCAATACAGATAGACATATTGGTTATCCCTTCTTGTGTCGACTGGGTTAATGGTTATCTTGTGTTCAATTTAGGCCTCTACCTTAGTTGAATCTATGGTTAAATATTGCGTTGCTGTGGTTATTTTTATCGATTTTTAGGGATAAATCACTCCTTCCTAGTTGGGCTTGGTGTAGACATATTAGTCGTTACATCTGGCCAACAATTATTCATTCATAATATACAAATACATAACACATAGCAGTCAACAGAGATATACTAAAACGTGTCATGTTTCCTATACAAATATAGGGTGTAAATATCCACCCGTCCGCCAATTAGGAGCTGAGTAAATTAAATAAGCCATCATTTATTCACACAATAGGGTTTATATAGATACATAGGAGTTCCCAGTCCTACTAAGTGCACCGTGATCTATTAGAAACCCTTCTGCACACTTAAAGTATGCGTAACGCTCTACTTGCTCATTTGAGTCAAGCCATGGGAGCACCTCCTCAAGAAACTCAGTGGACTGGACCTGACCTCCGTCTGTACCGTTCATGGCTTTATTAAGAGCAAACTCAGTAATCCATATGGTTTTATTATCATGACGCTTTCCAACGTCAATAGCGTCATTAACATAGCTCTTAAAGTCATGTGCAGAGTCACCATACCAGTGAATTGCTATTGCACTGATATTACAGGATCTGCAAGAGGGCAAGAATGCATTCATCCAATCTAAGCCCTTGTAAGTCTCATTGGCGTTGCTAACAGCCGGAGATACCAGTTTTGTTCGGTTCGCGAGTGGCTGAATATACTGTTTATATGCCAAGACTGCATCTGAGACTGACATGTTGGCTTGGGATGATATATCTGGTTCATTAAAGCCCATAATGATCTTGCTACCGTTTTCAAGTGCAGAATCAATAGCGGCTGGCCAGCCTTTGAACATTTTACTTCCCCAAAGCATTGGGATGTAGTCCACTTTATCAGGTAGACTGCCGTTGGAATCCATATTCCAGTTATAACACCAGGATATCTGACCGCTGTTGTTTAATATGTCAACCGTAGAAGCCTCATTGTATGCAGCGCCACGCTTAGAAGCAGGCCCTGTATGGGATAAAGTCTGTTCAACAGGTTTGGCCACAAGGCCACGAAAGAGTATTAGGAAGAAGGAAGCAGGAATAATTTTCAAGAAAGGAATCATTTTTAATTGCTGTGTGAATTTTTGTTCTTGAGAAAGAGAAGTGGTCAAGCCTTGGAATATCTTTGAAACCCCCTTTATAATATTCCTTTAACCCAAGAAATTTTAGAATTTATAATTTTCGCGAGCTCTGCATACTGATGGGCTATGTGGTGAATTGTAAACTTTCACATCCTGGAATCCTGTGTCTCATGATACAGATCCACAAGTGGTGTGATGTGTACATGTGGACGTCATGCCTGCTTTTTTGGGGGGGGGGGGGTGGTATTACTACAATTACAGATGAATTACAGTGAGGTTTACTATGACATTAGAATTAGTTTGACTTATGATTTCCTACCTACCATGCCTTCATTCAACTCTATTCACGGGCTTAAGGTGTTATCGACTGGTTATCGATATCTAGAGCTGAGCTGAGCTGAGCTTTGACCCAAATGAGACCTGGCCATATATTTCGCGAGTAGGATAGTGTAACATTTAGGGGATAGTTTTAGCCCTGATTGAATTCGCCAAAGTCTATAACCTACTCAGCATATAAACCTTCATGTGTGAAAGTATGAGAATAAGTTCTAATTTGCTCTTATAGAATCTTAGGGCGCAGCTGCAAGTTCAAAATTTGTAGAATCCTTAACATAAACCCCCCCAGTTAGCCTTGGAATTGTGCATCAACCTGTGCAATGCTTGCCTGATCACTGATTCCATGGTGTAATGGAGGTGGTTCCCTGTCATGACCTAATTTCAATACACTAGATAATTGCCTAGGGAGGCTGTATCAAATTGTGGGGGAGGAATTTTCCTATGGTTTTATTATATATTAGAAAGCACTAGAAGCACGTGAGAACACCTTAATTTGTTCTTAGTAGGGAAAAATTTCCTACCGGTCTTTTAGGAGGTAAATTATTTGTCTGATGAGGAAAACAGGATTATTAAGAGAACTATGTACAATAAATATGTGGCAAATTAAGATATCATGAAATTCTTTTAAGGTCATCACGTAAATGTAGAATTACTTTATTTTTAGAGATGCTGAATAAGTACATCAAACAGCCTGACGGATGTCAAGGTCTAGACAACAATGTTTGCCAAATCCGGCTCATATATTAGACGGTTTGGTTTGGCCAAGTCATAATAAGGCTAGAATACAGTAGACTCCACCCTAGCACATATATACAGGTCTTGGTACCGTTACATATTTAAGTACTTCTATTGTGCCTGCATTACAAGGGGCGGTTGATAGGCAGCATATCTGCCACCTCTTTGAAACTTAATTAAACTTTAACGGTGGATTTGAATTTCCAGTAAATTTAAAGGAGTTTGTTTCCATAAATTTTGACTACGTAGGTACCATAATCTAGATAGGATTCTTAATCATACTGGACTAAGAGAGATGCTTGTTATCTTGTTTTCTGTATTTTGCAATGATATATGTGCTATACCATTGATTGATTAATAAATGCACTATATTAAAAACCATCAGGCAGATTTCTTGAAGTTAGGGTCAAATTAATGTTGATTTAAAGATTATCAAGTCTAAGCGTGGCTAGTCTCTAATCATCTTTTTAGATTTTACTGATTTCCTGTCCTTTAAATATGGTACAGTCTTACCATGGTTAGCATTTTACCTACCACCATTCTGACCATGGCCATGCTTAAAGGTAGATGACAAATAAACTATAACAAGGCTTGAATATGATGGTATTATCATGTCATGTAACCATCTATGATTTACAATATTATTGCTTATTAAATATAATAATAATTCACTCCCAGTTTCTATTTCTATTAATATACAAATCTAGATGCTGCAAACCAGGATAAAAATTCGCTAGTCACAGGAAAATCAAAGCCAAGTTCATCAAAAAGGGATAGAAAAATAATACAGAGATGTGGTTTGTATATAAGATCATCCTTATGTTTTTATAATTAACGTGCATCACGAAATATTCTAGATATTGAATGATATGAAAACTTCTAATTGAAGCCCCTATACTTTGTAATTTAACTGACTCTACTGTCCACAATTCCTATTAAAAATTACTAAGTTCTAGGCCATACAAATCCAGCGTATTTTTGTCATTAAACCTTTTTCTACAATATCAGATGCGCAAATTCCCACAAGTAACTTGGATATACGCCAAAAGGACTCCCAACACAGCATTAGCACGTCTTTCTGACATTACAACTGCTTACTGGGTAAGCATTAGTAACTGCTGTGTTGACCCTGTTTGTTATTTTGAAATATCCAGCAAAATCCAAATTTAGAACTTTTTTTCCTATTTATTTACTCCTTGATGAACTTCCACTCTCCCACTCCTATGCCAGTTCACAAACAGAACACTATAATGCCTACGATAGTGCTTCACATCTTTAAGGCCCGACAAGAGGTAAGGTATACATCCGAGACAGTGACACCAGCACATTATAGCTGCCCAAGCGCTTTTAGAAGTTTTTAGCCCTTGTTTCATGCTACTAACTTATTTCTATTTTAAATAATATACGACTGAAGAAAAATAATTATTGCAATAGGGTAGGGAACGTACTGTGTTGTGTTGCCTGGAGCAAACTCAATCCTAGTTAATTCTCGGTATCCAAAAACTGGACGGTCAACCGGACAAGGGGCGTCATGAATGGATTGGAGGGTGGGGGTATTATAACCACTTGGATGCTATAGTGCTGGCACATAGTTGACCTGCGGCAAAGCCGATGGTGCAGAAGACATTATCAAACTGGTATATAGGGTAGATGTGGGGGGTATATATTGCTAGTAATGGGGAAAATTTTGGAGTAATATATCTATTCCAATTTCTACTATATATAGTAGTTTGAATCGAGAAGATCTAGGTGAATTTCTGATTGTGCTTAACGTATTATCCTCATCCATCACCTAATATATCCCATAACACGATACCATACCTCTGAACCCAGTCATTCTTCCGCAATTGACAAGGCAAGAGTAAAACGAATTTTCTTAACTAGGCTCACTATAAACATGCGACCAATCCACAGGGGCACCAAAGTTAGGAGAACCATCGCTATGGGTACCCAGCAGTTGCACCATTGTATATCTACTATCATCGCACGCCCCAGACGGGTTACTCGTTGCATGGTACACAATCCACGTTTGAGAAGCGTCAGGACTAAGGAAAAATCCATTATGTCCAGCCCCATAGTTCCCGTTCGCAGACTCGAACACACATCCATTAGACTTAGACCAGGCTGCTGCTTGTCTGGGATCTGTGGATCCATTCCACTTCAGCAGACCGAGACAGTAGTATTGCGTCCAGCAGTCTGAGGCGGAGTACGAGATATACGTCGCCCCGTTGAAGTAGAGTGCGGCAGGGCCTTCGTTGGTCGGGTGGCTCTGCTGTTCGAACGATTCGGTCGGCTGCGAGATCACGTATATGTCCCCGGTGAGGGAGATATAGTTGGATCCTAGTTGCTGCAGACAAATGGATTGGTAGGGGAGACCGCCGTGGAAGCAGGAGAACATGAGGAAGTTACCCCAGTTCGCGAATCGAAGGACAGAGGCGTCAATTGCCCATTCTGTCGTAAGCTGACCAGCATACGTATAGTCGTCCCAGGGTGTCGTACCTCCTGGGTGATGTTAGTGGGAGAATGAAGTCTTATGATGTAATGAATAAAGGAAGGCTTACCGGCTAAGACGTGCAATCTTTGTCCGTTGAGGTCTGCTGAGTTGCCTGCAGTGAAATAAACATACCACTTTCCACCTAGATAATGGACCTCCGGTGCCCACACATTGCAGCATCGGGAGGCGTCACCGGACGAATAGATGACTTTCTTCGTAGCGGTCTTGAGACCGTTAATGGTGGTAGATCGGGCAATTTCTACGTCGGTCCAAGAAGTCGACATCAGATAGTAGTATCCACCAGTATATGCGATAAATGGATCACTGCCTCCGGGGTTCCGGATCGGATTTGTCCATGCTGAGGCAATAGGGACGAGGGCGGCTAGGAGAGTTAAGAGGGCTGTATAAGCCCGAAAGAAAGATACCATAGAGAAGAATATCTATGTCTGTATATGACTGATCTTCACACGTTTTCCCTTTAGCTTCAACTAAGGGGGGAAGTGACGCACTTCGTATTTGTACCCAACGTAAAACATTCTAGAGCAACCAAGTCTACTCAAGAAGGTAGCGATCGCTTGTGGCATCCATTGGGGGACTGGGATTTTTCCATATGATAGTCTGATAGTCTTGTCACAGATTCAGGTTAAAAGTGCAATTGCTCCCCCACCGGAGTGGCGTTGAAACGCAGTGCCCTAATTGGCGGTAATTATTAGATTATTGTCTGCCATGCCGCAAATTTGTCACAAATTCTACCGTCTTGTCTAGACCCTGGAATCCTTCAGGCAAGGGGGGGAGACTTTTAGCGGACTTGATTGGTTCATATCCTGGAAATTTTATTCCGAGCCCCAGATGTGTGCTAGGAGGTGTGGCCTATAGTGTGGAGGAAAAGGTATAATCTTGATCCTCGTAATGGCTTTTTCCTGACATGGATAAAATCAACCCTCCACAGCATAGGAATGAATATAACTGTAGATTCTGTAATAAGAAAGATTATGCTGTCAATTACTAAGGGGCTCATTCTACCTACAAGCTGTGTGTATGCCACGGAGGTTATTTGTCGTTAACGAAACGAGGTGAAACTGAAACAAAAAAAAAAAAAAAAACAGGAGAGGGCAAAACCAAGGCCCTCCATGTCGTACCATTGCATCACTCTAATTCTGTTTTAGGTAGTTTGGAGGCCATCCCATGCGTCCAACGCAGCACTGCATTTCTTCCACCATTCCACCACCCCTCCCATATATAGCAAAGGCTCCCTCCTCTTTCCAGGGATGTTAGCACCAGAGTACCAAGTATCAGCGTCAGAGAATAGAGTAGCTTTACTCAGGGAGAGCACATCTTCCGTCCATTTCTCGGCTGCTTCTGGACTCGCCTCTAGACGGGTCAGCCCGGTGTCCTTCATTTTTGAGATCACTTGGCAGACCCAATCTACCTCCATTTCGATAAATTGAGGACCACATGTCACGGAGGTTGGTGCCTGGGGCCCATAGATTGTGAAAAGATTCGGCATTCCTGGAATCAACAGCCCGAGGTAGGTGCGGGTGCCGTGCTGCCAGATGTCTTGGAGTGTCTGTTCATCGTTCTCCAGGCCCAAGTCGAGCAAACTGCCGGTGAGAGCGTCATATCCAGTAGCAAAGATGATCACATCGAGATCATAATGTTTCCCAGAAGATGTCACAATCCCGCGTTCATCTAACCCGACAATGGGTGCCTCTTTCAAATTATGCACCGTGACACTTTCGCGATCAATCATCTCATAGTAGTCTTGCTCGAGACAAGGTCTCTTGACTCCCCACCATTGCTCCTGCTGGAGGGGAGCCACAACGTCCATTTTTTCACGATCTGTCATGCGTGCACGCACTCGCTCTGCCCAATACTGGTAGATGATGGAATTTGCGGTTCTATCCACAGTATGATCGTTGTAACCTGAGATGAGAATCTCCCAGCCGCCACGCAGCCACAATTGATCGAAGAGTGCCTTTCGCTGGGCTTCTGTGGCTTGCAAACAAGAACCCTGGGGACTATTGAACGCACACCCAGCAGGGGTGCGACGACACCGGTCAAATATTGCATTGTAGACGATTTTAACAGCCTCCACCTCAGCTGCAGGGATTGCCCTTTGCTTCATAGGTACCGCAATACAAGGCGTACGTATGAAAGTGACTAACTCGGATGCTTCTTTGGCTAACTCCTGAACCAGTTGCACACCCGAAGCACCGTTTCCCACAATCCCGACTTTCTTACCCCGAACGCTGAGGTTCTCCGGATAAGCGGCCGGGTGGACGACTACACCTTGATAGCGCTCCGTCCCGGGATATTGAGGGATGTATTGTTTGTAAGAGGCACCCGTGGCTGCGATTAGGTACCGACACGTAGCACACCAGCCTTGAGCCGTGTGTATCGTCCACAGGCCGGATTGGCGATCATATCGGCATTTTGTAACAGTAGTGTTGAAAAAAGTGTCCTTGCGTAGCTCTAGAGTCTGGTCAACGTGCTGGAAATAGGCGCGAAGCTCGTCTCCGCTGGGAAAGCGCTCAGACCAACGCCAGTCTTTCCAGACTTCTGGAAAGCTGAGCTGGTACATGAGCCATTCTCCATCTACTCGGGCACCGGGGTATCGGTTCCAGTGCCAGACTCCACCAAAGGCGCTGCCAGCCTCAATCAACTTGGTGGTCAGCCCAAGTTGGCGGAGTCGGTATAGGGCTGTACAGCCCCCGAACCCGCCGCCAATGACGATGGCATCCACTTGTACACTGTCTATTGTCATATCTTCTATAAGGAAGAATGGCAAGCGGTGTGATGGCAATAGTGATGTAAAGAAAAGAATATTCGTCACTCTGAAAGTTGAGGAGGCTCAAGAACGATACCCATATCACGAGGGACACCACCACCCAAATGAACTATAATAAGAAATGATGATGATGGATGGTAACCTGATTCGTATTCACTCGTATGAAATTGCACTTATTCCTTTTAGTCTTTTTCTGCAGCCTGATCGGCTCCCCTTGCTTCTTAAAGCACACACTACTTTCTTGTCCTGCTCCGAATAGCCCCAGTGTTTTCTAAGCTTGATTTATCTGGTCAATGTGCGCACCCTGATTCGTAATAAACTCCAATATGCGTAATACGCTCGAGTCAGTTAACAGTACTTTCTGATGCCTGTCGTCTGGTAGTTGAGTAGTTGACTCCTTGCTTGAGTCAGCATTTGTGTGACCTCCTACGACCGCGAAATACATCATTGATGACTGAGGAAGTCGGTTGCCTTGTTGCTACAATCTACAGCTACCATATATTCTTATTTTAGCCTCTGTGATATTTTTTTATTTTCTGCTTCCAAGTAATACTCATTCATCCTAAGTTTCTTTCCATTGCAAGCAATTCTACCCATGTCCGAAGTCCGAACCACATTGAATTTCGTCCCGGATGGGGCCTCAACTGAAACCATCACACAGCTCGATGAGTTGTATCAGCGGTTTTCGGATAGTAAATTAGTTGCCATCGAAGATGTCCGCGATGTCGACACTCAGTTCAAACTAGATGTTCATGGGTTTGAGTTCTTCAAACGTCCTCTACCGGATATGTCGGTCGTGAACCAAGATTCGATTGAGCGCGTCCTGTATCCCGACGCGATTGACTTTGTGAAAAAGACGTATGTCAATTCCCTACAAATATCCATTATGATTATATTAGTGACACTTGGTCATTTTTCAACTGAACAAATCCCAGTCTGGGCGCTTCCAAAGCCAAAATTTTTGAATACCAACATAGAACCGCCCACTCCGACAACGAGGGCGAAAAGACAGGAGAAAGGGGCCCATCATACGTCGTACATGTAGATCACTCCAGAGCAGGAGCATACAAAATTCTTTGCGATTCTTTCCCCCCTGAAGAGGTGGAGCGTTTAACGAAGACCCGCTGGGCGCTGTTCAATATCTGGCGTCCACTTGCTCGGGTGGAGAAAGATCCTCTTGCCCTTTGTGACTCACAAACAGCGAGGGACGAAGACCTGAAGGAGTTCTTTGTGAATCTCCTGGATGAATCTGCCGCTGGTGATAAATGCAAACCGGTTAATGTGCAGTGGAGCGCTATCTTCTGCAAATATGCAGACCGTCAGAAGTGGTACTACATGTCTGATATGGAGCCGGATGACTTGATTTGTTTCAAGATCTTTGATATCAAGGATGACAATAAGGTTTGGTGTATGCATTCGGCGTTTTCAGATCCGAAGACGGCGGATTGCCCTCGTGCAAGACAGAGT
This sequence comes from Aspergillus sparsus, assembly GCA_027569235.1. Taxonomy (NCBI): domain Eukaryota; kingdom Fungi; phylum Ascomycota; class Eurotiomycetes; order Eurotiales; family Aspergillaceae; genus Aspergillus; species Aspergillus sparsus. Next base: position 20,305 of record JAPDES010000009.1, on the reverse strand, counting down.
ATAGAGTTGAGATGTTTTGTTTTCTTTGAAAATGAGCCGTTGGATTGAGGTCTTTGGTTTACTAGTTAGTTCTTGATTGCCAAGTAAGGAGTTATATTGCTAATTTTCTGATCATCAGTAATAAATTCGTAATAGACCTCGTATAGACCCTAAAATTTTTTTTGCTTCTTTTGTCCCCCCTACTGTATTCTTTTTCTGAACTTCACTCGTGCCTGTGCCCGTGGTGACTGAACATGCCAATATTTCCCTCTTTTTCCCCCTGCTTCTGAATGGAGCATGGCAACTGTCCTTCGCTCCAGGGGCCGACAATATCTTGCGAGCAAATGAGCCTTCCAAGATGAAGTCGAACCAAATCAAGAATTTAACAGGGCTTAGCTGAATCATTTCTATATTCGGCTTGTTGCACCGAAAGTCGATACGCTTCTCCGGATTTATGCAAAGAACCAAATTTGTCTTTCTATTGAGCCAAGGTTACCTTTGCTAATCAATAAAAAGCCTTGTCGAGCCCCGTATCTGCAAGGGAAAGAAATTTTATATGAATTGGTCATGAACGTGAAGTTAAATTCTTAATCTACATGCCGAGTAGTAGAATATCGGGTTATGAGTATACAAGTTTATGGCCCTTACTCAGGAGCGAGGGTAACCGCAACAGGGTTCTGGTATACCACTGCCAGAGCACTAAACTCTCCTTGTGCAACCGTACAATTTTGTAGAAAGATCAGCTGCCTCTAGTATGGTCACGCTCCTAGAGAGAGGGAGAGAGAGAGAGAGAGAGGCGCGGGAACCCAAAATGTAACGCTTTTTGAATTGGATGAGTGAGATAGACCTGAAGTGCGTTGGTGATAATGTTACTACAGAGCAATCGTGCCTGCAGTGGAATGGTCTATAAATATTGGCTCCAATTTTCCTTTCCTCAAGTTGCCAGAAAAAGCGTGATTTCTACCTCATGCAATCAACGACTGATCGGCTATATTTGTTTTCAAGATGAGCAGTCATATGAGTGAGTTGGTCCGCAAAAACTACCATAACCTGGTTGAGTGCGAGGTATATCTTTCCATTGCTGAGATGGCGACATTTCAAGGAGATTTTGAAGCTTACTTATGGTCATCATACTCAGGTTCCTTCTACAGACTGGAATCCACAGTCGTGGGTAAGAAAAAAGGTCGAGTACTTCCTCAACCGCCTTTCGGTGTCTTCAACTACCACCCAATGTAAATCGGACCCCTTACTCCCAGAGCGTCTCCAAATTACAGTAAAGAATCCTTGGCTTCATATCTATCGAAGCTGGGTGAATTGTTGGCTTGCTTGCTCCAAGGCAGGGTCTGAGACAACGAAGGATGCCTTGACGCTGAAGGAGCAAGCGGAATGCTTCAGGGCTAGGAATCCCACACACCTGCTAGAATACAACAACATGATGTCACTGGTTCTCTCCTTCCGTCAGAGTCTGAAGGAGGGCGATATCTTGTTCGGGGGTACTCATCCACCATCCTGTCCCGAGACCAACATGGCCTCAGCAAGTTATAACCCTCGAACCGACTGTTCCTGCAACGGCTTGTTCCCAATTCCTGCTGACACAACTCTGGAAAATATACTCCAAAAGACCGACTGTGGAGCTATCAAACAAACATTGAGATCCTTCGGTACAGTGATTGAAAAACAGAAAGAATGGGCTCACTCATCCCTGTATACGACCGAAAGTTTGCAACGCGCTGTGTCTGAGCTCCTCCTGGCAAACACAGATACCGACCAGATTCTACCTCCGACAACATGCTCCGGATCGAAAGAAATTCCCCCTGTGTTAGCGCCTGATAGACGCCCACATGTTGATTATGATGCCCAACCCTCCATAAGACATCAGATCTACCCAAAGGCGGAACAAGTAAAGCTTTGTGTTGACGCAAAGCAATATCTGGTTATCGCATCCAACACTAGCGTCTCAGATAAGGGTATCATCGCAGCAATAGCCGATGCTGGAAATGACATTTTGATTGGGGACTACTGCGAAGTAGCGGATGACGAGACGCTTTGGTTGCTTCAACAGACGGGAGCAGCGGCCGTAGCATTTGTTAAGCTCTGCCATTTAGCAGGAATGCTCTCTGACTGGCAATTTAACAATATGATGGCATCGACCTTGCATTTCCGGGTTTTGGGTTACTATCGCAACCACGCCGAGGTACCTGGAGGCGTTTATGGTAGTCGAATGACAGGCGTCCTCGTACATCGGTATATCGACCTTAGCTTATTCCATGCGGTTCTAACAGCATCTCTTGCGACCGGAGAACAGCTCAGTGACAGCGCGTATTTCCGTCTCAATGAGGTCTGTACACTTGTCAACGATATGGTCGATTTCCGTAGCGATACGGCACGCAAGCAACGCGAAAATGTTGTTCTTCGCGGTGTTCGTGGAGACATCTGCAGTTACCTTGATGGATTGATCTGTCGATGTCTTGATCTTGCTACTGATGCGGTCAGGTCTAGCCCCGTCAGTGCGAGGGTCCTCATGTCATTTTGCAACTGGGCTCTCCTCGGCTCGCACCATAAGGTGTATGAGTTGAACAAAGAGCTCACCCTTCGAAAGAACGACCGCAATAGCTCACCGTGTCAATATCGGTGTGTGACCAATTCTTCCCGGTACGCAAGACTGCTGGAAGCGCTACATCCGTATGGAACGTTGGGGGATCAGGGGCCGTCGGTGTCCAAAACGCGGGTGCATATGGATATGATGTATGGCACATACTCTGAGTCTGAGCCGCTTCACCTGGCCTGGCTGGCGGATGTGACGAGGAGTCTTCTAGAGCCTAATACGTTGCGAAGGATTCTCGATGTCGTCCATTTTGAGTGGACTGGGAATGTAGGAGATGTCAATTATTGTCCGTAGACTGGAGATGAATGAGATTGCCCTCCTTGGATGCATTAGATAGTAGTCACCATTTCTCTATAGATACATACCTAATACCTGAAGATTATGATGGTGCGATATAATTTATCTACTAAGGTTGAGGCCTAGGCTCTAGTTTATTAAGATGACGGACGAGCTTCTTCGCCCCCGTTAATGAAAAGGGAGGGAAATAATAAATACACAGTAATTAATGTTTTCAAAACTGCTCAGACAATCGATTAAATTAAAGTAAGATTGAGTGCAATCTCTAGCGTTGATTGGCTCGGTTGAAAAGACCAACTGGACTGACAGCCTCGGCGCTTCGGCTTCAAAGGATGTCGCGCCATTGATATGAAGTGGATAAGATTTTAACAATTCCAATCCCACTCAAACTCAAGACAACGCGCCATATTGACAATGATCTTCCAGGTAATCGAACACATCATTCCCTGTCAGTTCGTGCGGGAGTTCCCCCGAGCTACGGCCGATGGTCAGAGCACCGGTCTCTCCCTCGCAGTGAAGCAATACACACCATCTCAACCAGCCGATCCGTCCTTCCAGAAAGTAACAATTATCGGGTCGCATGGAAATGGATGTCCCAAGGTATTTATCCTCGTTTTCTCATGTTATCAGCCTCTTCGTGTCCGTTTAGCAAACACATTGACCCCCCGCGCTTAGGAGCTATATGAAGCATTATGGGAAGACCTACATAACAACCTCCTTAAGGAAAAAATAGCCATCGCGAACATTTGGATCGCCGATGTCGTCCATCAGGGAACTAGCGGGGTTCTAAATGAAGCTAAACTAGGAAATGAACGTATGATCTCTCTCTCTCCCCTATCCTTTCCTCTCTATAACACTTTACTCCGTACCGCACGCAAGAGGGGGGGGGGATGAACAAGAAAATGAAAGCTTAGAAATCACTCCAGCATCCATCTTCGACCATTCACGCGATATAATCTATATGATCAATCAATTCCAAAATCAAATGACCCTCCCAATCATCGGCATTGGACATAGCATGGGAGGAACCCAACTCCTCCAGGCATCGCTCATGCATCCTCGTCTCTTCCAGACACTGGTACTAGTTGAACCAGTGCTTTATGATGTGCCGCCCGCCCATGTAAAATTTGGTCCGGCCTATCTCGCCGCGAGTCGGCGGGATCGCTGGCCTTCTAGAGAGTCCGTGACGGCCCACACGACCCGAAGCAAAGCATATCGGTCGTGGGATGCGCGATGCGTGCAACTCTGGTTACAACATGGGATGCGCGAGGTAGATGTAGAGGGTGAGAAAGAGGTGACATTAAAAACCAGTAAACACCAAGAAACATTTACATATGTACGACCGAATTATCTCGAACCTTTCCCTACACCAAGTACGACAGGAGAAGAAGGACAAACCCATTCCGGACAACACATTGATAAGATCCTGCTTGCGCATGCGCATGATCCGTTCCTGCAGCCGGAGCCGATGCTTGTTTTCTATAACCTGCCGTTCTTGAAACCGTCCGCCCTGTTCGTGTATGGCGCGCTGTCTAACTTTCTCAAAGACGATGGATTGCCGAGCCGTGTTGTCGATCAGGCTGGGGCGAGTGTATTGGGGAGTGGAGGGATTCGGAAGGGTCGAGTTAGGAGTGTGGAGATTGAGAAGGCTGGACATATGGCTCCGTTGGAGCAACCGTGGGCTCTTGCTGAGGCTCTTGCGCCGTGGGTGGCTGGGGAGGTCGTAGTATGGAGGGAGGGGATGCGTAAGGCAGAGCTCTTGTGGAAGGGCAAGGAAGGGGAACAAAAGCGTCAGCTGGATGGTGAATTTTTGTCTCACCTTGGAATAGAGAAAAAACCTTCTAGTTCTAGCTCAAGACAGGGGAAGTTATAGTTATTGTTGTTGCTATACTTACCTGCAGCGCGACTGAGCTATACATTTATCGTTTGTTGAATATCAGGGCTCTTAAAGCGGGTGTAGGTGTTGGGAACAAAGGTACAGTATAGAACTTGCTATCGATATTGACTACGCCAACGCGATAATCTACTCTGCAGATATAGAATACGGCATTATGAAATTAGAACTAGGAAATAAGCTATATAAAGCCTAGTATAAGATGATTGAAAAAAAAAAAAAAGGGGGGTGTAAAAAGGACGATAGATACAAAATATGTATAGCCATATACCTATCCATCCAAGAGAATGTAAAATAATAGTATGATAATAATAACCTGGCTCAATCTTGAGAGAACATTAAGAAAAAGGAAATATCAAGAGAGGGAGAAAGGAGACAAGAACCGAACCCTCATTTTCCTCTAAAAGACCAAGATCAAAGCAGCAAAGGCAACTGCGCCACCAAGGGCACTCGAAACTGCCTTCATTCCTGCAGCGGCGCCGGTAAAGATCGGAGCCGATGGTTCAGTGGTAGAGCCGGTAGGGGATACACCACTTCCTGTATAAGTTGACTCGGTCGAAGGATAGGAAGGATTGGTCACGAAGGTGGTGGTGCTATAGGAGGTTGTGGTTGGAGCCCAGCCGCCTTCGGTTGTCGTGGTTGTCGTGGTTGTTGTGCCTTCGGGGGTGGTGCAGGGGACAGTGCTCTCAGGCTCGGTACCGGACGTAGTCGTGGTGGTCTCGGTTGCGGTCTCGGTCGGTGTAGTGCAGGGCTCAGTGGTTTCGGGCCCGGAACCGGACGTGGTCGTAGTGGTCTCGGTTGGGGTAGTGCAAGGAACTGTGCTTTCGGCGGTGGTGGTCGTAGCAGTTCCAGTCTCGCAGGGTGTGGTGGTCTCCGGTGATGTTCCAGAGGTAGTTGTTGTTGGTGGTGCTGCTGTTGTAGTGGTTTCACCGGTGGTGCAAGGGCTAGTTTCTGCGGGGCCGGAGGTGGTGGTGGTTGTGGTTGTGGTCTCCTCGGTAGTGCATGGTGTCGTAGTCTCTGCGGTGGTGGTAGTCTCTGTTGTGCAAGGACTAGTTTCCGCGGAGCTTGACGTGGTGGTCGTTGTTGTCTCGGTTGTGCACGGTGTGGTGGTCTCTACAGTGCTGGTAGTCTCCGTTGTGCAGGGGCTGGTCTCCGCAGAGCTCGACGTGGTGGTGGTGGTGGTCGTTGTTGTCTCAGTGGTGCAAGGAGTTGTGCTTGGCGATGCAGTGGGAGTAGTGGTCTCCCCTGTGGTGCATGGAGTGGTCGTGGCCGGTGTTGTGGTAGGAGTGGTGGGTGTGGTAGTGGGAGGAGGGGTTGAAGATGCACTTGTAGTTGTTGTAGAAAGCAATGCCTTGAAGAAATCAATTCCGTTTTGGATATTACTCAAGATGGCCTCAGCGATAGCGTCTGCCGCTTCTTGAGCAATTTCTGGAACCTTAGTGGAAATTGCATCTGACAAAGCAGTGGTTGCGTCAAACTGATCCTGAAGGAGAGTTATAGTTGTACTAACAAGGTCAGCCGCAATGATAGGATCCTTGATACCAATAATACCATCGACAGTAGCATTGACAGAGTTTATCACAGCAGTAAAAGCATTCACCAGATCAAGTGTCTCATCAAGAGTCAACTCGCCCCCAGCCAGAATAAGAGGCACTCCTGCCTCCAGGATATTGACAAGCTCAACACTATCTTGCTGCAAAGCATCTAGGTCAACAGCTTCAACATCATCTTCAATCACGTTGAGCTGTGCATTGACGTCTGCTAACACACTTGAGATGATATCATATGTGCCAGTAGTGGTTGGAGGCTCCGTGGTAGTAGTTGTTGTGGTGGTCGTCGTCGTAGTGGTCGTCGTGGTCGTTGTAGTAGCGGTTGTTGTGGTAGTTGTAGAAAGCAGCGCCTTGTAGAAATCAATTCCGTTTTGGATATTACTCAGGATGGCATCGGCGATAGCGTCTGCCGCTTCTTGAGCAATTTCTGGAACCTTGGTAGAAATTGCATCTGACAAAGCAGTGGTTGCATCAAACTGATCCTGGAGGAGAGTCACAGTTGTACTAACAAGGCCAGCCGCAATGATAGGATCCTTGATACCAATAATGCCATCAACAGTAGCATTGACAGAGTTAATTACAGCAGTGAAGGCATTAACTAGATCAAGTGTCTCATCAAGAGTCAACTCGCCCCCAGCCAGAATAAGAGGCACTCCTGCCTCCAGGATATTGACAAGCTCAACACTATCTTGCTGTAGAGCATCTAGATCAACAGCTTCAACATCATCTTCAATCACATTAAGCTGTGTATTGACGTCTGCCAACACACTTGAGATGATATCATATGTGCCAGTAGTGGTTGGAGGCTCGGTGGTAGTGGTTGTGGTTGTGGTAGTAGTCGTGGTCGTGGTCGTGGTCGTTGTAGTAGTGGTTGTTGTGGTAGTTGATGTAAGGAGTGCTTTAAAGTATGCAATTCCGTTGTTGATGCTCTCAAGAATAGCTTCCGACACGGCTATAGCTGCACCCTGGGCAAGCGCTGGAACCTTGCTGGTAATTGCATCCGATAAAGCAGTAGTAGCATCCAATTGGTCTTCCAATAGGTCCACAGTAGTCTGGACTAGGCCGGCAGCCACAATTGGCCCCTCAATTGCAATGATGCCTTCAATAGTTTCATTGACCGCGGTAATCAAGCTAGAGAGGGAACCTGCGAGGGTGATTGCCTCATTGAAGGTTAGATCCACTTGAGCCTCAACAATAGGCACGCCTGCTTGGATGATCTGCACTAGCTCAGCTCCATCTTGTTGGAGAGCATCAAGGTCAGCACCAGCAGCATCATCATTTACTACCGCCAGCTGGGCAGTAACATCGGCGATCACACTTGTGATGACTGAAAATGTACCACCAGTGGTAGTTGGGGACCCTGTGGTGGTGGTAGTTGCTGCTGTCGTTGTTGTTGGTGGTGCGGTGGTTGTGGTTGTTGTCGTCGTCGTCGTCGTCGTCGTCGTTGTTGTTGTAGTAGTAGTAGTAGTCGTTGACGCAAGCAATGCCTCGAAGACCGCAATGCCATTGTTGATGCTCTCAAGGATGGCTTCCGACACGGCCTGAGCTGCCCCCAGAGCAAGTGTTGGAACCTTGCTTGTAATGGTGTTGGACAAGTCAGTTGTGGCGTCCAATTGATTGTGTAACAACACAACCGTAGTTTCAACAAGTCCAGCAGCGATAATTGGGCCCTGGATGCCAATAATACCATCAATTGTCTCGTTGACTGCAGTAATGAGGGTAGAAAAGGAGGCAGCTAGACTGATAGCTTCATTGAATGATAATTCGACCTGTGCTGCGATGATAGGCACCCCAGCTTCAATGACATTGACAAGTTGAACGCTATCCGTTTGTAGACCGTCGAGGTCCACGCTTGCGACATCAGCTTGTACCACACTCAATTCGGCCGTAACATCGGCGATCACACTTGTGATTACAGCATAGGTGCCGCTTGTAGTAGTCGCGGCCCCTGTTGCCGTGGATGTTGCGCGCTGCTCAAGCGAGGGATCCCGGGCGACCTGGTTATGGCTGCCAAACACCCCCGTAGCGAGACTCAGGCTCGCAAGAGAGAAGATGCTTGCGACTCGCATCTCGAGGAGGCCCGATGCAGGACACGCAAGGAAACAATGGGCAAGAAAAGTTGCGAGTTGGAGGAGGGAGGGGAAAAGAGATCAACAACCCATCCAGAAAATCAACACAAGCATCAGAAGGGAAATTTTCCCCGCAGATCAGGGCGATCTTTCAGTTTTATACTGGCCCTATTTTATTTTTCCCTTCACATGTCATGCAGGTCCCAGGTGTCCAGAGAGGGTAGTAGAATTCTGGAAGAAGGCCCTCGGGTGAAAGACGAGAACAGAGCCATTATTGCTGTGTCTCTCACTCCCTGTCTCTCTCTCTCTGTGCTCGATATTAATCATGGATACATACTACCTAGGGACTAACTAGCTCAGTGCCCAGCGGTCCAATGATAGGGTCGTCTTAGGATAGCTCGGACGCTAAATCCGCCCTTAGTGCCCTACGTTGCATGGAACCCCAGGTTTTTCAATTTTAAATTCCATGGGGGCGACAGGCTAGAGGAGAGAAGATGCAAGTCCCATCTAGCACTAAGGCCCAACGGACTGTCTTAATTGATCTGGACTGTAATACGACCAGCGTGAGCAGGGATCGCGACGTTTTCCTCTTTGGGACATGACCAACCAGGAAGCCCTAATTCCATCTTCCTCATCATTGACTCCAACAACGTGTAGGTGGACGAGGGCGACCTAACGACCTTGTCATTTTTTTGGACTAAGCTATGATCAGGGAACTAATTTAAATCACAGCCTATCATAGGCGTGCTAACTTCCAGGACCCCCTGCTAACAGACATTCCAGATCACCCGTCTCTCTCTCAACTGGAAGGCATAAATGCCCCTAGGTGCTTGAAGATCTCCAGATGGCAAAAAAGGGCGATCTATACCCCTTCAAGTCCTCTTATATTCTCCATCTATTTATTCTCTAATAATAGTTTACTAGCGACGGGTGTGAAGTCAGTGGCAAGTTGGCTGTGGGAAGTCAGAGTCTCGTATCCACTCTGTTGAAATTAATGATATATTAAAAGTTCTTATTTAGCTCTCGCGTTGGTCAGTTCAGTTAATTTTAAAAGAAAAAAAAAACATAATAGTTAAATAAAAGAATTTTTTTATATAATCATCTATTCGCAAATGGCGCAACTAAGCAAATGAACGAATTTAAGCGAGGATGACATGTCTTGCCCCAACTTTGTCAGGGCTCGAGAACTCTCAGCCCATAAAAACCAGAACACAAACAATACACCTATTGCATCCTATACCGAAGGGTATCATTGATAGTTGCCTTCTCAATTCTCTGCGGGCACCTCTCCAAGAGCTCTATACAATATTGAGAGCTCCAGTCCCCAAAGAGTTGTTTGAATAGGAGCGCATTTACGTACCTGAAATGCGTCTTCGCCGCCACCTCAATCAATCCACCAAAGAGGAGTCGCTCCTCCCCTGAAGAAAGCAAATTCAAAAGAAAGATTTATTTTGGATTAATTTCCCCCCCTTTTTTTAACTAAAAGAACCACCAGTTGTATTCAATCACACCCGAACCCTGCAAAGATTGGGGGCAGAAAGAGCGATGGTTGCATGGAACTTGAGTCTTTTTTGATTAATTAATTTCGCTTTTAATTTGGCCCTCCAATAAGGTTACTTACCCCGCATTGCACGGTAAAACCTCAACAATGAACGTCTCTGAGAGTTAATATGACACCAGACGCTAATACCTCTAGCTCACTTCTGTGGCGTCCAAGCCAACCGGATGGGTAAGAGCAAGTCCGCTCTTCTTTCGGAGCTGTGCTGCTGCTTAATTTCTCACTCGGATAAACCGGGCCTGATCCTGGAAAGACTGGAATGCTGCCTACCTGATGGCTATTCACTCGTTCCCTCCGGAGAAAGAGAGAGACAATCCCCCATGTCTTTGATTCGTCCCACCAACCCCCCGCAACGATAATTTCCGAAAGAAGAATCATCTCCTTGCGCACAGATGAATTAGCATCCTTCCGATCCGGAATTGCACCAACAAAGATGACAATGATGATGGAGGGACAGATGAAATGTGTATTTCCGGACCATGTTGTGACCTTGATTTGTATAACAAACACCATTGACAGGACCCTCTCCCTCGCGACATTACCCGGATCGAGACGGAACATGGACTCAAAAAGTACGTAATTGGTCACGCCTATATATTAAGTAGCTAACTCTCCCTCTCTTATAATTGCTGTTATTGTTTTCCATCCGCCCATCTACCCGACTAATCCGAGTAAAGACACTTCTTGTGGCGACTCTCCGAGTTAATCGTCGAAGCTTATCCCCCCACAACCCCGAACACATACCGGGAGACCCATATCAGTAATTCAGGATCAGGTAGTTAAAAGGAAATAAGAAAGAAGTAAACAATAATTGAAAAGGGACGCAGAAAAGAACAAGATCATTCCCGATCGAGATTCAAACATTACAAAAGAACAGCTCCTACCTGCCTAGGTACCCTAGTTGGCCGATTCGTGTCCCGATCGGGTAAATTTTACAGAAAGCTCGCTCCCCGCTATAACTACACCCAGATGAGACCTAGACACTTGATGACTTCATGATTCTTAGGTACTTCCATCATGTCATGTGGACAGAATGTGACCAATCTCACCTTCTTTCGAGAAGTTCTAAAAGGGTCCCGAGTCAAGCAAGCCCAACAACAACCCCACACCTCGTTCACTCAACCCCTCATTCCCCCGTCTCTGTAGTCTACCTAAGTATTGGGGGAATTATGCCTTTTTTTTTTCTTCCTTTGCAACTGTTAACTCCAGCTCAGCTCAACTAACCTCAACCCCAAGAACCGAACTAAACCAAAAATGGGACGCATGCTGTACCGTGCTACCTCGAGCTGCTTCACCATTGGCTGGCTAATTATTTTTTCCCATAATATATAATATTATTATTCCGAGGTTGATCTGCGATTTTGGAAGGCACGGAGGCAGGTCATCCCAGCTAAGGCTGCAAAGTTTGGATCGGCCTATCTATACGGTATGTGGTAAAAGAGTATTCATGGAAATAATGAGGATACAGAACAGAATGAATAAATCGAAATGCTTAGAGAAGAAGGAAACTATTTAAAAAAAATCTATCATTACATACACTTATCTATCTCATCCATCTCATCCAGAATATTTCATCATTTTCATCTAGAATTATCCATTCTTTGTCGAAATTCATGTTAGAGTAGGTTGATGTGCTTCTCCCTGCCACCCCTACGGATGAAAAATTAATCCTTCCCGGCTATTTTGCAGGTTGTTGAATGCCGACAGTATTGGCTTTTTCTCCTTCACGTAGTACCTCAGTTAGTTATGTTTTTTTTTGCCTTTCAACATCTCAGCTGTAGCACAGTCACCCAGGCATGTACCTAGGTAGGGACATGTCAGGGGTCGCCCATAGTATTGCCGCAATTATTGAAGTATTTTTGAGTCATTACTCATCAAATGTCGTCTCTTAATTACCCGACAAACCTATAATACCAAACCTTGTCTTAAATTATATATTTTCTGCTAAAGGGGCTGCACATAGCCTACCTAGGCACCTAACTCATGGCCTTCGACCCTAAAATTCATTCAACATGTCGAGGGATTATCTCCACAAAAGAGGCTAAAAAAATAAAAATTTTTAAGCTAGAACGAGAAAACACTGATGAAATGGTACCAAGAACTATCGAATTAAATGTTCTGCTTAATAGAAACATGACTGCTGCAAATCCAATTACACAAGTATGTTGATTGTACAATATATATATCTAAGTCTAGGAATTGCACTTGTGATGCTGGACAAGTATATATATTATCCGCTAAAGCTTTTAGCATCTAGGCGTTTGTGGGATCAGAGTTGGTATATTTGTTTTCCAGACACGTTACCGTGTAACTGATTTTTTTTTTTTAGAGAAGACACAAAGGAGGAAAGATTAAAAAAACCCTCGAGAGTGTCATGATAGAGAAACTAGATCCTTATATCGACCGTAGTATCCGGCTTTCACCCATGCCCTCGTCTCTGCAGCAGTCCCAGGCGCAGCTACTTTATGTTCTTTCACAATCATTGCTCGAATTACCCCGTATTTCTCTGAAGCGCACCTTGATGTCAAACACTGTCCTTCAATTCCTCTGATACATTTACACCACCTCCAAGACAAGACCGTGTCGTAATGGTATTACGAATGCTCCTACCCGAGGTCGTGCATAAGGTAGTACCTGGATGAGGCTGCCAGGAGTCGCGGGTACTCAGCCTTATCTATCGGGCTCCTGTCATAATATATCAACCGGAACAAGGGAAAACTCAGGTGGTTTAGGATGTAAGCAAATTTCACCTGGTTGTTTGTAAGTGATAGATAACTACCAGAGAAATAAAGGAATTTGAAGCAACTGGGGTATGAATTTCTTTTTCTCACATGCGAACTGTACTCAAAGTGACTCGAAACTCTAACCGGTCTAACATGATCATTGTGCGTTCTATAAATTCTATGCGCATCTGCAGCCTCGTTTCCGACCACCTATCTACCAGTCTGTATAGTTGGCCATGACGGCCCAGAGAAACAATTTTTCTATAAGGGAAAAACCTAGATCAGGGACTTAAGTAACTATCAAGATTACTCAGTATAGACCGCAGCATATAAGATCTTCAGCTGGTACTCACCTGTAAATTATCCTTTGTTGATTCATTTGGTTGCATTAGAAGAAGTTGAGCAAGCGCTTTCTTCGACTTTTGGATAGCGAGAATATGCTGTTTCTCGTTAGTCAACGTCGGCAATTGCAAACATAAGGTTGACAAGCTAGCGCCTGCGTATGGAGTGAAAAAGGAAAAAGAGTAAAAGAACATACCTCCTCGAATGAATCTTGAATATAAAATCGAGTTGTTCGCACTTCTCGTTTCTGACCCATTCGGTGAACTCTCGCAATCGCCTGCTCTTCAATTGTCGGGTTCCACGCTGGTTCCATGAGGTATACTTGCGAGGCAATCGCTAAGTTAAGCCTATTTCCATTAGCCAGTGTGCATGGGCCACTGCGACAGCGATAAATTTGGTGGGAAAGGTAGTCATACCCTACAGCACCGCTCGCTAGCGTCATTAGGAGAACTGAGATGCTTTTATCGTACTTGAATTGATGGAGGGCGGCTTCTCGCATTCGATGATCTTGTCTACCATCACAATGAACACATGGAATTCCAGATCGGGTGAGACCAAGCTGGACCACGTCCAAGGTTGATGTCCACTGGGAGAAGATAATACTAAATCTTGTTAGTGGGGGTTATTTATCTACCGATTGGAACTTAGCAGCCTTACATTTTAAGCCCTTTATCTTGATTTTTCACCCGCTCAACAACCGCACCAACTTTGCTCGGCAATTGTCCAATGTTATTCAGACATGGAGAACGAAGGAGCTTGGTCTTCTTGCGGCTTGAAGGAGACGGACTTGGACTCCGTGTTGCCGGAGAGTAGCCTTCGGGTGAAATTGATTGCCATGGATGTAGGCTTTGTGTGCCCTTATAGTCAAAGGGAAAATTCGGAGCATTCAAACGATACTGGTTTGCTTCAAACTCTTCTTTTAAAGAACGTTGCTCCGTTCTGGTAAGATATGCAGCATCCCGGGTTTCCCTTTGCAGCATCGGATAGTAGACCCCGAGATTGCAAGTCATCCTCATATTGTTAATACTTTGTAGAACAGTCTGGTACGAGGTCTTTCCTAAAGAGGTACCGTCTTGGTTTAGAGCCATCACAGCGGCGGCAGCGCAGGACCTCGCCGTAGAGTATACTGATTTTTCATCATCAGTGAATTTTATGGTACAGATTTCATCATGCCGAGGTGGAAGCGTGATTGTTGTCTGCGGTCTGCGGAGCAAAACGCAACGAAGCAATCGCTTTAGTCTTGTGATGGCTTCTTCACGCTGCTCGCTATTCCAGAGCTTAATGATTTTATCATTAAATACACGTTCGTCAGAGTAGGGAGCAGCACGAATGAATTTCAGCAATGATGCTAGGTCATTGAGAGAGTTTTGCAAAGGGGTTCCAGTGACAGCCCAGCGATACTCGGCGTTGAGGGCGCAAATTGCCTTGGTAGTCTCTGCAGAGGAGTTTCGAATTGTATGGCCTGAAAGATCAGAATTTTATCGAAAAGATGAGGGGATGGACATGGAAAGGAGCTGGAACTTAAAATGGGGTGTATACCTTCATCTAGTACAACACGACGCCAGCGATATGAGAAGAGTGGCGAAGATGTGCTGTTGCTTGTGTTCTTCCATTCGGATAGAACCCTGTGATATGTGGTGATTACGATTTGATATCCAGACCAAGCTTCGATATGGTTCTGGCAGTCCTTGCCATGATGTATGTAATACTTAATGGTGTCTTGATGCGTGTGTCTGCCAGAGTAAGAATTCATTAGTTCGAGACTTCCTTAGGAAAACTGTCAAAGTCAATAGTTATTACACACTGTTCGATCTGCTCTTTCCATGTTCCAAGCACTACATTCAGTGTCAGTTGCCTCGGTCATTCACGGCGGCGGAGGGGTCTTTTGCTACATACACACTAATGGGACAATGAGCAAAGTCGGGCGCATGTCTTCAAATATATCCAAGTCATTGGCAATGAGTGATATGATAGTCAAAGACTTCCCAAGGCCCATCGGGTCGGCGATAATTCCTCCTTGGCACCGGTCTGGCGGGGTTTTCTGGCGTTGACCTGTTATTTGATCAACATACGCAACACCGCGCGAACTGTATACCGGCTTCCATATATCCCAAAGCGAATCTTGGGGCGTGTCCGACTCCCGCTCGGTCATAAACGTCAAGGCTTGTTTTTGGTGACTGGCAATATATTAGTAGTGTAGAAAGGATGGAGGAATGGCACCATTATTCCATACCTAAGTAGCCGGGTTTTGATTGCTGTTGGCTGCTTCGCTTCTGGGATGTCATAGTCGGTATTCAACATGTCCAACAGATCGGGGAATTGTTCTTCCTCATGCTGGTCTATTGGCCGATTCGACATGAAGCTCAACGTCGTGGGAGATTCTTCGCTGTCGATTGTAGATAATCGATGTGGATTAAGATATTTGACATTCTGGGTGCATCCAACAGGGTCTTGAAGGTAACATCTACATTCCTCAAAGAAACAACCAACATCATCGAAGCGGCTTTCTGGACCATATACGACTATAGATAGTAGACACGGAACTTTTCTCAATGATGTGTCAGTTCTTTTTTTTGTAGAAATGGCGGTTTCATCCAGGCGGCATAAGGCTTCGAGCTCCAAGTCGTCATCTTCCATGAGAGTATCAAGAATCTGTAATTCCCGGTGTTCTACATAACCTTCAGTAGACGTAAGATTTTCTATTATGAATGAACTCGAATTCATCAGCCTCACAGGCCATGTTACGGAGGTGCATGGTGTCATTCCTGTAATAACAGTCGCTTTCAGATCGGTAACCTATTTTGTGTCATCCACTGTTACAATGCAGTATATAGAGTAGTTAATAGGTCAGATAACTAACCATCCCAAAACAGACTCTTTCTTCTTGAACAAACTTAGGAGGGGCCTGGTCGAGCGGCGTAATGGGGGTTTCACAGGTTGGCTCCCCGCTCCTGTTACTATTCATGTCAAAATTCAATGAGGTGTGAGATGGCAAGGGAGACAGAGGGAAACAATAGTCATCCGGAACCAGTGTTTGAAGATTTTGGCTGTATAGGGACTGGGGAGGAATTGAAAAATTTCCTGCTAGGTTGGTATTATACTCGCAGAATGGAAGCTGCGGAGCATGGTTGGTACCAACCCCCCCAGCGTTGGTCGTGGTCCACTCATTTTGATCACTCATGTATGATATGTAGTCTGGCCACGATTCGAGATTGAGGTCCTGCCCAGCATCCTGTGAATATGTGCCATCCAGCAATGCAGGCAACTCGCTTTCCGGTTGTTGCGACGCGGTGGAGGAATAAGTCCACCCGAAATCTTCCATCTCGAAATAGGGTCAATATATATCTGTCACGGGTAGCTTATGGGATAACTGTGCAAAGATTTAGACGAAAGCTTTCCGAATGAGGGCTTGAAGAGAAGTTGCGATGTTAGAAATGAGGGTTCTTCTTTTCGGTCAATAAAGTAAACGTTTTCACGGCTGGTATACTATTACCATCCCTAGGACTTTTATGTATTTGGGGACTTTCATGATATTCTGCTATTGTCTAGATAGACACAGGAGGCCTTCTATGCCCGTGAAGACGCCTAGACGTTACGCAAGCTATTAGAAAAGCCTGACCAGGAAAATGACGAGGAAGGCAATCTGGGCGGAGCAGATATTTTTCTGCAAACTGCGCCACAGTAGAAAAAGAAAAATAAGGAGAAATGAGAAAATATATCAGGGGATGTGTGTGAGCCTATGGTAGGGCGTAAAGCGAGTTTTCTCAGCCTTTGGTGCCGCCACGTCACTCCGATTCAGCCTCGCTCAGCCCTCCCACCAAAAGCACCAGAAGAATTTCTACACTTAGATATCCTAGAGCTCCTTTGGCTACACCCCCGTCATCACCAAGATGAGTGCTACTAATTTCCCAGGGGCCCTAGACAAGATCGAGTCCGCATTCAACGACTTTCAAGCCGTTGTCAAACGGGAGGACGGACATGAATTCTCCTCAACTACCCTCGAACAGGTGCGCGATGCGGCCCTTGAGGTGGAGCGACAGCTCGCTGCACGACAGAGCCTTCGCAATTTAAAACGACTTCAGCCATTTTTCGTTGGATTGGGACACTATTCGGCGTCGGTAGATACCCTTTGTAATGGAACACCGTTCCTGCCATGGATATGGGCACCCGTAAAATTAATGTTAAAGGTACTGTCCGTACATTTAGAACAAAAACATAAACCCAAATGCTGCGGCTGACTATGACATAGCTAGCGGCAGACTGTACTGATGCTATGGAGGGTCTTGTAGACGCCTACGCACAAATCGCCGAGACTCTACCACGATTTGACCACTTGAGTGTGGCCTTTAAGAAGTCTCCAGAGTTCCAGGGAGTTCTAGCCATATATTATGCCGATATCCTATCCTTCCACAAGGAGGCATACAAATTTCTACGCCGCCCAGGTAGCCCTCTAACACACAAAACAACAAGGCCTGGCAGATTGCTAATTTGACCATTAGGATGGAAGATTTTTTTCAGCTCATCATGGGGTAGGTTCCGGCAACGTTTCAGCGGCATCATCAGCAGTCTTAAACAGCATGCAGATTTAGTCGACAAACAAGCGAATGCTCAAGCCATCCTTAATGCGGAAAGATGGAGGGAAGAGACTCTTCAACGGATCACAAAATCTGACAAGGAAAAGTCGAGCGATGAATATCGCTTGGTCTTGGACTGGCTCGACGTAAAACCGTCGGAGCAAGAGGACTTGTTGGACAAAATCACGGATTCGTGTCATCCTGGATCCTGCGACTGGCTAACAAGAAATGCGAGAATCAAATCTTGGCTACGCGATGATAGCTCAGGCGCTTTCCTGTGGATAGCAGGGAAGCCCGGTGCAGGTGGGACAATTCAAATTATCCACAATTTACTGGAAATGTTTCGCATTAATCCATACGATAGGGAAAAGTGTATTAGCCTCTCAAATCATCCAGTTCCTGAGATCTGGAAAGCGGAATATTGTGGCGTACTACTTCTGTACTCATCGGAATCAGCAGTCAGACAACGCCGCTAGAGTATTTCGGTCGATTCTGGCACAACTACTCAGACAGAATGACGATCTGCTGCGATATGTATATGATGAATACGTCACGAATCGTGTTTCTGCATCAATTAAGACAGTCACTGAACTTACCCTAACCTTGGCTTCCTCAATATCAAGCTCTCCTTCACAATATCCTCCCGTCAGGGTGATTGTTGACGGTCTCGATGAATGCAGTGACCCCGACCAGGAACTTGTCATCAGGAGCCTTTCAACCCTGCGCCCTTCGATACACAACGGACCAGTTTTTAAGGTACTCTTACTGAGTCGTGAAACACATCGACTATCCCGGCTGGTGAAGCAAAAGCCGATGCTTAAGCTGAGCGAGGAATGCATCAATATTGATCTAGCTATTCGCAACTTCGTACATGCCCAGCTCCAGGTTATCCAGGACCCATTCTACGACCTGAACATAAACGATCTCATGCTACAAAGCCTGGAAAACAAAATCACTGCTAGAGCTAACGGCATGTTTTTATGGGTTCGATTAGTGATAGCGATGATTCAAGAACAAATCTATGATATCAGAGAACTAGAAACCGTTGTTGATGACCTTCCACGAGACCTTCCCGAGTTCTACCAAAGACAACTGCAACGCATGGAAAAGGATACTTCTCCTCCAAATTTTGCTAAAGTACAGCGAATCCTTGAGTGGATGGCGTACTCACGGCGCCCCTTAACGAAATTTGAATTGCTGAGCATTATTAACTTTTACCCTGATCAAAACCCCCCTGACTGCAGTACACCTCTCCCCTCTCCTCCTTCTGAGCAACTTTTCTCTTTATGTAAACCATTTGTTGAAGAACTTCGCGATGGGAATTTCTGCTTCGTACATTTTTCCGTTCTCGAGTAGGCCTCCCCTTCAGCGGTCGTCCACGTTTGGCGATGGAAAGACTAACAAGGACAGATTTTTCATCGATGCAACTAGTGGGCCATTCCTAGAGCCCGTTACGGCAAACTACAACCATTTATTATCTTTGATCTCGTACCTAAAAAGAGGGCTTCATCTAATCAAGCCTCATATCTCCAATCACGAGTGCATGGCCCAAGTAGTTAAGGGTTGCCACGCTATTCATCCTTATGCAAACCAACACTGGATTGGCCACCTGGAGCTAGCCATGAAGAATATCACATCTCCTTCAGCCAAATATGACCTGGAATATATGCTGAAAAAGCTAGCACAAGACTGCCAGATGCTAGAAAGAGAGGCTTTTACTACACTCGACACAGCAACCTCAGATTGTCAAGGCATTCAATTAGATTTTCTTGACAATGAAGTTCGCATGCTCCTGTTGGCCGGGATAACTGTCCTGGAGAAAGCTATGAAAAAATACTACACCGTAGTAGAGAAACTGATTCATGAGAAAACTATTCCTGGGATTGAACCGCACGTCCTAGCCAAATTCAAGATGAACTTTGCCTTGACAGGCTACGTATGCCTACATCCTAACTGCTCACGTAAATCAACTGGTTTCGCCTCTCAGCAGCAGCTCCAGGAGCACGAGAAAACGACCCATGCCACATTAATGTGCGATATACCAAATTGCAAGTACGGTCTGACTTTCTTGTCACTCAAGGCGAGGAATTCACATATCAAAAAGCATCACAGGCAGGATGGTTTGCCACCTGTTCCACAAACAGTAGGATCGCGAACGGCCGCCCAACGTGCTTTCTTCCCAAAAACATCAAGCCAAGAGCAAGATGTCATAGAACCTTCTCGAAGTCAACAAGGACCGAGCAGACTTGGAACCCCAGAGATAAAACACAAAACACCGCCTGCTTACACTGCCGTGGAGCAAATACTGGACAGCAAGCAGGCACAGCAAAATATCGAATCGCCGAAACAGCAAATCCATCCGCGACAAGCCTATGGCCAAGATAGTATGATTCTCCTAGCAACTCATCCCCCCGCACTGTGACTTTTATTTTATGGTGGAGATAGTTTATGGGTCCCAAAGTTAGATCTTGTAAGCTAACAAATTTGCATAGTAGTGCCTAATGCCCAACTTATACAACAGCAACAATTTATGAGACGGCGCTTAATGATGCAGCAGCAACAGAGCAAACAACCTCAGTAACAAGCTTATGGCCAAGATAGTATGATTCTCCTAGCAACTCATCCCCCCGCACTGTGACTTTTATTTTATGGTGGAGATAGTTTATGGGTCCCAAAGTTAGATCTTGTAAGCTAACAAATTTGCATAGTAGTGC